>CM031236.1:2345542-3005055 GCA_018340775.1 Taxus wallichiana var. yunnanensis | reverse complement strand
CATAAATTTTTTTTATATTTTTTTAAGTGAGTAAGGGTATCAAAATTTAAGAGGACAAATGATAATTGCCATATGCTAGAATCGGGTCTCTTGCCATAGCGTCAAGGACTGGGCCCTAGGAGAAAGAAAAGAATCCAACTATGTCACTAGGAGCCTCCCTAAAGCGCCTCTTGGCACTAGCGTTGTTGCCAAAGTTCGACGTCATGAGCTAGCGATCATCCAAAGGGTCATGATCGCAATTTTACAACGATTACAAGGAGGAAGAAGTTACGTTAGTTCCAGATGTACAATGGCTCATCTCAAAACCAAAAGGGTCCAAGGGGAAAATGGTAAGGTCGAATGCGCATCTAAGCCCATGGCAGTTGCATATTTACTCAACCCAACAACCAAGGGTTAAAATCCGATGCTAACCGAAATACCTACTTGGTTTCCATCTAATAAAAGAATTTCCGCTCGCGCTAAAGAGGAATATTTACAACTTTAGAAGTCAATCAGAGGTGTTACCAGAACTTGAAATTATTTAGCTCTTTGTATGGATAATGCGTGTGAAATCCCCACCTCCATGATAAAAGAAAACGAAGATAAAATAATATAACCAAATTTCCGTATTTTAATTGATTTATAAATATAATCAAAACTTCATTGAAGTTAATGGACACGCCTAGGCATAAATTTGAATTTTGACAAAAAGGAACATAAGTCTTATTGGTAGGAAGGCAATTAAATTTTAAGTTTGAAAACGTGGGTGGCTTTAATGGCCACCTGCCATAGCCAAATAATTCCTCCTCGTGCGAAAAGCAGCAACCGCGCTTTATTAATACTCTAGATTTTAAAAATCTTACCTACCCAGGCCGCGTAGAAGACCACATGGTGGTCAAAAGGGGGCTACAGACCAGAGAGACGTGTTTCCTCCCTAGCCGCGTGAAGAAGCGAATGGGCTTTTTTTTTTTTTTTTTTTTATTTTTTAAAACTGTTTCTTTGTCCCTGGTGCGTGGACAGTCAAAGGAGACTGTAATGGTGAGGGGGCGCTTCACCTCCTCTTTCATTGGGTCACTGCGGGGGTGTGTGTACGAGGCGGGGATCTCCTTATACCAACAACTATTGCTTGTCTAATGCATCGCTCTTAACATAGGCGACCACTACGAACTCGCTTTGCAAGCATTTGCAGCGATTCAAATGTTCATTGTGATAGTGGTGCTTTGTGTATTAGGCGTCTCATCAGGGCATACCCTCTTTACCGAAACGTGATCATCATTTTCTTTTATATTAGCAGTTATTCTCTCGGACATGATGTAAGGGTGATTGGTGGTCTTGATTTTGAGGCCGATTTCACATTTGTTGGGGGCGATTCGCGAGTCTACCATGCGGACTTGATATTTGTGAAGCTAAGACCACCACTAGTGTCCTAATACATGCACCTAAAAAAAAAAGGACGTTTAAAATACTTGCAAACATTGTGCCACAAGCAATTTAAGTATCCTTTGTGATAGAGTCGACCTTGTATATCAAGTTGTCTATCGGGCGTATTATTGGAACGTCGTAATCGTATCATCATTTTTTATTTTTATATTCATATTGTGATTATTCTCTTAGGCACGATTTAAGGGTGTTTGACTGGTCTGATTTTGAAGCTAACTTTACATTTGTTTGGGCAGTGGCGAGGCCTGCCATGTAGCTTGATATTTGTGAAGCTAAGACCACTCACAGTCTACTAATCAAAAAAAAACGTTTAAACATTATTTGTAGGCATTGCAACAATTTAATTATTCGCTGTGGCAGTCAGTGCTTTGTGCATCAAGTTGATTCATTTCCTTCTACAATTGTCAATAATTTCACAATGGGCACATAGATGAAGAAGGTCATAAGAAAGTTAGAGCTTAGAATATTTCATTGTCTTACTAAAAACCATTTGAAAGTTTAAGCCCTTCCATCAAGTATAAAATGAGAAATAATGCTCTATCTTTCCAAGCTTTCCAACAAAGTTTTAATACATTTTCTTTTGTAATTCCTTTCCAATATTTCACAAAGAATTCAACAACCTTTCCAATGAATTTTTGAGAGTAAGAAATACTATCATTCTAATGCAACTTGTCCTTCAAAATCTTATTACAACACATCCTACTTCATATGAAATAATTTACAATAATGGAAGCTAGAGAAAACAAAGCAATATTACATTTCTTTCTCCACTCAAGGTGGGTAATTACATGATATTTTAACATTGTCAACAACAAGGTTCTTGTGCTCCATAGTGTTCTTCATCCATGCTCCATGTTCCAAGTATTCAAATCACAACCAAGATAGGGGGAGAGGCAACACTCTCCTCCCAACCAAATCTCAATGGAGAAGAGAAGCAATCTCCTCCATTGACCCCCGAGCCCCAAACACAACACAATGAAAGGGTGGTCTCCAACTCAAGGCAACAATACATGCTTCCACAATACAAGTTCTTCACAACATTCAAGCTAAAATAGAAGAACAAAGAGACACACAATAACATCAAACATTACACAACAAGGCTTGCATCCAAGCCAACAAGAGAAGGAACTATGGGAATGTTTTCCTTATGCCTCCCAAATGAGATGAGATGCCCATCCAAAACCCTCCACAATAAAACACAAGCCCCTATGACTCTTATGCCTCCCTCAAGTACCCCTTTTTCCTCCCATACTCTTATGCCTCCCTCCTCTTATGGCTCCCTCAAAGACAAGGTAGAATGTAAACATTCTTACCCAAGATGGGCATCCCTCTCAAACTCCCTCCACAATATCCTAATCTACTCTTTTGCCTCCCTCATGAGTATTCCCATAGACCTCTCCTATACTACACAATAAGCATTCTATCCAATTTTCACAATACACCAAAGTAAACATGCATTTTTCACAATTTTAGCATAGAAGCAACAATAATATGAAAGCAAAAACAAAGGAGAGGGTTTCCTACCTCTCCATTGGAGAAGCCTAAACCAAGAAATTTGTCCAAGCTCCTTCCCAAATCAATCCAAGCATGCAAGTCTAAGAACTCTCTTTTCTCTTTCTCCCAATTCTTTTCTCTCCCAAAAAATAACCAAAGAGAACTCTTCAACAAAACAAAAACAAAACTCCAACCCCCTCAACAAGAGAGGAAGTTTCAATAAATAGACCAAAGGAAAGGGTGAGGGTGATGTGGCTCCATGTAGGATGCCACATCACACATCCTCAAACCACCTCCCAAGGTCAACTCAAATCCCAAAACACCATAAATGGGTGGTTGGGTTGAATGACAACTCTCTTCCACAATCCAACCCTTTCCCATGTGCCTTAAGGCACAATTAAATGCAAAAAGAGGAAAGTGCACTCCAAAGTCATATTTCCCTTCCCAAAACAATAAATAATCCCCTTTTTGGATTCCCAACCCATAGATATGGTTGGTAAGGGGTTTTGAGAAGTGTGGGACAAGTTTAACTTGTCCCACAAGTCCCCCAAAATTGCCCTCAATCTCAAATTCGAGATTCAAAGAGTTTGGAGTGGTCAACACTCAATACCAAGCATTCAATACATGAGGAAACACAAGGCTCAAGGAGCCAACCATCAAAATTTATTACCCCCACTTGACTTCCCTCCCAACTTAAAAATTAAAACAAGATATTAAATTAATCTAAACATACTTAGCAAAAGTAATAAAAGAAAAGACATCACCAATGAAATCACCTACTAAAGTAAATAAAAACAATTAAATAAAATTCTTAACCCCATGGTCACATTAGAACATTTCCCCCTCATGAAAATTTTCTTAACACATACAAGAATAAAGGTAACACAACACAATTTACTAGTTGCCTTGACGACCAATTGTTGTAACCACCCGACATTCTGTTGTGTTTGGTCCCCAATCCCCCTCATGGTTGTGATCAGGCTGTGCTTCCTGCAAAATGCAAAATACCTCCTTCGGCCTTGCGGCCATGTCAAAATATCCAAAATAATCATATGCATGAAATTTATTAACATCTATACGTAATTCAATCATCCATTATTCTAGGTCTAAATCACAACTTAATTATGCATTCCATCATTATCCAAAATCATAGTAATGTAAATTCAACAACTACATTCTATTCAACATGGCGAAGAAATCCAATGTTAGAACACATGCAATATATCCATATAAAAATAATATCGGAATCCAATAGTCTGTCCATGAGTTAGTGTAGATCATCTTGAAACAAAATCCAATCATAATCCAAATGCATCTAGTCACAAAACATCATGCTAATCAACATAAGTATAAATCATGTCCATATCCAAAGTACGCATAACTCAAAATAGTAATCAACTAAGTGTCGTAGGGAAGTGGGCATTACAGGTTGGTAGTTTTGTAGTGGGAGTAAAAAGCGTCATATGTTTAAAGGGTTATGTGGTAGTTTTTGGTTAATTTTTTAATGGGGGTACTAAGCTTCATATGTTTAAACGATTCAATGAACACAACATAAGATTAATGTATGCTTCATATGTTTAAAGGCTTGAATGAACACAACATAAGATTAAATGTTCAGTTCATCAACATCCATGTTTATAATAGCCATATGCCATGTTGGAATTTGTATGAAAGAGATAGTTATTAGGAAAATCCTCATTTTTCTCAAGACTTTTGGAAGCCTTCCTCTCACCACATATCATTTTTATTATCTTCTATGTAAGTATTCTTATCTTTGCATTTATAGATGTGGACTTCAAATCTAGAACTTCTTTTATGAAGTGTGGGTTGTTAATATCTTTAAGAAAAAAGGACAAATCTCCATTTGAAGTGTAGAAGCATCAACAAAACTACCTACAAGATTCACCTTCTTAAAAACAAAAAATTCTCTTTCTCTAGCAAAAGCAGATATGATATGGTAATGTATCCAACAAAACCAACATATATGAAGATATATCTTAACAAGGAGTTAAGTATTCAACCAAAATAAAACTATAAATTTAGATCCTCTTCCAAAATCAATAACCATTAGTCTTCCAGTTGATGAGCCTTTTAGTTGTTTTGGTCGTTCCTAGATATTAATTTTTAACCGTCTTATTCTTTGATCCTATGATGTTTTTGGGAGCTTCTTTTATGAAGTGTGGGTTGTTAATATCTTTAGGTCAAAATGACAAATCCCCATCTGAAGCGTACAAACATCAAGGGAACTACCTACAAGATTCACCTTCTTACAAACAAAAATTTCTCTTTCTTTAACAAACCAGATCTGATATGGTAGCATCCAAGAAAACTGACATATATCAAGATAGATCTTAACAAAGTGTTAAGAATTTAACTAAAATAAAATTATATATTTAATTCATTTTCCAAAAGCATTAACCACGAAATCTATCAAATCAAAAAAGATGAAAAATAACAGTGGTCGAGGTCTCCATAGAGAAATTGTAATTAGCAATTAAGTACAAAATAAGGAATAATTTCCCACTGGAAAAGAAAACGTTGGCCTTATTAAGGGCCCAAACAAAGAAGCCTACTATACAGGCAGCTTAACCCAACAACATAAGCCATTACTACTAATGTAGCCGCTTTTCCATATTCATAAAACCAAATAATTAAAGTCTATATTGGCAGCTACAACTACGAAAAATGTCTTAGATGGAAGAGCCAAACCAATAAATCTGCTGAGGCTACTGGGATTCCACACTGAAATATTGTTTTATAGAGGCATTAAAGAGATTAATAAACATGTAAAACAAAAGCTGCACCATTATGAAGCCACTATGAATGATGCATATGTCATGAGTCCGACATGCCCTCCTGCTTATCCTGCACACTGCGAAATATTATTTTCTAAGTACCATTAAAAGCTAAACAATCCAAGAACATGAATAAGAACTTGAGCAAGAATAATGAAAGCAGAAAATTGAAAAATAAGTTGTCAAGTAGAATCATGGCCTTAAGATCTAGTAGAGCCGAGGGCTTAGGGAGGACGCTAGCTAAGGCCATATTGTCTAGAGATTAAGATTTGAGTTCCTTTGAACACTGAACCGAATCCTCCACTACCCAACTTATACTTGAAATTCTTGGTTGCAATTTTCAACTCCTTGTACGTGAAGCTCTTGAGCCAAGAGTTAGAGGAGTCCGCAAAGATTTTGGTCGATGATAGCTGAGGCATGTGGCACATTAAAATTATAGATATTATATCTAAAACAACGACCATAACAACAACCGCACAAAGCACTCCCGCTACGAAGGATGTTTTTCTGGGTTTGAAGGATGACGATCGGTGAAGATAAAATGCGAAGGTAGCTACTCGAATAAATTCTTCTGAATTAATTTTTGTTGGAGAAGTTTACATATTAAAAAAATCCCCGAACCAGAAGTGGCAGGGACCTGAAAGTTGCTTGTAACTGAACGTTGTGCACGAGCAGTTGTGGAGACACATGTTCTCGTAGTATTTCTTTCTCTGTGCAGGGTACAAGGAAGCCTGGTCTTTAAGCAATGAAACACCCAAGTCGTTGAATATGTCGGTGCTGCCATTTTCGGCGTCACAGTTAAATGGCTTGTCTAGGACACAACCACTAGACCACCAATCTTGCAAATCCCGCGCACAATTGTCTCTGGGATTGAAACCTTCCAAACAGCTGTAAAACGAGAGATTGGTGGGATTGCAGGTTCCATAAGCACCGCAGAGATCATTGACGGCACATGGATCTGGTAGCCGAGACCAGGCCAAGCTCCATTTATCGCCATAATCCAAAGTATAGAGTTTAATTTCTCCACTCTTATGTAGCGCGTAATGGAATATCTTACCGTCTATAATTTCCCTTTCCCAATACTTTTCAGAAAAAAAAACCTGTTGGAATCTCCTTCATCCGTGCTTCGTTGCATGTCCTCACAAAAATATCTGATGCATTCATTATCTGATTGCTGTCACTACTAACAAAGCTTCAGCCGGTAGAATGGAACACCTATAGGTGTAATGAACTTACCATTCCTATGCTATGTATGCAGAGTATACAGTCCCTTGTCCCTTGAATGGATGCTAGATGGATGTCTTGGAGTGATTTAGGTGCCTTTTGAATGCAAGATTAGGTGATGATAGTAATGCTTAATGTTTTGTTCCTGATTTTGAACACATAACTATGTATTTATATGATTCCCTTGTTTGATTTTCGTAATTGAAAACTAGAAGGCCGATCCATAAGTGAAAAAGATGCCAAAAGATAAAAGATACCCAAAAGAAGCGAGTAAGGTGAGAAAGGGTCAAAGGTGCCCGGAGGGGACATGGTGCCAGCGCTAGTGTACGAGGTCATGAAAGATAAATAAGTCAAATTTTATTTGAGTTGTAGGGCTTGTAAGACCAAATAGAAAACAAGAGACAAAGAAAAGGGGCCAAAGATGTCAATTACTAGTTGTCTTGCTTAGGAATCATATAAATGCTAGCATGCTTTTAGGACCTAGAAATGTACCCCAACCGCATGATTTTGTGTCTCCATTTTCTCCACTTTATATTTTTGAGTGAAAACTCAATAAAATATAGTAGATAAGAGATGTGCACCTTATGATCTTGAAAGAGTGTGGTGAAATACGTGCGCAGTGGACAAGTGAAGCGTGGAATGATGTAAAGTGAAGCATGAAGACTAGGAAAGGAAAGTGACCCTAGGGGTGAAGTGTGTGCATTTTGTTATACATGTTGTTGACTTGTATTTGCTGATCCTTGTAAGGCGTACTGCAAAGAAAAGAAAAAAATGTAGTCAAAGTCCTGTATATGATAAATCAAAGAAAAATGTGCATAAGTATGTGAAAGTGTGTAAAGGAAAGTGTGCACCTGATGTATAAGAGTGTAAGGGATAGAAAAATGTTCTGAAATGCTTTATGTAGAGCAAGTTTTTTGGGTGATCACATGCCAAGTGCTAGTTTTTTGAGAGATCTCATGCCAAGTGTGAGTTTTTTGGGAGATCTCACGCCAAATGCGAGTTTTGGATGATCTCACGTCAAAGAGCAAGTTTTGGGGAGAAAGTTTTAGTTTTACATTCCTTCCATGAATCTACCCAATAAGAACCATTGTAGATGGTACACCCATGATTTGTTCATACTTTTCCTATTTGTTACGAATTAGTTCCAAGTTATCTTGATTAAAGGAGATAAAATGCATTCTATAAGCGAAGGAGTGTATGCTCATATCGTATAAATTCTCTAAAGGATTACGTGAACCGTGTTAGTCTAAAAATATGACTGTGTGTGCCCCTAGGAAATTAGCACCCATGGGAGGACACAGGCACCACAGAAACTATTGTTTGATGTTGGGTGCTTGGTGTCTTTTTGTGTACTTCTAACCCAAATCTAATTTTAGGCCATTTTTTTATTGTGTTTATGTGATTTTCATGTCTGTCTAGATCTATATTGTAGCTCTGAGTTGTTGTATGGGTGATGTTTTCACCCAATGTATTCCCCCTAATTGGCGGTGCATGCGATATGCACCGTAGGAGAATACGACCCAAAAGAGAGGACCCAATGTTTTTAAAGTGGATACTGGAGGAGGTAGGAGATGTGCATGGTAGAAACCAAGACACATATAAACAAGATAACTAAATATATGTGTTAGTAGAAAAAGTAACGAGCATGCATTAGAAGACAATGTAATCAAGAAAGTATCTGAGACAATATATATCATGAAAAGTGGGTTTAAAACATGGGACATCGTTCACAATGTCATAAGACAATCAGGGCTAAAGCAACCAAAAACATACAAATAGTGATCAAACAAGAAATAGGGCATAGCATGCAAACAATGACATACAATAACAAACAATGGTGTCCAACCAAAATTTATCAGACAACCATGGTGGCATATAATCCTGTAAAGAAAATGCTACACATGAAGCACCCGTTAGCATGTTAGAAAGATAAAAAGTATGTCAAGGCATGTATGTATCAATGGAAAGTAATGTGCTAGTAAGAATAGGAAGTAGTAAACAATGAAACATAGCACATGTAATGTGTGAGAGTAGTAAAGGTAGATGCCCCAGGAGCCTTGGTGGGACTGGAAAAGGATACAATGTCGAGCATCATTACAACATGTGAAAATTTGTAAGAGATTTACATTCACTCCAAAAGACCAAGTGAAAGCATGTGTGGGTATATAGAAGATAATGGCATACAAAGTATCCTACTAGCATTGTAAGAAATATGCATCATGCAAATAGTAAAAGTAAGCAAGAGTAAGAGCAACTAAGATATACAAATCTAGTGTATGAGTGTGATGGAATGGTATGAAATGTGTGAAGATGGAAGGAGTAACGTGCCCCCCTGAAGAGAATGTGTATGAAATGAGGTTCATTTATAAAATACCCCTCGACAATAAAGAATGAACTATAGAACAAGAGTGCATTATCAAGAAATTGTTTGATAATGTGCGCTATAAATATAGATCATGAAGCATAGAGAGTGAAAAAGTGAATGTGGTGAGGTTCATTTCATATTTAGACCCTCAGTAGTCGAGTATGAACTATGGAACTATAGTGCATCATAGGGTAGTGGTTTGAGAATGTGTGCTAGAAAGATAGATCATGAAGCATAGAGCAGGAAAAGTGAATGCGACGAGGTTCATTTCAGATATAGACCCTCAACATCAAGAATTGGAACTAGAGTGCATCATAGGTTATGACGATACGAAGTGTGTATCAAGATGTTTAAGTGTATTGAGAAAGATTAAGCGTGAAGCACAAAGCATGATAATAGATCTATAGACAACCTATGATGCTAAGAGGAGGGGAAGAAAGCGTGATGCCCCAAGTGTGAGAAGGATAGAAGGTTATCCAATGATAGTGAAGGGAAAGTGATTAAATGAAATATGGATATTCTAGTTAATATAATATTATGCACAACATAAAATAATAGCTAAGTAAATAGAGAAAAACTGACAAGCAACTAAACAAGTGAAAATGTTAAACCCTAATGTGCAAAGAGAGTTAAGAAGAGCTTAGTTGATTTGTAGATATGTCGTGACTATGTCGTAGAGAAGATCATATAAACAAAATGTAGGAACGATCACACATGAGCTCTAGAAAGAATAGATGTGGAACAATAGGATGGAATGGGGCACTTTGAAGAAGGATTGGGGTGCACAGGGTGCTTGCAGTCCGAGATTTGGGTGCCCAGTGCATGAAACATATTTCCAAACCTCCTCCGAGGTGTCACTAGATGTTCACATTTTTCACCTTTTTTGTGTTGTTGTCATTTAGAATGCATTGGATGTCGTTGATAATCGAGAGATGAATAAAATACTGCCAAACCCCAAGTCAAGCATCGAACCTCTAAAAAAGAAATATGCATATGAAGGGGTTGGATTGTCTCAATAGCCCACAATGGTGGACTTACTAATTGAGCGTTGTACTACATTTCAGACCCAAATGTAGTTCTAGGTATTTGTGTGTGTGTGTGTGTGTGTGTGTGTGTGTGTGTGTGTGTGTGTGTGTGTGTGTGTGTGAATATCATTCCCTTGGTGCTCTTGTGCGGTCACGCTTTGTGGAGTAGCAAGTAATAACTAGATGTAGAAATGTAAATAGATGGTGGATGGAATAGAATAAAATTCCTTCTATGCATGATGTGATGCTGAGATGAACCAACATTTTCCTTTGTGATGGAGATAGATGGATGCAAATAAAACTCTAGATGCCTTAGATGGATGCAAATAGACCTCTAGATGCCTTAGGTGGATGCTGACCTTAGGTGGATGATAGTAGTGCTTAATTCTTGGTCTCTCGTTATGGTCTCGTAACTTTATATTTATATGGTCCTCTTGTTCTAATTTCATAATTAACCCAAAGAGGTCGACCACCAAAAATATAGAAAGATCAAATGGCTAAAAAGTGCCCAAAAGTCACAGGAAAGCGTAAAAGGGATCAGTGTTTCCTAAATGGGACCAGGGTTCTTGGGGCACCCTAGAACTAGGTTGGGTGCCCTAGTAAGGGATAAAATAATGCCAAATGGAAAAACTGACTGGGTGAGTACATGCGGGAGGTCGGAAGTGATGATAGAAAGTAAAGTAAAATGACCAAATAACATGGGTTAATTAGTATTTTCTTCACTCAAAAACCATATGAATAGTAGTATGAGACCGTGACTAAATAATGCCCAAAGTGCATGATTTTGTGTCTATATTTTCTCCCACTTTATGTTGGTGAGCATAATGCTCAGTAACATAAAGTAGATAGATATGCATACCTGATGTCCATATAGAGTGATGTAGAAAGCATGGTGATGAAATAGACAAAGCGTGGAGTGAAAAAAAAATAGATCGTAGAGACTAAAGATGTAAAAGTGTAAAAAGTGATGAGAAAGAACCTAGTGTGGAAGCGCATGTGTAGATGTCGATGTGTGTGAGGTACCTGCATGTTAGTATGAAGTACAAACTATCAGTTGTTGTTGTTGTTGTTGTTGTTTCTTGATGCCTTGGTTGTAGTTTCTTGTAATTGTTGACTGCTTTCTTCTCATACAAGCTGAACCTGCAAAGGAGAAGATGATCAAGTAGTCAAATATGCATGTATATGTAAAAGCACATGTATATAGTAAAAATACTATAAATGGAAGTATGAAAAAGTAAAAGGAACATGTGCACCTGATCCATGGTGAGAGACGGGGGTATAGAGATGATACCCTATAACCGTTGGTTAAGTGTAATTTTTTTGGGAAATCTCACGCCATTGTGGCCAAAAGAACTGTAGGGAGAAAGATGTATTATTCTCCATCTTGTACCTTCTTCCACGAGAATATATGAAGAGATCTTTGTACTACCTGGTTTTTTGGGTGATCGGATGCCCTTTGGTGAAGTAGTGTATGGAGGAATGTTCGTTGTATCCTCCGACCTGTAATGCTTCCCAGAATGTTGAGGACAACATGTCTTGTAAAATCTGTATGTACATGGTTCATAGATTGGTTTGAACCCACTCACAATATAACCTGATATCGAGGACATAAAACTGAACTAAAATGTACCGGTAGAGAGCGTTGTGTAGTGTGTAAAACCCCAAATGATGTCCCCTACTTTGGGGTGCATGCAATGTCATGGATAGGAGGATGCATCCCCAAAAGAGGACCGACCATGTAAATTGTGCCTTACAGGGGAAAGGAATGTGCTTGGTAGAAACCAAGGCGCATGTAAACAAGTGGCTAGAAACAAGTGTTAGTACGAACAAGCATGTATGTAAAAGACAAGTGTAAGCTACCAAATAATGTAGAAGCTAGAAAGTCTAGTAAACACGCAAGAAGACAATCATAGACCGCAAAAGTAGGTTACAAACATGGGACATCTCTCATGATGTCACAAGACACTCAAGACTACAAAGGCCACATACAAAAAAAAAGTGTGAACACCAAACATGGGAAAGGCCCACATACAATAACAAAACAAGAAACAAACAATAGAAAAGAAGAAGGCACAGATAGCCATGGTAACAGTAATCCTGCAAAAAAATGTGCACGCATGAATCACCCATTAGCATGTTAGAGAGATAACCCATATGTCAAAAGAATGTATAAGTAATTAATGTAGAGTGCTAAGTACAAAATAAAACAATAGCACTTGTAAGAGACAAATATAGATACCCCCAACAACCATTATGGGACTAGTAAGAGGCGAGCATCCATGCTACATGTATAAGACTTGTTTATGCGATCACAAAAAAAAAAGGATGTGGAGGCGCATGTGTATATGGTAAAGATAACGATATATAAGAAACCTATATAACGTGTGTAATAAGAAAAAATGAACAAGCAAATGTAAGAAAAAGTAATAGTGACCAAGATATGCAATATTGTGTGGATGGATGGAATGGAATGCAAGATGGATGATATGATCCACATTCCCCCCAAGTGAATGGAATTGTATGGAGTGAGGTTCATTTAGTATGCCTCATTAGCAATCAAGAATGAACCTAGAAAAGAGAGTGCAACATTGGGAAATGGTTGAAGTGTGTGTTTTGTGTAGCACGATGTGGTGAATGTGTATGCGTCGTGATTAATGGATTCAAGTGATGAATGAGATGATAAGGTCTATTTGATTAATAAACCCTTAGTTTAGTATGGATAGAGGAAATGATCATAGGGTAGTGAGTGATGCGTAAAAGTAGATGTGTATGATATATTTGAAAGACAACCATGTTGTTTAAAATGCATAGTATGTTTGGTACCAAGTTCTCCTTTTAAGAGAACCAAATTATTTTGTAACATACATATATGTCATTTTTATTTGAGGAGGAATCTTTGTCCCTTTGTTACTTGGATTTGTGGAGAGATACACAAGGATATGATCTTATCCCTTATTTTAGGTTGTGCTTTTCAACCAAGGTAAGAGCATAAATTTTATAGAGAAGACCTTGGGAAAATATGATCAACACACCAAATCTGACTCTCACGAGTTGTCACTTCCAGATTATGGAGATATTTTCAACACAAGGCTAAGGTTACTAAAGACATTTGGAATCCTGATCTGTTCTGCATACTTTAGCAAATGGATTTTGGTCTTGTGTGGGTATATAGAGCAAAAAAGGGGTAGTATGGGTAGGATTAGATGTTTTTAAATAGATTTTGGTGGGAGGGGAGATAGGATGAACTTGACTCACCAGATCCTTGAGAGCTTATGAAAAATGGAAAGATTCACCAACAAAATGCCACAAAAGCTAAAAATGTTTCTTCAACTAGAATATGTGCCCAAATGGAGGCCTAAATTAGCACTCTTTCATACAACCTATGGGATTCTATCATGAAGGCTTGAGTCAGAGAACCCAATAAAGCACCAAGATTCAAACCAAATCATGCTTGAGGTACACCCAGAGGCTTATAGATAATTTGTCAACAAAATGAAAGAAAAGTGATTTTAAACCGTTTATCTCACTCCCAGATGAAGGATCTTTTGAGAAATGAAATTGCAGATGCCACTAAACTATCACAAGGATTGAGACCTGTGTGATTGGACCAGATTTTGGTACAAGATTGCAATAGAAACAAGAAAAACTACTTGCATGCATTCAGAGATGAAATAAATACACTTTACTCAAGATTAACACAAAATAACTCAAGTTTGATCAAATTTATCAGCAAGGGAAAGTTTCTAGAACAATCTCAAAGCTTGTCAATGGTTGTACACTTGCAACCACCTTGACATGATTAAATTTGACACAAAGAGAGATATACAGGCTTCTTAGATGACTTCTCAAAAAGGATGGGCTCTGTCAAGCTTTTTTCTGCTAGAAAAATCAGTCCTTGACCTCTCCAAAAACTCCCAACCATTTGTATGAAAATTTGTGCCATTTATAACATTTACAACAGACCCCTTTTCCCCCAAAAATCTAGACATTGAGTGCACCAGTGCTTTCCATGATCACGATCGTGATTTCCAGGATCGATCTGTAAAAATTCATCAGTGCTCGAGGAAAATCTCTTTGAATATCTCCCACATTCAACTCCTTCCTCTAGTAAATCATGCTTCCTTCAATTCTCCAACCACTTCCACCCCTAATCTTGTCAAATCTATGGCTCCTTGCATGCTCGGAGAAGAAAAATGGAAACCAGATCGAGCTCGATAGTCAGACCATTTTAATGGTGAAAGACGTCTCCAGATCTCTCCCACCAAACTCTAGATATCAAATTAACTTGCCCCTCTGTTTGGCATGTAGAAAATAACAAGAAATCATGAAGACTCACACTTCAGGAGCTTTATAGAAAAATGGGGGAAAATCAGATTTAGACACTCAGTTTTCGTTGATCTTTATTTGAATTTGGGCCATCCACGTGGAAGATTCAAAAATGGGCTAGGGGCTTCCTTTTGAATTTTTAACCTTTTGGAAAAATGGAAAAAAATTCCATTTTCTCCACACCTCCTGCCCTGAAAAATGGCCTGACACGTGTCCTAAGGTGGGTCCCAAAGGAAACGCAAAAAAATTCTATCCATTTGACCCTCTTTTTGGAAAAAGGAAAATTTTCCAAGTTTTCCCCGCAGCTCCACCCCTTCCACTTAGTTTCTAATGTGGGTCCCAAAGGAAATTTCCCTTTTGGGCTTCTTTTTATGCCTTTAACTCCTTTTCCCTCAAAGGGAAAATTTCTCACTTTTCCTCCGAAAGCCCGCACCTCCACCGTTGGAGCAAGCTTTGACCTTTTTCCATCGGGCTTGGGTCATTTTGATAATTTTAGTCATTTCATGAAGCAAGAGAAAAAAATTTCCAAGTTTCCCCATGATGGTCCACCTCTCCCGCCCCTTTTGACTTTTCAAACTACCACGTGTCACAATGGTGCATCTTGAGATGGTCCCAAAATTTGATACCTTGAATGAGTGCGGGCTGTGCCACGTGTCATTTGATAAAAATTTGTTTGAAGGCTTGAAGCTTAGTGGAAGCGCCATGTGTCAAGATCAGAAATCTCCTTTGGCCATTGAAAAGTCAAGAAAAATGCAAAGTGAGAGGAGACACCTCCAAGTGTCTTTATGGCGCACTTCTTCAAAATGGAACCTAAAAGCCGGTCCTCAAACATGCGCGGTTCCTCCACGTGTCCCTCGGACCTCCAAAAATTTTTTTTGAAAAAGACTAAGTGATCTAAGTGTATGGGGACCCAGTGGAAGCCTCCACGTGTCTCTATCTCGCCAAACCTCCATGTGTCCTCCGACGCTACTCCAAGGCCAAACCAAAAGTAAATCTTCAAATGAGTGTCGTTCCTCCACGTGGACAAATTTTGAGTTGAGGCTTTTCATAGAAATTTTGAAGTATTTAGCTGAGCCACGTCCAACCAAAGGTGCCACATTTCCTGTTGATGCAAGGATGCAAATTTGACTGGGAGAAACACCCATCAAACCGTAAAATATAGAAAAATGACCATTTGAGCCTAGAAATGAAATTTTCTTCAAGGATAGAAAGTTTAGAAATGTTATAAGGCTCAAATATGTTCCTCAAGGACACATCAATTCATTTTCTTCAAGTATCTAGGGAAAAAATGACAAGATGACAAATATTCTGACTATGGAAAATAGAGAGAATGGGAAAACATGAGTTTTTGAAGGAACAGAGAACATGAGACTCAAAATACATAGACCTTTTCCAGAGGAACAAAGAAACGAGGAGACAAACATGGACCCATACATGATCTTTGACCCAGAGCTGATTAAAAATGTGCAAACAAAGATTACCAAGCACAACATGGGGAAGTAGAAAATGATAGAGGCCGTAAATCAATAAATTTTCAAAGGCACAAATGGGGCGAGACTATTTTGAGCACCAACATTGGCTCCGACTCGGGGATGGGCACTCCCTACGAGTGCCACAAGAACAAAAGTAGACCAAGTGCCAAAAATATCCATTAGGCAACAGATTAAACTTAGAGAGAAAAGAGAAAAAGAGCCATCTCCCAAAAACAAAAAAGAGAAACCAGCAAAAAAAGGTCACCGAGGACAAACGAGAAAAAAACAAAAAAAAAGAAACAAACAACAAACTATACACTGTACACAAAAGATTTTTACCTTGATTTAAGAAAACAATCAAGGAAAATCTTCAAGTGCCTGCCATCCTGGATATGACCATGCCAAGAGGTTCTGATATGTTTTCATCAATTGGAAATATACCTCTTTTTCTTCTTTGTTAGTTTGTAAACCATCCATTTTCTCTGAAGCTCCTCCATTGTGTTTAAGTCAAATTCTTTAACATTTTCAAGGCTGAATCATAGACCAAATTCCCAGAAAAACAACATACTTAGGAGCTCTATTTTCAACACTTTCATACTCCCTGAAATCCACAAAACTCACAAAATTGTTAAGATCAACATCTTCTTGCAAAACTTCATAAGATGCATTGCTTGGGTCTTCAATCAAGTACAACATCTTCTTCTCTCCATATAATTTCACCAAGTTGCCTTCAATGGGGATAGTGGCATAAGACATGTCCATTTGCACACTACCACCAACACTTGCTACCCACTTTCTTGACAACAACATCCCCCACTTGGCAGGGCAATCAACAATGACTACATCAAGCTTTAAGTTCCTTCCAGGATAAGATGCAAGTTGCACAACTAGATCTTTGACACATCCCCCACCTGGCACCTCTCTAGAGTCCATGGTAGTGCACTTCCCATATGTTGTTGTTACTTTGATACCTAATTCATTCATGACCTCAAGAGGCATGACATTACATGAAGCTCCAGAATCAAACATACAGTTATGTAACAACTTGTCTTTGATAACTAGGGTAGTGAAGAATGGATCCACATTCAGCTGGGATTTAACCAAAGAAGTTCCTAAATAAACCTCTGGTGGTTCCCCCAGCTCTTCCAACACTTGTGGCTTTTCCAACTCTGCACAACAGTAAGGGGAATCTCAACCTTGTTTACATCTCTACCTTGTATGATCTCTTCCTCTTTGAATCCTAAATATTCAAAATCCCTCTTCTTGTGCTCAGGGATCCTAAGCAACTCAACAATTGGGACAAGGAATTTTGATTTGACTCAAAACTTGGGCAATGTCATATGGAACAAATTTGGGTAAAGCAATCACTAGGAGAAAGATTGGAAAATTCATCAGATGGAATGGGATTCTTTTCATTTTGGGCATGGGGAGGAACACAAGTTTTCTTGGGGAAACAAGCTCTCTGCTAGATGCATTTTTCTTTGGGGTTTCTTTGGTAAGCAATGGAAATTTTGACTTGGCTTGTGGCCCCTTGGCAGCTTTACTTCTAGTATTGTGCTCCTTTTCTTGGGCAACTACAACATTCATTAATAGTTGCCTATCTTCTTCTGAAGGAACTCCTCCATCATACTTTTCAATCATTAATGCCCTCAAGTATTCAAAATCATTAGTGGGAAATTCAAAATCTTGTACTGATGTCTACTTCTAAAGTATGAGAGGGAGGAAGAAGAGGTACCGGTGGATGCAATCCCAAAAAAATAGCAAGTAGTTCTAGCACTTATTACCTCAGTTGAAGTTGCTTCCCTTGGTGAACTTGCGTAGGGATCTCCATCATGTAGGCATCATCATCATTATCATCAATTTGCTTCTTCTTCTTCTTGTTGATCTTCTTCACAAGGAGCATGGGGCATGAAACATTTATCACACCAATCAATGACCTTTGTTCTCCTCCACACAACAAACTCGGAAGCCAAAGGATCAGGCACCATTCTATTTTCCCTACCTTGGGGCTGCCTATTTCCAAATCCAACAGGTTCCTTTCCTCTATCATCATATCTTTGATGATTTGTAAACCTGTCTTGGCCTTGTTGCTTGTGTTGTCCTTGTGAGCTCTACCCAATTCCTTTCTCAGCCCAAGCTAGTTTGTAGGAAATTTCTTTGATAGCCCCTGCCAAAGTCTTCACAACCTCCTCCAAATCAATGCCTTTGCTTGTTTGAGGTTTTTCTGGGTTAATTAGCTTACACCTCCCTCTTTGGAGGCTTCCCAATTGCCTTGATGTTGTTCTCTATTTGTAGAGCCATGGTGAAGGCTTGCCTCAAATTTGTGGGGTTTTTATCTCTTAAGTAATATGCAGCCTTTTTATCAAATGCATCAGTATATTTGATCAAACATGACTCATCACATGGCCTTATCCTAATAGGAAATCTCCTCAAGGTCTTATTAAACCTTGTGTTGAAATCATGTACTGACTCATTTGGATTCTTCTTGATATTTTCAAATTCTGATAGAAGAAACCTAGGGTCAGTTCTATCACCATATTACAATCTAAATGCATTGTTCATCTCAGCCCAAGAATCAATAGAGTTATCTGGAAATGCTTTATACCAGTCCCTTGCATCCTCTTCTAAAGTGTGGACAAACAATTTGATGTATACATCTTCATGTTCAATCTCAAAGTCTTCCATCATATTGAGAAAAAGCTTTAGATGTTGATCACCAGTTATAGCATTGTTTCCTGGAACTTTGGAAGTCTGTTCCTTACATCTTGAGGTCTTGCATTTGGATAACCTAGCCATTCCCACAAAATTTATAGGTCAAAGGTGTTTACAAAAAAATGGAGGTGCAGGTGGGGGTTGAGCCATATTGATTCGAGGAGGTGATCTTGGAGGGGTGACAAATTGATGAGGGGTAGAGGGTCCTTGGAACATAGGAGTATAATTTTCAAAATGGAGATCCCCCAAAGGCCTTGTCTCTTGAAATCCCTATCAACCTTCAGAAAAGATAGGTAGAATGTGAAGCAAACCTTTCAAAATCAAATGAAGGCCCTTCTCCAGTTGGAGAATTCAATTCCACAAAGAGGCTCCTGATTCAAAGTCACTTGAATGGAAATCTTCAATGATAGGATGGTCACTTTCATCAATGGGAGATCTCCTCTTCTTGACTGTTGATCTCCCACAACTCTCTAGGCTTTTCTTCCTTCTGATTTTGCTTTTCCTAGCTCTAGAAACAATGTCCTAGCAGGATCCCTAGCAAAGAAAGATCTTCTTCCTTCCAGCTTTGCAAATATTAGTAACAAATCTTACTTTGACAGAGTTTTAAGACATTGGTCCTTATTAAAAATCAAATCAACAGGGAGTCGCCACTAAGGATTTCCACCTTAGTTGTGCAAATGCACTAAAATATGATCTATCAAATGTCTTGTCAACACTATAAACTGGAAATGAAAGATTATGACTTTCCTTTACCAAAATTTATCAGTGAATACTAGTACAAAACTTGTAGAGACTGGAAAAGTTGCATACAACACTTGTAACATGAAACTTCTTATAGGCCCAGTTTGAAGATGATATTTAAAATAAGATTTTAGCACTTTAGAGCATATAAGAAATGCTCACCAGAAGTGAAAATGAAATGCAATCAATATCCACAAATATGCCAGAAGCATGTTGATGGGCCAAATAGATATGAATATGGCAATGAAAAAATTAGTCTTCATAATGCATTCTTCTTCCCGTAAACAATGGCCAGAAGTGTGTTGATGGGCCAAATAGATATGAATAGCGGTGAATCAACAAATTAGACTTGATAATGCATTCTTCTTCAACTGAAAATGGCGCAAATTTTTTGATGGGCCAAATAGATATCCCTGACAATGAATCAACAAATTAGTCTTGATAATGCATTCTTCTTCCCTGGAAATGGTGCCACTAGTGTTGGTATCCAAATTTGTTCTCCTTTTCAAGCCAAGCAGCAACACAGATTCAATAGGGAGCTTAGAGGTAGATAGATCATAAATATATGTCATTTTGTAGCCGGGGAGGAATCTAACTATCCCTTTATTACTTGGATTTGTGGAGAGATGGATAACACCTTAAAAGGATATGATCTTATCCTAACTATTTTAGGTTGTGCCTTTCAACCAAGGTAAGAGAACCTATTTTGTAACCTTTGTTATTTGAAAGGAGATACATGTACCTTTCTTTTGCATAAATTTTATAGAGAAGACCTTGGGAAAATATGATCAACACACCAAATATGACTCTCACGAGTTGTCACTTCTAGATTATGGAGATATTTTCAACACAAGGCTAAGGTTACTAAAGACATTTGGAATCTGATTTGTTTTGCATACTTTAGCAAATGGATTTTGGTCTTGTGTGGGTATATAGAGAAAAAACAAGGGTAGTATGGGTAGGATTAGATGTTTTTAAATAGATTTTGGTGGGAGGGGAGACAGGATGAACTTGACTCACCAGATCCTTGAGAGCTTATGCAAAATGGAAAGATTCAACCAACAAAATGCCACAAAAAGCTAAAAATGTTTCTTCAACTAGAATATGTGCTTAATGGAGGCCCTAGATTAGCACTCTTTCATACAACCTATGGGATTCTATCATGAAGGCTCGAGTTAGAGAACCCAATAAAGCACCAAGATTCAAACCAAATCATGCCTGAGGTACACCCAGAGGCTTACAGATAATCTCTTGTCAACAAAATGAAAGAAAAGTGATTTTAAACCATTTATCTCACTCCCAGATGAAGGCTCTTATGAGAAATGAAATTGTAGATGCCACTAAACTATCACAAGGATTGAGACCTATGTGATTGGACCAGATTTTGGTACAAGATTGCAACAGAAACAAGAAAAACTATTTGCATGCATTCAGAGATGAAATAAATACATTTTACTCAAGATTAACACAAAATAACTCAAGTTTGATCAAATTTATTAGCAAGGGAAAGTTTCTAGAACAATCTCAAATATTGTCAATGGTTGTACACTTGTAACCACCTTGACACGATTAAATTTGACACAAAGAGAGATATACAGGCTTCTTAGACAGCTTCTCAAAAAAGGATGGGCTCTGTCAAGATTTTTATGCTAGAAAAAATCAGTCCTTGACCTCTCCAAAAACTCCCAACCATTTGCATGAAAAATTTGTGCCATTTATAACATTTACAACGAGTTTTCCCCAAAAATCTAGACATTGAGTGCACCGGTGCTTGCCATGATCACGATCACGATTTCCGGGATCCGATCTACAAAAAGTCGCCAGATACTCGAGGGGGTAAATCTCATCGAATATCTCCCGCATTCAACTCCTTTCTCTAGTAGATTACTCCTTCAATTCTCCAACCACTTCCACCCCAAATCTTTCAAATCGGCTCCTTGTGTGCTTGGGAGAAGAAAAATGGAAAACCAGATCGGGCCCGATAGTCAGGCCATTTTAATGGCGAAAGACGTATCCAGATCTCTCCCACCAAACTCTAGATATCAAAATTAACTCACCTCTCTGTTTGGCATGTAGAAAATAACAAGAAATCATGAAGACTCACACTTCCAGGAGCTTTATAATAGAAATGGGGAAAATCAGATTGGACACACAGTGCCGTCGATCTTTCTTGGTTTGAAAATTTGTCGGTTAGGCGAGGTCATGGGGAAATAGGCCAAGCAGTGTACGAGGGCATAGCCCCTCTTTGAGACAACAAAGTGGCTGGTTTATTGCTAATATACCAAGCGGGGAATCTATGCAAATCTACACTATTCTAACTTCAGGGGGTTTGGGATCTCATCCCAGTAGAGGTAGTTCCACCTACGAACATAAAGGTAAGAGGTAAGGAATGAAGGAAGGTAGATCTGAAGGAAGAAAAGAAATGAATTCCAAGACAGAAAGGTTAGAAGGTTTATGCTTTGGGCTAGTAGTAAACAGAGCCAAACTTACTTGCATAAAAAAATAAAGCAATACTGATGAACATATGATGATAATAGGAATGAATCCAACAGAATAAAAACATAGATCGACTTAAGAAAGATCTGATGTAAATAACACATATATTGAGCACAAAGTCGAGCATATGTATTAATATTTCTTACATTACAAGAAAGTAAAAGTCTTTCTCTCCTCACTTCTCTTTTCATACAAAAATATCCACTTGAATACAACAAGTATTCTAGTATTTATAGAAGGAGAGGAGAGAGAAGAAGACAAAAGTAAACCAACAACTATTTACAAAATATCTTACAAGATATTTACAAAATATCTAAAAAGTCAACAGCAGTTGACTTTGGGCAAGTTTTGGATGGCAACATCCCATGGTGCAACATGGATGATGTCATCGTATATGCCAACATACTTTTAAAATATTTTACAAAAATATCAAAGCGTACACAAGAGGAGAAACTCCTCATGATCCCTTTGCTTAAGCAGTGTCTTGCTTCACGATCGGGAGAGGCGATGTGACACTAAGCTTAGTATTCCATAAACTTGCTAATAATGGCCTAAAGTTGATCATGATATGGACCTTTGAAATGGTCACCAATGACTTCGCAAGTTTCTTTTTAGTCTTTAGCTTGTCGGAGTAATTCGGGCGTAAGTTTCACACGAATCAATCAAAAAGGCTGATGAAGTCACGGCAAGCCGGGAGGTTATTGATTGACTCTCGATTGAAAGTGACCTCTGAAGCTAATACTTGAGTGACTATAGCCTTGAAGCGCTGTAAAGGATAATCTAATTCCCTCAAGGTGAGCGACTCCTTGAGCATCCTGGAGCCATTTTTTTTTAAGCATCTGCTCTATGTTATTCGGGCGTCAGGAGGCTTCATCCTGTATTTTTTTCTATCCTCTTTAGGATATACTCCATTTGATCAACCCGGTAATCTAAAGTGATGAGAGCTTTATTATGTTCCTCTTTGGTGATTGATGACACCGACCTTTAATAGGTTGTTAGCCGAGTAGTCAACCATTGCTTTGAATGTTTCATGTTTGCAACCTGGCATTGTCTAGCTCCTTGGAGAGGGATCTGCTACTGCTTGTAGCTCCTTATTAGCGACCTATGTCTTGGTAGAGAATAGTAAATTTCTCAATCATTTCTTTGCTATCCCGAGGATTTTCTCAATCAAGAGGATACAACTGCGCATTTTTGCCAATCTTAGCATATTCATTTATCTTATCTTTGAGAACTTGACGGAGTTGGTAAGAAATCATAGGAGGAGCATTACCCATTTTTGCAATGCTTGGAGGAGATGTTTGTTCTGTTCCTTGAGTATTCTCTTCTCCTCTTTTACTTCTTGAAGTTTCTTGCAGAGAGCATCTACTATAGACAAGGCTTCTCCTTGTAGGCTTTCAAATGAGGTTCCCATTGTGACTTGAGTCACTGTGAAGTCTGTAGGAGATAGATCCTTCTTTTCTTTGGTGGGATCTGGATATGTAATCTCCATGACTCTCTCCCCCGAAGTGCTCTTTGAAAAGCAAGTTATCACTTTCTACTTCTTGGGTCCCTTCTTTGGAATGACGGAGAAGTCCATGGGTGCGATGGGAACCTTTCTCTTGTGTTGGCTCAGATGATCAGAAATCCAGCTTGGACTTATGGGAGTGGGAATAGAGGGAATAGAAGAAGAAACGGGGGTGAAAGGGGAAGCAACTGTAGAGGCCGCAAGGAAGAACGTTGAAACACTTGGTGGTGGCATCGACAAGGAGTCCAATGCTCTACTTCTTGTGGGGCCTAGAGTTACTACAGGAGAGGAAAAGGACATGGAGACAGAAGGGATCTGTAATGGTGGATGGAGGGAACACTTGGACAACAGATCCATGAGAGAGGAGAAGATGGAAGAGGTGGGAGATGGAAGGGAGGAAGGGAGAGAAGAAGACACATCCACAAGAATAGATGCTTTGATAGCGGGGAGGAGAGGGATCGGAAGAAGGAATGGTGGGTACCTCAGTAGTTGTAGCTATGATAACATCTTGAGTGGATGTATCCATTGAAACTTCTGTTGTTTCTTCTTCTTTACCTAGAGACACTAGGTCAACCACTTGTTTCTCAGAAGTAGTAGGAGGGCTTTGAGGAGCTTCTTCTTGTTTTCTTGATTCTCCCTCCTTGTCCTTTCCTTTTCCTTTTGGCACTTGGGCTGGTCTTGGAGGTGCTCTACCTGAAGGGGAAGTAGTGAAATCTACCCCGAGGTAGGTGAGACCATTCTGTTTGCACCAATGTTCGGTGTCTTTGTAACGTGGGCTTGAACATTTCTTGAATGGTCCTCGGCGCCTTGGATCGATTGATATCTGCGAATGGCCAATCATCCCCATCCGTGTCAAGAGTAGACCTGATCAATTTCTTGATCAGTCTCTTAGAATCCCTTTAGAACGATGGTTACGCCATAATGGGTGATCTCTTCTAGAGCCATCCGAGAGTGATCCTTTTGCACGATGTCGATTTCATGTGTTAGGTCGATGTAGATGTCCTCGATCTCAGGAACATGGATGGGATCAATTTTTTCCCTTGGGAGGAAAATCGACAATCGAAGGTCTTCCTTCTTTGGGAAGTTGTGCTTTAGGTTTAGTAATTCAAGCTTAGCATACATCTCCCGAGCTTTGGCAAGTGTGGTGTAGGTGTATCGGCCAACTATAAGGGGGAATGGAGTTCCTCCTTTCTTTCTCTTCATGCAGCTCTTGTGGTAAGTGATCAGTTGTCTTGACAACTCCAAGAGGATCAATTTTGGCCTTGCATACCTTGGTAGCTTTGTCGGCTCACCTTCGAAATTCACCACCTTGAGATATGTGAATGTGGGGAAGCTGCGTGAACAATGCTCCCCATTTCTTTGTGACAGTAATCACACTCGGGCTAGTCCGACCATGTCTCATATTCGATCTCAACGGGCGAGATCACCTCATAGAAGAGGTGTCATTGACTATAGAGAAGCTAGGGGATGTTGTTATTGAGCCTTAACTCTGGGTAGAATTCATATATTTTGACACAGGGCCATACCCCGCTCGAGCCAACCCTACGAAATATCTTGCGATCTTTTCTGCAACATATACAACATAGGAATTCATATAGAACTTCCCCGGTTGTGAGGACCTCTTGAATTTGTTGGGAGATGGAGTCGTGATGATTTCACCCGGCCAAAATGTTGATCGGTGTATTCTTGCTCATGGTCTCTAAGTACCTCAGCATCCATTTGTGGAAATAATGGGCATCAGGAAGCCCAAATACTTTGTTCAAGAAGGTGATTGTATCACTCAATTCCTCATTGAAGTCACTGCGGTGGATGGTCTGAGGCCATCTACTCACCAGATTCTTGTTCTTAAGATAGAGCTCATTCATCATTTGCATACATTTATCCTCATTTTTGTCCCAGGCCTTCTTGCAGTCTTCTAGACCTATGACGACATATTACCTGTGATGAGGAATGCCCAGAGTCAGTTCAAAGTGACAGGCTATGAGGTCAATGATCATCTTTCCCTCCTTATCTTCAAAACATCTAGTGTCTTTGTTATAGCATCAAGCCACCAACATGATGAACTCATTGTTTACAACACTTATTGGTAGCCCGGTGTGAAGTGCAATCCACCGCCCACCGGTTTGTTCATCCACGAACCGTTGCTTTCTGGTTGGTCGGGCCCAAAAGTCATCCATATCAATATGCCCAAGCTCAGTGTCTCTGATGTCGAGGTCGCTCTCCGCATATGAGTCAGGCATCCTGACTTTCTGATATTTGTACTTCATCTCTTGTTACATTAGCTTTGTTTTCCTTTAGAATTGGTTGGTTTCTTGCTTAATGAAGACATGTGTGAGCTCAAGGATGATTGTTGTTGTTACGCAATAAGAATCAAGGAGGTCTAACACAGAAGAGCCATGTCAACCGTCATGTTATTCATAATGAAAGCTTGCAGAAAGAAGAATGAGCAATTATAAGGGTTAGGGTGCAAGATGTAGGTTCATAGCATCTTTATAGAGGCTTAAAAAGGTTGGGCGCACTTTTGAGGATGTTGACATGCAAAAAGGTGCGCCAGTGTTGACAGGGGAAAAGTTGCGCTCATGTTGTAAAGGGTGCACTTTTGAAGAGTGTTGCATGATATAAGGCAATGCTAAGGAAAAAGGGCTTGGTGCAGGTTTACAACATACAACATGCCATGTTGATGTTAGGGAAAATGCACCTGCGCCTTAGGAAATTTGCTTTAGTGGGGCATAAGAAATGTCTATGTTGCATGGGTTTTAAGTGCGCCCAAGGCGTAATTTTAGAAGATGTTGCAAAGGAATTTAATGCACCAAATAAAAATGCTTGGCGCAGATTTGGAGCACACAACATCAATGTTGATGTTGTGCGCAGATGTACCTGCGCCCTTACAAAAAGCTCTTTAAGTGTTATATAGCCAGGCGCGGGTTAGGGTTGTCTTTGCGAAAGGATATTGCGCCAAGGCGCAAGCTGTGGGGTTGCAACATGGAAAAATAGTGCGCCAAGGTTTTCCATGATTTCTTGCAATTTCTTAGATTTCTTCTCTCTCTTTTGGTTTTTTCAAATGGTAGAGAGTTGCAACAAGATAATAAGCAATGAAAAGGAGGCCTTAGGTTTTTTTAAAGGCAGGGGCCTTCCAGATTTGTAGATCTAGAAGGAGAGGAAAAGGGGTTTCGGTTGGTTATGGATTGATAGGTGTTTCATTTTTAGATCTAATATTTTAACAACCCTAAGACCTACAACAAAAACAACAACAAGAAGAAAGATAGAAACCACTTACCCAGTTTATAAAGGACGAAGGACGATGTTGGGAGTCCATAAGCTCGAAAAACAACACGTGGGGCTGACATGGATAGCGACGGGCGCAGAGGAAATAATTTTTCAATTTTCAAATCATGAAAATGGCGGGTGTCGGAGCTCTATTTATAAGAAAAGATGGCATTTATTGTCACCAATTGTCTTTGGCGCACATTCTAGAGTGTCGACAAAGGTTTAAATGCGCCTTGGCACAAGTTTCTTAGCATTGACAATACTTTCAATGCCTTTCGCACGCATTTCTTGATGTCAACACACCATTTCTCATGCCTTAAGCGCACATTTTTGATGTTGACATGATACTTTTAGCGCCTTAACACACATTTTGGGCACATGTTTAATAATGTTGACATGTCATTTCTGTGCCAAAGGCGCAACCTTGATGTTGACATGTCATTTTGGGTGCCAAAGGATTTTCTAAGGGGCGCACATCTCATGGTGTCGACACAACATTCCTTGCACCTAGTTCAAAAAGGTGAAAATGGCTAAGTTACACAAAACTTGATTTTTCAAAGGGAGTCTTAAACCATTTTGAACATTGTGAGACCTCCTTGGGGGACCAAAACTGAATTTTGGTATGGTTACCTACAAATTGCCCTTATCAATTTTGTAGGATAACTAGTTGGCTCTTTCTGGGGACTATCTTTAAGTGAAACTTAAGGGTAGAGAATCTCATATTTCTTCGTGCCTATCCATTGGGTTACAGAGAGTCAAAAACAAGGGTGACCAAAAAGGGAAGGAAGGGAACACACAACAAATAGGAAGCAAACACACAACAAAAGCAAACACACAACGAAAGAAAATTGTACAAAGAAGAGAGCAAGCTCTACTTCTTGAAAATCTTTAGGTGTTGCCCGTTATAGGGAAGCGGGAGCTCGGTTCCGTCTAGATATGAGAGATAGAAACTATTCTCTCCATTGAGCTACTTGATCTTGTATGGCCCTCTCAAAGAGAGTCAAATTTCCGTGCATACCTTTTGGTTCTCTTCGTTTGTCCCACAGAAGAACAAGATCTCCCACTTAGAAATCTCTTTGCTTAGCTTTCTTGTCAAACAACCTCTTAACTTGATTATGATGTTCAGTGATCTTGTTGACCACTTTCACTCGCTTTTCTTCAAGTTCCGTTAGGTACACAATCATCTTTTCAAGATAATTTTGAAAAGTTTCATCTTCAATGCTTGAGCTAAGCGTATAGTGGGAAGTTACTGCGGAGATAGGGATTTCAGCATCGGTCCCATACAACACTTGGAAAGGTGACATGCTAAGAGATATCTTTGGAGTGATACGATCCACCCACAAAGCATCATCTGATGACTTGTGCAGGACCATTTGGTTTTCATCAACTAGCTTCGTATGATAGTCACTAGGTTCTTATTCTTGGATTTTGCACGACCATTTCCACGAGGATAATAATCGAAGTATGATCGAGGTTATTAGTATCCATAACAATAACTTCCGTGAAGAGAAGTTGGAAGCGTTGTTAAGCGATTTTGTGTGGGATGCCAAATCTTACGATGATATTCTCTTTGATGAAGTTGCAAACAACTTCAGAAGTGGCATTCTTGACAAGTATGGCCTCCACCCATTTCATGAAGTAATCATCCTTTGTTCGGATGTAGCTATGTCTAGCACTCGATTGAGGACGGAGTGTTCCAATGAAATCAATTCCCCATTTCTGAATGGTTCATCAATAATGACGTGCCTGAGGGGAAATGCAGCCAGCTTTGGTTTGCCAATGAACTATTGGCAAAGTTCACATTTTGCTACCCAGGTGGTTGTATCCTGAAATAGCATTGGCAGTAGTACCTAGTCTGAATGATCTTATGTGCTATCATGAATGAGGAGAAGTGACCACCGCAGGCTGAGTCATGAAAAATCTCCAACAATTTTACTTGCTGCAGTTTTTCAACACACCGTAGAAAAATGCCATCAATTCCACGTTTGTACAATCCATCATCCCATATGACATATCTCGCGGCTATGAGATTCACCGTTCATTTTTCCTTTGTGGTTAGGTGAACTAGGCACTCCCCATAGGTGAGAAAGAAAGTGATGTCAGAATACCATTCGTCATTGGTGGCGAAAAATAGAACCATGGGCAAAGAATCCGCTTTCTTAGGTTCATTTTGTTTTCCATCAATGTTCTCAACTTTCTCTTCAAGTACCTCTAAGTCTTTATTCTTAGGTACCACTTGTATTTATTGCATTATGGAGCCGTCATCTTCAAATGGCCATAAATTTTGGTGGGAGCTTAGGCGGGTGAACAATGCCATGAGCCCAGAGACACAAAGGTATGAAACCCGAAGTCCAAATTTTGGACTTCGGGGTTTTGACATTTTGAAACATTTTTCACTCTTGGTCAGATGAATAGTGCCACACAATATGATTTTGGAGTCGAACTCGAATTCCAAAATTCAGACTTGAGAGAGATTCAACATTTTGGGACTCTTAAGCTAGCTCGCCAGATGAATAGTGACAACGACCTCTTAAGTATAATCCTAAAAGTCCAAAATTTTAGATTTCAGAGGGTGTGAGCGGTGTGAGGTATTGAAAATGTAGATCAACCACTCAAATTTATCATAGTATGACACCTAACCTTTAGATGGCCATAAATTTTTTGGGAGCTCGATTTGCACAAAATAGGACTTTAAAAATTAAAAATACAATCCATCATTCAAAGGAATAGTTGCAAGTGGTTCAACCACCAAAATTGATGAAGTATGGTTATCTTCTCTTCTCTAACAAGGAAGGTACATGGAAGTATGAGTTTTGGAGTGTCATCCATCATTGTTGCGGGTGATTTTGATGTATTTTTGGGTGGTTGAAGCATGATTTTGAATTCCTTCTCTCTCTTTTCTCTCATTCTTCCTATATATTGTAAGGAGTGGTTCATTTAAAAATCTTTGACACCTTGTATATGCCCTCCCTTCTTCTTATCTATAAGAGATGTGTGGAGCTCAAAACCTCCTGTTGAATATTGTAATGCAAAATTTGTACCTTTGGCCCTAAATGGGATGTATTGTATCAACTTTGAGAGAAATAAAATCAGATATGTGGATGTTTCAAACCCTCTTCTATGTTCTATTGCAACTTTTTGATCTTTCATTGCATGCGAGGTTATTGTGTATTGTTATTGTTTTCACTACAAGGTTTTGGTAGTGATGTGTTTATTGTGTAGGTTGTTCAACACTCCTTCTTAGTGCATCACCTTCCCTTAGAGTAGGTTTTAATTTTTATGCATTTCCTCTATCTTTTCTCCTTAGAAATATAGGATTATGGTTAAAATTCAAAATTCTCTACACTTTGGAGTAGTTGACACTAGGATAGGATAGGAAGTCGACCTTTCTCCAAAGGTTTATCCCAATTTCAAAGTGCCACACTTTGGGATAACTCCATGTTTGAAAAATAACACTGCATCTGCCTTAACCATTCACTTGCAAGCAATTAGGGTGCTTTTATTTTGCCATAACAAAAACCTCGGTAAATAATTAGTCAATGTACAATATAGTAGATATTTCTACATGACCTCATATTTGATGTACACAATTACAACATACGAGTGCAGTTAGGTATTTCTCCGGTGGATAACAAGAAGAATGAACCATTCTAAAATTAATACCCTGACCAACTTTTGAAAACAACAAGCATCATTTTAGAAGGATAAATGATGCCTTCACAATGTATATGTTGTCCATATTTTTCCCCGTGCCAAATATTGGATCAACCATGATCCCGCATAAGAGGAAACATAATCAAAAGTGGACCATCGGGGAAAAAGTTGGTTCTTTGCCCCTTGTTATCTCAAAAGGAGTAAAAGTTACAAAATGGCCCGTAACTCCACCCAAGGAAAAAGTCAAGCATCTAGGCCCAAGTCAAAGCCAAGCGGGAATCGAAAGAAAGGGGACCCATTTTTCGAGCTATTTTTCCCACCCTCATGTATAGGCCGATACAAACTTCAAGGGCATATCTTTCGACTCAGGGCTCGAAATATTGCAAATCTAATGCCGTTGGAAATATCTCAACCTCACCCATGTCATGGAGGTATGGAACTTTAATTTTGAAGAGGTTAGGTGAAGAAAAATGGAGGAAACATCTTGGGCTTTCGATGCGCGGGGATCCATCTATCTCAACAACTAGATCGTATTCGACTGTTTCCGTCATTTCCTCTTCCTTCAAGGCGCCAAACCAATGATTGATATAGAAAAGAAGGATTTGAGAGAGAGATTTCATCAGATGAATTAACAACGGTAGTTGAACTTCAACCTATTTTTCCCCTTCTCTCTCTTTTCTTCTTTCAGGTTGAATCTATAAATACGGGGAAGGATTCATTGTAAAGGGTTGGACATTCTTTGTTTTGTAGGCTCCCTCCTCCTTCTAGCAAAGGGATCTGTGGGGTTCATGCCTTCCACTAAAATTGTAATACATTTCTACCTCTTGGCTACTTTGTAATGGACTGTATCAATCTACAGAGCAATAAAACACATCTGTGATCGATTTTAGATCCTCTCTTGTCTCTTTTTATTTCATCTAGTCTCCCATTACATATATGGCTATCTATGCTTGTTTATTGTATGCATTTTGTTGGTTTGTGTCTATTAGCAAAATAAGTGTTCATCATTCCTTGGTGCATCACCTGGTAGTTTAGTTATTGTTTATTTCTTGTACCCCTTTCTTATCCTTGTCTCCTTGGTGAGTTTTAGATTAGGTTTAGAGATAAATCCTCTGCAAGCTCCCACGCATGCACCTGAATAGAGGAATAAGGAACCAACCTTTAATCTGGAGAGCTTTTCCATTTTGCAAGGTCCCACACCTTGGGGAAAGTTCAATGTTATGCAATCACACCAAATGAGTCTTCCTTAGAAAAGTAGATTTTTAGAACTCATTTGGGGGTGTTGTGATTTTGCATTAACAATTTTGGCACGCTCGGTGGGACTAAGAAGTCTCCATCTTATTACAGTAGGGATTGATGTACACTTGCTTTGTGATTCTAGATTTTAAGAAGTCTTAAAATTATACATCTGACAAATCCAAAAGAAACAAATCTACTGGTTTTAACAGCCCAAGCTTGGGAGATTCATGAGAAAAACCCGGTCTAGAGCAAGGAAAGAAGGTATATTTGAATACTTGCATCTATCCCTAGGAAGAGAAAGGAGAGGAAGAAGAATTCAAAGGTCTCCATCTCCACCAAGCAGAACCTTGTCAACACCTCCACCTGCAAGGCCTTTCTTTCAGTCTGCAAGGGTTCTTAGGCCAATCAGAATGGCATAACCAAATCCATATGTCAACTTCACCGGTAGTAGTCCACTCGCCTTGATTACACAAAACCCAGTTCTGATTGCAACATTAAAGAGCATCCCACATTTCATTGGGGAAAATCAAACTTCTCCTAGTGACCATGTCCAAGATATTGCAAATTTTTGTATAATCCATGAGATCCATGAGATGGACATTGCGTCAAGCTTCTCGTCTCTTCATTCAAAGGAAATCTTCACAATGGTTCGGGAGTCTTACAACGAGGCTCTATCGAACTAGAACTAGGCGTGCACGGCTCTCCACGATTAGTTTGGGGAAAAATGTGATAACTTATCTTTGTTGGAGCAACTAATAACAATCAAGAGAGCCCGAGCAGTAGGTGACAGAATTCAACCTCGAGATTCTAGGGTACTGGGATAGGATTCCAACAACGAGTAAATCCCACTAATGAAGGTGTCTTCTTATACTTTCTAGGGCTTTAAATTATGATATTTCTCTGATGATCCAGTCAATGGGGGGCACTACATTACCTATAGCTTATAGCCTATCCATAGGGGTGAGAACCATTTGATCAAGTGGAAAAATCACTCCTAGGCCATCCATGCCTCCGTACCACTGAGTTAGGAAACCCGGATACTAGCCAAGTGCCTACATTGGCTCCTATAACCACCCCTAGGAGTCAAAGCTCAGGTGAAGCTTCCACTTCATCATATAATGCCGCTAAAGAGTTTCAGAAGCAGTAATGAAGCAATTTTAGAACTTTAGGAATGAGCTAGTGACCATCAAAAGGAAACAAGCTCAGAGTTTTAGGCCATACTAGCCCCAGGCTCAATATCAAGCCAGACCCTAGTATCAGTAGAATAGGCCACCACCTCAGACTATGAATCTAGATCCAGAACCAAGGACAACCCCAAGCTGCTAGACCTTTTAGGCCGTATGATCCTAACACAACTTCAACATCAAGGGAATTGGTTCCTACATAGAACAATATGGCACATGAATATGATTGGTGTTTTCCATGTAGACAGACCACATAACCAATCAACGTGCTTTAATGGTGCTCTAAATCAGGCCTTGATGGTGCAAATCAAGTATGTCACCACAAGAATCGACCAAGAGGAAGATCAACAACAAGGAGCTCAACAAGGTGGCCCCCCAAATGAGACTATGCTTGTCAATTGGTAGGCCGAAGACTTATGTGGGATGAATCAGTTCCCTTCTCAAAGTGTAGCTGCCAATACATGGTCCAAAAAGAGAAATATTGGAGAGAGCCAACCACTGAATTCAAGTGACCCTCAATCTTCCATCACTCCATAATGTCCTGGTGCTTTAAGTACAACTTCCAACATGTTGAACCAATCCAGACCACCTCCCAAACCCGGTCAAACCTTGGTTGTAACAATCCATGTGCAAGAAAGAAATGTGCAGGAAGGGGGCAAAAAAATAACAACACATTCAATATTATTGAGAAGATGAAAAAGAAAAGTGTGAACATTTCACTATGGGAGTCACTGGCCATTCCATGGCGAGAGGGATATGTTTTAGGCTGCCATGCATAGTTGGTCAAGTTCAAATCAACCCCCTAACTAGCAAGAAAGAGTGCTTGCCAATGTAGTTCAGCCTGGGAGGAACCATGGAGAACAACAAGGTAAAAACATGAGACCTCCTCCCTTCTATGTCTCATTAATTATTGGAGACAAATTAGTACACAATTGTATGATTGATTATGGGGCTAGTAGTTCTGTGATGCCCAAACAAATAGCTGATCAGTTGGGTCTCCAATATGAGGTCATCTCTAGAGGAGTAGTCCAATTAGATGGGACAACAGTGACTATTGTGGGAATCATCAAGGATCTGAGTCTCACTCTACATGCTTGCCCTAATGTGATTATTTTGCAAAATGTGTCAATCATAGACTTGCCACCACATTTCACTTTGTGTCTATCTAGGGACTTCACTGCCAAAATTGGAGGCTACCTATCTGCTGATTGGTCACATATGCTCTTTAGGACAAGGTATGGAGTGAAGGCCACAATCAGATCTGAACCTATTGCTGATTATCATATTGAATCCTATGTACCTAGCCTAATCAACGCCAACTACTCAACTTTTGATCAAGAGGACCTCCTAAGCACTTCTGAAGCAAATACCAAGGTGGGATGTATCCTAGACTTGACTCTTGATGATTGGGCCAACAAAATTCATGCTTTTGACCCCTATAGGGAGATGGAAGAATTTGAGCTAGGTGTCTACTGCCTACATGAAGAGAACCAACCTCTTCCTGACCTAATCAAGCCAGAATACAAGGATGACAATGAGGTGTGGAAATTGTTCTTTGATGGTTCAAGGAGTAGGAAAGGATCTGGAGGAAGAGCCATGATTGTGTCCCCGGAGGTATGATATATTATTCAGCCTTGAGTCCATTTTTCTTGCTCAAATAACATTGTTGAATATGAGGCTTTAGTCAAGGTATTCATTGGGAAAGGAAGTTGGGAATTAAGAACTTGCAAGTATTTGGTGACAGTGGTGGTTGCCAATCAGTCGAGAGGACTTAATGCTATTAAAAATGACTTTGCTAAAAAACTACAAGATTAGGGTATGTGACCTCATAGAGGATTTTGAGGCCTTGAGTATTGTGTCCATAACTAGGAAGGAGAATGAAGTGGTGATAGACTTGCGAGTGGTTGGAGCAACGTTTGATGTGGTTGAAAACATCAAGAGGGACAGAGAATAGCCACATATCCATGTGGTTGTGAGGCCCGATAGTGCAAGATAATAATACATCTTTGGCGGGTGTTTGAGAATGATCAACAAATCATTAAATTTCTACGAGGAAGAATATGAATTCTTAGCTATAAACCGAGTAGACTAGAGCAGCTAGAAGATGCGGGAATCGAGATAGATAAAGTACGGCTACATACAAAAAATATTCCCAAAGGCTTAGTGACATTGGAATCTATTTTCAATCCTAATGATCAGTTCAGAAAAGAGAATGCTAACATGTAGATCAAAGGAGAAGATTCAGAGTCAATCCTAGTTGGAGAAGACAAAAAACTTCAAATTGGTAAAGTGGCCACCAAACAAGAAAGGTATGAATTCATACAACCTTTCTAAGAATTCCCTGATGTGTTTTCTTGGAGTTATGAAGACCTAAGGGGGATCAATCCAAAGCTAGAACAACAAACAATAGAACTAGATCCATTACCCAACTCATCGGGTAGAAGCAAAGACCGGTCAACCCACATATTGAGCCTCACGATGAAGAAGGATCTTAACAAAGTGATAGAGGAAAGCATCATATTTCGAATCAAACACTCAAGCTGGGTTGCAAATTTGGTCCCAGTCAGGAAGAAAAATGGAGAAATCAGGCTATGTGTTGACTTCAAGGATTTGAATAGAGCATCTCTCAAGGATCACTACCCACTCCCCTCGATGGAGCAGATTTTGCAAGTGGTGTCTGGATCAGAGAGGTTCTCTCTCCTAGATGGATATTCGGGATACAATCAGATAATGGTGAAAGAGGATGATCAATTCAAAATAGCCTTCACCACCAAGTGGGGCACCTATGCCTATAGGAAAATGTCATTTGGGTTGTCTAATGCTGGAGCCACTTTCCAAAGGGAAATGGATATGGAATTCAAGGGATTAATTAACCAAATAGTGTTGATCTATTTGGATGACATCACTATTTTTTCCAAGAATGTAGTGAGATCATTTCTTCCATCGAGGTAAGTTTTTAGAGATGTAGGAGATTTGGGGTGTCCACAACCCCCGAAATGCATATTCTTGGCCCATGAAGGTAAGCTTCTAGGCCATATCGTATCAAAGGAAGGATTGACAATTGGCAGGAAAGAGTTCAAGAAATAAAAGCATTGCCATTGCCAAGTCACAAGAAGGATCTTCAAAGCTTCTTGGGAAAAATCAATTTTGTTTGTAGGTTTGTTCCAAACTTTGTTACCCTTGTTAAGCCAATAATTTTGATTTGAAGAAGAGCTTAACATTCAGGTGGATAGATGAAGTAAAAGCAAGTTTTGAGGCTATAAAAGAAGCCATATCACAAGCCCTAACTCTTGTGAACCCATATTTTTCCCAAGACTTCATATTGTATGCCTTTGGTGGCAGCGACACAATTTCTATAATCTTGTTGCAACGGAACAAAGAAAATGCAGAACAGCCAAATTGCTTTCTTGACCCAGTCACGGAAGATTATGAGGTAAGGTACTCCTTCATTGAGAGGTAGGTCCTAGCGGTAATCAGAGGATTGAAGAAATTTAAGCATTTGGTTTCAAACAACAAAATCCAACTATTGGTCTCTCATGTGGGAGTTAAAGAATTCCTTCTCAGCAAGGAACTAAATGAAAATCATGCAGGATGGATCACCCATGTCATGGAGTATGACATTGAGATCAAGGTCACCAAGCTGGTCTATGGGAAGGGGTTGTGTGAACAACTAGCCTCAGGTCAACAAGATGAAACAAATAGTGAAAAGGAGGTTGTTCTTGTTCTAAAAGATGATCAAGAAGAAGGGAGAGATGGTGTACTTTCTCCTTGTTGGACACAAGACATGGTGCACCTCCTTTGAGCGAGGCATGTTTCTTCATGGGATGAGTAAAGAAAAAATAAGGCATTTCAGGCTACAAGCCATCCCATATGTTCTTATTGATGGTGTCTTGTTCAAGAGAGACATCAATGACATTCTGCTGAGATGCATTAGGGAAGATCAGGTGGAGAGAGTGCTACAAGAATTCCATGTTGAAGCAGCTAGAGGCCATTTTCTCCAAGAGTGATAGCACTCTAAATCATGAAAGCAGGATATTATTGGCCCAGAGTGTTTAGTGACTGCCACACATAGATCAAAAGGTGAAAGAATTATGCATTCTTCAAAGGCAAGGAAAGGCTAACAACACTTCCATTTCACCCAATCTTAGTCGACCAACCTTTCATGCAATGGGGATTGGAATTCATTGGAGTCATCAATCCAAACTCAAGCCAAGGTCACAAATGGATCCTGACAGTGACAAATTATTTCACCAAATGGACCAAGGCAGTAGCACTCAAGGAAGTAAATGAATATAGTCTCTTGGATTTCTATGAAGGGATAGTGACCAGATTTAGAGTGCCAACCACCATCATATTAGACAATGCATTAGCATTTATAGGTTCTAAGATCACAGGATGGGCCGTCAAGAATGGGACCTATTTGAGTACTTCATCAAACTATTACCCTCAAGGTAATGGCCAAAGCTCGAGTCCAAAAACAAAAACATGCTTGAAGATCATCGGAAGAACTCTTGATTAGAATCAAAGGACTGACACACAAATCTAAAAATGGCCTTATGGGCTAATAGAATAACACCCAAGGGATCTGCGATAGCTCTCCATTCAAGATCGTCCATGGCAAAGAAGGCGGTGTTTCCTATATCACTTGAGTTGCCAGCATTGGAGCTCGTGAAATAACTAGAGATGTCTAAATTTGGACCAATGGAGGCCAGGTATGTGGAGCTGATGGAACTAGAAGAAACCAGAGAGCATGATCTCCAAGCAATAGAGAATAATCAAGCTTCAATCAAGAAATGCTTTGACAAGAAGAAAAAGGCAAGGACCTTCTAGGAAGGAGACTGGTTTTGAAATGGGATGCGGATCGAGCAAAACCGGGAAGGCATTCTAAATTTGATGCCATCGGGTGGCCCCTATATGATCACAAGATGAAAAAGTAGCAATGATTTCCAATTGTCTACATTGGAGGGTGAAGAGTTTGATTCGAGTAAATGGGATCTATCTTAAGCTCTTCTTGCTACTAAAAGGGAGTTCTCACCCTGTACATATTAGTTTAATTTTCTCTTTCCTCTAAGTTCTTACGCACATTGTCTTGTTGTAGTGTAGATTAATTTTCTCTAAGTGCTTTGCATGCTCTGCATGTTCCATTTGGAGCATGTATGATTTCAAATTGTGTATATAGTGTGGTGATGTTTTTGCTCTCATGCGGTGTTTGGACGTGGTATTTGGTCAACATCAACTTCGGTTCTAATGAGTTTCCAAGCGGCCTAAGGGTATGTTTTAAAAGTTGGATCGAGTGTGCTATCACTCATTACTCCATGCCCAATGGATATGAAAAGGTAATGTTGACGGTGAATCGGCACCCCTGAATGTCTGCAACTCGATGGGTTGAGACTCTCATTGTGATTACATAACATGGAGCTTTTCCCAAGTGTGGGACATTATGAAATTGGAAAAGCTCTCCGGATGAAGGCCGATTCCTATTCCTCTATTCAGATGCACACAAAAAAAAATGCAGAGGGTTTACTCAAAAACCTAATCTAATTTTCAAAGGATACAGGGTAAGAAGATGCATAAAATAAAACCTAAACTAACAAAGGTGATGCACCGAGGAATGAAGAACAATTGTCTTGCCAATAAACATAAGCCATTAAAATGCAATGCAAGATCATGCCTGAGATGCAAATGCAAAACATAGAGGGTTGAGAATCATCCCATGAGACATGCATTATTTGATCCAAAGATTGATACAATACACTACAAAATGCCAAGAGGCAAAGTTGTATTTCAATTTAAAATGAGAGGTTTGAACTCCACAAAATCACCTACGAGACAAGAGAGAGAAGGGGGGGCAAAACAAGAATGTCCAACCTTTAGAAATAAGCCCCTCCTTACAATTTATAGGAAGAATGAGAGAGGGAAGAGAGAGGAATTCCAAATCTACCCCAACCACCTCTAGATTGTATTTAATTCATCTCATTATGGCGGTAGGTGAGAACCTTAACAAACCCCAAAAATGGTGAACTGTATTTTACATTTTTGAAGAACTTTTTCTCACCCAATTAAATATATCTAGTCATAGTTGGATAGAGGACCTTGTAAGCTTTCCAAAAATTCCAACCTTGCGTGAATCCGAGCTCCTTGTGAAAAGTTATGGCCATCTGAATATCTCGGGTGGGGTTTGCTTTCATCGGAGTTTGGGGTGTCAACGCTCAAAATGTTGTGCCTCTTGAAGGTGTGCCTCGGCACATCCATCATCATGTTGCCATACTTTTAGGTGTGCCATAGGCACTTAAAATGTGGTGTCGACATCTTGTTCTCTGCCTCCAACCTACGCCGGGCATGAATTTTTCATGTCGACATCTTGTTATGCGCCTCGAAACTTGTGAGGCACAAATTTTTTCATGTCAACATCTTCATGTGCACCTCCAACCTGCGCTAGGGTGTGAATTTTTTCATGTCGACATCTTCTATCCTGCGCCTCTAACCTATGCCAGGGCATGACTTTTTTCATGTCGACATCTTGTTATGCACCTCCAACCTCGCTGCTTAAGTGCGAATTTTTCATGTCGACATCTTACATTACTGCGCCTCTAACTAACTGTGCCGGGGAAGCTGGTGGCATAAATAAATGTTAGGTTTTGAGTTTCTTTGATTTCCATATCTTCTATTTTTCTATATTTACCCGGGAGGTAGATATATACAACAATTTGGCGACTCAATGGGATCACCTGCCTGCTAGGTAGAAGATCAGTGGCCTTTTAGCAATCCATTGGGCATGGAGTCATAAGCAATAACCTGAAACCAACCTGATATCTGATCCCAACCTGATACCGCAACTCCTTCTCCGAGAGCACGCTGAACTGTAGAAATTCAACCTGGGAGCAACAAAACCTGTGCCAAAGCACTTAGGGAAATTGAAACCTAACTACAACAAGACGATGTGCATCCGCACTTAGAGGAATTGAAATCTAGGCTAATATTTACAAGGGTAAACCTTTTCCTTTTAGTAGAAATGTTTAAGATAGATTCATTAACCGGAATCGGGAGTTCTTCTCCATCCAATGTAGACAATTGGAAGGAATTACTACTTTTACATCCCGTGACCATGTAGGGGCCACTCCAAATGGCATCAAACTTGGAATGCCTTCCTGGTTTTTCCCGATCTGCATCCCATTTTAGAACTAGGTCCCCTTCCTGGAAGGTCTTTGCTCTTGCCTTCTTATCAAACCATCTTTTTACTAAGGCTAGATCTTCTCAATCATCTCGAATCGCATGTTCTCGATTTCTTCCAATTCCATCAACTCGCATACCTGGGCTCCATTGGTTTGAACTCGACAACTCCAATGCTTCATGAGCTCCAATGCAGGTAGTTCTAATGATATAGGCAATCACGCCTCCTTCCCATAAACCAGCTTGTAGGGAGAACTACCTAGTAGACCCTTTTGGCATTATCCTATTAGCCCATAATGCTTATTTTATGGTATGCCATGTCCTTTGGTTTTCATCCAGAGTCCTTCTGATGATTCTTAGCAAATTCTTGTTCGTGGACTCTGCCTATCCATTACCCTGTGGGTAATAATTTGAAGAGGTGCTCAAATAGATTCCATTCTTGACATCCCATTCTGTAATCTTGGAACCTATGAATGCCAATGCATTTTCTGATATGATAGTGGCCGGCACACCGAACCTGGTCACTATTCCTTCATAAAAGTCTAGTATGTTAGACTCATTTGCTTCTTTGAGCTACTGCTTTGGTCCACTTGGTGAAATAGTCCGTTGCCGTGAGAATCCACTTGTGGCCTTGGCTTGAGTTTGGATTGATGACCCCGACGAAGTCCAATCCCCATTGCATAAATGGTTGGTCAACCAAAATTGGGTGCAATGGAAGTGCTGCTAGTCTTTCTTTTCTGTGAAGAGTGCACATTTCTTACACTTTCTTATCCATGTATAGCAGTCATTGAACACTGTGGGCCAATAATACCCTGCCTTCATTATCTTGAGAGCTGTTACTCATGGGGTGAAATGTCCTCCGGAATCTCCATCGTGAAAATCTCGTAACACCCTCTCAATTTGACCTGTCCCAATGCACCTCAATAGAACTCCATTGATGTCTTTCTTGAACAAAACACCATCAACAAGCACATATGGAATGGCTTGTAATCTAAAGTATCTCCTCTTTGCTTTGCTCATTTTTGGAGGGCATAGGCCTGCCTGTAGGAAGTGTATCATATTCTGAGTCCAACAAGGAGTGGGAACATCATCATTTTCTGTTCTTGACCATCATGTAGTACCAAGACAGTCTCTTTTTCATCACCTGCTTCAACTTGTTGACTCAAAGCTAGTTGTTCACATAATCCCTTTCCATGGACCAACTTAGTGACCTTAATTTTGATGTCATATTCCATGACACGAGTGATCCATCCTGCACGTTTCTCATTCAGATCCTTGTTTAGAAGGAAGTCCTTGACTCCGCATGAGAGACCAATAATTGGATCTTGTTGTTTGAGACTAGGTGCTTGAATTTCTTTAAGCTCCTGATCACTGCAAGGACATGCTTTTCAATGAAAGAGTACCTAGTTTCGTATTCCTCCAAGCCTTGACTGAAGAAATCAACTGGTTATTCTAATCCCTCTTTGTTTTTTGTACCAAGATTGCAGAAATTGTGTCTCCTCCACCGAAGGCATATACTATGAAATCCTTGGAGAAGTTTGGATTGACAAGAGTTTGAGCTTGAGATATAGCCTCTTTTATTGCCTCAAAACTTGCCTTGCCTTCAGCTGTCCACTTAAATGCCATGCTATTATTCAACATCAACATTATTGGCTTCACGAGAGTGGAAAAATTTGGAACAAACCTGTGGATAAAATTGATCCTTCCTAAGAAGCTTTGAAGAGCCTTCTTGTGACTTGGCAATGGCAACGCTCGAATTGCTTCAACTCTTTCTGGGTCAATCGTCAACCCCTCCTTTGAAACAATATGGCCTAGAAGTTTTCCTTTGTGAGCCAAGAATATGCATTTTTTGGGATTCAATGATACCCCAAATCTTCTACACCTCTGAAATACCTGCCTCAGATGAAAGAGGTGATCCGCTGCATTTTTGGAGAATACAGTGATGTCATCAAGATATATCAGAACTATTTTATTGATCAACCCCTTGAATGCCATATCCATTGCCCTTTGGAAAGTGGCTCCAGCATTTGATAGCCCAAATGGCATCTTCTTATAGGCATAGGTGCCCCATTTGGTGGTGAAATCCATCTTGAACTGGTCATCTTCTTTCACCATTATCTGATTATACCCTGAGTAGCCATCTAGGAGAGAGAATCTCTCCGAACTAGATACTACTTGCAATATTTGTTCCATTGAAGGAAGTGGGTAATGGTCTTTGAGAGATGCCCTGTTGAGGTCTCAGAAGTCCACACACAACCTGATTTCTCCGCTCTTCTTCCTGACCAGAACCAATTTTGTAACCCAAGCTTGAGTGCTTGATTGGGAATATAATGCTTGCCTCTATTAGCTTGTTTAAATCTTTCTTCATTAGAGGCTCAATGTGAGGGTTGACTGGTCTCTTCTTCTGCCTGATGGGCTTAGCATCTGGATCCAATTCTATGGTATGTTGTGCCAACTTCAGATTGAATCCTCTTAAGTCTTCATAGCTCCAAGCGAAGACATCTGGAAACTCTTGGCAAAGTTGTATGAAATCTGATTTCTCTTGTTTAGTGGCCACTTTACCAATTTGAAGTGTTTTGCCTTCCCCAACTGGAATTGGCTCTGAATCTTCTCCTTTGACCTGTATGTTAGCCTTTTCCTTACGAAACTGGTCGTTAGGATTGAAGATAGACTCCAATGTTACTAAACCCTTGGGAAGCTTTTTTTTCCATAGCTGCACTACTTGATCCCCATACTGCTGCTCTAATCTATCTTGATTCCTAGCTGAGAATTTAGCCTCTTCTTGTAAGAAATTGACGATCTGTTGATCATTCTCAAACACCTACCAGCTTGTGTTATTATCTGGCACTGCTGGCCTCACAATCACATGGATATGTGGTTGTGTTTTTTCCTTTTGATGTTGTCAACCACATCAAACGTTGCTCCAACTCTTTGTGAGCCTATCTGCGGTTTCATTTTTTTCCTAGGTATGGACATAATGTTGAAAGCTTCGAAATCCTCAATGAGGTCCCATACCCTATTCTTGTAGTTCTTCAGCAGGTCATTCTTTGTAGCATGTTGTCCCCTGACTTGGTTGATGATTAGCTCGCTATCTCTAAACACCTGCAAGTTCTTTATGCCCTTTTTCTTGGCCCAATGAAGTCCATGAATCAAGGCCTCATATTCAGCTATGTTGTTTGAACAGGAAAATTGGAAACAGAAAGTTGAATAATATTTGATGCCTTGAGGTGAAACAAGCATAGCTCCTCCTCCTGCACCTTGCCTACTCCTTGATCCATCGAAAAATAACTGCCATACCTCATTGTCATCCTTATGGTCTGGTTTGGTGATGCTAGGAATAGGCTGGTTTTCTTCATGTATGCAATAGACTCCTAGCTCAGATTCTTCTACTTCTTGGTAGGGATCAAAAGCATGTACCTTGCTTGCCCATTCATCAAGAGTCAAATCTGGGATGCTTCCAACTTTGGTGTCAGCTTCATCTGTGCTTGGATAATCTTCTTGATCAAATGTTGAATAGTTGGCATTGATTTGGCTTGGAGTATGAGGCTCAATGTGAAAGTTTGCAATTGGTTTGGATTTGATTGTGACCTTAGTACCATATCTTGTTTTGAACAACATGTGTGACCAATCAGCAGATAAGTAGCCTCTAATTCTAGTTGTGAAATCCCTTGATAAGCATAGGGCAAAGAGTGGTGGAAAATCTATCACTGACACATCTTAAAAAATGGTAACGTTGGGGCATGCATGCAAGATAAGATTCAAACCTTTAATCACTCCCACCATTACTCTTTGTTGTGCCATCCAATTGCACTACCCCCTTGGATATGACTTCATATTAGAGACCCAACTGATCAACTATTTTCTTGGGCATGACAGAACTACTTGCCCCAGAATCAATCATGCAATTGTGTACTAGTTTATCCCAATGATTAATGAAACATAGAATGGAGGGGGCTTCAAAACTTTACCTTGTTGTCCTCCATGATTCCCTTCAGGCTGAGCAGCATTTGTGAGGACCTTCTCTTGCATATGGACCTGCTGGTTTGAAGTTGACCAATTCTTCATGGCAGCTTGTAGAAGATCTCTTTGGCCTGGGATGGATAAAGATTCCCACATTGATATATTCACATTTGTCTTCTTCATTTGATCAATGATGCTAAATGGGGATGAAACATCTCTTTGTTGTCCTTTAGCTGCACATTCCTTTCTTGCACATGGGCAGCAACAACTGGCATTTGAGTTGGTTTAGAAGGTGGTTTGGGCTGTCCTTGCATGTTTGGAACTGTATTTTGCTTACCAACACCTTGTGGAGTGATGGAAGGTTGTAGATCACTTGGAGCCAATGACTTCCCTTCACCAATATTCCTCTTCTTTGATCTTGTGTTAGCTGCTACACTCTGAGAAATTGTTTGATTCATGCCACAAAAATCCTCAGCTTGCCAATTCACAAGTGTGGTATCATTTGGAGTTGTGTTTTGCTGAGATGTCCCTTGTTGCTGATTTGTTTCTTGACTCACTTCACCCTCTACGCCAGTAGTTTTCACCATCAAGGCTTGGTTCAAAGCACCATTGAAGCACATAGATTGGTTGTGAGGTTCATTACATGGGAAACACCAATCATACTCTTGAGCTATGTTGTTTTGCACTAACACTAAGGCTTTAGAAGTAGATGCAACATTGGGGTTATATGGCTGAAATGGCCTATTGGCGAGAGGCCTTACTTGGCTTTGATTTGCAGCTAGATTGGGTGGCCTATTGGGTTGAGCTTGAGGCTGATAAGAAGGTCTAAAGCTTTGGGCCTACTACCTCTTGAGTGTAACCAGCTCATTTCCTAAATTTTGCAATTGTTTCATGACCTCTTGGAGTTCATTTGAAGCACTAGAGGATGAAGTAGAAGTTTCATTTGAACTTTGATTTCTAGGAGTGGGAATAGGAGCCAAAGTGGGTGCTTGACTAGTGCTTGGATTTTCTAAGTTTGGATACAAGGGCATGGGAGGCCTAGGAGCCAGCTTACCAGCTTGAATAAGACAATTTTCAGCCCTAATGGCAATGCTATAAGTAGCAGGTAAGGTTGTGCCTCCCATAGATTGAATTAACATAGAAATATCAGAATTCAAAGCTTTAAGATAATATAGAAAATCACCTTCAGCTGTTGGCCTAATGGCCACTGGAATTCTATCCCAAGACCTTTGAAATCTGAAGTTGAAGTCAGTCAGCTGCTCATTGGGAGCTCTCTTGATAGTTGTCAATTGTTCTAGTAGAGACAAATTGTCTCCCTTTTCTCCAAACTGCTCATGGAGAACTATGCATAACTGATTCCAATTTTGGATAGAACCAGCTCCAAGGCTCCTAAACCATTGCAATTCCTTCCCTTTGAATGAAGATGCCAACAATTTGACAGCAACATCCATTTCATTTATCTCATGGATTACACAAACGTTAGCAATGTCTTTGACATGATCACCAGGAGTGGTATGATTTTCTCCAGTGAAAAATGGAATGTTCTTCAATGCTGCAATTGGAACTGGATTTTGTGCATTGAGGGAAAGTGGGCTGCCAAAGTGAAGTTGACAAAAGGGTTTTGTTGCGCCATTCTGATTGGCCTGAGAACCCTTGTTGATTGGATGAAAGGTCTACCAGGTGGAGGGGTTGATAAAGTCCTGTTAGGTGGAGATGGTGATCTTTGTGGTCTTCTTCCTCTCCTTCCTCTGCTACGGTGATAGCTACAAGTAGACAAATAATCCCTCTTCTCGAGTATCAGACCTGGTTTGAATTCTTCTCATGTACCTGGGCAACTTGTGCTACTATACCATTGAATTCTATCCCTTCGGAGTCGCCAGATGTGTTGGAGAATGAGCCTCAAAAGGCTGGATTTTGCCAAGTTACACACCAACCTCAACAAAAATTAAACTCAAAATTTTGAAGGACCTGTATATTTGAGATTTCGGGGTTTGGAATTTGATTTGGAGTTGAGTCCCAAAACTCGAAAATGCTAGACTTTGAATTTCGAAACCCGAAATCCAAAATTCAAAAACTCTGAAATTTTGAAAATCAAAATTTCAAAAAACTAAAGATACCCTTTTGAAGATTACCCCCAGATCTATCAGGTGGTGAAATTTTGACTTGTTTTGAGCAAGTTAAGCCCTTGAAAATCGATTTCGGAGTTCATCCTGGAAGGTGAAAAGTCTGAAATTGGAGAACTTACAATTTCTAAGTCCAAATTTCTTGAAAATTCCTTCAAATCTTGTGGAATGACCTCTTGGTCCCACTGCGTGCCAAAACTGTTGATGGAGAATCACAGCACCCCTGAATGTCTACAACTCGATGGGTTGAGACTCTCAGTGCGATTGCATAACATGGAGCTTTTCCCAAGTGTGGGACCTTACGAAATCGGAAAAGCTCTCCGGATGAAGGCTGGTTCCTATTCCTCTATTCAGATGCACACATAAAAATGCAGAGGGTTTACTCAAAACCTAATCTAATTTTCCAAGGAGATAGGGTAAGAAGATGCATAAAATAAAACCTAAACTAACAAAGGTGATGCACAGAGGAATGAAGAACACCTGTCTTGCCAATAAACATAAGCCATTAAAATGCAATGCAAGATCATGCACAGATAACCAAATTTGTAGTGAAAGATTAGGAGGATGCAAATGAACATAGAGAGGGTTGAGAATCATCCATAGACATGTATTATTTTCTCCAAAGATTGATACAATACACTACAAAATGCCAAGAGGCAAAGTTGCATTACAATTTTAAATGGGAGGTTTGAACTCCACAAAATCCACCTACAGACAAGAGGAGAAGGGAGGGGCAAAACAAGAATGTCCAACCTTTAGAAAGAAGCCCCTCCTTACAATTTATAGGAAGAATGAGAGAGGGAAGAGAGAGGAATTCCAAATCTACCCCAACCACCTCAGTTGTATTTAATTCATCTCATTATGGCGGTAGGTGAGAACCTTAGCAAACCCAAAAATGGTGAACTGTATTTTGCATTTTTGAAGAACTTTTTATACCCAATTAAAGATATCTAGTCATAGTTGGAAAGATGACCTTGTAAGCTTTCCAAAAATTCCAACCTTGCGTGAATCCGAGCTCTTTGTGAAAAGTTATGGCCATATGAATATACGGGTCGTGGTTTGCTTCTGCTTTGGGTTTGGGGTGTCAACGCTCAAAATGTTGTGCCTCTTGAAGGTGCGTCTTGGCACATCCATCCTCATGTCGACATACTTTTAGGTGTGCCATAGGTGCTTAAAATGTGGTGTCGACATCTTCTGTTCTACGCCTTTAACCTGCGCCAGGGCGCAAATTTTTTCATGTCGACATCTTCTGTTATGCGCCTCCAACCTGCGCCAGGGCGCGACTTTTTTCATGTCGACATCTTCTGTTCTGCACCTCTAACCTGTGCTAGGGTGTGAATTTTTTCATGTCAACATCTTACATTACATGTGCCTCCGACCTGCGCCATGGTGTAACTTTTTTCATGTCGACATCTTCTGTTATGCACCTCCAACCTGCGCTAGGGCGCGACTTTTTTCATGTTGACATCTTCTGTTTTGTGCCTCCAACTTTGTGCTAGGGAAGCTAGTGGTGTAAATAAATGTTAGGTTTTGAGTTTCTTTGATTTCCATATCCTTCTATTTGTCTATGTTTACCCAGGAGGCGGATATATACAACGGGTAATTAGTATTTTCATCTAGCGGTAGATACCCACGTGATTCACCAAATTGGTGTCCATATTTCACCCCTATGCTAAATATTGGATCAACCACGATCCCACATAAGAGGAAATAGAATCAAAAGCGGACCGTTGGGGAAAAAGTTGGTTCTTTGCCCCTTGTTATCTCAAAAGGAGTAAAAGTTGCAAAATGGCCCGCAACTCCGCCCAAGGAAAAAGTCAGCATCTGGGCCCGAGTCAAAGCCAAGTGGGAATCGGAAGAAAGGGGACCCATTTTTGAGTTATTTTCCCGCCCTCCTGTATAGGCCTGATACAAACTTCAAGGGGCGTATCTTTCAACTCAGGGCTCGAAATATTACAAATCTGATGCCGTTGGAAATATCTCGGCCTCACCCATGTCATGGAGGTCTGGAACTTTAATTTTGAAGAGGTTAGGTGAAGAAAAATGGAGGAAACATCTTCAGGCTTTCAATGTAGGATCCATCTATCTCAACAACCAGATTGGATTCGATTTGTTTCCATCATTTCCTCTTCCTTCAAGGCGCCGAACCAAGGATTGATGTAGTAAAGACGGATTTGGGGGAGAGATTTCATCAGAGGCATTAATGCGGTGGTTGAACTTCAACCTATTTTTCCCACTTCTCTCTCTTTTCTTCTTTCAGGTTGAATCTATAAATATGGGGCAAGATTCATTGTAAATAGTTGGATATTCTTTGTTTTGTAGGCTTCCCCCTCCTACTAAAGGGATACGTGGGGTTCAGGCCTTCCACTAAAATTGTAATACGTTTTTGCCTCTTGGCTACTTTGTAATGGAATGTATCAATCTATAGAGCAATAAAAAACATTTGTGATCGATTTTAGATCCTCTCTTGTCTCTTTTTCTTTCATCTGGTCTCCCATTACATATCTGGCTATATGTGCTTGTTTATTGTATGCATTTTGTTAATTTGTGTCTATTAGCAAAATAAGTGTTCATCATTCCTTTGGTGCATCACCTGGTATTTTAGTTATTGTTTATTTCTTGTACCCCTTTCTTATCCATGTCTCCTTGGCAAGTTTTAGATTAGGTTTAGAGATAAATCCTCTACAATCTCCCACGCATGCACCTGAACAAAGGAATAAGGAACCCACCTTTAATCTAGAGATATTTTCCATTTTACGAGTCCTACACCTTGGGGAAATTTTAATGTTATGCAATCACACCAAATAAATCTACCTTAGAAAAGTAGATTTTAGAACTCATTTGGGAGTCTTTGTGATTTTGCATTAACAATATATTTTCATAATTTTGGAAGTGAATGTAATTGAGAGGATATCTATCAAGGCCAAAAACTGATTGCAAATTATGGTAGCTGGTTCATTTGGTTCATAAGGTTTACATATATTAGACTAGCTGGATTTGAAGGTGCCCTAAACAAACTCCCCATGTACTATAATGACACATCAATTCTTGTGGAAGTTTGTAGGAAACTAGATATGTTGCAATGGACCTGCAAGTAAGAAAAGATATCGGACATTAAATTCCCAATCTCTTTAGGGAATTACACTTGTAGGATAGCACTGGATGCCCAAAATGTAGAAAGGACCATTTCTACATTCAATTTTTATACTTTTCACAAGAGGTCCTATTTTGATATTAAAGGTTTTATCTCTAATCACCTTAGAATTAATTACTATCACTTTCCTACCCTAGAAGATTATTGGGAAGATTTTTCAGATGAGTATGAGGTGAGAAGAAGATACTTTGGTTGACTTTCTTTGCAGAAGATTAAAGATTTCAAGATTTACAAAGTTCGGAAGATTTGCAAGATGATAATGAAGACTTGTATTCTCTTGAATACAATAAAACTATTTAGCATACGCCTCTTCTCACCATCAATTGGTTTTAGAAGGAAAATTATGATCTTCAGGAGATAATAAACCCAATCATGGTGAGGACCAAAGTCTATTTTGATAGAAAGATGAAAGCATATAAGGCTAGGTGTGACTCAATATTCTTCTCAAGGAGAATCAAAATCTCATAAGAAAGTATCTTCCACACACACGGAAGTGTTAAATCAACCAACTATTTCTCCTCTACATGAAGAATATTCCATCAAGGTACATTCTAAGAAAGAGAAGACCTGAAAGAACTAAGAAAAGCTGAAGAAATAATTGAGAAAGAAGAAAAAAGTCTCGATCTCCAAGGCTAATAGAAAAGGATCAAAGGGTTGGATAAATCATTGACCTTTCAGAGGAAGAAGAAAAGGGGACAAAGGAGCATGAAAAAGGAGCTATGAAGGAGGAAGTACTAAGAAGGAAGATGATCAAGAAGATAAATTAAAGGGTGTAAAGTCGATTCTAAGGCATTGAGTATTCCCAAGCCCAAGTCACTAACTAAGGAAATATCTTCTTCTAGTATTGAAACACCCACTCTTGAGGTATCTACTTTGCTCAGACCCTTGGTTCCCTCAACACACTTACTTTGGGCCCTCTTGTTGCTCCACCTTCTTATGACTTACTCACATGGGACTGTTAGAGTAGGTATTTACCTTAGCTCATGTTCACCTAGGTACTTTATTTACCTTTATTGTATTCATCCTCACCCACTTATGTGTGTGGATATTTCTTTTATCTTATTTAGATATTAGGAGATATTATCTAGTTTTTAGGTATAGTTCTTTCCTTGATCTATGGTATTGACTAGTTCTTTTCTTGATCTATGCTATTGACTAGATCCTTGATGTCTAGTTCTCTCCTAAATCTATGGTCTTGACTAGTTCTTTGATGACTAGTTATTTCCTTGATTTATGGCTTGATCTACGACTTTGGTGGTTCTTAGATTTTTATTCCTTGCCTATTTAAGGAAGGATAATTCTCAATGTATTGCATTGACTTCCATAATAATATATGATATTGCTTCTCATTTATTTGCAAAGGTCTAATGTAAAGTTATTAGCGAATTGCTTTCATCTTATAGATCGTGGTGTTTGATTAGCATGTGTTTGAAAAGGGGACAAAGGAGCATGAAAAAAGAGCTATGAAGGAGGAATTACTGAGAAGGAAGAAGATCAAGGAGATAAATTGAAGGGTGTAAAGCCAGATTCTAAGGCATTGAGTATTCCCAAGCCTAAGTCACTAACTAAAGAAATATCTTCTTCTAGTATTGAAACACCCAATCTTGAGGTATCCACTTGCTCAGGCCCTTGGTTCCCTCAACACACTTACTTTGGGCCCTCTTGTTGCTCCACCTTCTTATGACTTACTCACATGGGACCAACCCTAATTGATAATAGGAAAAGAAAGGCATCCTCCCAAATCATTGCTCCTAAGTTTAATGATGTAGCTTCCCTCTTGGGTACAAATCCTAATCCTCCTGTTAAGAAAGAAATGATTCTTCTAGATTATTATTTGATTCAAAAATACAATAATACTTGGAGATAACAAATCCAAGAGTGGAGAAAGATGAAAAGGATCTAACTATTTCTGATTTAGAGATGACAAGAATTCCACTAGGTGAATCTACTCTTGAGGGGAGGTTCATAACTTAAAAGAGACACTCTCCAAGGTCATTGAAAGGGTGGAAAAGGGTAAACAAACACAGGAAAAACTTGAAGAGCAGGTACAATACCTCTCTTGTTTCATCAAATCCTTCTTTACAAGTGATAAAGTGCTTGATTTCACCCCTCTAACTTCAATGCCCCTTCCCACTATCCTTTCTAATGGAGAAGTTCAAGATACCAAGGACATTCATAAACATGATGCTTATGGAAAGGGAATTGAAGTAATGGTTGAAGAAATGTTGGTGTCTGGATTGAATTTCAATTAGGAAGCACACAAAGTGTATGACAACATTTCTTTGGTTCAAAGTCACTTTGAACCAAGTAATCATGGCTCGAGAAGGAACTTAAACTTTGGTGATTATAGTCAAGATATTAGACTCATGAATTATACATATGAGAAAATCCTCCTTATAAATAAGATCTTTGATGATTCAAGAGTAATATTTCAAAAAATGGGTATTCAGTGTAGAGTGGAAGATGAAAGTGCTAGAAGAGGTAATTGATGAACTTAAGAGCATGGTGTAAAATGGAGAGGCATTTAAATCTGTAATACTTGCTGAATTTCAAGCTATTCGTTGTTAGTTTTATAAATAAAATTATAAAGACTTATTCAAATAAAGGCACACATTACATGATATATGAGAAAATTTTAGGGAACTCATCAAATAAGACTTATTCAAGCTTGAAACTATGACTAAAGAGAAAATGGAAGAGATCAATGAATTGCATAATGTGGTCATAGAAGCAACCAAAGGCTTATTGCAAAATACATATATGGGAAAGGAGATGGAGGATTCCCTTAGGAAATTTGTCACGAATGCTATGGAAAACACCACCATCCCCAACGGTATGTATATTGTTAAAGCTCTTGTTAAATTCATAAATCAAAGACTCAAAGTGACGACTCTAGTAGCACCATAAAAATGTTCCTTCCCTTAGTTCCTAAGTCCTTCTTTCTAGTCGTTGAAATCAAAGTCAACTTTATTATTTTAAAAGATGTGAAATTGTAAATAAATATAACTAAAATGTAACTCACTAATTAAGTGGAAACACTTAATTAAGAGATAATGGAACTAGGAAAAGTTGGTTACAACCGCCCTATGCTTATATAATGATTTTATTTCATTGTAAAGGGGTTGTTTGATTTTGATGTTTTGAATGTAAAGATATATAACTATAAAGAATCAATACGAAGAAGTTCTTCCCTCTCATTTCTTGCATTCTTTCTGTTTCTTCTCCTTAACCTATAAATGTGGATTTGATATATTTAAATATGAAAATTTGTGTACCAATCATTCGATGTAGTCTTTGAGAACTTTATGGTTGTTGCATATATGTCATGTGAGTCATTTAAATATATGTAAATTCATGTGCTCTTAAAATTTCATGTATGCATAAGTAAGAGACCACTTTGCAATCTATATATCCTACGAAAGTCTTGCCATTTCCATTCCTCAAACTATTAATTCTTCCACCTCTTTATCTTCTATATTGAGAATGATTGAATATGGAAACATTTAATACATCAAAATCCTCATTTGAATATTGATAGATTGTATATTTGTAAATAAGTATATTTTCTTTTATTTGGTGAATAAGGGAACCTATCCCATAAAGAGGAGGGACTGTTGTCCCCTGAAATTATTGCTTTTATTGTGATAAATTTTTTCCAACAAAATTTTTTTGGCTCCCTCCGCATGGGCACATACTATGCTTCATGTTGAAATAATATTTAAGTAAATTAGAAGTCACGAGAACAACTGGCGAGAGATAAGATATATGTGAGGACAAATATCCCAAGGTATTGAGGATCTTGATTTTCAGTTGTTGGAACAACAAGGCTTTCAACTAACTCCAGAAAGAAGAGGTAGATGTAAGAGGTCTATAAGAGCTCCTGTTATAAAAGATAGAGCTGGTTCATCTTCTCATGTAGATGTTGATATCCAACCATTAGTAAGTCTTAGCGTTTAGTCTTTAGTTTTAGCATGAGTTGTTATTTCGTTATAAACTATTTTTCCTAGAATGACTACACCTTTTCCTTGCGGTCAAGATGTTAGACCTTTAGCTCTCCAATAACCATTACATGATTTTCCAAAAGGAAATAGAAAGAATTTTCCCAAATTCAAAGGTGATGGAAAAGTACATCCGGATGAGCATATTGCTTCCTTTATCATTTCCTATGGAGTTCTTGGAGTTGAGCACGAGGATGTCTCTATCAGGTTATTTGTTTAGACATTACGGGGAAAATGTTGAGACTAGTTTTACCATCTTCCAGTTGGTTTCATTACCAATTGGGATACTATGAAAAATCAATTTGAAAATCAGTTTAAGCCTTTCAAGGATGTACATGCTCTGCTAGCACAACTTTCTCAAATAAAAGGGAACCATATGATCCTATGAGGGAGTTTGTTATAAGGTTATAGTAAATTGGTGAATAAAAATCAAATAATCACTCACCCCGATGATCAAATTCAGAATTGTTTCTTCTTGAATTCCCAGTTACTTGAAGTGAGCTATGCATTAAGGAGAGCTCATCTTGATACTCTAGATGTTGATTAACATTTAGCCATGAGTGTAGAATATGAACTGATAATGTGAGGGAAGTTGAGGAAAGAGCCACCCAAAGCTAAAGCTTCTACTTCTAGAACAATTGATCCAAAATTTGGTGAACGGTTTGATCGCTATCAAAAAGAAGCTAGCTCTAGTGATCCCTACAAATATATACCAAGAAGTAATTTTCAGCCTTGAAATCATCTTCCTCTTACCCATATTAAACTGGAAATTGAAGCTCCTCATGTCAAGGTCCCAGTCAATGCAACCTTATGAATTCTAGGAGCCTGAAGATGAATTAGAAGTAGAAGAGATGGAGGAAATTAAAGAGGTTTAATAAGATGAAGATGACTCACATGTCAAATTTCTTACCACTAAAGGAGTTGACGATGATGATGATGAATATGATGAATTGATAGATGATATAAACAATGAGTCTCATACCATTATGAAAAGAGGAAAATTGAATAAGAAAAATAAGGTGATGTAACCTACCATGCAATGGAGAAAACCAAAGAAGTTCTAGTCAAATTTCAAGTCGTTGCAAGAAAAGGAGCTCCCATTCATATTTCTACATGTGAAGAAGGTAAATACCACCTCTTCATCTAATATAGTTGGTACTTCATATTTGTTTCTAAATCAAATGTTCCTTCCACCCACGTGTCTAAAAACCCTCAACCATAAAGGTCGATAAACCTAAGACTTTGGTTGTCTCAAATCTAGAAGCCTCATCCACCTCTGGGTATTTTGATATTATTGATCATCTTAAAAAGACTAAAATTCAGATGTCTGAGGCTGAGTTTTACCAAACCCACCATGAAGCCTTTGCTCAAGTAATTAATATTGTCAAATCCAAGGCTAGCCAATCATCTAAAAATTCTAAATGACTTCTTCCTACACCTAACTCCTCTTCCCTACAGAATTTAATGGCTTCTCCACCTTCCACGTTTGAGAAAATTGAGCCTTTCTATGTTACGTTTCTCATAGCCATTCACAAGCTTAGTAATTGTGTTATTAACTCAGGGGCATCAGATAATGTAATGCCTATGAAAGTTTCCCATGCCCTTGGCCTCACCTACTGACCTATACCTTTGGCTCATGTTATTCCATGGAAGCCAGGGAGGTGCCTCTTGTTGGAAGAATCAAAGATTCTCAAGTAGAATTTTCTACTTTTCCAGAAAAGAGAGTTAAGGCCACAATTTTGGTTGTAGGCATTCCACGGAACAAAATCATATGGCATGATTTTGAGTCATAATTTCTACAAGAGAAATATGAGGGAGATTCAAATGGAATGGTCTCATGCTCTTATTCCATTCAATGGGAAAATGAATAAATTATTACCGAGAAATACATGAAGAATACATTGTGTAAAATACTAATGATCCCAAGGCACAAATCCTTTATGAATATATTGGTCATGGAAACTATATGGTCATGTCAGAAGATGAGGCTAAGGCTCTCAAGGTGGTGGTGGATGATCCCAATGGTGTTTGGATCCTTGAATTTGATGGCAGTTGTTCTACGACTGTTTTGGAGCTGGCGTTGTTTTGATTTCTCCTGAAGGTAAACCCCACCCATTTTATTATAAGATTCAATTTGAAAACATGAACAATACTACTAAGTATGAGGCCCTTCTTCTTATCCTAGTAGTAGTAAGAGAAATGGGAATCAAGAACCTTTGTGCTTCATGGAGATGTTGAACTTATTGTTAAGCAAGTCAAAGGAGCTTTTCAAATGAAGAACCAAAGGTTGAAGCACTATAAGAACTTGGTATTGTATTATATTCAATTATTGGATTTTTTTTTATCAACGTTGTATGTAGAAGATAACACAAGAGTATATGCTTTAGTTGTTTCTGGGTCATTACTCATTCCTCATCTGGACTTCACTCAAGACAAATTCATGATTGAGATGATACATAGACCAAGTGTCCTAGATAATGTAAATAATTGACAAGTATTCAATGATGATCAACACTGATTTCCTTCCTAGAACTCAAAGATAATTTCAATCAGTTGTATTTCAAAGGAAGTGAGGTTGGTTATTGTGATTTTGTTTCATCTTATGTGTCTAAGGAAGGAGTTGAAGAAGAATATGATAAAGATGGCTGCATAAAACTGAAAGGAAATAAGATACCTAAGGGTCTAGTAAGTTTAGAAGATCTATTTTAAAAACATGATAGGTATATCAAATCCAAGGTATCACATGAAGCTAATCAATCAATGAGAATATGAGAAGGTCAACATACGGAGTGAAGAGGAACCTAAGTTTGTCAACATTGGCAAATGTTGTACTAAGGAAGAAAATGGTTGAATTGCTAAAGAAGTATGTAGATGTAATAGATTATTCATATGATGATTTGAAAACCTTTAAACCAAGGGAAATGCAACATTATATTCCCTTAAATCCAAGAATCAAACCATTTCATCAAAAGAAAGAGACAATATAATCCCAAAATTGCAGGTATAATTTACCAAGAGATTCAGAAATTATTGAATGCTCGAATAATTTTTCCCATTCACCATTCAACTTGGGTAGCTAATATTGTGCCAGTAAGAAATAAGAATGGTGAAATCTAAATCTATGTAGACTTCAGGAATTTAAACCAGGCCTCTCTTAAGGATAATTATCCTCTCCCTATGATGGACCAAATCTTGCAAGTTGTCACTAGTTCAAAAATGTTGTCCATGCTCGATGGATTCTTAGGCTACAACCAAATTGAAGTGGACGTCCAGGACCAGCACAAAACTACCTTCACAACTCCATGGGGCACTTTTTCCTATATAAAGAATTTTGTTTGGTCTCATTAATGTAGGTGCAACCTTTTAGAGGGCAATGGATTTGGCCTTCGGTGATTTGAAAGGAAAATGCATAGTGATCTATCTTGATGATTTGAACTATTTTCTCTAAGAAGAGAGAAGATAAATTTTAGTACCTAGGAGTTATGCTTCAAAAGTGTAGAGACCATGGAATTTATTTGAATCCAAAGAAATCCATCTTTGGTGTCACAGAAGGTAAATTTCTTGGGCACATTGTTTCTAAGGATGGAATCAAGATTGATCCAAAATGGGTTTAGGCCATTCAGAAGATTCCTCTTCCGAAAAGCAAGAAAGGTGTGCATTCCTTCTTTGGAAAAATTAATTTCCTAAGAATATTTATCCATGATTTTGTAGAACTAACTAGGATCATAACTCAAATGATGAAAGAAAAGAAATATTTTTGTTGGACTATTGAGGGAAAGGGTGCTTTTGAAAACATCAAGAAAGCTATTTCCAATACTCTTGTTCTTGCTTGTCCTAATTTTATAAAGACTTCATAATCTATTGCTATGCCTCTGAGCACACCTTGGCAAAAATTCTAGTGTAGAATAATTCTAGAGGATGTGAACTGCCTATAACTTTCATGAGCTATGTCTTGAAGGCTCATGAACTGAAATATACTCAAATGGAGAAACATGTTTTTTTTTTTGGTAAAGGAAATAAAGCAATTCTACTTCTACATCCTAAACTCCCATTCTATTGTGTTTGTGCCTGATACAATAGTAAAATCAATCCTCACACAACAAGAATTTGGGTCAAAACGAGGAAACTAGGTAGAAAAAGTCCAGGAGTATGACCTTGATATCAAGCCAACCAATCTTGTTCGAGGTAAAGGCCTGTGAATTACTTGCCAATGGTTCTAGGTATGAATCATCGAAGAAGAAATTACTAGTGTCCCAACTATTCTTTTCCTTATTTCAATAGATGAATGGTATGCAAACATCGCTCATTTTCTTACTTATGGAGAATTTCCAACACATCTAAGTACCAAAGAAAAAAGAGATGTTAAGTTGTGATCTGCACAATATATACTTTGGGACAATTCATTATTTGAGAGAGAGGGATTGATGGAATATTTCTCAGATGTGTAGATAGGGAGCAACAGAAAATATTGTTAAGGGATTTCCATGATCAGGCATGTGGAGGCCACTTTTCATCTTTAGTAACAACCCATAAAATTCTCCATGTAAGCTACTATTGGCCAACACTTTTCAAGGATGCAACAAAGTGGGTATCAAAGTGTGAAGCTTGTCAAACTTTGTGGGCAGACCCAAGTTGGCCACATTACCTCTCAAACCAGTGGTGATTGAAGAGCCCTTTCAGTAGTGGGGGATGCATTTTATAGGAACCCTCAATCCTACCTCAAGTGCAAGACACACAGATGTTTTGATGACCACTGAATATTTCATAAAGTGGGTAGAATCCATTCCAGTTAAAAGAACCACTTTTGAAGTAGTATGTGATTTCATCAAAGAAAACATCTTGGTTAGGTTTGGAGTTCTAAATAAAATTGTCACGGATAATGCCCCAAATTTTTCTTCACATGAGCTGATTAATTTTTGTATGGGTATGGAATCTCCCTTGCACACTCTTCTAATTATTATTCATAAGGGAATGGGTAAGATGAATAAAGTAATAAAAATATGGTGAAAATTATTAGAAAGCTTGTTGATGAATCACAAAGAAACTGGCATAAAAATCATGATGTCTGAATCACAATGATGTTCTCTAGTAAGATAGGATTACACCAAAGAGAACTATTGGAATTTATCCTTTCCAATTGGTATAGGGAACAAAATCTTAATTTCAAGTAACAATAGAGTTTCCTACATTATATTTAGTAAAAGCTATTGAAAATGAGGAGTTCACCAATGTCATGGAGAAAAGAGTGATGTACCTATAGAAATTGGATGAGGACAAGTTGTAGGTGGTTGATAGAATTGCTGCACACTAGCAGAAGGTGAAACAAATATTTGACAAAAGGGTTAGAACAAGAGACTTCCAAGTTGGATACATTGTCCTACTCTGGGACAAAAGAAGAGAACCTCAAGGAAGTCATGGTAAGTTCGATTCTCTCTAGCTTGGAACTTTCAAGATTAGACATTTTACAAGTGAAAATTTATATTACTTGAGCTATTCGGATGGAAATTCACTTCCATTGCCATATAATGGGCAATATTTGAAATTGTTTCAATCATGAAAAGTGAGCAAGCAATCCTTTGTACAGTCATGTGAGTAGTCTTATACAGTCTTTGTTTTTGGTTCTAGTGTCTTTTGTTCTTGTGTCTTTTGTATTATCTTGTTTTATATATCTTTCCCAATCAATAAATAATTTCACATATAAAAGACATTATGGATTCCTTTTCCTGTCTTATTTTCACTATATGTCAAGTAAGCTCAATCCCCAGAAAAGAGCTAGCTATCATCACTTACCAGAAAATGTGTGACATTTTTGAAATTTTTAAAACTTTTGGTGAAGTGACTTCTGTGAAAAATTTGTTTTCCTTTGTGAAGTCTTGTGGAAGAGAAATGGTCCTAACAGTTAGTCATTTTTTAGTACTTTGAGTGTTTGGGTCTTTTCCTTTGCATTGTGGAAATCTCGGGTTTTGGAGAACTCATGTCCCTAGTTCTTTTGGGCCTCAAGTTCTCCACATCCCCACCTTTTCCACACTTTTTAGGTCTTTTTTTTTGTAGTTTTTGTTTTCATCGGTGAACTATTCTGTCCGAGTCTCAATTCCCCACATCTTTCTTCTCCATGCAACTTCCTTTCTTCTATAGGCTTTACAATCATCCTTTGTATTGTAGACTTTACGAGTTTTTGGATAACTCACATTCCCATGTCCCATGGGATTTGTGTACTCTTCTTGCTTGATTCTCCCAAAACTTTCTTGGGTTTCTTTATACTACAGAATTTTTAGGTGTTCAAAGAACTTGTGTTCCACACGCATCTTGGATTATTTTTCCCCCAAGATTTCCTTTGCCACACACTAAAGCATTTCCTATGTGTTGCAAATATTTCAAAGATCTAAGCCCCTTGTGTCCCTAGTTATTTTTGCTTTCATTTTCTTGCATTTCTATCATAACCGCAATCCAAAGGTAAAATTGGTAAAATGTTTCATGAGTCCTCCCATTTCCCGCAATACACTGCAATTTCCTAATTAAGCATTTATTCACATCATTTTTGAATGGGAAAGTATTAAAGAGGTAAAGTAAGCCATTTTTACCATCACAAGTCAAGAATTATAGCTGATCCAGTCCATTTATGTTCATGTCCCCTCAAATCCATTTCTAGCCGTATACTAAGCATTCTCCAACCATTTTCAAAATCCAATTGCACTGTGATCCTGAGAAGAGCATCATTCTTCCTGCAGCTGAGGTGAGTGATTTTGAAGCCTCCTATGAGGGTTTTGATATCAAATTGGTTTTATGCCCTATCATACCATTCTTCTTGAAAAATATTGTTGAGTTCCCATTCCTCTGAGTGTCTGTTTCCTAACCTTGCCATCATGAAGTATCAATATGGTGGTTATGAGCACATTTCATCCCTTAAAACATCAGTGCCCAATATTGGGGATAATGATGTTCGACATGTTGATTTCAATGACTTTTGGGCCCATATTTCTAATACAACCACCACTCCCATGGCTCAATGCATTAAAGATAGTGGGATTTCTCATGTTGGTGGTTTCCGTATCTCAATACAATGTGTAGATACCATTCTAGCTTGTGTTTCTTATTTTGACCCAAATTTAAAAGAAATAAAAGATCCTTAGGGCCAAGTGATTGCTAAACAAAATAACAATTGCATATATTTTCCTTTGGAATCACTATTGTTGAAGATACCAATACTCTCACTAGGGCACATGCTCAATGCCTTTTTGAACAAGATAAGGAGAAGTATAAAACAATGATAGCTAAGTCTTGGTTCAAGGTTCCAAAGAAAGGAGCATCCAGGTTTCCTAAGGTTATGTACAAGTCTGATTTCAAAGAAGATTTGTCTAATATAATCACTCTATTGTCTAGAATCATGGGCCTTCCCTCAACCAATGAATTTTAGTTTTGGATGTGTCCTTATATAAACATTATTTGTGAAGGGAAGAAAATCTTGAACTAGGGAGAGATAATTTGTGAAAACCTCAATGAATAATTAGTCAATGTACAACAGAAAATCTTTCTACATGACCTCATATTTGATGTACACAATTGCAACATATAGGGTCTAGTTAGGTCTTTCTCTAGTGGATGAAAAGAAGAATGAACTAGTGTATGATTACTACCCACAATTGACTTTTGAAAACAACAAACATCATTTCAGAAGGGTAAATGATTCCTTCACAATGTATATTTTCAGAGTGCTGGAATGGAATACAACCGAGAGGATATCTGCTTTGGGACCAAACAGCTTGAATACAACTTGTTTTCATGTGTGAAAGTGTTGAAGACTATACACTAAGAGTACTGTACACTTTTCATGTATCCTCTATGGGGTTCGGGGCCGGGCCGGGCCTTGAGCGGGGGTTTGCGCGGCCCAGTTCATAGGGGCGAACCCCATTTTTAAAATTTTTTTAGGCGTAAAATTTTTTGGCCTTGAAAAATGCACCTGACATATCGAGAAACATGCTTTTCTCATATGGGTGAGATTTTTGACCCATAGGTTTATGGGACAAGTTTTGCCCATGGTTTTGATACCCACGGTTTTGTAAAACTACTTAAGCAATTGTCTATTTATATGGTCTTATGCATATGATACATGTACAAGCAAATGTATTGCAGATGTGTTTTGAATTCGGGTGTGAATTCTGTAGATTTTGTTGAGCATAGCTCCAAACGGATCTAGGTATTGTATTGAGAGAGTGGAGGCTTGTAATAAAATATGAGCAAGTGATTCTTGGTGGACGTAGCCCAAATTGGGTGAACCACGTTAAATCTTGTCTCTTTGTGTTGTGTTATTTATTCTGCACTTTTATTTGAGATCTGTAATATTTTTTGCATATTAGTTTCTCTTATTGCGATTTGTAAGGGATTATTTCGCATATTTTATCTCTTATTTCCTAACATCAATTCCCAATCTCTTTAGGGAATTATTTCTTAAGAAATCATTGAATGCCCAAAATGTATAAAGGAAAATTTATGCATTCAATTATTATACTTTTCACAAGAGGTCATGTTTTGATATTAAAGGTTTTATCTCCAATAACCTTAAAATGAACTACTATCACTTGCCTACCCTAGAAGATTATTGGGAATATTTTTCAAATGAGTATGAGGTGAGAAGAAGATACTTTGGCCAACTTTATTTGCACTAGATTAAATATTTTGGGATTTACAAAGTTCTGAAGACTTTCCAGATGATGATGAAGACTTGTATTCTCTTGAATACAATAAAAATATTCAGCATACACCCCTTCTCACCATCAATTGGTTTTAGAAGGAAAAGGATGATCTTTAGGAGATAATAAACCCAGTCATGGTGAGGACCAAAGTCTGGTTTGATAGAAATATGAAAGCATATAAGGCAGGTGTGACTCAATCTTCTTCTCAAGGAGCATCAACATCTCATAAGGAAGTTTCTACCACACACACGGAGGTGCCAAATCAGCCAACTCTTTCTCCTCTGCATGTAGAATCTTCAATCAAGGTATATTCTAAGAAAGAGATGAATGAAAGAACTAAGAAGACTAAATAAATAATTGAGAAATAAGACAAATAATACCTCTCTCAAAGGCCAACAGAAAATGTTCAAAGGGTTGAAAAAATCATTGATGTTTCAAAGGAAGAAGAAAAGGGGACAAAGGAGCATGAAGAAAGCAACTATGAAGGAGGAAGTATTGAGAAGGAAGAAGATGAAGGAGATAAATTGAAGGGTGCAAATTCAGATTCTAAGGCATTGAGTATTCCCAAGCCCAAGTCACCAACTAAGGAAATATATTCTTCTAGTATTGAAACACTGCTCTTGAGGTATCTACTACTCAAACCCTTGGTTCACTCAACACACTTTTTGGGCCCTCTTGTTTTCCACCTTCTAGTGACTCCTTCACATGGGTCCGCCTCTAATTGATAACAAGAAAAGGAAGGCATCCTCCTAAATCATTTCTCCTAAGTTTTACTGTAGCTTCCATTAAGGTACAATTCCTACTCTGTTAAGAAAGCCAAGGCTTTTTTAGATTAGTATCTGATTCAAAAGGCCAACAATACTTGGAGATAACAAATCTAAGAGTGGTGAAATAAGTAAAGGATCTAACTATTGTTGACTTGGAGCTGACAAGAATTCCATTGGGTGAATCTACTCCTGAGGGGGAGGTTCATAACTTAAAAGAGACAATCTCCAAGGTCATTGAAAGGGTGGAAAAGGGAAAACAAACACATGAACAACTTGAAGAGCGGTACAAGTTCTCTCTGGTTTCATCAAATCCTTCCTTGTAAGTGATAAAGTGTTTGATCTGCCCCGTTTGACTTTAATTCCCCCTCCCACTGTCATGTCTGATGAAGAAGTTCAAGCTATCAAGGAAATTCATAAGCATGTTGCTTATGGAAAGGAAATTGAAGTAATGGTTGAAGGAATGATTGTCTCTAGCTTGAATTTCATTGAGGAAGCATACAAAGTGTATGACAAAATTTCTTTGGCTTAAAGTTAGTTTTACCCAAGTAATCATTGGCTCTAAGAAGGAACTTAAAATTTGGTTAGAATGTATTCAAGATCTTAGACTCATGAATGATACAGATGAGAAAATCCTCCTTGCACATAAGATATTTGATGATTCAAAGAGTAATATTTCCAGAAAATGGGTGTTTAGTGTAGAGTGGAAGATGAAAGTGCTAGAAGAGGCAATCGATGAACTTAAGAGCATGGTGCAAAAGGGAGAGGCATTTAAATCTACAATACTTGCTAAATTTCAAGCTCTTCGGTGTCAGTTTTATAAAGAAAATTCTACAGAGAGGCACACATTACAGGAGATCAAAGAAATATTATTCAGGCTTGAAACTATGACTAAAGAGAAAATGGAAGAGATCAATGAATTGCATAATGTGGTCATAGAAGAAACCAAAGGCTTATTGCAAAATGTAGATATGGGAAAGGAGATGGAGGATTCCTTAGACAATGGAAAATGCTATGGAAAACACCACCATCCCCAAAGGCATGGAGATTGTTGGAGCTCTTGTTAAATTCAGAAATCAAATACTCAAAGTGAAGACTCCAGCAACACCATCTACAAGTGTTCCTTCCCCTAGTTCCTAAGTCCTTCTTTCTAGTCATTGTAGTTCAAAGTTAGCTTTATTATTTTAAAAGATGTGAAATTGTAAATAAAGCTAACTAAAGTGTAATTCATTAATTAAGTGGAAACACTTAATTAAAAGATAATGGAACTAGGAAAAGTTAGTTACAACCACCCCTATGCCTATATAATACTTTTCTTTCATTAAAAAGGGTTGTTGGATTTTGATGTTTTGAATGTAAATATATATAACTATAAAGAATCAATACAAAATAAGTTCTTCCCTCTCATTTCTTGTGTTCTTTTCTGTTTTTGTTCCTTAACCTGTAAATGTGGATTTGATATATTTGAATATGAAACTTTGTGTTCAATTCATTTGATGTAGTGCCAAGAAATTTTTGTTTACTACATATATGTCCTATGAGTATTTTAAATATATGTAAATTCATGTGCTCTTGAGATTTCATGTATGCATAAGTAAGATACCATTCTGTAATCTATATATCTGAAAGTGTTGCCATTTCCATTCCTCAAACTATTAATTCTTCCACCTCTTTATCTTCGTATTGAGAATGATTGAATATGGAAACATTTAATACATCAAAATACTCATTTGAATATTGGTAGATTGTATATTTGTAAATAAGTAGATTTTATTTTATTTGGTAAATAAGGGAACCTCTCCCATAAATAGGAGGGGCGCTTTCATCTGAAACTGTTGCTTGCATTGTGATATAAATTTTCCAACCAACACATAGTTACATGTATTTAGGAGGTAAAGAAATGAATTGTTGTCACTACAATTTTAGAAATAAAAATGCTTGGAAACAAACTAAATTCAGATTGGAAGTAAATACTATGACTAAGGTAAAACATGTAAACTCATAATGTTAGATAAAGAAATGAGTTGTTGCTAATCTACTCATGCAATAAATCAAATCAACAAACTATGGAGGGGGATAGAAAACCACAAGTAGGCCCTTCCTTGGGTGTTAATCCTCGTGACTACCTAACATAACTCAGAATTTTTATTATCGTGACATACAAGTGTGTCCACTTTGTGGCCATAAATATTTAAAATCGACTAGTAAATAAATAATTAAAAATACCATAAAAATTTAACAATCAGGTAAATTTTGATTGCACCTTATATTTATAGCCTCTTAAAAATGCATGTTTGGTCATTTTAATGTGTTTGGTCATGTTTTGGTTGGAATAGTTTACAAAAACTACAAAAAGTGGGATTAAACTGGGAATACAATAATCTGTATCCACTTATTATCTACTCTCTAGCCTTATTCTATATATATCTATTTATCTCTCTTGATGATCCCCTTCAACATTAACCTTTTTCCTTTTTATACATCTCATTATAACAAAAATGTGAGGAAACAAAGTTTGACTAGGAGTTCGAATAGATCAAGTAAAATATCTCAACCAAATAATCTGGAGACTTGATGCATACAACATGATTAACAAACATATTTTTAAATATCAATCACATAACTTAAGTAACTGATCATTTCAATCAATCAGTTCCCAAATCATGAATTTAATCATTTAGTTCCTTATTAATTTGTAACACATAATTATATGTTGGAATTGAGTCATCTCCTAGTTCTCATGTTTTAATTGTAATTACTTCTTCCATTGACACGTTCAAAATTGAGTGTAATGTCAACATTCCATGAGCTTCTCAGGATCACGACTTCTTTAATGTGTGTGGCTTATTTTGGATGTAGACTCTTTGCTACAGATAAGTCCTTTGGATGCATGTGAGTTCTCTGAAAGATCCCTTAAGCGTAGATGATCCCTTTTGGTTGTGGATGGGTTGCTTAGTGTACGGATGCTTTATCTACATGTGATTTTATGTATATAACAAGTTTCTTGCAAAAAATGTTGACATCATAAAATGAACGATTCAAACATCTTATTGTAATCAAGAGAATAAATGCGTACTCACAATACCAAAAATAAAGTTAGCTTGATAATAACTATATTAATTAACATACCTACTATAAGTTTAGGTTATAATGAAATATCTTAGTAGTATAACAAGGGAATACAAGTACAAGGCTTCAAATGGTTCAACAAATTACAAAATATGAGTTGTTTAGAAAGGGAATTAAACAACTCATCACACCCCCAAACTTAACTTCTTGAATGTCCTCATTCAGGTTCCTTAGGCTCTTCAAGTTTCTTAGGTTCTTCTGAATGGTGATGCATAAGCATATGAAATCCAATGGAGTGGCTGTCCCTTCAGGATCTGTGAATAAGTAACCTCTATTCATCATGTCCTTGTTCATGACTTTTTCCTATATTACTTTATTCAATGGCTAATCACCAGACCAATGTGGTATGGGAAATTGAAATAATCGTGGGTGATAGCCAATTGGAAACCAAGTTTTTACACATGCAATAGAAATATCAATGTATGCATTCACTCTTCTTAAATTTGGAATGATATTATGATAAGAGTGCATTTATTTCTTTTGCATCTTAGGGGACATCTCATTCCAGCGCATCTTGCAGGCATATACTATCTCTCTTACATTATACTTAATTTTGTCCCTAAATTCCTCATGAGCTTCCTTCCACATCTGCTATACAATTTTTATGTTTTCCTTATTCTTCATATAATTTCCATATTATTCAATAATTCCCCTTAGTATTATTAGATTTTTCCCTAATCATCAATGGATGTACCTTTTCCAAGTGCATGTACTCTTCATCTGTCTCTCCCTATCCAAATCATTTAGAAAATAAGAACAAAGTGTTTTAACTGGAACATCTTCAATGTACAGGAATGGAATCCAATCCCTATCATACTCAAGAGCATAGTTATACATGTAGAGTTCAAAAATTAGAAGATTAATTTCATGAGTACTTGTTCAAATATAACCTAAAGAAGTTCCTAGCTCCACTGATGTCAAATGGCATGTCAGAGTTGATACAAGTAAGTTTGAGTTACAAATACTTTTCATTTAAGAAAATAACATAGAAATTAGAAGGAGGCTTGTGTTTGAATATCTCATGGGCCACCTTAACTATCTCTTCCTACTTCTTTAGCCTTCCAATTTATTTGTTCTTTTCCTTAATTTCCCTTTCTTTTTCGTCAATTTATTACCGGTGTTGGAAGATGAGTTATTCCTTTTCTCTTTCATACTTCCCTTTTAACCTATTAAGATAGGTTTCAAATTGATACACCCAAAGTAATCTAACAGATTTGTTTGTGTTGCCATATCCCTACAAACTAGTTTGACAAGATCTCTTATAAATTCTCGGATGACGGTTTGTGGTGCACTAGGAGATATATCGACTTCTACAAACTAACATGCGGTAAAAATGGTGGTGTCTTCTCTAACACTTTCTCAATTATTTCATCAATAACTACACAAATGTTCTCTTGTAATATATTAGTTTCCACAAAATATGATCTTCCATTCCATGGAAAAGGTGCTTGATAACTTCCTCAAAATTCTCGGGGGCATATCTTCACCAATTTATTTTTCATGAACTATCTAGTCAGTTTCCTCTTCCATCCTCTCCTCATGACCTTTGGCTACAAGAACGGTATTCTAGGTTTCCTTTTCAAATTATTTTCCTTCATGCTCTCCATGAATTACATCAACATGAACTTCCTCTACATGTTCCTCCATGTGTTCTTGAGGGGAATTGCTATACTGAGTTTCTCCACTACCTTCTTCTCCCTTATTCACCTCCGAACCCTCCATAGTCTCCTTAAGGCCTTGTTGCTCATAAAATGCAACATCAACACATCCCTACTCTATATCCATTGGTTTGTTCTCCTCTACATCTTCCTCATCATTGTCAAGTGATATGGTCAAGGGTTTTTTTTTGCTAGGAGGTTTTTGGCCTTCTAGTTTTTAGCCTATGAGAGCACCTTGGTGGTGTAGGAGTGGACTTGGAAGATGTAGGAGTAGACTTAGAATATTTTCTCTTACCCCTTGAGGTGGATGATTTAGGAGTATAAAATTTAAGGAGTGTTTCGGAAATAAAGATTCTTTCAAGGGAGATTAGTTCAGGGTTTGGTTTAGAAGATGGTAAATTATCAAAAACAGGGGTTTCTTTAGGCTGGGAAGTTGATGCTGGAGGTTCAACTACATGGGTGGAAGAACTTCCAGTAATTCTTATTCTCTTCCTTCTATTTCGAGTACTTCATCAATGTGCTTAGCTTCTACAAAATCATCCTAGTTTGGTTCGGTGTTCACTTTGTAGGGTATGTTTGATTATTAGAGTGATGAGGTAGTGATGTGAAAGAGTAGACCTTCCTCGTTATGCCTCCCTACCCATATTTTTCAAATTTTCATTCAAGAAATTGGGCACATTGACATATCTGTTGTTCTTGAGATGATTGAGAAATTTAAAATAAGCGTGTTTAATTTAGAGTACCTCCCTTCATAGGTAAAATACTTGATAATGTAATTCATAATTTCATCCCAAAGATGTTTGAGAGAATTTTTTAAGTACCTTGGTGATCATTGAGGAATACATCATCTGGATCAAGAAATTCCCATCTAGTAGCTTCCGGATTTTCTTTCTCAGGGAAAGGTTCACCTGTGTAGGAAGTCTAGTCACCTCAGCCAAGATTTCATCATTAACTTTCACCGATAAACCGTTGACCTTTGTTTCACCATATATGAATGTAGAAGAAAATTATTCAACCATGGAATCATTAAAACCATAGAATTGGTTTATGAAGTCCATCCACCGCTATCTCAATAATCTTGTGAAATTTGTGGATGGCTAAGGAGTTGAGAATCCTTTGTAGGCTCATGATGTATCAAATTTCCATCCATTTTCAATATGCGTTTGCTCGCTCTCGATAATGCAATCACACAGTTTTGGAGAAATGATGCAAAATTGAATTGTGTGGGATTATTTTGTTTTTTTAACTTTGAGACCAACACACACACAACACAACAAAGGGGAATGCAATTAATTGATTTGATTGCAGGAACACGTGAGGTAAAGTGGTATTACGGAGTGGGATGACGTGTAATGACACCTCACAACATAAAGGGCAAGTGGTTTATCAATGCAAATAAAGACATGATATCGTGGCATAAATACTAATTAATAATAATCATATTAATCATACTTTAATAAAGTGGTAGGAGTGTACTTATCTCGAGGCATAATGAGAATGATGATTGCACATGCTTTATTGCATTTTCACCCCCTGTTGCATGTTGGTTTGCTATAGATATAGATATGGATTTGGTTCGGCAATATGTTCCATAGATCGGTGATTCAATATGTTCCAAAGCTCATTATATTCTAGTAATTCCAGATGTGAAGGTGCTCCAATCAATGATTTGTATATTGCTATGCATCTTAATACAGGGAGCACACCTTTATATAGGCCGCAGCGAGAGGGAAGAGCCGAGGAACAGTTACATAACTGTCCACTAACATTCACTAACAACTAATTAATTAACAATGTATTAATGCGCTAACATTCCCCCCCTTAATACATTGCTCTTACAAATGTACCCCCTAAACAAATCAAACTTCACCTTGCCGAGAGGCTTGGTGAGAATATCTGCAACCTGAAAATTAGTAGGGTAGTACTGGAGCTGAATTTGGTGGTTCAAGACCTATTCACGAATGTAGTGACATTCGACCTCAATATGCTTTGTTCGTTCATGGAAAACAGGATTCTTCACAAGCTTCAACACACCTTGATTGTCGCAGTGAATGATGGGAGGTTTCTCTTCAGGAATCCCTATATCTGCAAGAATGTGACGTAACCAAATTGCTTCGCACATAGCTCCTTGTGCGGTGTGGTATTCAGCCTCAGTGGATGAGAGAGCAACAACAGCTTGCAGATTTGCTTTGATGTTCCACGAGATAGGTCTAGATCGAGATGAAAAACATATCACGAAGTGGATTTCTGTCATCAACGGATCTGCATAGTCCGAGTCTATATATCCTGTAAGAAGAACTCGAGTGTTCTTCGATAGTCGAGACCAAAGTCAATGTGCGTGCCTTAGACATATCTCAACACATGCTTTTCTGCTATCCAATGACATTTCTTCGGCTCCTGCATAAATGCGCGAGATAGCTCACCTGCAAAGAAAAGATATGGTGCAGTATAAGTCAAGTAGATAAGACTCCCTACAAGTTGCTTATAGTGAGTGCCATCTACTCGCGGTGAATCCTGGAATCTAGATAGTTGCAAACCTTTTTCCATAGGTGTGGACATTGGTTTACAATCGACATCCCATACTTTTCGGGAGTGTCTTGGTATATTTCATCCGGGAGACGAATATATGATTCTTCTTCGCCATATCTCTAAGCCAAGACAATAGTGAAGTATCCCCAAATCAGTCATGTGAAGGATTTCTTCGAGATCATTCTTTACATCATCTACAATATTGTCGAACTTCCCGTGATCACAAGATCATCTACGTAAAAAACCGAATGACAATCTCTGTTCCTACCTTCTTAATATACAAATTTGTATATGAGGGGCTACGAGTGAATCCATGCTGCAATAGGTGATCATCAATTTTTATATACCATGCCCTAGGTGCTTGTTTAAGTCCATAAAGAGACTTTATCAGATGACATACCTTGTGTGGTTGATGCTCATCTACAAACCCTTCAGGTTGGGTCATGTACACTTCTTCTTTTAGATCACCGTTTAGAAAAGCACTCTTGACATCCATCTGCTGAAGTTTCCATCCATTTTGTCTTTGCCAAAGTGCACATACAACTACGATGGTTTTGATCTTCGCGAGTGGGTGTAAAGGTCTCGTCATAGTCAATTCCTTCTTCTTTGAGCATAACCCTTTGCAATAAGTCGTGCTTTGTGTTTTTGATTGAACCATCTCGCCTTATATTTTGTTTTGAAAATCCATTTGCATCCAATGGATTTCTTACCCGGAGGTAGATCGACAAGTTCCCACGTCGATTCTAAATCGAGGAGTCATATTCAAAGCATCCATAGCTTTGTTTCCACCTTTGTGGTTGGTCTAGTGCCTCACGAGCAGTGTCAAAGGGTGCTCTCAACAACTAAACTCATGAGTGCAAAATTTACCTCATGTCTAGCTTGACTTCGTGTTCTAACTCCCGTAGAAGTACAAGGAAGTGATTTCAAGTGAGCATCCTGTAGTACTCTGGACCCATTTCGGACGTTGGTGCTTTGCTTTGATGTGAAGATGTGTTTTCCAATGTGCCAAGATCAATGAACAAATCTCCACTCATCTCTTCTTCTCTCTGAGAAGAATCATCTTGCTCATCATCTGGATGTGTGAGCAATCTATGTGACGAGGTCGGTACTTGCTGATCTCTATTATGTGGCAGGGAGTCAAAGGACGACTAATCACATACCACATCTCAACTCTCATAGATCTTCTTCGTCTCAGGATCCATGAGACGATATGCCTTTGAGGTAGCACTATACCCCAAGAAAAGACATGGCAGTGTCTTTGGATCGATCTTCTTCCTTCTCTTATCTAGAACATGCATATATGCAGTACAACCAAAAACTCTCAAATGATGAATAGAAGGTTTACGACCAGTCCATACCTCTTTCGGTGTCTTGTTCTACAAGATCTTCGTGGGTGCCTGGTTGAGTAGATACACTGCTGTCTGGACTGCTTCTGCCCAAAAATGATCCTCCAACTTGGCGGTCGAGAGCATACAACGAGCCATCTCCATGACAGTCCTGTTGTGGCGCTCGGAAATCCCGTTCTATTGGGGCGTGTAGGGTGTAGTCAAATGTTGTTGAATGCCATGCTGCTTCAGGTATGCTAAGAACTTCTTTGACACAAATTCCCCCCCTCGATCTAAGTGGAGGAGAAGAAGAGGCTTCCCAGACTGCTGGTGGCTTGCTGGTAGAAGGTTTGGAAATTTGCAAGTGCCTCACTCTTCTTCCGAAGGAAATATACCCACATTTTCCGTGAGTAATCATCAATGATGAGCTGAAAGTACGCAAAACCTTAGAAGCTAGCTGGCAAGGGTCCACACAGATCGGTGTGAATGACTTGAAGATGCTCTGTAGAATGATAAGAGCTCTGTTTGAATAGACCTCTATGTTGTTTTCCCGCAAGACATCCCGAGCAAACAGGTAAGGAATGGGAGAGTGGAGGAAGCCCTCTTACCATTTCCTTCGCATTGAGCTGATGCAGAGCCCCGGCAGAAAGATGACCATATCGAAAGTGCCAAAGTGTAGTGGACTGCCATTGATGTAGAGAGAGCAATGCTAGATGAAGTGACCGCATCCAGTGCAAATAGACGGCCCTTCAGAAATGCTTGAGCAATGACTGACTCTCCCTGGGAAATGATGCAGGACTTGACCCCTTTCTCAACAAAGAATTCAACCTGCATTCGATGGTTAAGAAGTTGACTTACAGACAAAAGATTTGAAGTCAAACCTGGAACATATAGCACCTTTGTGAGTGTACATCTTCGTGTTCCAAGAGGAATGATGACATCACCAATCCCTGCCGTAATATACTCTTGATTGTCTGTAATGGTGATCCGATCTCCAGTGGGCTGGTCACTCAGAGTATGGAACAACTTCTTGTTGCCGATCAAAGCGTGTGGCGTACTCGAGAGGAGGATACCCGTGGTATAAGCCCGCAGTTCAAAAGAAGAATCAGTCACCAAAGAGGGAGAAGAGAGCATGTGGCAATGACCACTGACCAACTTATCAGCACTGTGTGGAGTTTGACATGAGTGGCATCGACCACCGAAAACCCAGGTGTGTGTTGGTAGACTCCTTCCCCCAACATCTTCTCAACTGTTGTTCGCAGACCATGCAATACATTAGCAAGCGCATCGTACAAAAGATCAGGAGACATGTGGAATTTGTTTGAATCAAATCGGAACAAAACGAGATTAAGCCCCTTCATTCATTCATCAAATTTGCTATCAAAGATGGACGCGAACAACCAGCCTATGATCCCATGCAACAATCTGAGAGCATGAAAGTCATGCCCAGAGATGTTAGCAACATTGCAAGCAAGCATAGAGATGTGCCACATTTGAGAGAACCGAAGAGCATCGGTATCTACTCTTCGCCAGTCTCCAAAACTTGCAATCCGAGGACATAATGGACTGAGTCTTGTTCGACATATAGACGGAGAAGAGTTGTGTCGATCCAGATGACAAATGCGAGATTAAATGCCCTCAGGCACATCTGTGGCGCACCACACGAGCTTTCGAGCTCACTTCTTCATCTATTTTTCTACAAACGAGAGCACATCTGTCGCAGAGATTCAAGAAAATCCAGACAAATTCCTTGTTGCAAGAAGCAAATAGGACATGTCGCGACGTAACAAGATGATGAATCTGGGGTAGATTTGTAAAAACAATATATTAAGGGGGGGAATGTTGGCATATTTAATACATTGTTTATTGGTTAGTTTGGATACAGGCGGTTACACCTCCTAACCACATTCACTATGTATTTATTCACCCCTCGTACATTCAATATATCATTCAGACATTATTTTACATTGCTTTTGTGCTAACAAGATGTTACAAATTTTATTCATTACCCTACCTCCATTGAGAGATCCCATGGGTGCGATAACACTCGCTCACCTATTGTTCGTCGATTCAAATCTAATACTACGGTGGTGATAGTTTTCCATCGCGCCGGTCCTTCCACTCCAAAGTCATTCAATGTTATTGAGATTGTGCACCCACAAGTACTCCATTACACTCGCTTTCACATCCTTAAGACCTCATTTCTTCGAGTGTTGCATTCCACCTACAATGCCCACTTTCAAATATTGCTACCATGATATTTTTATATTGTGTTTCTACTACCCACCTATTCCTCCCAAAACTTCTTCTTGAGGTTTCATTACCTCCCGAGAAGACTTTTCCAATTATGATCATAGCGAAAATTGCTCTAGATTTTTTTTCGAGTTCTAGATTGTTCTAGATTGTTTCTATTACCCACCTATTCCTCCCAAAACTTCTTCTTGAGGTTTCATTACCTCCGAGCAGAATTTTCCAATTATGATCATAGCGAAAATTGCTCTAGATTATTCTAGATTTTTTTGAGTTCTTTGAATTTTCCATCGATACGGTCCATGTATTACAACATACGGGTATACTTAGAGTTGTAAGCTACATATAACCTTCTTCATCCATGCATGCTCTTCTTTGTTAAGATCGTGGATCATCATGGGGCTTCTAGTCTTTTTACTCTACACTACTTCTTGAAATCCTTTATTTTACCATGGATCCAAAACTTCTTTATTTTTTTCTCTAGAGTCTTAGATCTATTTTTAGATTTTTTTGTTTCTTGGTACACTTCCACCAAAATTATCCCACAAACCCTTTGTAGATTTCTCACTAGAGACATTCAACAACACAAAGTCAAAAACACATAACCGATAGAGCTTTCCACCTTCCTATCAACCTTGTCCCACTCTTTATGTGTCAACCTTACGGGTGAATTTTTTGTCATGACGATCCAACAATTTATCTTTACCAAAAGATCCTCCATCTTGTGTTTCTATAACTCAAAGTGATTTTTAATCTGTTAATCTCAATTCTAGTGCTACATGTCATATCCAAGATTCTACAACCTAGATCTATAATCACAAAATCATTTAAAGAAAAAAAAAAAACCGCTCATCGAGCAACCATAGCTATGATACCACATGTTGGGGATTTCAGGAAAACCATGGTGCAATAAACTAAAATAGAGATCTAAATGGATAAACACATGCACACAATATTGACAAAATATTATCTTGGAAAACCCCTTTGTGGGTAAAAACCCAGCCAAAACCTTGCTTCTTGTATTAACTTAAACTAGTTTACAAATACAATAAAGCCTTCAAGGCACTGTAATACAAGACTTACATGCCCACTCCACCATGTTCAACATGCGGACTTCAACACAAATCTTGTAATGTCCCATCCCTATCTTGTTGATGGTGAGATTAATGGTCATATGTCAAGTGAATTTCCTATTTACCAAACTTATTGCCTTGGTGTCGAGGTGAGAGAATTTTCTTTTGTAAGCTATTCGGTTTGAAATCTCGCCTTCTAGATCTCCCTCATGATTAAACAATAATATTATATAATGCCATCAAAGTCTTAGAGTAAATAAAATAAATATAATTACGTAAAGGTAGTTAAGTGAAGTGTTTTAAATATGTACACATTAAAATAATAATAATAGTAATATTAATCGAATAATACAAAAGCAAAGGAATTTATAAATTTAAATTGAGTAGAATTAAATAAAAAACGTGTGTGTGTGTATATATATATATATATATATATATATATATATATATATATGGAATTCGTGGTTGGTGAGAAGTGAGTTTGGCGGTGGGAGTGAAATAAAGAGAATTGGTGGATACGTAAGACAAGGTGGGAGGAAAAATTGTTGAGGGCGGTGGAATGTGTGAGTGGGGAAGCATTGGTGCCCTCACACGCATTCACTCCATCCACCAAGTGCAGTCAACATGCTTCCAACCTGCCCAGTTCACCAATGCCAACGAGCTCTCGGTATGTGCAAAGTGGAGGACTTGTTAAGGAGTTTAGAAATTTTCACAAATGCAACTAACAGGTATCCAACCCGATCAATTTATCTCTACAAACCTGCGCCATGGTCTCATAGAATGCGTTGACTGCATATTATTCACAGAAAGGCATTCTAGAGGATGTTATAGGGGATTTTCAAAAGCAATACGTGGTTTCGTGGGTGCCATGGTTGGGGAATTGTTGCTAAACGGAGCTATTGCTAATGGCCGTCCAAAATTAGTAACATTATGTGTTAAAGTAGCTTGCACACGGAGATAAATATGTAACTCTAAGATCTCCTCATTTTACTATATACAAATTGATTGATCTAGATCTGTATCTGTATTTGAAGCAGGCTCATTTGTCTCGGAGGAGATATGGCCGCTTTTTATTTGTTGTATATAAAAAAGAAGAAGAATATTGAGGATAAGGAGGCGCTTCATTTGGATGTAATGTTAAGCTGTATTGATTTTTCTTATTTTGCTTGTGTTCTCTTATGTTGTGTGCACTATAACCTTTCCAGCACCATTCTCAGGCACTATGAAGAGAGGTGGTTTCAAGGAATGCGTTGAATATTTGGCGTATAGATTGTGTGGAAAAATGCATTGAATGGCGTAAAGACTTCCAGCTCACCCGCTAGGCGTGTTCTTTGGTCTATAATATTTGCATGATCTGCACATTATGGCGTCGTTGACAAGGGCAATTGATACCAATGGAGAGAAATGCGAAATGGCTACATGGTAGGCACAAAATGGTTTGTTGACATAACCTTGCAATATTGAACAATGTTTCTTGCAGGCCACCCTAGCTATCTCAAGGAAACTCTATTTCTATCATCTTCATGCCAATTAAACCTGTGGTGCTTGCATATGAAGCCATTGATGGAAAATATGCACACACAGGTTTGTTTAAAATGTCTTGGAATCATACACAAATGACATTGAAAGGTGTAAATCCCAAAATCCACAGCCTTATAAAGCGCTCTCAGCCGTGCCATATAGGAGTTAAAAAAATGCGGGCGTTTTCTCATATATTACTGCTGCAAGAGTGTTGGTAGATGTTTATGCAAAATGTGGCCACATACTTAGTTAACTGACCAGTTGATCAAATGCCTGAAAGTGATACGGGACGGCCCTGACCGTGGAAGCTTCTCATTATTTTATTTGGGAAGCCTGTGCACTGGTTCAGAGGAGAGTGTTTGGAGAAGAAGGGCCACCTCGTCATCTACATGCATGGTCCTCATCCTTTCTCATAACTTTTCTTTCGTAACTTACATCTATAATTTTAGGTTGAGTAAAATATTACATGTTTAGTTAAAAACATTTATTTTGCTGTCGTATAAACCATTTCAAGTAGAAAACCATGTCAATTAACATATTCATGAAATACCTTTTTTATGTCATTATAGTCCATTTTCATTGTGAACCGAATAAAAACTACGTCAAAATATTGCTATCATATATTTTCCATTTGTGTCAACCGATCATGGAGGAAAATGGTGAAAAGACATTCCTTCTCAAATTCAAAACAACCCCCTCCGAAATTTGTGACACCTCTTGAGATTGACACATAAAGAGCACCTCATGAACTTGTTTTCTAAATCTAATTGATGTAACTCCTCCCTTGTTGTACGAGGTTGTCATCCCAACCCTAAAACACTGCCAACACAACCATTGACCATGTTTTTCTAAGTTGTTCTCGAGGCTACTTCTAGGAATTGCATATTGGAGACAACGCTTTCGAAAACAATAAAACCCCTTCGAAACTACCTTGGTTTTAGTGCCCATGGTCCCTAAAAATGAGATGTGAAACCTCAAACCTCTTTTTTGTCATACATGGAATCATGTTGCATGGTTCATTTGAACCGTACTCTTAAAAATGCATTTTTATGTAACCATTTTGAAGCCAACTTGGCTTAGGCTATTATTGGGCAGTAGTTAAATTCAGCCAAGTGACCTTGAAATATACTTCTGTTTGTGCGTCGCTTATTGGTTTTGAATATTGTTTGCTCAGGTGTTTCTCTATGTAGTAGAGAAGAAGATCGGACCTTGAAATATTCCATTTGTATTTTTAATGCCCATATGGAGGGCCCCTTTTGGAGGCCACTTTGCCTTATTTGTTGAAGGACAAACAACCAAATTTAGCCAACTGGCTCCAAAAAGTTGTATTCAGTTTGAGCTCCGCTTATCGGTTTTGTAATTTGTCTTTTTCTCGTAATTCGTTACATAGTAGAGAGTCAATTAGAGGAATTAAACACCTCATTATGATGTACTTGGGTGCTCCTTTTGTGGGTCCATTTTGTGGCCACTTGGATTAAATTGTGCAACAACGAAATCTAAGGTCATGTACCCATGTTGACCCTCTAAATTTGTGTTAGGGATAAGACTAGTATAGTGGTTGATTACATGCATATGGACTTAAAATATGTTGTTCGGAGACTATAAATAGATGGTTAACACAATACCATATTGGCATGATATGACACACCCTTAACCTCCCTTGTGACCAAAGAAAAATGATATGTATTGGAAACCATAAACTACTATGATATGTATGTTCATATATGTTTGTTGTACGTAACACTTGATAGGATACTCTTTCACCCCTTTCTTGTAAAAACTAAATGTTTTTTCTCTCTACTCTTCCTTTCTCTCTCTTGAATATGAATAGAAATCATGCTCTGAAAATATGGAAATTAGTTATGTTATTTTCTCTCCTTTAAAATTGTTTTTGCATGACGATAACATGTCGAGGGAGGGTGGACCCATGCCAACAATTTTGCTAACCCATGCTCACATGGGTTTGTAGGATGTAAGAATATGAAGAAATGACGTGGTTATAATTCATTTTGTGTATTATTGTAATTCATATATGTTATTGAAAAAAATGTATATTATTACGTTTTCAGTAGAGTTTCATTTCACTATTTGCTTTTAAATAAAGAGATTGTCCTTGTTGTGCATGAATCTTTAGTAAATGTGTAATTGTTCTTGGATATTGAGTTTAAAGAGTTAGCCAAATTTCACTAATGATCTTCTTGATTTCATTTGTAGCTATGTTGTGAAACCTACATTTTATATGGTAGAAAAGAGTATCTCTCTATAAAATTAAAATGAAATTGTGATCTAAAACCATTCAATCCTCCATCTTCCCTGGATAGTACACGACTAGTAGGTGAGATTTGACACTAGACAATTGAGAAAAAATTGAGGTTTCTTCATATGGAGTGATCCCCACTTTGACCATGATCATCCCAATTACGGGTGCTTGATTTTACCAACTAATAATTCTACTCTCAGGTTTCATACTTTGATATAACCTCATGATGATGAGTTGTGCCCCTTATGTTTCATCATGAAAATATTGATTTAGTGGATAACTCATGATGTCACCTTACGTATAATGCAAGTCTTGTATTTAATAATGAAGCAATGATTTGTGACCAAATTGATGGTAAGGCCATCTTTTAAGTTGTTAGAAAACATGATTTTATTTAGAATCCTATTTGTTGACCCAAAATGTATCCCAATAGAAGATATCATGTTTGGGATGCTCGTTAAGGATCCATGCTCTAACAAGATGGAGTTGTGAAACTTTCGTAGTGTCGACGGTGAAATTTTTGACATTCGTTTGTTAAAGCTAACCTAGACTTGGCCTAATAAGGTGTTCAACCTAAAGTAATGTAAAACTCATGATCTATTTTTGGGACTTAGTGATCAACATGTTATGTACGTATGATACGAGGGATTGATCCATGAGTGGAACCTGTGTTGTAAGTTACCTATGTATAAAACTAATGAGTTGATTTCCTTATGCTTCTCACAAATAGAAGTGTTACCTTGGCAAGAAGTACCTTTGGTTGTGCAAAGGTTGCGAGATAAGGATATTTGGTTCCCTAAGTTTTTCCTATTAGTTTGGTGTAGAACCCTTTTGGGTGTTAATGAAATTAGTCTATTGTGGACCTCTCATGAGAATTAGGGTGAATTACACATTAATATATGTTTGACCAGTGAGAAGGGTAGTGGCTAGAAGGTAATAGGGTGTATAAAATTATAATTGAATGTCTCCTTGTAACATGCATCTAATACTTAAATTGCCCAGAATAATCCAAACTTGGTTAAGTGTGAAATCATACTCCTTAGGATCTTGATGACTAAGTAAAGGAAAATAGTATATGAACCTTAGTTGTTCTAAAAAGAAGTCATTATGAAGTCAATGTAATGATGTAAGGGTTACAAGAACATGAGAGGAGATTTTGGAACTGTTGTTAAATGTCACATACACTTGAATGATGTCAACATTCTAAGATGACTAAGATGATTTTTATAACAAATAAAAATAAAATAATGTCTCCTTAGTGATCTTTCAACCTAGTAAATGGGGAAACTTGTAATACGTAAGGGATAAACATAATCACCACACCCCCTCAATGTGGTTTAAACAATAATATTAAATGATTAAAATTTTAAAAATAGAATTTGAGGCTTGACCCTTTTCACTTGAGGAAAATCCTCTACTGAGTATCATGAACGATTTAGACTAAGTATTTAAGTGAAGTAGTTAGAATATATGTTTAGTTGTAATAACTTAAAACAAAATAGTGTAACCTTAGTGATTAAATGCTAATATGAAAGGAACACATAATCTATTTACTCTTGAACTAATAAACTTCCTTTGTTTCATGTGAACCTCCTTTTTGCAACTAAGATAAATTATAAAACCAAGCAAACATATAACTTAGAAACAAATCCTTAGAAAAAACACTAGTAGCCTCATGTGTGTACATATGTTCCTATTAACAACAACGGGCTATATAATTCAATTACAATAAGAGAAACGAGAAAAATCAGATGGAATCATTATAAGTAAAATGTTAAGCAAAATAAAGAAAATGTAGTCTAGTTTAAAGAAGAATGAAGGATTACATGTTAAGTGATTTTCAAGTAATTAAGGTCAATAATGAAATATGACTATAATAAATATGTAAACCAGAAAGTGTCGTGTCATGGATAGTGCTTATACGGGAGTTTATACTGTAGTTGAATCATTATGTTGTGCTTTGTCATTTAGGGAAAATGTGGCTTCACATGCACCATGTTTTTTCATGTTATATATGTGGGTTCAGGGTTGCGTAAATGTCCTATGTGATGAAGAGTTATTCTCAGTGATCCAATGTGGTGTCATGTATCTAGTAATGTAAGTCCAAAAAAATATTTCGATATTTTTGATGTTGTATTTGTGTGTCAAAATTGTGGGTGTGAAAAATCTACACCGATCTTCAACCTTGTCAACTTGTTCCAGACCAAAAAATAATCATGACAATAAAAACATACCCCCTTCGGGATCTAGAATGATCTTATGATTCTACCTAAGACGCACATACCACCATGATCCCGGGAAGAGTGTAAAACTCCTAGGAAACATGATAAAAACCACCATGTTTATGGTTAGACCAAATAAAATCCCACAAAAGCTTAGCCAAATTTTCAAAGGAGGCATGAGACGGACACGAAAAAATGCATAGTAGACTTGAGTGGCAACAAGAATCTTAGTGCAAACCTAGAACTTCCTAGCCAAAGATAACAGATGAGAGATCCATTTTTGCACTTTCTACTCAACTCGATCAACCAAAAATTGCCACAAGGTGGATGAATCACTATCAATGGAAAAGGGAAATCCCGAGAAAGTGGAATCATTTTCCTTGTTGAATCCGGTGCTGAGGATAGGTAGCCAACTAGTCGAGAATATTCAAGGACTTTGCGGAAACCAAATATTTGAAAACCGAACTTTAGAGCCGGATGCTTTATAGAAAATATCCAAGCAAGAAAGTGCCTCCTGCACATTTTTTTTCGATTCAGCTAGAGTGAGAAAGGAGTCATCTGCAAAGTGGCCATTGATGAGTTGGGATTGATGATGATCAGGTAGATAAATGCCTCTTAATCTCCCTTGAGCAGCTCTATTGGAAAGAAGGTAACCAAAAGCATCCGTTGCCAAGACAAAAAGAGTCGAGCCAAAGGGAAACCTTGCCTAATCGATCAAAATAACCCAACAATAGAAGACTGGTGTCCATTGATGGTGAGACAAGAAGAGGCATCAACGAAGAGAGTGATAACTATGATGAGGAAAAATCTCCAAATCCCAAAGCTTTAAGCATGGCAAGAATGAAAGGCCATTCAATATGGTCATAAGATTTTTGAAATCAATTTTGAGAAAAACCACCTTCTGAAGAGAAGCACGAGCCCATTCCACCCTTCCCAAATAGAAATAAGATTATCCAAAATGAAATGGCCTTTGAAAAAACTAGATTGTTCAGGTTGAACAATTTTGGGTAGTATAGAAGCCACCCGAAGAGCAAGATCCTTCACCATAATCTTATAGGAAACATTAAGAAGCGTCTTGGGCTGCCAGTTGGTTATGAGATCAGGATTACTAACCTTGGGGATGAATTTGATATTGCCTTTATTAATGCAGTTCCCAAGGGATCAGATTGCGGAAGGCTTCCTGATAAACCTGTAAGAGATCTGGCCCAACAATGTGCCATGTTGCCTTGTAAAATTCACAAGGAAACCCATCCAAACCTGGAGATTTGTCATCCATAAGACAAAGAAGGGAATTATGAAGCTCCTCCAATGAAAGAGAAGCATCATAATACTTTTGATCCTGTGGGCTAAGCTTACAAGGAACCACTTCGATACATTGACGCAGAGCGGTATTGCTTTCAACAGAAGGCTCTTGCGCTTGAAAGACAAGAGTATAATGGTCAATAAAAGTAGAAGATATTTCCGGTAAGGTTTGACATGTGCATGGGAAAGCTGGAAACTTTGATTTTCTCCTTGACATTCCAAGCTCTGAGAATTTTGAAGAACCCTTTTGAGGCCCTCGTCACACGAGTCTTAACCACCGAAAACGAGCCGGATCTAAGAGCTCCTTTGGCTCTATGCAGTTTAATAACCTTGAGTTGATGTCAAAGTTTAGTAGCTTGGACTTGAATGATGGTGTCAAATGGTTGGAGCTCGAGCAATCAAGTTGTGTGCTGGAACTCCTATTGGAGAGCCTCCTCAGCATGCTTATGGACCCTTGCCACATGTTTTCCAAAATGGCGAAGGAACATGGTAGTGCATTAAATAGCTCCATTGCACCGTGAAATCTAGTGGCTGCATAAGGAGGACATGGTGCCATATTCCAGACTTGGGAAATGTACGCTAGAACCCTGGATGACACAACAAGGATACATTCATATAAAATTATGTGCTAGGAGTTTTAATAGAGGCCCCATCCCAAGTAAGCATGAAATATATCAGATTGTGATCTAACAGAAGAAAATTGGGCCACGTGGTGATAGGAGAGTGATTGTTGGTTGTCAACACAAAACCTAGGTGTTGAGATAACATGACATGATCAATTCGTTTGAGAAAAGCGCGTTGAGCCTTCTAAAAAATTGCCCAAGTAAATCAATTTTGAGAAGTAAAGTCCCGTCGTCTTTTAAAAAGAGGGTCTTTAATGCCCCACCTACTTTTGAAATAGAACCATGCTTCACGCTCTCCAACACACCATCTCATCGGCAAGAGACCCAATTTGTCATCGGGATGTTCCACCATATTAAAGTCACTGCAGAATAGCCAATAAGAAAAAGGCAGATTATCCCCTAACCATCACCATAACGCCATCCTTTCCAGACCATTATTAGAGGCATAAAGATTAACAATACCAAAAGAAAATCCATTATCATTAAAAAGCACCCAAACCGCCCTATTGTCAGGATCATAACCCATGGTAGAGATCATGGTAGAAAATCTAGGTGACACAAAAATAGAAACACCACCTTTGCCTTCCAAATGAGAGGAATAAAAATGCAGAAAATTCGTGAGCAATACACGATAAGGAAGTCTGAAGCAAAAAACCAGTAATCTTAACCTCTTGTAAACAAACAATATCAATATTACCAATAATTTGACAAGTGTGCTTCACAAAATATTTTCGAGAGGATTTTGTGAGACCTCTAACATTCCAGGAGAGACAATTCATGAAAAGATAGACATGGAATGTTCTTCCTCTTGTCCATCCTACAGCATATCCTCCAAATTTAAAATACCAAAGTGATTTGATAGAAAACTAGACTGGTCTAAAGCAAGTGGATCCGTCAAAGCTAGGATGGCACTTAGGCCCATTTGGTCCAATGTTCCTCGTAGAGTCTCGAGACAGCTCGGGAGTGATGTTGTGAAGATGATGGAATAGCCGACTTCCCAACTTTCTATTGAACTAGAGTGATTTGGCTCTGCATGACATGGGTAGTTAGAACAGACTTAGCAGGAACAGAAGTAGATGGTTGAGAAAGCGAGGGCTGTTTAGGAGGAGGTGGAATATCTACCGAGGTGAGCTTGCTTGCCACCTTCTTGTTATGACTGGCTCCTAACCTTCGGCGTTTTCGTGCGCAGAAACAAAGCGAGGTATGTGCATCAACGAGCTTGGCACATTGGGTAGTGGGAAATCACAAATACGATGGTCAAAGGCTTGACATCGAAAGCATGTGTAAGGAAGGTTGAAATAGACAATCTTCTTGATAGATATGAATGGACCCAACTTTTATGTCAATGTGATGTCGTAGATTAGAAGCTAAATCAATCTCGATGAAAACCGTTTATGCGGACGAGCATAAAAGAAACGGTCAAGATCATGACAAATCACATGGCCAAGTGGTCGACAATATCATTTAGAAAAGGCCAGAGTTGTAATGGAAGACCCGAGAGTTCAACCCAAACCGGAACTCAGAGAGACCTAGTTAGCTAGATTGAAATCAGGGCTCCATCATGACAAAACAAGTAAAGTGTTTCCAATTTACCAACAAGCAAAATGCTCAAGAAGCAGTTGAACTTGCGAAGGCTCATGAAAAGTAAAAAAAAAACCCTTGGTGAGGTTTTGGACACCAGTAACTGGATGCCGGCGGACTCCCAATGGGACTTAATCCAGTTTTGAAGGTAAGACTTAGATGCAGAATATGACCATAGAAATATGCAACTAAACAATTGTTATGGTAAAACTGCACAATAGGACCAACAAAAGAAAGCTCAGTAGTAACATCCAAGGGAGAATCAAAGACATTACCTCGTCGTACACTTTCGGGATGAATTTCCTCGTGCACTTGGGAGCCATCTTCACCACCGTGTGCAACTGATATTCCAACGGATTGGTTTGTGGCCATTTTAAAGGGCTGGCGCCGCCCAAAATAGGCGGAATAAATGCCCAAAGCATTGTGAAAAACGGTAATAATAACAAGAAAATGCTTGAAAAGACCAAGGCAAAAAGACTAACATGAACGTAATCATGAGAGAAAACCCTAGCAGAGCCAAATCACTCCTACATCCATCGAAGATTTATATTGAGATAAATTTTTCACAATATCATGCCTAAATAAAAATTAACCCAAATCCTAAACTACAAATGTTTGCATTACATACTTCACTTAGTAAGTAATGAATGTCTATTAGATCATATAAGTGGCCAACATTACAAATGGAAAGAGCTTACAATGGTTCTACATGAACAATACCATTATTCTAACCAGCAAACTAAGTTTATTTACTATAATCTACCCCATTAAAGTTGCAGGTTGCATGCTTTTTGTTGTCCTCCTAGAGCTCGTGATACTTATCTCCTTGAACAGTAGAGGAAGGTTGAAGTGAAGAAGTTCCAACTATGTCACTGTTGGGATGCCAAAATCCCAACTGTCTATCTCCAGAAATCCATTTATACATGTCTGCTGTCTCGTAGGATGAAAAGGGTTGGCTTTCTCCTACCATAGATGACGAAGCCACACCATCATAATCATTTGAAGAAGTCACAGACAGGTGCTGCTTCATTGATCTTGATCCTTTTGATGCTCCAAAACCATTCCCATGATACATTTGTATATTGGGTACTTCTGTGAAGCTCATGGGCTGCATCTCATTCTCTTGAAGATGATTAATACCACCATTACCACCTCCATTCAATAAGCCATGGTCATCATCCATCAAAGAGTATGGTACTTGATAAGAATTGGCTGTATTCCATACAGACCTTGGGATTGAACTATACAATCCAGGGGTTAAGGATGGGTGGAGCCTTGTATCCTCATAAACAGGCTGCTGCTGCTGATTTTGATTGTATTGCTCCATAAGTAAATCATTCATGGAGGAGGAAGCTCTGACGCTGTTGTTGTTGCAGCTTAGTGATAGCAAGTATTCTGCACGCTCATATACATTGTTTCTAAGCATCTCCAATGAAGCAGCAAACTGCTTCAGCTGGTTAGTGTCGAGATCCTGTATATTCATCTTCCACCAGAAGTCCTTTTCTTCATAGTTAAATCCAGACCCACCACTGATATTCTGTTTCTCCCTCCCTAAGAGCTGCAGATGCCTCTTGTGTGCATCATGGTCTTGAAGAAGCTGGTCATACTGCCTTCCAAGCTTTTGGGTGTTCTCTATTTTCTCACTGTCAGAAGAGACAGGAACATGCTGGAGCTTGTCAATCACAAAATCAATGGAAGGGTGTCCAAATGGGAAAACCTTCCCTGCAGGAGAGAAGACAATGATGCCAATCTCTGCCCCACATAAAATGCAAAGCTCGCTAGCCTTCTTGAATAGGCCCATTCTCCTCTTGGAGAAGCAAACCTGCCTGGCATCTGAGTTCTCTATTCTTTTTATCTCTATCTTCTGTCTACCCATTCTTCTAGTCACCATAAGCACATCAGTTGCCTGATCAGCCCATCTCTCAAAATTATTTCAAGCCCCACAATACAATGAATACAACCAAATTAAAATCATTTCAACTCCACAATGATATAACATCAACTCACATAACTGAAACCAAAGAAATATTATAAACTTTTTACTGAAAACCATAAAAATTGTTCAAAACATATCTCAAGACTAATCATGACAAAGATATCTTTACAATTGTGAAATTGATATGGAGTTGATGTGAAATTGATTTGGAATAATAGAAGATTGAGATGCCTACAATGAATAACACAAGACTATAATGACCGAAAAAAAAGGAAAATTGAATGAAAAAATAAAAATCTTACACTAATTATGCCCAGACTAACTCAACCAGTTTCGCTTCTCATATAACTACTGAAGAGTTTTTTGCTGTTCTTTTCATATCACGATTCACCATGATGAAAATATGCTTATTCTTGTAGAAGAACCGACATCCGTTTAACTTTTTCACAGACTGTCCTCTCCTTTCGCTTTAGCAGTGCGTTTGAATTGTGAGTTGAATTTAGAAAGATCAAAATTCCTGATTGAAACATTCTCTCTCACAGATAATCATGACTGTTAAACATAGAAACTCCTTTAAAATTGGGGACAAATAGAGTGTTTTCGGGGATTAAAAACACCTTGAAAAGTGGAGCTAAAAATCATCTTTCCCCTCACTTCACATTTTTAAAATAAAAATATGAGAAACATTATTAGAGCTTTTTTCGTCGTTATATACTATCTAATACGAACTAACCAACCATATATAGGCTCCAATTAGGTGTAATTGAAGGAAAATTGTAAGTCACATTTAATTTTAAAAAGGAAAGGGCAAGGGAGGAGTGGGGAGAGTTCATCTCTAGATCATAACAAAAGGTAAAATAATTAAATTATTAGAGAAATTAGGGTTTTGGATAAAATTGTAGATCTTGTAAATTTGAAGAAAGTAGATATTGATAGGTGGTAGATGATCCCATAAGATATGATCGATGCTTTGCCAAATTATCATTTTCAAAATAGATATAAAATTGGTCGATCAAGTTTCCAAAATGGATGTGGAAATGTTCTTATCTACAAAATATAAAAGCTGGGTTTGGGAATGCGATCACCAACTTCTAATTGCTGAAAACCTTGTTCAACATTCTTGGTTCTATTATGCAACATTGAGAATATGGATTTCTTGCTCAAAAACCTAATTGAACATCAACACCCTGCAAAATGGTAATAATAGGGTTTGGATTAGAGGACATGTCTTAATCAAACCCCATTTGAGGAAAAAGTCTTGAAAATAAGTCTTGATGCAAGTCATCAAGTAATTTATTACATGCAAGTGTCATAGCTCTTCTCATTCTATGCGTGCACTAATAATTAGTAAGTTCTTGAATTCTCTTTGAATGCTTAAATTTTGCTTCTGACACATGAATGATCTTGAGAACAATAAATTTTACTCTTAAAACTTCAATTTTAGCCTTGTCGGTGGCATTCCATTACGAATTCAATGTGTAATTAATTCCATAAATGGAATAATGTACTCATGTATTTATAGGCTGCTTGAATTCAAATTAGGAGCTTATTGACATGCAAGTCGACACATAATGGGAAAGAAAGTAGACAAGCACAGGGACGAACCTTGACGAATTCAAAACCAGAGACTAAAGGGCCCAAAAGGATAGCGATTATTTTTATAATGGGTACATAAATGGCATGACCATTTTTGTACTATACAAAAGTATTAACTTCCTAGGACCATAGGAAAATTAATTTAAGAGACTAGAGAGAAAATAATATAATAAAGAGAAATAAAGGAATGTGGTGATAAATGAAGAATACAAAGTCAAAAACAAAAAAATGAGGTCAAAGATGTCTGATCTCACAAAGGACACAAGAGAAAGAAGTTGAAAGTTAAACAACACGAGGAGAATGTGTTGACAAGAGCCTAACTTAAACCAACAATTAATAAACATATGAGTATATTAGCACCAAAATAATTGACTAGTCTCATGCAAAAATTAGGTGTCTACATAATGCCCCATTTGGTGTGCATGTGAATACATAACAAACAAAAATAAACAAGCACTTACTTGAGAATGTTTTTCTATGGCCACCTCAACATCTACCGAGAGTTCTCTAAGTTAGTGAGAAAAGGTGAGTTAAAATTAAACAAGGAATGAGAGATAATCTTATCTCGCCAATAGAGGGATGAAAAGATCATGTGATCCTAACACTTTTACTCTTGTTTGGTGTTCCTAAAAACATATTTGAACATATGCAAGTGAATATGTAACTGTGTGTGTGTGTGTGTGTGTGTGTGTGTGTGTGTGTGTGTGTGTGTAATTAAGAAACTTCTCGTTCTAACTAACATTTCATCCAACTAACCCATTCCTTTCCTCTACTCTACCAAGGCACAACATGTAGGTGATGTAATAAAAATGAACTAGCTAATCTAAATATCGAGCGGTAATCAACAACCATAATCTATCAAATCAAACAATGGCATCCATCCAAGTTTGACATCCGAAACATAAAATACATCAATACGAGATAAGGTATTTCTTGAAAATGACTAAACATATATAACATCATCTAATCTACTCACATATAGTCTACTCATACACCCATCTACAATCAACAATTTTATACATATATAATGAGATAAGAAAAAATCCAAACATCATAATCAAACTCAAAACAAACACATCGATAAAATCCAAAAAACATCTTTGTATATATGGGGATGTAAAATGATACTCAAGTTTACAAAAAAATGGTCTCAAAACCGTATGATACATCTCATCATAGAAACAATCAAAAACCATCATAGATATAATTGAGTCAACTCTTAGTATGACTCTCTCTTGGAACTTGCATTACTAATAGGCCCCGGAGACACTTTGAGTGTCACCTTGATCGTCATGGTACCCATGCTAATGAGTGTGGTGATCCCATAACCGAGGGCGTACACACTAAAGCTCAAGATCTTATTGGGAAACCGATGGTCACTATGAACCACTTGTTTTCCTCTCGTGAGTAACTCATATCCCTACGGTCTATTGGAATGGCTAGTTTATATATGTTCCTATAGTAATTAGCCTCTCCTTGGAGCCGTGTGATGTAGTCTAACATATTTGTAACACTTTTGGCTTCAAACATTGCTTGATCTCGTATCTCACTCCCTATTTAGGCATTGCACCACCACTCGGGGGCATTTCTCTCCATGCATGTTGTATCGCACTCTCCTTGGAGGTTGACCCTCTCACTCAATCGCATCTCCTTACGATATAGTGGTATCCCACTCTAATTTCATTTGGGGTAATTCTGATGTGAGTTGAATCACCTTTTCTTATAGTTTCCCTATCTTGGTTGCACTGTCTACACTAGTAATCTCCCCACCAAACTGTAACATCGGCCTCTTGCACCACTATCTCTGTAACTAGCACCTATGATGCCTATTGTCTCATCTCGTGTTGTGCTTGAGGGACCTATTATTGTGCTCAGTGCTATCTACATAGTGGTGTTTTGAGCCAACTGCGTCATGGTCAATCCAATGGTCCTTCATCCACCTTCGTTTCCACCATATCCTCCGAGGATTTCCCCCATTCATCCCATCCTCTTGTTGTAGTTGTTCTCATCACTATAAAAATCCACTCCATCCATCCCATCCTCTTGTTGGAGCTGCACTCATCACTACAACAACTCTACTCCCTCCATCCCCACTCCTAGATCCATTGTTCATAGTGAATACTCTACTACCTATCCTTGCTATGGGTGAGCCTCCTCTTCGTGCCTATGCTTGTGAAACCTTGCACCCTCCGGCGATGCAAGAAGGACCTTATACCTTGAAGCTGCTATAACTCGCTAACTATGGTTTCTATGCGCCACTATCCATCACCTGCTCCTCTACTTCCAACCCTGACTACCTACACTTTGCTGGTTTTCTCAGTCCTATGCCCTATATTGTATATGGGTGTCATCATTGCCATACCAACACTATTACCTCAGCTATGCTAACTGGCCTTTTTTAGGTATTATAATTCTAACTGGGTGAAAATGATGGTACCACACCCAATACTCACTTGTGGTCCCAAGACCAACGATCCCTCTCCTCATGTCCCAAATTGTATGTGCTAAATTGGAACAATTTGATGTGGTGTGGTGGCATCTATCATGGGGCCCCAAACTTGTATCTCTCTAGTCATATATGCGAATACATGTGACATTGTTGTGATCTGTTGTATGTATCCAACTTGTCTAAGTACCATGTTTGGCCTATATCACTCTATAATTAAATCCTTCTAACCGACTAGATAACACTTTGTACATGCATATGTCAACTCGACATAAGTCTCTGCTCAAGCCCACATGGCTAAGTATGGACTCCACATGATGTTTGTTGGAACTATCTCATCTATGGTCCTCATGTACACTAAGTACATCTCTATAGACTGATGGCCCATACTTGAATGGATCCATCCAAGTGCCCATGGTTTTTCCTCCTCTAATGCCTCAAATGCCCCAATTGGTTGGTTGACTACTATGTTTTTCCGTGCCCAAATCTATAAAAGGGTCTTTGTGGCCTATAATTTATCCCTCTCTTGTCGGATTTGAGTATGAGGATCAACTTAGAAATCTATGCACATTGAGCAACGGTCGCACTTCAATGGAGTCGTGAATGCTTCACACAATAAGCAAGAAATCAAATCAAAGTGAGAATCCAGTAGAGAAAGACAACAAAGTGTTTGGCATACTCATAAATCGAAAAGAAGGGGTACATATAGGAGTGTTGTGTAACTCATGTGCATGACACGTGTACACAACCCTATTGACCTATTCAACCTATGACCTATTCTCACTAAGTGAGATGACTAACCAACTAGGTGGATAAGACGTCGAATGATGACAAGTCTAGTCATATACACCAACAACCCCCTTCATTGAAGCTGAGGTAGAGGTCATGGAAATTCATAAATGAAGGAAAAATACCCTAGACAACTAAGAAATATGTGTCAATGGGGCCCAAATACTAAGCCTAATAAGGTACCCATGTATAAACAACAACCTTCTAGAAATGAGAAAGAGGAGAAGAATGGGTCCTGGAAGAAGCGAGGCCGATAAGGTACCCATATACAATAAGGATCTCAAGTAATGGAGGAAAAACCCTAAGGGAAAACATCCACTTACAAGAGATAAAAGACACCCTAAAAACCTAAGAAATATGCATCAAATGAGTCCCGAAAGCGAGAAGGCCTAGTAAGGTACTCATGTGCAAACATAATCTTTACGAAAGAAGAGAAGAGATGAAGAATGCTATCTAGCCTCCTAAGACGAAGAACGTGTTGAAGACCACCTTGTATCAAGTGAAGAAGAAGATCCCCAAAGTGACAAGGTGTGGTTCCTATCCAAGGAATGATGCTCCATATGTGAGGTGGAAGTGCCAACTACTCCATGAAGGGATGGTGAATCCGAAGCAACGACAAAGAAGGAAGGTGGAATATCCTGCAACTATATAGAAGAGTGCCCAATATTTGATGAGCCTTGAATCAAAGTACTGCTCCCGAATTTTTTTGTAGAGGACCAGAATTAGGTGGATCAAGAGATAAATCCTTAGTATGTGGTAGATGATAGGTGGATAATGGAGGTGGGTGCCTATCACTATAGCAATCAACCAAGCTAGAAGAGAACTCATCATCATCAGAACTGAGATTAGAAATATCATCAAGTCTAGGTGAATCCGATGAAGAATTTGAAGGAGGAACAAATTAAGAAAAAAAGAAAAGTTGAGTGTGGTGATTAACTATACCAACTGCAATAATATTGTCACTGTGAAGCTCCCTAACATAAACAGAATCCAGAGTGAACTCAACTCGCATGCCCTGACTGAGGTGAGTGATATGATACATTGAAAGGAGATTAGTTGAAAGTGAAGGAACACTAAGCACATTGTTGAAAGTTCCACCATTCACTTCAACAAACCCTCTCCCGAAAACCGGTGTAGAAGTGTTGTCACCAAGCTGAATAGAAGACATATCACATGGATCTAATGAAGTAAATTCAATGTTAGATGAGGCCATATGATGAGATGCACCTGAATCAATCACCCATGTAGGAGTAGGTGACACAAATGAAACTAAAACTCTTCCTTTTTTTTCTTTCCTTAGTTGATTCTTTTATTTTTCTTTCTCTTTCCCCTTTCCATTATATTTTTCCTTAGAACTTTCATGAGTTGATGATGAAGATGGCTTGAGAGAATCGGGAACTCCTATGTTGTTCTTCTCCAAAAGACTCGTGAAGAGGTTAATGTTCTTCTTCAAACATTTTTCATATTCATGTCTACCACCGTAGTACCTGCATTTGAATCGTTCTTTATGATTTTAATAACTAGAAGAGGAAGTGGAAAATTTCATTTTTATAGTGGATTGGTCTTTTTAAATCTCATTATCCTTATTGTTTCGCTTATTTTGTTTTGAAACACTAGATTTTCCATGACCAAAAGTGAGAGCATGGGATTTTGTGGATCTAATAATATCCTTATGAATTATCTTATCATGTTCTCTAGTCAAATAAATGACAAAATCATCAAAAGAGGACATATTCCAACTTGCACCAAGTGCTCTTTTTATAACATGGAAGGTAGAGATGAAAACTAAATAGTACGTACCAATTTTTGCAATGTGAAGTCCATTTTATTGTAAATTCCTTTTGTTTGAGTCAAAGTCATCGTCAATTTTTGAGTTAAATTTGTTGTCAAAAGTCATGTCATTGTAAAAACTCTAAATTTTATTTTTTTGCCTCACAGACGCATTTTCGGTGTCACTCGACATTCGGAAAATAATGTGTTTCACATTGTAAGGGAGAGAAAAGAATAAATCCAATGTGGAAATTGTTGAGCTTCTTGTCCAAATTGTTGAGTGAGCAAGCGTGATACTAGAGGATGGAGGAATCGTATGCTAGAGGATAACTAATGACCTCTCGTCAGTCACCAACGACAAGGCCACTTCATTGATTTGGTGGCACGTGTGTGAAGTGTGTTTGTTTTCTAGTTTTCATTTTTCAGTTATGCTTTTCATATTTCTAGTATGGTTTGAGAAATAAGAACAAACGTTCTCTGGTGTTCACTTCTAGATGTGGCTATTCCTACATAATTCTTTGATGTAATAACATAGTGAAGAACAAATAACATAGATAAACACAACATCATGAGTCTTGAAGAGGTTGAACAATCAGATGTGTTCATGTTCATACCTAGGTTTGTGGTTAGCCTTTGGAAAACCATTGAAGGTTGTTCAGATGTGTTCCTGCTTGAGTTCCCACACTGCTAGGTCAGATGTGCTCCCTAGAGTGACTAGTTGATGAGAAGATGATCCCGAGCATATTTCCATCCTCGTTAGTCGAGATGTGTTTCCAATAGTGCATGGTTGATAAGAAGTTGATGTGTTTTTCTTCTACCTTTAGTTTGAGTGTGTACCAAGATCATGAGCAAGCACGGGTGGCGAGATGCAAAAGATGTGTGTGATCGTTTCTTTACCACATAAACACTAAGGGGGAATGTTAGGAATATAGTGTTCACATGTGGTGATTATATTATTACTACGGTGATTAGTAAATTAGTAGTTTGTTAGTATGGTTGGTTATATTGATATTTGGGTTGTTTGTAATGTTGTTAGTAATATTGTTGTGGTTATAACAATATTACGTAGATAGTTCACGGGAATATTTAGAGGGGTAATTTGTTATAGCAGCCTCCTTAAATATAGGAGTTGCATCCCTATATAATTGTATGTTGTTTACAAAATTAATTATCGAAGTTTTCGCAAAACTATTGTGTCTTCCATACATATGATGATGAGAAGAGAAGGTGAGGCTAAAGAGCAAGGATTGCATGTTGAAGCTAGAAGCTTGTATGGTGGTAAGAGAGAAGGGCAGTTTGGAGTGCAAGAAGAGTTGATGTTTTCTTGACCAAGGATCATGATGATGGCACAACTGGCAGGATGTGAGGAAAATGGAAAGAGTGTAGAATCCATTCAAGGTATAAATTGATCACCATATGTAAAGTTTAACCCTTTAGGTTTCTTGAGATCCTCTATGTGTAGAGATGATTGAGATAGTTGTTTGCAAACCTCTTTAATTAGTTAGGTAGATGAAAAATAGTTTATTAGCTCTTCATCAGCATTTTGTCAAGATTCTTATCATTTCCCGGCCTTGTTTTTTTAATTTGTAGATCATAATCCAAGGATAAATGTCTATATGGTAGAATTTGAAATTCAGATAAAGCCTTGTTTATTTCACTGAGGATGCTCTACTTATCTTTGATTTATGAAGGAGTTCGTACCTGAATTTACTTTCAATATCATTGTTGGAATGGGTTGGTAGCTTACTTTGGATGAGGTAAAAGAAGAAATTTATTGTTCCCTATTCCCATTTGAGAATGTTTTCAAAAATTTCAATTTATTCAAATTGGTTTTGTAGTAAGAAGATGCTCATAGAAGATAAGGATGATTTTGGGGATTCTTTAAAGTGGATCAGAGGCCCCCACTTAATGAGATACGTCCCAAGCAAGTGTGTATGAATATCTCCTTCTCTCCGAAAGTTTCTCTTATTCCAAATAAAGAGTGGAATTTCTATTATCATCAGTTAATTGGACCTTTAGGTTTGATGTTAAATGGTCATCCTATCGTAATCCTAAAACTTCATGTTTTAGATGGCTGTCGCTGCATCATAAACTTTTTATTTTTATTTTTAGTTATTATTATTTTTATTTTGCGTGGTGCACTAGAAACAGTGGAGCATATTTTATTATCATGTAGGTTTACTTATTCTTCTTGCAAACCTTATTTGCATGCCTAATCCAAAGTTAAAAAAAAAAATCAACCAGATTAACTATATTAATGCATTTCGTTACGTGTAAATTCCAAAAAGAAGATCTCATTATTTATAAAAATGATTTTGTTATATCAACTTAATGTCTATTGTTTTAATGGAATAAATGAAATAATTGTCTTTCAATTCAAAGGTAGGCTTCTTACTGTCTTCACATGTGAATTCATTGTGTGAATCCTCTGTGAATTTTTTTGTTCGATTTTAGATCCCTCAAGAATTGGAAGATTCCTCTAGTCGGGGATGTTTAATTTCGCATCCAATTATTACATTTCGGGTGTCTTCCTAAGTATCCCTCCTCCTTTGACTGGGGGTGGGGGAGGGCGGGGAATTATAAAATATTCATATTTGGAACAAGATTTGCACTCTGGTGAACACCTTATTGGGTATCCTTTTCCTTATGGAGTCCTGACAACTGTGCTACTTGTGGTAGTGATGATATATTATTGAATGTCCCGCATGCTTCCGTAAAAATATGATAAAGGATCTTAGTGTGCCAAATCAATGTGGTAAAAGAAATACAAGGATCTTCAATTGGTAGACTATACTATTTCCTTGAGATCTTCTGGACAATCCCATGATCCCACCCACTTCCTGACTATGGATATAAAATTTGGATGGAGAATATCATTGAAATTAACTTAAATAATATGATGAGTATGGTAAAGGATGTTATTAACTAAATAGAAAATATTGGAAAAACCAGGCTTTGGAGAAGATTAGCAAATCATAATTAAAAATATTAAACCAAGAGGTGAAGTGGATTATTCCAATTCACAATATGTTTTTGGACCTGCAAATTATAAAAGAACATATCTGATTGGGATAGTGGGATGTGAGGATTTGCTGTAAAGGGAACTACTAATGATGGAAGGCATGACGAGGCCTAATTGGCTGATAGGCCTTATTAGGGTCAATTTTCTTTATAATTGTTGTCGATGTTTTCTCCAAAATAATAATTGTTTTAATTTTAAAATACTAATTTTTGAAATCGTCAATAAAATAATTTTATGTGGAAGAAGACGTGAGGAGGCCCTGGCATTTAATATACAACCATGTGGCTCAAAATTGTCTAGCCAATAGATTATATGAATTTACGATCCTCAGAATTTTTGTACCATAGCATGCAAGCTCTCGCAGATTTTTTCTCCAGTGCATATCCAGATCGGTTTGTGGAAGGACTGTTTCATAGATGTAGTGCCCTTCAGGCAATTTCTCGCACGTATAGATAGATCTGGTATAAAATGAGTCCATGTTTTGTAAATTACAAGGTAAGAGAGTGTGTTGGTTTTTTTCTGATATTTTGTTAGGATTGGGTGGATGGAAAAACATTCCTTTCAATTAATGTATACTTTTCTTTGGTAGTTTGATCTGAGTCTGTACAAGGGTTTACAAATTCACTATATAGCCAAATGGGGCTTGCGTCAATTTAATTTATGTTTTGTTTCTATTGTAACATTTACACATGAATCGATTTAATTTAAATTTCTAGGCATGTATCAATATAATTCACCAATCTCATCAAATGATCACTTGCTCAAATTGATTAAACTGGAATTTTTGTGAATTTTTTTTATATTCAACCCATGTTCAAACCCGACATGTGGACTTCAAAAAATAAAAATGAAAAATGAAAAATCTCAAATGTGATCAATATGGAGAATGGTGTTCACCAAAATAATTTAAGTCTGTTTTATTTTGTAGAAATTTGGCACATACAATAACAACTGACAGAAATAAAATAAAGAATTGCAAATAAAATATATTATTGCAAACTTAGATCAATACTTCTGTGCATATATTATTTCTAGTTTCAGAGCTTCGGCTCAATACAATCTCTCTGAATGTGTTTGATATGAAAACACTTACAATTATCTCTAATAAATAGATGGCTTCATCTAACAATAAAACACCACTCTTAAAAATAGAACTAAAAACACATACTTTTGTGCAATACAAAGCTTTTGATTTATTTGCTTTAATAACTTTTCCTAAAAATAGGAATCTAAAAGCGAACTACCTAAAAAGATAAAAGCATGAAAAAACAAACTGTTTTTTACTTTTCTTGCAGCAAAATTAAACTATTTTTTAAAAACCATATTTGGTTCACTCTGTGTTATTCTAGGATGGTTTGTGAGAAGTGACCTAAAACATCCAACCAAAATATTGGACACAAAATTTCACTCAATAATTTTAATATAATTATTATTTTGTTCTTTGTAAATTAATAAAATGTTATCCATTGATTGAAAAATATTTGAAAGGTTTGATTTTTTTCTGAATGTTCTTTAGTAGGATGTTTTGGGGGAGCTTACAATCAAATTAGGACATGCCACCATCATATGTTTACAATCTTTTAGTATGCCAATGAACTGGCTTCTAATTTGTATTTGGAATTAATGCGTTTCTTGGAAGAGTGGCAAGCCTCTCCTTCGATTGAAGATAGGGATTCCACATGATATCTGATTGTTCGTCGAGATCATTTCTATAGAGGAGCTGCTATTTGTTTACTTTTTAAAATATTTATGTAAATCTTAAAGTCTGTCACACAATACCAAAGTTTCTTGGAATTCACCTCCATTCTCCTCCTTTGTTGGTAGGAATTTGGTGTTTGGTTTTGCTTCTCTTTCTAATTCATCATACTTTTGTAGACCATGGATGTTATGAGTTTCATTTTCATTCCTTGGACTTCATTATCAATAGTATGATCAATGGCTTTCCTAAGAAATAAACAATCACAACTAAAAATGGGTGGGAAATCTTTCCCCAACAGAAATGAACTCCTACATCTTCTCCATGTTCATAAAAATCGAAACAATCCATTTCATGTTGAGTCATGGAAATGAATTCTTAACGGCCAACTCATTTTTAATAGTTATATTATATTTCCTTTATATTATTATTTATTTATATTGTTATTTAATTTTATTTTATAATAAAACATTGAAACATTTCAAATTGAGGAAAAGTCTAACTAATATGTAGGATATCTAAACTTCGAGGTAATTGACATATGAGTGGCGGTGTATTTTTCGAGTAGAAATCAATCATTAACCTATTCTTGTATTGATAATGTAAAGTATAGGTCTTAATTGTTCTTAATTACTATGATGAGAATGTTATATAATTTTTCCTTTATCCGATATTTTTTTATCATTGTGAATTGGTGTGTTATATGGATTTTTTTGATAGATAATAATTGGAAATAAGGCTCCAAGGGCCTATTACATAAGAGATATTACAATAAAGATCCATTGAAACAAAAAGTATATTTATAAAAACCCCACAAAAACGGCCCGAGTCAAAAAGATATTGACCCAAACAGAGCTTGGCAAAACAAAAACAACAAGAATAAAACACAACACTAGTCAACAAAAATTCAACAACCTGGCCTTAAACACACTTTTCCCTAGTCCTCGAGCTCGGACCAACACCATCCACTTGGAATTCTTCCTCATCAGAAGTACTGATATCCAATTGCCTCTTCTTACCTTTGTCCTTTGCAACCATCCTGGAGGGTATCTATCCTATTTTCTAAAAATTTCATCTCGGCATTCATCCTCTGCAACCCCACAACAAATTCTGATTCCGAGCTTTAACGACGACTAACCATATACTCTAAGGCTTCAATTTCTTGACAAAGAAGTTAAAAATGTGTTTCCTTCCACCAACCCTTCCTTAGGCATATACTCTTCAGCTTCCCCAACAAGGTTTTGTAATGTAGTCACCGCATCCACCTCCTTCACAACTCTCTCTTTCATTTTCTTAAGCCTAATCCTATCAGCTAGAGAAATATGATCTTCCCAGTCATCCCCCAATCTTATACCAGCCCCTAGTTTGCAAATTCGGCTTACCTAATTTAACCAACAAAAGGATTAAGCCTTGATGAAGAAGGACCTCCTTTTTTCCTCTTTAAAACTCTTAACTAAAAATTGTAGAGAATTAAACAAGTAAAAAGGAATACTCATCCTCCTGCCTCTACGAAAATGGTTCAAAAGCATTAAATGCTGAGAATGCAGCTTCTGGTACTTCCCATCCAAAGTAATATACTTCATGATATAGAAACAAACTTCATCCCACCTCCTTGGAAAATATTTACGAGCAATACCATCCTCCATAAAACAAATTTTCTCATCATTATCCAAGAAAAATATGGACTTCCTCCGAAGTTTGTGTCCTATCCTTAAACACTTTACAACCCCCACAATCCATCTTAGTAACACTTCCAATGAAATCCTCAGAAACTAGGAAACTTACACCCCTCATAGAAACAAACCCATTATCCCAAGCCATAGCAAATTCCCTCAAGATATTTTCATCCAACTTAAAATATGAATAAAATATGAAATACCACCATCCTTAAAAATATCCCAAAGAAAATAATCTCTTTCCAAACTCCTTGATGAACATTACAACAAACTTGGCCTTTTGCTACAATTTTTCAACAATATTTTTTGTGGTATTCCAAAAATTAAAATTGGAATTAGAATTATAGTTAATCCACATTTTGATATATTATTGTAGTTTTTCCACAATTCATTATACCATAGATAGTCCACAATTTTTTAAATTCATAGCTAATCTCCATTTTTTAAATTGTGCATTGACCACATTTCTTAATGTTTGTAACATTTCTACAATTATTGTATTTGTTAGTATTCCACAATATTCACAAAAAATGTAGTTTTTCTATTTATTCCATCTTTGTATAAATTCCACAATTTATAGTTTTGTAACTCTCATCAATGTTATATTGTGGAAATTTCAACAATTTTTTTCTACAATTGTCGTTACCACATAAAAATTGTAGGTGGAAGCTACAATTTGATTTCCACAATAATTAATTGTGAAATAATCTTTTCAAAAATGTAGAAATGTTACTATTAACATCCAATTTGAGATTCATTCGGATAAATATTTTCGTAGATTTTCTACATTTAGAAGAAACAAATATAATTTTATTATTAAATGTGAATATTCTTGTAAAAAAATATTTTTCATTACTATATATTGTAAAATATCTTATAAGTAAATATTTATTGTTCATATTAAATGATCCGAGTATAATTATTTAACAATAATATTTTCTTCTATTTGTACACTCATTTTTAATTTCAAAGAAATCTCTAACTATTCATAAGGAAAATAATAATTAAAATTTGAATAAAACCAACAAATAACAACATAATAAAAACCATGTGGAGAGAAAAATATGTTCTATTTATTATAGAAAATGCTCTACACTTTGCTTGATTCATATTGTCAAATAATTGTAACAAGTCATAATATTTATTATCTTTGAAAAATCCTTACAACATTTTAATAAACTAGAAAATTACTCCCACTTAATGTCTATATTTCATTTCTATATATCATCCTCTTCCTTGATAATAATAGCTATTCAAATTCTTTGAAAGAATTTTGTTCATTCGTGGTTGCATTATCTCCATTATCCATATGAATAGATGTTATATCATCTCCTTCAAAAGTATCATCTCCTCTTAAGCATGGTTGTGTCGATTCTCCATTATGAAAACCAAATAATTAATATAAGTATAATAAATGTTTGTTTATAAAATAAAAATATTCCTTCTAATAGTAATTATGTTTACACCAAAAACAATTCTCATTGAAAAATTACCGAATGATTTGTTGCATCACTACTATCATTTGAGGTTTTATTCTTTTCAATCTTCTCATTCCTCAGCTTTATAAAACCCTCTTTTCCAGCAAATTTGATCTCTTCTTCATTAGGAAGTCGTTGATAGCGATTCCACTTCATGAAAGAAAAAAATGAATGTCATCCACAATATAAACTAACTAAAATATTAATCTATAATTTGAAAAAGAAAAAATACTCACCATTGTAGCTTTTAAAGCTCGAACACCACCTCTTCCCAATTTGTGCATGTACCCATGTTCCTACATTCGATCTATAGTAACATATTTTAAATGCTCATATTTTTTATCCTTTCTACCACACTTTGCTTCTTTCTTTAAAACATTCCATGTTTCTTTTCCAACATATGGTTCAGGGGGTGATTTTCCATCCTTCTTTAAGATATTTTTGAAATATCCCCTTTTTTATGAAGTTGATTGCAAGCCATTGATTTCATCCATCTCTTATAAAAAAATGACCATATTTTTTAGCCATAAATTCTTCTAGTTCTTGCTTTTTTCTTTCGGTTGTTGGGGCCAAGGCTTGTCAATTGTTGGTCTAAATAGTCTCATTGTATAATCATACAACGTGTGATAAAATTCTACCCCACCATCAACATGTAGGACCTCTCCTTTACTATCCACATAAAGTGTTGCTTTCTTTCTCCCTATCGACTCTACCTTTTGTACATTTAATGTTTTATCATGGGTTGGAGAATGAAGAGTGAGGGTGTTGTTTGTTTGAATATAATTAGATAAATGATCACGAGTTCATATTATGTGGGCTTCTTATCACGAAGTTGTGTTGTTTGAAGGGAGTTTTGAATGTATGTCATTGATCTCATCATGTATTTCATCATTGGGTGATGAAGGATTTGTTTCACTATTCATGTTATTGTTTATTCCTTGAGTATTTGTGACAATATTTATTTTACTATTATTTTGTTCGGGAGGAAATTAGAAATTTCATTTGGTAAAGAAAATCTAATTTTATGTCTATGGTCACGCTCTCTTAGTTCTAGCTCTTTTTCCTGAAGTTCTAACTTTTTCTTTGGATTTCTAGCATTACCTTTTGGGATGCAATTTTTCTTTCCTCCATTTGAAGAATTCTTTCTTCATGATCTAGGTCAATATTCACTTGATGAATATAAAAATCACAAGTACAATATATTGGATTCAAAGATTCAAGTAACACATTAGAAAATAATTTATTTAACTATAGGAATGTAAGAAAATAAATATTATATCCAAGTAAAACATTAGAAAATAATTTATTTAATTATAGGAATATAAGAAAATATATAAGAAAATACATCTAAATATTTAATTTTTTATAAAAATCAACCAAGGAAGAAAGTACAAATGATTACCTGATTTTGTATCATTTCTTTAGGTTGATAGGAAAATATAGATAAGAAGATGAATTTAGTTTCTAAAACGTGCATCGTAATATCATAAATAAATGCTTACATGAATATGTGGGAGTTAAAAACGGGGTTTGAACTTTTGTAAAAGTAACAATTTATGTAAAACATTGCCCATTATTTATCTCGATTGTTGAAATATAGTAAGAAGAGTCACATAAGTTTTATGTTAACAATTTTGAGACATCGATATAAGATAATTTCAACTAAAATTTTATTTAAATATAAAATTTTAAATAAAAATAAAAATATTAATTGTATTAAATTATTTAAATTCATACTTAGAATTATAAACCAAAAATTGCTAAGATTATTATATAAATTGCTGTTCAATTATATAAATATCATTATTTTTGTATAAAAATCAATATTTTACATAATTTAATACCAAATCCCTAAAAGCTAAATAATTATTAAGTAAATAATAAGAATTTACATTATATAAATTACAATTAAATCATTATTCAAGTAAACAATTAATTCTATTCAACGCATGCAAAAATAGTAGTCACTTTAAATTAAGCATGTAGTCTCCTTCTAAAATTTAAATTATTTTAAATTTAACCTTGCTAAAAAATATATGCACGACTCATGTAAGTTAAAAATAATTGACATTTATAATAATAGACTATGAAAGTCTTACTTCAAATTTATAAATAATTTTTTAATATTTACTAAATAGCATGCTGCACATTTCATATCAATTTATATATATTTAATCTTTATATTAAATTGATCATATTCTTTCAATTTTCAAATCTTTGTGGATTGATAGGCACAGTGGGTTAAACAAGGCTTCTGAGTGCTAACAGAAGTCCCCCGAACACTCTACAAACCCTCATGCAGTTTTTGGATTCATTGCATGTGGTATTTTTCCATAATTATGTGGAAAAGCATGAAAAAGAACCAATTTCCAGGTGTCTTCCTCCATTAATTTCTGCAATTGGACAGTTGATGATTGAACATATATGCGTGATAAAGAGGTATTGGTTTTTTTTTGAAAAAACTAGACTCTAAATTTTGCACTACTATTTTTTGTTTTCTAAAATTCCATGAAATTAACATCAAAAAATTGGTTGTCCTAGATCCTAAGTTGATTATATTGTTTTAAACATAAACTTATATTTCTATTCCTTTGGTTTAACTTTTTTAAATCTAGGAAAGTTATGGAATTTTGTGTTTAAATATAGATTTTAAGGATTTTTGTGTTGATGGGGAGGTTTTTTAACTTTCTGTAATTTTAAAGACAAATTTTGGAGGTATAACTTTGCTTTCAAATTGGATTTCACTAATCAAGAAACTTACCACATCCACCACACTCTTCATGAAGTCATTCCTTAATGCTTCCATAAACATTTTCCATTTTCAATGGAATTTTCGAATCTCATCTTCCACAGTAATTCCAAAATTTGCAGATGCAGGTGGGAGGTTTTGAAGGTGTAAATTAGATAGTTGACTATGATCCATATTAATTAGTTAAACTACCAAGGATGGAAAAGTAATTAATTAAATTAATATAATCACCTTAAACAAGTAACAGATCCAACAGAATCCCATTGTTTGGTGAGTCTCCTAAATAAGTTCTCCCACGTTTGGCAAAAAGTTAAGCCATCATCCCTATTTAACTTAGCCCTAAAAGGAACCTACTTATAAGTTTTTACAAACAAAAAAATACCAGCAATAGTCAAATGTCTTCAACTCTTGCCAATCGCTTAGATCTGGCTGATTTATATCAAGATGTATTAATTAAATTCCCTAGGAAGGATAAGTGATTTACTATTTAATATGACCACCTTGAATGTAACAGGGTCAAACAAATTTCATCGCGAGATTGTTTGGATAAGTATGTGTGTTTGCTGTCAACATTGTGTAGCTTTGTACTTTGTGGGCATCTCAATAGATAACCCTATTGAAAAAATACAAAATTTACAGAGTACAATAATTACAGTTTGGTTTTTTCTAAGAAAACAATAAGAAAGAAAACAATAAGAAAACATGATCCAGGTTTATGCTTTTTCTACCAAGTCATACTGGTCCATGATATTGTTGGGATCAATATCAAATTTTATTATTCATAGATTGAGAACAAGATAGGATTTAAAATCTTACAGTTTAATGACATGACTGACTGAATGGAACTTAAAGAAATGAGATTATTGGACATGGTTAAAATCTGTACATAATATATAATAATAATAGTAAAAAGAAAAATAGGAATCCGTACCTGGAACAGAAGGAAGGATGAGTGCTGGAAAAATGAATCCAGAAACCTTCAAAAATTAAAAGTGAAATAGAATCTTTTGAAAGAAAATATAAATTTCAAATGTATTTGAAATGGTTTATTTTAGTTAGGCTTAGACCAGAAATCATGGCAAAAATTGTGGAAGAGGGACGTGTGCAAGACTCCTAAAAGCTTATTACCACAAATAATGGATAGACTAGAGTTATATTAATGAAACACTAGTATTTATTAATGATAGGTATAACGGGATCAAAATTTCGAGATCAAAACTTAACCCGCCACGGAAATGTTTGGGAAAATTTTCGTAAAAAAATTAAAAAAATCAAACTTTAAATTACATAAAATTTCAAAAAAGGGTTGGGTTTGAAAACGTCCCTCAAGTATAGAAGCTTCCAACACTCCATATCCCATTCCCGAATCCCCACTAAATATTTAAATTTTAGTATTATTTCTAGGAAGTTTCAGCCTTACGATTGGTTATTGAGATCATGTGGATCCTTGTACCAATACATTAATTTTTAAATTTGGTTATAGATGGCCTAATCAATGTTGAGTTAATAGTTTTAAATTATTAGTTTTTGAATTGTTTTGTAAACAAAAAAATATTATTGTTCTCCTCTACATGCATACTTTTAATTTATGGTATGGATAATAATTTTTCTATAATTACGAACAACTTTTTATTTAAATTTGGGACATCTTTATTTAATTTTTCTTTGTATGGTGAATAAAAAAGTGAATTAATTTTTTTTTAAAAATGTCTTATTGTATTTGTCAATAATATTATTTTGGAAGAATAATCCACAAAAGGTATGATGTGGATTTAAAATATCATCTTAACATTAGTATATTATAAAATTATTTTTGTTTCACCTCATTAAAATAAAACAAATCACGATCTTTCGATATTTTATTTTATAGATTTTTAATATGAAGTATAAATAAATTATAGTTTTCAAACACTAAAAATTCATCTATCAAAATACACGGCTTCAACAAATTTGAGAGGAAGAATGGGATAGTATGAGTGTTTAATTTTAACTACTATTACTATTCTATTTTGAAAAGGGTTTCAATTTTATTTATGATTTTATGTACTGGTATTTACAAAAATGTTCTTAAACTATAGAACATGTGTAAAATATTTATTTTTGTCATATGAATTATATATATTTAGAGTACTTTTCAACCTTGAATTGTGCCCTTCATAATATAATTTTGACTCGCCCTTCAAATTTGATCCCTATCATGAATAAAACAATTAATATTAATGCTAGGAAAGTATCCAAAAATAATATAAAAAATAAGAAATAAATTTATAATTATTTTATATAGAATTAAAATATTTTAAAATATTGTTAGTAAAATAGTCAATATTCATGTTAAGAAAATTATGATTAGTAATGTAAAATGAAATAATTATACATTTATAATAATTGTATATAATATAAAAATGGAAATATATAATATTTATAGTTTATGGAATGATAGTGATTAAGTATTATTCTGAGTTATATATTAATTGTGATTGGTATTTATTAAATTATTAAACCACAAATTTAAGTTATAAAATTAGTCTTCTACATTTTATAGACACAATTTATGTTGGAATTATCTATAATATTTTTATAAAGATACAAACAAACTAAAATTTCAATTTTGTGGGTTTTTAATGAAAAATAATTAAAATTTTAAATTGAATTAGCATTGGATCCATAGAATTAGATATTCTATCGATATTATACATGGTTTATTTATATATTTTAAAAAATGATTATTTGTAATTTAGAAATTGTATTAAACACAAAGATTTTTCATTTTTACTCTTTATCAATAATACACATTTTTTTAATTGAGCATTTAATACACATTTATTTGAACTTTTGTAGATTTCAAAATGTCTGAGTAGTTTGAATGATAGTGATTCTAGTGGTGGTCCTCAACCCTACACTAGTGATTGGTATGAGCAAAGTATATATTGTGAATGCTTCAAATGTAAAGGGCGTAGAAGATGGAGACGCTCTATAACTATTTCTCACTTGAAAGTAAATGGTCATATGGAACCCAATGACATGGTATGTAAGAAAAATATTTTTACTTATCTTTCTTAGTCATGTGGCATGATTTACTTTCACATACTTCTAATGGATTATTTAATAATATAAAATAATATTGTAGGTTCCCAATATTATTCCACCCAATACAAGTAACCCACATGTGGAGAATCTAGACCAAAGCAACATAATGAATGATGAAGTTCCAAATATGGATCCAAGCTATTGATAGTTTACTTCATGACATTTTCACTAAAAAGACCTCGAATTGAATGAAATGGCAAGGAAAATGTTGTATGAAAGTGCAGAAATATTTGTATTATCAACAATATTTTTGTTATTGAATATAAAGGCTATATTTGGGTGGTTGGACATGAGCTTTTTGCTTTGTTGAGGTATGTAAATTTGATGATTAAAGATTACATTTCTTGACATTTCCATATATCAACAATTTTAATCATTTTTATGATGATTAGATAAACAAATATTTCATATATTTTGTTTCTAATTAATTGTTATATTCTTTATCATGTAGAGATTTCTTTACACCAAGGTTCTTCCCAAGGGAATCATCTTCCTAGTCTTATGGGGAAGTGAAACACTCTTTAAGAAATATAGGATTGAATTATAATGTTTACCATGCTTTTCCTAATGATTGTATGTTATATTATGGTGAGAAAGAATCATTACAAGAATGTGATGTATGTCATACTAGTAGATTTGAGCATCAAGGTGTTGTTGAGTCAAAAACATTTCCACAGAAAGTTCTTCGCCATTTTCCTTTAATTCCACAGCTTAAGCAAATGTTTAAATGTAATGAATTAACAAAGCTCATGGGTTGGCATTTTGAGAATAGAAGCAATGATGGAACCTTACAGAACTGTAGGGGATGGTAAGGCATGGAAAGAAATTGATGAGAAATGGCCAGATTTTTCACGTGAGAAACGAAATGCTAGAATTTCAATAACTATGGACGGGATTAATCCATTCTCAATTCAATCATCAGGATGGTCTACATGGCCAGTAGTTGCAATCCTCAATAATATCCCACCATGGATGGCAATAAAGAAGAAAAATATAATGTTGACTCTAATTATTCCAGGTGATTAACCTTCCTAGCTGATATCTTTTATTTCTTTAGTGTTATATGAAATATTCAACATATAATATATCATATAATTATTTTTAACTTATTGATGGTTATAGGAAAGTATCAAGTACGTAATATGGATGTATATTTGAGGCCCCTCATTGATGAGCTTAAACAATTATGGGTGGGATTTGAAATGCATGACATATCAAGGCCTATTGGGAGGAGAGATTTCTTCTTTAGAGGCATGATGTGTTGGACCATTCATGATGCCCCAGGGTTATCTTTATGTTGTGGTTAGTGGATATATAATATATTCATGAGATTTAATATTGTGAATCATTTATAGTTGTTGAAAATATTCAAAATTTTACATTGACAATGATTATACATGACAATAGGTATCCAAACAAAAGGGAAAGTTGGGTGCCCATCATGTGGATTTCAAACAATTGTGAGACACTCAAAACACTTAAAGAAGGATATATACTATGAATATAGACAATTCTTGCCTATTAATCATCCTTACAGAGTAACAAAATGAAATGATTTTAACACACAACTAGTAAGAGAACCTATTCCAAGGGTTTTGACTCCGAACGAATGGTATATTGCTTATCATGATGGTGGAGGTGAGGAAAATATAGACATTTTGTTGACACTTTTTATACCAACATTGAGTATGAAACTAATTTATAATTTTTTTGTGCAGAACAACTACCCCGGGCATGAAAAGGTACTCAATATTTTATGAACTTGAATATTATAGGAATATGCCCATCGTACACCTACTTGATGTTATGCACATTGGATGCAATGTATCGAGATCACTATGGAATCTTATCAATGGAAAAAAGGAAGATGGAATATGGTTGAGGAAAGACCTTGAAGTGAGTAAAGTCATGCGTCCATTATGGCCAAATCCTGATGATAACACATTCCTCCCTTCTCCTTGGAGATTGAGCACTGAGGAGAAAAATCATATCAATGAAGCCATAAAGAAAATAAGGTTCCCTACAGGTTATGGTGCCACAATAAAGAATTGTTTTTCTAGAGAAAAAAATGAGGATCTAATAGGACTAAAAACACATGATTGGCACAACATGATTAAGGTGAGTTTTATATTTAAAGTTGAAATGTTTTTTATTTTCTTAAAATTTCATTGATATAAATTAATTATTATATTTAACAAATGTACACTTCTTTGTTGCAGGTTATACTTCCCATTATTATTCCTAGTACCTTTGATCGAAATATAACCAACACTATATATTTCTTATCAAAATATATTAGGTAACCATATAATATTTAATTTTATTCAATATATCTTTTTGCATACCATTATACATGATTTATTACTCAAAACTAATGTTAGTTAAACATTATATTTCAGGTTTGTGTCCTCAAGAGAGATTAAAATGGAAGACCTTATATATTGGAAGGATAAAGCACCTATATTAATGTGTACACTTCAAAAGTATCTTCCTACTGTATATTTTGATCCACAAGTCCATTATCTCATACATCTTGTTAATGAGATAGAATATTGTGGTCCAGTCGCATCAAGATCAATGTGGCTTGTTGAGCATTTAATGAAGGTATTGAAGCATTTTGTGTGCAACAAAAGGCTCAACCAGAGGGTTCCATTGCATAGGGTTACATAACATTCAAAGCAATGGTGAATGTTAGTTCTAATTACTTACCTGATTTTCATTCTAGTACACAAAGTATCCGGGGATCTTCTCAACTAGATATACTAACAAGTGAAGTGCTACAAGGAAGAGGGAGGTTAAGAAAAGTACGAGGTATGCATCATGTTTTATATAATATCTAGTAGTTATATAGTTTATCCTTAATTTATCTTTATATTAATTTTAATAATTTACTAAATTTCACTTACAGATGGAAATGAGTATGAGAAAATTCACCTCTATGTTGCACATCATAAAATGCATGGATAAATGGATAGATCTATACAAAATAAAGAAAGAAGAAGTTGACACAATTGCATATAGAAGAGCATCTAGAAGGATGGGGTCCATGATTCGAGTCCCACAGTTACCTGAAAATCATAAAAATACATGGCCAAATAAATGCCCATGGGATTGGTTAAGAGATAATATTATGAAAGAAAGTAAAAGAGATCCTCTTAATATTTCAAGGGAAGGTATGTGCATGCTTATAGTTTATTGTGTTTTTATGTTATTTAGTCAAAAATGTATTGTAGTTAATATTTAAGAATGATTTATTGACATTGCATTGTAAATGTTATATTTTTCTAGGTGACACATTACAAATCCATTTGGGCATATGGTAAGCACTTTTGTATTGAGAAGATGGATAAGCTTAGGCATACATTTGACTGTGGTATATCAGCATATTTTGATGTGGTGAATTCTAGTGAAATTGAAACAAAGACGAAGTACTATGGAATTTTGGAGGACATTATGGAACTTGACTTCAGGTCCTTTAGGAAGGTTATCTTTTTAGTAAAGTGGTTTTCATTGATTGAGAAAGGAAATAATAAAACAGTTTATATGCATGATAATGGTTTTTCTATGATAAAAACATTAGAGTTTATGCACACAGATGAGCCATATGTATTCCCAGAGCAATGTGAACAAATTTTTATCATCCAAGATATCCAAAATCAAAATTGGTCTTCTGTCATAGAGCACAATCCAAGGTGGAACCATCATGCATCATTTTTAAACACAAATAATGTTGATATTATAGATGAGGACGAGACACATAGTAATGATGAAGTAGAAATAATGGATGAACTTGAGAATATGTATAGGAACAAGAAATAGAAAATATTGAGTACACATATGAAGATAGACAACAAGAAGGACATGAAGAGAGTGGAGGAGAAGAAAATGGTGAGATAGAAAGCATAAATAAATGAATATGATTCAACAATATTTGATAATCTTGTCGACGATGATATCGTGGATGAGAGAGAAGACTCTGGGATAAATTTATTTATTGATTTAGGAGAATTTGATGTTAGTTCAGAGCAATATCGAGAGTTGGCTCAAGATGAATTTGATGCTTATGATGAAGACGAAGACATGCAAGATGGATGATCAATAATAAGTATAATAAACTCTTATCATGATTTATTTTTCTTGATAAATTTGAAGAAGAAAATTAAATATTTTACTATTGACTTCTTCCTACATTTTTTTATAAGATATTATTTCTATAAATATTTATCAATAATTATATGGAACTTTCTTAATTTCTATTTTTATTGTATTAAATATATTTAAAATGGCATGTGTAATTAATTTGAAATTTAGAAAATTGTGAAATTTCTAAACTATTCCCATTTTATATTTGTCTTCTAAAATAATAACTTCATATCTATTTCAATCTTCCAATATATATTTAAACATTTTTTAAATGCTATATTATATAGTATAGACAATTTAACATTTTCACATTATTTAATTTTTATATTATTTTTATTTAGATATTTCAAAATTATATATTTTAATAATAGGGACCAATTCTATGTATTTATAAATTTAATTTGTTTTTTTAATATGTCATAAGCTGTAAGTGTGGTAGATTATATTTCTAATAAGTTAAATATATCTCAAATAATCTAATTTGATATTCATCTTTTCAAGTAAACCCAAACTATTTAATATTATATTTTCTCACTTTAATAATTTTTTATTAGTCATCTCAATCTATGTAATAATAGAAATATATTTTGTGTGCTTTTGATCTATGTTAAATTCTTATAATTTCATATTATGTTTTTTTACATAAAAAAATAAATCTAAATTGTAGATAACCTATATTTTTAAAGTATTTATTGTCTTGAAGTTAATGTTGTTAAAATATCCTCAAGTGAGTAATTTATAATATAATTTATTTTATTTATTAAAAAAATATTTAGATATATCAAATTTTAATCTTTTTAGATGGTGTCATTTCTACACATTTATAAATGTAAAAGTTTTGTTTAATATATCATAAAAGGAAGTTTGAGTTATAAATATTAAAAGATTTGAGATTTATTATATATTATTATAATTTCATGTTAGCTATTTTAAAATATATTAAAAACACAAAACTTAAAACATTTTAGAAAGGTGACTTTTTCACACTATTATAATTTTATATTAGTTATAATAAAAGTTTTCAATTTGTAAGAAGGGAAGGTTTTTGTTATAATTAATTTAAAATGTTCATTTTTTACAAATACACACTATTTAATGTATTTTGTTTATTATGTTTTTTATTAGTCTTTTTAAATATTTGTTATGATTAAAATATATATTAATTAATTCAGTATTTTGATTAATTTTTAAAAACAATTATATATGTCTTTTTAAAATATGTAAAAAAATCTAAATTGTAGATAATGTGAAATTTTCTAAGTATTTAATGTGGATTTTCAACATTGATATAATTTCATGTTAATGTTGTTACATTTCCTTTATGAGTAATTGTGGTGAGTAATTTTGTGATAAATTTTATATTTATTTTTAATAAAAATGTGGATTTTCTATAAAGAATGTTTAGAGATATGATTTTTCTACAAATTATATTCACTAAAATAAAATTGTGGAAAAATAAAATTATATAGAGAATCGAAAATAATCTACAATTCTCTTAAATTCTGAAAATTTGTATACTAGATATGGGTACATTTTCGGGCTCCAAATTATTAAAAAATTAGCATTTCCATAAAATCGTGGAACATCCACAATATTTAAAAATAGAAAAATTGAATAAGATTGTGGATTTTCAAATAGAAAGTGTTGTATATGTGAATTTTCTACAAATTTTAAACACTTATATAAAATTGTGGTCATCCAAAATATTTAAAAATGTAAAAATGAATTATAATAGAAATTCCACATATATTCTACATTTGTTATTTATAAATCAATTAATAATTATCTTAAGATTTTTTTATATTAACAAGAATAATAAAAAAGAATCATATGTATACATTTATTATTTATTAAAGAATGGGTTATATTTATAAAATTAGTTATAATTACAAAAATAATACAAATATATTATTCTTCTTAACATATAGTAGAATAAACATATTTGAATATAGCTACATAATATTTATATTTATATGCATACACACACGCACACGCTTTGCGCACACGCACACGCACACACACACGGTATTTTTAAGTTATTTAATATTGAATTTTAGTTATGATCAATTTTAGTTCTATTTTCTAAAAATTGTGGAATTTCTATGAAGAATGGCTAGATATGTGACTTTTCTACTAATTATTATCACTATATGTAAATTGTAGAATATCCACAATACTTAGAAATGACCAAATGAAATTTTCATAGAGATGCTACAAGTATTCTACAATTCTTGTAAATTGTGGCAATTTTGTGGAATAATTGTTGTAAAAAACGCTTGTTTGTTGTAGTGGAAGAAGGATCAACCCTAACCCTAGCCCCACCCATCTCGAACCAACAACTGAAACAAACTTGAAAAAACCTGCATAAAAACTTGAACCAAACCTTTAAATAACTAATCCAAACCAGTGCATACCTTGTAATGATTTTCACAATAAATCTCACCCATGGTGAAATTATTTCCAGGATATCACATATCCTTTTCTCACGCCCGAATTTGTCTTTCTCGCATTAAGCACAAATTTTGTACTTTGGGAAAATCCACCTCATCCCGCCACCACCTTCTATTATGAACCCGAACCCCAATATTGGCTAACATGTCAGCACACGTATTAGCTTCACGGAACACGTGATTAAATTGAATATTATCAAATTTTACTACACACGTTATATGGATTCTCTTCCTTATACAAGTGAAAAATAAATTTTCATCAATTCTCAAATAGGTTATTTAATTACATATTACTACTTTAGCAAAAAAAAATTAATTGTTAATTTTGTATTGTTGATTTATGTTTATAAGGCATAAAATTGTGTTGACATCTACAAAGTGAAGTGCATCATATTCTTATCAAACCAATATATATTTTTTTGGTTTAAATATGATTTTCCCATGGAAAATTATGTGTGAAGGATTAAAGGCCAAGGATTATAGCGTACTTATTTTGTCAAAGTTCTAGGAATTTTCATATGTTGGTGTTGGTGTATGAATAATCGACCTTGTTTATTTTAGTGTGAAGGATCAAGGGGAATCTATTTTGTCAACTCCACCTAGGTCTTAAATCTAAACTTAACCAGTTTTGCTAAATTTGGAGATTCGTACCATGGTGGATGGTGAGGCAATGTCTTTTATACCATCACTTTCACTATTGGAATGTAACACATTTGGTTAGGAATATACTTTCAACTAGAATATTGATAAAATAATTCATAGAAGAGAAGGTGACACAAACACATTAGCATTGTGAAAGATTGGTTGGACCTTGTATAATGAATTTAAACAACTTGAGGAACTTAATGAAAAAGATGAACATACTTTAATAATAGACAATATGTTCTCATATTGTTGAAAGACATTTTGAGTGAGAGACAAAACCTTTATGAAAGAGTGGAAATAGGAGAAGGTGGTTTCCTCTTCATTAGCATTAGTTTAGTTTAATACATTGTTTGTTGATGGACAGTTATAATTGTCCTCCTTCCTCCCACAACCTTTATATTTGGGGCTCTGCTCTTTTGTTTAATACATTGAATTGAATACATTGAATAAATAATTCATTGTCTCATGCTATCATTGGTATCAGAGCTCCTCTATCCTTGGTGTGGAGTTTGGCACAACATTTTCCTGAAAGGTGAAACGTGGCAATAACAACATAGAGAATTTGTAGTTCGCTTCTGGCATTTTTCTTTCAGTTAGTTGTTTTGACCTACAGACCTTGGTGTGCAAATTTGGAATCCCTGGAGTGACCCATTTTGTAGACCTAAGGCAGGACGTGTTTGGCCAGCGTGGAGTCTTTAAATTACCCTACATTGAAGTGGAGCAACCGGTTTTGGATTTGACCCTGCGACTTGAACCTGTTTGGCATCCATTGAGACGTGCAAGTCTTTCTCTGGAGGACGTGGATTGGAGTCTCCATTAACAAATGAAATGGATTTGATGTGGCAAATTTCCTTGTGTGTGGGGGATGACTTGCTCTGTTTCCTTCTAGCATTGAAAACTGCTCTTCTCACTATCATTGGCGCAATATTGAAGGCAAAGAAAGTATTGAAGAGTCTTTTCTTCATCTGGTCTAAGATGCCTTTGCATATAACTTTTCCATTGGAAGCACCAAGGAGCCACAGTCCGAACCATGAGCAGCTTGAACCACATGTGTCTTTTGTCTTGTCTTCCTGAGCGTGGAAGTGTTGCCAGCTGTGAAGAGCTGAGAGAGGCTAATCCATGTACATGTCACACATTTCACACATTTTCGATGCCGAGAGTGTTACGAGAAACCCTTCCATTGGGTCACCTCTGAGAGCCCAAGAGGACACCACCGGCATCTATTTTCCTTGCTCAATGAATTGTTGAATACGGCAACGTATTATTTGATGAATTGGTGCATCAAGGATTGTTCGACTATTTTTGGTTCGACGTGTGTTGTCAAGCACACCGAATCCATGAAGAATTGGAGCGTGGCTATGATGCAGATGATGAACGTGAAGTAGAATGCCCACAGGAGCATCCGCGTCTCACTACATGAGCTTATAGAGCCCATCTTCGTGATAGGTTCCTTCAGTAAGCATTTGTAACCATTTTTTGAACAATCAATAAATAAAATACAATTTTGAGTTTTTGGAAATGTCTGCACCTCGCATTTTTTGTTTTCGGATGCCCAGTTGCTAAAAGGGCCAAATTTCACCACATGGAAAACCAAGATGCGGATGATTCTTTAGTTTGAAGATCTTTGGGGGATCATTTCTGGCACGAATGCCCCTCCCACAGACGTTGATCTATTGGCTAAGTATGAAAAGGCTGATGCAAAAGCATTAATGCTTATCACTCTGAGCCTTTCTGATGAGGTTCAACCTCACATTTGGGAAGCAACCACTTCCTCTATGGCATGGGCGCATGTTGTGTACCATCTATGAAGCCAAGAATCTGATGACGATGTTGCATCTTCAGAAAAGCTTCACACGATGAGTATGCATGATGGTGAATCAGTCGAAGCCTTCTTGTGGCGTGTGGCGAGTTATGCGTAGAACTTTCTGCTCTCGGTGAACCGGTGGATGAAAAGTTGCTAGTCCCGCTCACCTTGTGAGCTCTTCCTTCCCGGTTTCGGACACTGATCACCACGTTGACCATCACTCAATAGGAGGTGAGTTTTTCAAACTGGTGAATTATCTCTAGCAGGAAGAAGCCATTCAGAATGTTCAAGAAGCCTTCGAAGACAAGGCTCTCATCACGAGGCAAAAGCATAGCAACAAGCCTTGGAAAGGGTAGTCAGCCCCCCAGAATCAGAAGCAGCATCCACAGTGCAACAACCTTCTCAGCGGCCACCATAGTGGCCACCCCAGAAGCAAAGAACAACAAGGTGGATCGATGGTGCCACATTTTCTCCATGAATACGCACATGACTGTGAACTATTATTACAACGGTCGTAAAGCATGGAAAATTTGGTGAAGAGAGAGCACTTCTGGCCAAGGATATTCCAAGAAATCCCAATGGTGTGCTCGTAATCAGAGGTAGAAGGGTCATATTGCTGCTCAGTAGGATGCCTCCTCGATGAAGAGGTTCCAGACACAACTCATCCGGACATTGTCCTAGTCTCGCAGACTTTGCAGCCATCAGAAAGTGTCTGGTTGATTGATTCGGGTGCCAGCAAACACATGACTAGAAATAAGAAGTTGTTCCATACCCTGAGTGACCGGCCCACTGGAGATCGGATCACCATCATAGATAATCAGGAGTATATTATGGCGGGGATTGGTGATGTCATCATTCCTCTTGGGACATGAAGATGTACACTCACGAAGGTGCTATATGTTCAGGTTTGACCTCAAATCTCTTGTCTGTGAGTCAACTTCTTAATCATCGAATGCGGGTTGAATTCTTTGTTGAGAAAGGGGTCAAGTCCTGCATCATTTCCCAGGGAGACTTAGTTATTGCTCGAGCATTTATGAAGGGCCATCTATTTACACTGGATGTGGTCACTTCATCTAACATTTCTCTCTCTGCTTCAACGGCGGAGTCCACTGCACTATGGCACTTTCGATATGGTCATCTTTACTGGGGCTCTGCATCAGCTCAGTGCCAAGGAAATGGTAAGAGGGCTTCCTCCACTCTCCCATTCCTTACCTGTTTCTCGGGATGTCTTGTGGGAAAACAACACAGAGGTCCATTCAAATAGAGCTCTTATCATTCTATGGAGCATCTTCAGGTTGTACACACCGATCTATGTGGACCCCTGCCAGCTAGCTTCCAAGGTTTTGAATACTTCCAGCTCATCATTGATGATTACTCATGAAAAATGTGGGTATATTTTCTCGGAAGAAGAGTGAGGCATTTGCCAATTTCCAAACCTTTTACCAGCAAGCCACCAGGTAGTCTGGGAAGCCTCTCCTTCTCCTCCACTCAGATCGAGGGGGAATTTGTATCGAAGAATTTCTTAGCATACCTAAAGCAGCATGGCATTCAACAACATCTAATTGCACCCTACATGCCCCAACAGAATGGGATTTCTGAGTGACACAATAGGACTATCATGGAGATGGCTCATTGTATGCTCTCCACCGCCAAGTTGGAGGATCAGTTTTGGGTAGAAGTAGTCCAGACATAGTGTATCTACTCAACCGGGCACCCATGAAGATCTTGTAGAATAGGACACCGGAAGAGGTATGGACTGGTCGTAAACCTTCTATCTATCATTTGAGAGTTTTTGGTTGTACTGCATATATGCATGTTCCAGATGAGAAAAGGAAGAAGATCGATCCAAAGACACTGCCATGTCTTTTCTTGGGGTATAGTACTACCTCAAAGGCATATCGTCTCATGGATCTGAGATGAAGAAAATCTACGAGAGTCGAGATGTGGTGTGTGATGAGTCATCCTTTGACTCCCTGCCACACAATGGAGATCCAGTACCGACCTCATCACATAGATTGCTCACACATCCAGATGATGGGCAAGATGATTCTTCTCAGAGAGAAGAAGAGCTGAGTGGAGACTTATTCGTTGATCTAGGCACACTGGAAAACACATCTTCACATCAGCAGCAACAACACCAACGTCTGAAATGGGTCTAGAATACTATTGGGGATGCACACCTGAACTCACTTCCAAGTACTTCTATGGGAGTCAGAACATGAAGTCAAGCCAGACATGAGGTAAATTTTGCACTCATGAGTTCAGTTGTTGATAGCACCGAACCTGACACTGTTCGTGAGGCATTAGACCAACCATAGTGGAAACAGGCTATGAATGTTGAATATGATTCCCTACTTCAGAATCGGACGTGGGAACTTGTCGATCTACCTCCAGGTAAGAAATCCATTGGCTGTAAATGGATTTTCAAAACAAAATATAAGGTAGATGGTTCAATTGAACAAACACAAAGCATGACTTGTTGCAAAGGGTTATGCTCAAGCAAGAAGGAATTGACTATGATGAGACCTTTGCACCCATTGCTGAAGATCAAAACCATCAGAGTTGTCTATGCACTTGGCAAGCACAAAATGGATGGAAACTTCAGCTAGATGGATGTCAAGAGTGCTTTTCTGAATGGTGATCTCAAAGAAGAAGTATACATGGCCCAACCTGAAGGGTTTGTAGATGAGCATCAACCACACAAGGTATGTCATCTGATAAAGTCACTTTATGGACTCAAACAAGCACCTAGGGCATGGTATATAAAAATTGATGATCACCTATTGCAGCATGGATTCACTCGTAGCCCCTCAGATACAAATTTGTATATCAAGAAGGTAGGAACAAAGATTGTTATTCTAGTTTTGTACGTAGATGATCTTGTGATCACAGGAAGTTCTGACAATCTTGTGGATGATGTAAAGAATGATATGAAGAAATCCTTTGACATGACCGATTTGGGGCTACTTCACTACTGTCTTGGCTTAGAGATATGGTAGAAGAAGAATCATATCTTTGTCTCCCAGATGAAATATGCCAAGACTCTCTGGAGAAGTATGGAATGTCAGATTGTAAACCAATGTCCACACCTATGGAAAAAGGTTTGCAATTATCTAGATTCAGGATTCACCAAGGTAGATGGCACTCACTACAGGTAGCTTGTGGGGAGTCTCATTTACTTGACTTATACCAGGCAGATCTTTGCTTTGCAGTGAGCTATCTCGCAGATTTATGTAGGAGCCGAAGAAATGTCATTGGATAGCAAAAAAGCATGTGTTGAGATATGTCTGAGGTACAGTTGACTTTGGTCTGGAGTATCAGAAGAACACTCGAGTTCTTCTTACAGGGATATACAGACTCGGACTATGCAGGATCCGTTGATGACAGGAAATCCACTTCAGGGTATGTTTTCATCTCGGATCTGGACCTATCTCATGGATTAGCAAGAAGCAAACTGTTGTTGCTCTCTCATCCACTGAGGTTGAATATTGTGCCGCATGAGGAGCTGTGTGCGAAGTGATTTGGTTACGTCGCATTCTTAGATATAGGGATTCTGAAGAGAAACCTCCCATCATTCATTGTGACAATCAAGGTGTGTTGAAGCTTGTGAAGAATCCTATTTTTCATGAGCATGAACAAAGCATATTGAGGTTGAATGTCACTACATTTGTGAACAAGTCTTGAACCACCAAATTCAGGCTCGTTCTTACCCTACTGATTTTCAGGTTGCAGATATTCTCACCAAGCCTCTCGGCAAGGTGAAGTTTGATTTGTTTAGGGGGTACATATGTAGAAACAATGTATTAAGGGGGGGAATGTTAGCATTAGTTTAGTTTAATACATTAAATAATTCATTGTCTCCTATATCAAACACATTCACATTGTTAAGATCTCATTAAACATCCCTTTGAAATTTGCATCATCATTGATCATTACTACTCATGTTAGAAGTGTAATAACACTTATAGAGGTGACCATGAGGATTTTAGGTGGAGGTTTGCAAAGGTTGAAAAATGTGATATAGATCCAAGCCATAATTAGTTAATAAAAACATGTAATGGGAAATACTAGAGTAGAGAAAATAATATATAGGACAAATAAAATAAGCTACGTAGAAGTGGATATCTCAAATGACATATTCTTCATTTCATTCTATTATATTTTGTATAGTTTCTTGCACTTTTTAGCTCTACTATTTGAAATTAGAAACTTTTAATCGATTATATATTTAAATTAGGGAACGATAAAAAATAAAAACAACCCTATTCTCTCCCCTTCACACAAAAATGGAGACTACGAGAGATGACGGATTGAAGAATGGAGGCTCCTCCTCCTCTGTTTCAACCGAACCGATCCATATGGGCTCGGCCCCTTTGCATGCAAAGCAAAAGCAATATGGAGGAGGCGACCAGGGTACTAGGAATTTATAGGGTGGTGGCAACCTTGGGAAAACTCACCCTCCTCTATAAAATACAACGCCCCTAAAGATTTATTCCTGAAATATTCACTAAAGCTGAGGTGTCAAGGGTTTACGAGGAGATAGGGCTAAGCTTCTTGTTTTGGATTCCAAGAAACCACTTGGAGGTAGAAAAACCACGATCCTAGGGCATCCTTCTTGGTTCATAGCCAAATTAACCAGATTCATCTGAGGCCTTGGTCCACCGCTCATTTAGTGATATCTTGTAAAAGAAAATGGATACCAAAACCATGAAGCCTATTGAGAGTAACCCCAACGTTACTTACGGCGATGAAGTCCTCAAAACGAGAGGCATTCTACCAAGATCATGCCTTGATATGCAGATTCGCTGGTCTATGGCCTAGCCTCCCTATTCTCCATGATTGGATCTCCAAACACTGGACCTCGCTTCTAGCAGATAGGTTTATATCTCTACCCTTGTGCTAAGGGGATTTTTATTGTAGTTTTTACCGCTATATCTGATAAGGACATCATTACAAAACAACTTTGGGTTTGTCAGCAAAAATACCTTATTTTAAAATCATGGTTCCCATATTTTAACCCTCTCACTAAATCTTTTTGTGAAAACCAATCTGGATCAGATTACCACACTTACCCTTACAATTTTGGGATAGTAGTTATCGATATCCATAAGCAATACTTTAGGTAGCATCATAAACATTGACGCCCAAACCTTTGACTTCACTCATATAACCTACGCTAGAATCTTAGTCAAGCTTGATACTTCAAAGAATCTCCCTAGTCCACATTGAACTTAAAGTGCAAAATCAAACTTGGACCCAACCTCTTGGACTATGAGGGTATGCCTTTTAGATGCGGGAGATGCTTCTCTTTTGGGCACTCTATTACTAACTGCGAGATAGAAAAACACAAAAAATGAGAAGGATGATTGGTGGAGAAATTCCCTCCCGAACACTTGGTATTTGAATCTAAAGATACCCTTGATTCAGATAATGAGGTGGATGACTTGGAATCGGTCCCAGAAACCCCTTTGAGAGATATCATAAATCATGTTAACAAGAGGATTTCCTTGGGTATAACTCCAAATATCGGTAACACGGAAATAAATAAGCATTCAATGACAAAGGAGAATATTTCTCCTCATTCTCCTGGTACAAATAGCACACATCAGCCGATTGCTGATTTGGAAGTTGTTATTCCTTTTGAGAAAGCTACGGATGAGTGGATAACGATCTGTAAAAAGAAGAAATCTGGTCACAAGCATACCACTCCCACAAAGTAGAGACTTTGTCTCCTTCTTTGCTTCGACTATTCCTCTCTGTCATTCGGTCATCGGACATTAGTCTTGTTGCTTTATTTTTCTTTTGTCTTGTAGCTATTGGAAGAAATTTGTTGCTTGTTGTTTTTGGTTTCTTCTTGGTAGTTTGACCTCTGCCTTGTTCTTCATGTTTTTTTGGCTTCTAAGCCTTGTTTGTTGGGGAGTGGCCCCCACTTATCATAAAACCACCTTGGTAGTATGGTTTAATCTGTCTTTTGAGCCCTTTTATGTATCATAAGGTATGGTCCCTTCAAAACCTTTTACCAATAATAAAAAAACAAAAAAAAAAACAAATATTCAATAATGATAATTCTAGGGTGTAATGTATTTTAAGATGAAGTGAATATATATATATATATATATATATATATATATATATATATATTTAAAATTTCATATTAGCTACAAAATTGTAAATAAAACATTCATTAAAATACATATAAAATAGTATATGTATTTTGTATTTATAAAAATTATCTATAAACTTTTTAAAGGTGAACTTTGAATTTTACATCAATAATTTTGTTCTTATCGGCCTTCCAACAAGAAACTATGGATGGTGTTGCTAGTTTATTTGTATGTGGCATCTCTAGAGTTCCTTTGATGATTTTGTTTCTAATTCATTTATGTTTGTTAACAAAAGGGGATTAATCCCTAGGCAAACTAGGTATCTACATAGGGAGCTAACATTTAGGGGCACAAATATATTTTTATTTTAGTATGGTTTTTTTATAAAGAGTAGATCAATTTATTAGTTCCATATATGCTAGTAGCAATTAGTGTCCAACCTTACATACAAATGCAATTCACTTCATTCAAAATAAAATTAAAATTACATAATTGTATTAAGAATATGACATAAAAGTAGGCCTCAAATATTTATGCAAGTGCCTTTGTTGCAGGATTATTAAATTTAATTCATACTCACTTATTTTTCACACTTTGTACATTTTTTTGAATTATTGGAAGTTTTTTTGAAGGAGAGATCAAGAAAGGTGAATATGTCAAGAACACGGGAAAAAATAGTTTTGAAATATATGAAAAAGGATGATTATGATAGACTATATGTTAGAGAATTAACTAGGGATTTTAAGTTAGTAGTAGCTACAAAAATATTATGAATTTTTTCTAGGATGGCAAAGGAATTGAAACCAATACGATATTTGGTCACGATTAATTAATTTTTCTATATAGATTTTATTTATTTATAGAAGGTTTTAACTTTAGCATTGCCTATGGTGCTCATAACCCTTAATTCAGCCATGTTTATTGCCTTTGTGGCCTTTTTTGTAATAACATAACAATGTGTAGGTGGACTTACTTTAATACTATTCATTTTGTGTGCATCTTTGGTGTGTTGATTCAGCTATTTGGTTATATCAATGTGTATATGGATTCATATTATTATTTTTATATATCACATAAGAGTGTACAAGTGTGTCCAACTTGGTGGCCAAAAATATTTTTAAAATTGTCTATTAAATAAATCTATTGAAATAAACTTCAATTTTTAAGGTAAATTATGGATACATTGTGTCTTTGTATATTTAATCTATTGAAAATAAGTGTTTAGTCATTTTATACGTGTTTCATCAAGTTTTATTTATGGAACATATTTTCTTGGTGGAACAAGAAATGGAAAAATGTGGGACACATCTATGTATATGTTGTAACTTTGAAAATATGAAACAATTTACTAGCACAAAATTGAAATTTTCCATGTAATCTTTGGATTATATATAAACTTGTATGGTGTTGGTATACTTTCTAATGAATAGTTTTATCCTTGTGAAGAAGGCATCAATATAGAAAATTATTTTTACAAGGGATGATATATACCTAATTGATAATGATATAATATTTGTAAGAAAAATATCAATTTTTAAGACAATGTTTAGTTCACATAAAAAATGTCTTTATGTCAACTTAAAATTTTTCATAAAAATAAACCCACTTATTTTCAATATAAATATTAAAAACACGAGAGAGGTGTCCCACGATGTGCAAGGAGATAATGGGGTAAAATGTTGCTCCATTCATGTTGATATTTCCAATTCAGACTAGATCCTGCTTGCTAATAATTTTTCCATTTTTGGCTCGGAGGATGGTGTTCCAGATGGGTAGGGGGTTTGATACGTATGAGTTTCATGAATTTCATCTTGTGGAATGTTAGGGGTCTTAAAGATCCTTCTCACAAATATTTTATTTGATTAGCTTGCCAACATTTCAGCTGTCTTGATATTATTTGTTTGTAGGAAATTAAGATTTCTTTGTTTTCCTTTAGAATACGTTATCTCATATTACCCTAGCTTTTTCACATTTTCATACTCAACAAATTGATGATAAAGGTGGTGTGAGCATTTCCAATAGTGCTGAAATTCTCAGCCTTAATCACCTCTTCGAGACAAGACCCTTCAAATCATGATGTGTGGGTGATTATGGTGATGGCATTGGCTTTGTAGTGTTGTTGTAGTGTTTGACAAAATGAAGGAAGCGAAGAAGCTTCTCATGCACAAATAGGAATACGTTTCCCAAAGGAAGGGTTTAGAAGTCACAAAGGTTATTTATGAGCCAATCACATTGTTTCATCCATGCATAAATAGGTTTCATGGAATGGCATGGCTATAAGCTTAGTGGATATATATTTACATTACTTATAGTATTCCACCAAGCGCATATTATGTCTCCCAATCTTGAAACTCTAAAAAATACGGGCATTGGAGCATGGTATGGACATCTATCACAAGCATAAAAGAAGTAGGAAATTAATGCTCTGCCACCATCGTGAGAAATAGGAATTGATTTTGGATTGTTAATTCATGCCCTGAGACAACCAATGGATTTTGGATTGTTAAGTCATGCCCTAGGACAACCAATGGAGTTTTCAAGAACCTCCGTGTATGTGTTGACTGCCATACTTCAACCAACTTTATCTCCAAGATCACCTTTAAGACTAGAAATTAACTCTTCCCACTCCTTTCAGTCCTAGCTTATTAAGATATCTTAATGTGGGTCGTGGTGTGCAAGATGGGTCTATTCAAAAGGTCTTCAAAACTTTGAATCAAATGCCATTAGAAGGTGTAAAGCGAGACTCAACATCCTTGGCAGCACACTCTCTTCTTGTGTGAAAATGAGAGCTTCAAGGAAAGGGTGTTTGGTAAGGAACTTCACTACCATTCAACTAGATGCCTCGAAGAGACGTGATCTCATGGTTTGTGTTGGTGGAAAGACGCGCCCAAAGTGGAGTTTTGAAAAGAAATGGGAATCCGAGTCAAAGTGCATCTAGCAAGTGTTTCACCAAACTCTGAAGTGGCGAATGCTAACATTTTTTTCTCCAAGCATGGTTCATCTCTCCTTGTCTCTCATATTTTTTTTTCTTTAGTTTTTCTTTTGCAAACGGAATTAAATTTTTAAACCAAAGGATTTTCGTATATTTGATTGTATTAAATAAACTTGGTTTAAAACAATAAAACATTATAACATAACTTACATGGATCAATATTCCTTTGTAGATAATGGACTTAAACCCTCACTTCATGATGATCTAGAAAATGTCCTAATGAAACCAGATTACTATTGTACCCATTTTTATTGACAAGTTGAAGTTGAGTTCCTTATAAATATGTTGACCGCTCCCTTCTTAAAATAGATAAGTCATGATTTTTGGAGTCATGTAAATTAACCTTCGTAACTCCGAAAAGGAGTTGTTAAGTTTCCTTTGTGTACCTTGTTATGTGAGGAGTCACTTCAATCCTTGAATCGACCTCGAATGATCATCTGTGATCTTTTGACGCCCTTCTAACAGTTTTGCAGGTTTGTAGGAAGTTGTTAAAATTGAAAATTTGGGTTTCATATCGGTTTGCCATTTTAATCCTGGACAACAAAATTATTATCCGCCTTCACAAACCTCTAGTAATTTCAATAGAAAATTTCCTAGAACCATCAATTTGGGGAAAAATAGTCTTCTTGATAGTTTGGCAAGGTCATTTTGTAGGCCTTCAGTCGCAAAGTTTTGACTAGGTCAAACTGGACCAATTACGATCGATGGCCTCAAAAAGCTGGTGTGAGAGAAAAATAGAGGAGAGAGAATAGAGATTAGATATCTCTTATTATTCTATTAAAAAAATAGAAGCACGAGACATATTATATAGCCAAGAGGCATAACAATATTCCCCATAATAGATGGAGGGGGTTACAACTTATCCGAGAAGAATGTGATATCAACTAATCTAAATAATCTAATTATATAGAAGATATGATACATAGTATTATGCCAACATTCCCCCTTATTACATTATTCTTGCAAATGTACCCTTGAAAAAGTTCAAATTTCACTTTTCCTAAGGATTTGGTGAGAATATCAGCTACTTGTGCTTCTGTAGGACAATACTAGAGTTGAATGTGATGGTTCAAGACGTGATCTCAAATGAAATGAAAATCAATCTCAATATGCTTTGTTTGTTCATGAAAAACTAGATTTTGCATGAGCTTCAACACACTCTGATTATCACAATAGAGAATAGGTGACTATTTTCAGGAATTCCTAGGTCATCCAAAATGTGACGTAACCATATCACTTCACACACAGCTCCTTGTGCGGCACAATATTTTACCTCTATGGATGAGATAGAAACAACATTCGCTTCTTGCTTATCCACAAGATAGGTCTAGATCCGAGATGAAATATGTATCATGTAGTTGACTTCCTATCATCAACAAATCCGACATGGTCCGAGTTGACGTATCCCTATAAGAAGAATTGATCATTCTTCTTATATTCCAGACCATAATCAGTTGTTCCTCGGACATATCTCAAAACATGCTTTTTTGCAGTCCAGTGACATTTCTTTGGCTCCTGCATGAACCTAGAAAGATAGCTAACAACATAGCATAGATCTAGTCTAGTATATGTCAAGTAGATGAGCCCTGTAGAGAGTAGCATCTACTTGAGGTGAGTCCTGGAATCTTGAAAGTTGTAAGCCTTTTCCATGGGAGTGGATATAGGTTTACTGATCAGACATTCTATACTTTTCTAGGAGTGTCTTGGCGTACTTTATTTGGGAGACAAAAATGTGATGCTCCTTTTCCATATTTCCAAGCCAAGACAGTAATGTAGTAGCCCCAAATCTGTCATGTCGAAGGTTCTTTTGAGATCATTCTTCACAATATCAACCTAATCTTTTAAACTGCCAGTGATCACAAGATCATCTACATACAACAAAAAGAATGAAAATTTCTTTTCCTACCTTCTTTATATACAAATTTGAATCTAAGGGCTATGAGTGAACCCATGCTATAAAAGGTGATCATCGATCTTGATATACCATGCCCTTGGAGCTTGTTTCAGTCCATATCAGTGATTTGATGAGACGACATACCTTCTTAGGATGCTCTTCATCAACAAATCCTTAGGTTGGGTCATGTACACTTCTTCTTTCAGATCACCATTTAGGAAAGTACTCTTGATGTCCATCTGTTGAAGTCTCCATCCTTTTCTTGTCTAAGTAGTGTGTAAAACACTCATGATGGTCTTGATCTTCGTAGTGGGTGCAAAGGTTTCTTCATAGTCGATGCCCTCTTTATGAGCATATCCTTTTGCTACAAGTCGTGCTTTATGTTTTTTCGATGGATCCATTTGCCTTATATTTAGTTTTGAAACCCATTTTTAGCCTATGGGTTTCTTTCTTGTAGGTAGATCGACAAGTTCCCATGTTTGATTTTTCATGAGTGAGTTATATTCTGTATCCATGGCTTCCTTCCACTTATGAGATTGACTGAGTGCTTCATGAACATTATCAGATCAAAGCTATTAATTAGTGAACTCATGAGTGCAAATTTTACCTCATTTCTTGTTTGACTCCTTGTTTTGAATCGGATGATGTATCTAGGAGTTGTTGCAAATGTGAGTCCTTGATGGTGCTTTATACCCACTTCGGATGAGAACTTGGCTACTTTTGAGAAGAACTATGTCGTTACCATGTGGATTGATGTGGAGTCACATTGTCCAGTTCTCCAAGGTCAACAAATAGCTCTCTTGGCAGCATTTCTTTTCTCTGAGTAGTCTCCTCTAGCGATCATCTGATTTAGAGACTAGTTGGTGAGAGGTGGTTGGTAATGGTTCTTCTGTTGTCACTATTGAGTCAAAGGATGACTCATCACAAACCACATCCCTTGACTCTCATATATTTCTTTGTCTTAGGATCCATGAGATGGTATGCCTTTGAGGTAGTGTTGTAGCCAAGTAGGATGCACGAGAGTGTCTTTGGCTCAACCTTATTTCTCTTCTGAGTGGGACATGCATGTATGTTGTGTAACCAAATACTCGTAAATGATAAATTGATGGATTTCTACCACTCCATACCTCTTCTAGAATTTTATTTTGTAGAATCTTTGTCGGTGCCCTGTTGAGAAGATAATAGAGTTTTTGTACTACTTCAGCCCAATAGCATTCCTCTAGCTTTGTTTTGTTGTTAGCATGCAATGAGCCATCTCCATCACTGTGTGATTACATCACTCAACAATGCCATTTTTTGAGGTGTGTAGGGAGAAGTCAAGTTTTTCTTAATGCCTTGTTGGTTCAGAATGCCAAGAACTTATTTGATGTGAATTCCCCCCTCGATCTGAGAAAAGTAGAAGAAGTGGTTGTCTGGTCTATTTCACAACACGATGATAGAAATTATGGAAATGTTGAAGAGCCTCACTTTTCTTCTTTAAGAAAAACACCCACATCTTGCGAGATTAATCATCCACATGAAAATTTGAAAGTACTTGTATCCTGAAAATGAAGTAGGTAACGAGCCATTTAGATTGGTATGAACTACCTCTAGACGCTTCTTGGCATGGAAGGTGCTCACTTGAAATGGATCCTTATGTTGTTTTCTTGTAAGACAACCTAGGGAAAATAGGCAAGGAACTAGACAATTTGGGTAGTCCATGAACCATTGCTTTTGAACTCATTTGATGCAATGAACTAGTTGACAAGTGTCCATATCTAAAATGCCAGAGTGCAGTAGATTGTACTATTGATGCAGATAAAGCTATTATAGAAGATGAAATAGTATCTAAAGCAAATAACTTATCTTTTATAAATTCTAGCAATAATCTTACCTTGTCATGAGATCAAACATGATTTGATGCCATTTTGGACAAGAAATTCTACCTTCAGGTGATGATTCAATAGCTGAGTCACTGACAGGAGGTTGTTAGTCAATCTAGGAACATATAGTACCTTTGTAAGCAGTACATTTTTGTGGTCCCAGAGGAATGGTGACTCTTCCTATTCCTTCTGCAATGTACTCTTTGTCATCGAGCTATCCGAACCCGATCACCAAGTGGGTTGTTCATCTAGTGAATCAAACAGCTCCTTATCACCTGACATGTGCTTACTTGCACCATAGATTCTATCAGCTAGACTCTCTTCGTGGGTTGTGAAGTCTGAGAGACAAGTACAAGGTTCTTACCACAATGGGCTCCTTCTGATGTCTCCTCATTAGATTCATTATCTTGTTGGGCTGTGAGATGTCCCTTGTGCTTTCTCCATGAGGACATCATTTGGACTTTTGAAAATCTTTCACTGCCCTGATGTGCTTGTTTGACTTGAAGACCCTTGTTTCAAGCTATTGTACAGTAGTGATTAGTGTCGTGAGTGTTGGTTCTACAAATGTGACACCACCTCTTTGAATTTTGATCTTTTTGTTGTTGTTTTGGTTGCGCTTGATTTGGATTCTCTGGGGACCCTTCTGATTCTTTTGGCCATGGTATGGCTTTGAGAACAAGGATTTATCCTGAGTCTCCTCTTGGGATGAATTGATGGCCTCTTCCTGCTGTAGAAAATTCACAAGTTCTTCGAATGCCATTATTTTTTAGATACATTCAATGTCATAACAAACACTCGGAATTGAGAAGGGAGTGCTCTTAAGGTGATCGGTATGAGAATTTTTTCATCCATCGTTACAAGCACTAATAGCGCTAATAACTCGATAGCAGTTCAGCCATCATGGCGACGTAAGAACTCCTCAACTTTCTCATCTGACCCCATAGAGAGGGTGTGCAACTTTGACTGAAGATGGAGGATCTTAGTTTGATTTTTGGCTTCATAAATTGTTGCCAACTTGTCCCAGGCCTCCTTTGGTTTCTCCGCATTCCGAACATGTGTTTGCACATCATCACTGATACTGAGCATTATCAACATCAAGGCTTTGGCACTAGCCATCTCATACTTTATTAATTCATTAGGGTTGTGGGAGTAGTCACAGATCGGTCATGAATGCCCCATAATCCTTCAAATTGAAGGATTATCCTCATCTTTTTTTTCTAGGCCACAAAATTGGGCCCTTTAAGTAATTGAGCATTGGAAAGAAGCAACTTTGGAGTAGACATATAATAAAAATTATTTATTTATTTATTCAAGAGTTATTACAACTTTTACTCACTGATGAGAAGTATTGGCTCATAGATGCTCTTGATACTCGCGTACTTTGAGAGATGACGACGCTTTGTGGGGAGTTCTTCTTAGTCTTCATCATCGGTGTCTAACTCTACCCGAACTCACTTTGCTTGGTTCTAATTCTTCCCTAACTCACTTTTCTTGGCAAGCTCATTGAAGCAAAGCGTAGAAAAAGGATATCTTCAAGAGTTCTCTTAGCGAACTAGATTGCTTTCAGAAGACTAGATTTATGCTTCAATTGGTGTTTCAAAGTTCGTTGAGAAATGTAAAGTAGAACCTAGAGCTATGGGAGAGCTTTGGATGGTGTTCAAGCAAGAGAGCTTTGTGAGGAATGAGGAGAAAGAATAGAGATAGTATTTATCTCATATTATTCTATTAAACAAAGTTATCACGTACATTATATATAGGTATGAAATCTAAACGACTCCTAAATGGATGGAGAAGATTACAAAAAGAAGAGACAATAATGGAATAATGGAAGAAGAGATAACAAGATATAGAAATACAACTAAAAATATAATATTTAACGTATGCTAACATTCCCCCCCTTATTACATTATTCTTGCAAATGTGACCCTAAAAATTCAAATTTCACTTTTCCAAGAGATTTAGTGAGAATGTCAGAGCAACTTGTGCTTGATGGGACGATCTTGGAGCTGAATTTGATGGTTCAAGATGTGCTCTCGAATGAAATGGAAGTCAATTTCAATATGCTTTGTTTGTTCATGAAAGACTGGATTTTCGCATGAGCTTGACACACTACGATTGTCGCAATAGAGAATAGGTGACTATTTTTCAGGAATTCCCAGGTCATCCAAAATGTGACGTATCCATATCACTTCGCACATAGCTCCTCGTGCGGCGCATGATATTCTTCCTCTGTGGATGAGATAGAAACAACATTCTGCTTCTTTCTTATCCACGAGATAGGTCAGATCAGATGAAATATGTATCTGTAGTTGACTTCCTCATCATAATAGATCTAGTATGGTCAAGTCAACATATCCCTGTAAGAAGAATTGATCATTCTTCTTATATTCCAGACCATAATTAGTTGTTCCTCGGACATATCTCAAAACATGCTTTCTTTGCATTCAGTGACATTTCTTTGGCTCCTGCATGAACCTGGAAAGATAATTGACAACATAGCAGAGATCTAGTCTAGTATATGTCAAATAGATGAGCCCTCCAACAAATTACCTGTAGAGAGTAGCATCTACTTGAGGTGAGTCTGGAATCTTGAAAGTTGCAAGCCTTTTTCCATGGGAGTGGATATAGGTTTACAGATCGGACATTCTATACTTTTCCAAGAGTGTCTTGGCGTACTTTGTCTGGGAGACAAAAATGTGATGCTCCTTTTGCCATATCTCCAAGCCAAGACAGTAATGTAGTAGCCCCAAATCTGTCATGTCGAAGGTTCTTTTGAGATCATTCTTTACAATATCAACCTGATCTTCTGAACTGCTCAGTGATCACAAGATCATCTACATATACAACAAGAATGACAATTTCTTTGCCTACCTTCTTTATATACAAATTTGAATCGAGGGGCTATGAGTGAACCCATGCTATAAAAGGTGATCGTTGATCTTGATATACCATGCCCTAGGAGCTTGTTTCAGTCCGTAAAGTGATTTGATGAGACGACATACCTTCTTAGGCTGCTCTTCATCAACAAATCCTTTAGGTTGGGTCATGTATACTTCTTCTTTTAGATCACCATTTAGGAAAGCACTCTTGACATCCATCTGCTGAAGTCTCCATCCTTTCTATGCTGCAAGTGTGCAAACTACTCTGATGGTCTTCATCTTCGCAGTGGGTGCAAAGGTTTCTTCATAGTCGATGCCTTCTTTCTGAGCATATCCTTTTGCTACAAGTCGTGCTTTATGTTTGTCGATGGATCCATCTACCTTATATTTTGTCTTGAAAACCCATTTATAGCCTATGGGTTTCTTTCCTGTAGGCAGATCGACAAGTTCCCATGTCCGATTTTTCATGAGTGAGTCATATCTATATCCATGGCTTCCTTCCACTGAGGTTGACTGAGTGCTTCATGAACATTATCTGGCTTAGAGCTATTCATCAGTGAACTCATGAGTGCAAAGTTTACCTCATTTCTTGTTTGACTCCTTGTTTTGACTCCGGATGATGTATCACGGGAGTATTAAATGTGAGTCCTTGATAGTGCTTTGTACCCACTTGGATGAGAACTTGGCTGCTTTTGAGAAGAACTGTGTCATTGCCGTGTGGATTGATGTGGAGTCACATTCTCCAGTTCTCCAAGGTCAAAAAATAGTTCTCCTGGCAGCATTTCTTTTCTCTGAGTAGTCTCCTCGGCTCATCATCGATTCGGAGACTAATCGGTGAGATGTGGTTGGAAGTGGATCTTTGTTGATACTATTGAGTCAAAGGATGACTCGTCACAAACCACATCCCGACTCTCATATATTTTCTTTATCTCAGGATCCATGAGACGATATGCCTTCGAGGTAGTGTTGTAGCCAAGAAGGATACACAGGAGTGTTTTTGGCTCTACCTTCTTTCTCTTCTGAGTGGGACATGCATGTATGTTGTGCAACCAAATACTCGTAAATGAGAAATTGATGGATTTCTACCACTCCATACCTCTTCTGGCATTTTTTTCTATAGAATCTTTGTTGGTGCCCTGTTGAGAAGATATACAGCCATTTGTACTGCTTCAGCCCAATAGCATTCTCCTAGCTTTGTTGATAGCATGCATGAGCCATCTCCATCACTGTGTGATTGCGATGCTCAACAATGCCATTTGTTGGGCGTGTAGGGAGCAGTCAGGTTTGCTTAATGCCGTGTTGGTTTAGGAAGGCCAAGAACTTCTTTGATGTGAATTCCCCCCCTTGATCTAAGTAGAGTAGAAGAAGTGGTTGTCGGACTCTTTGACAACATGATGATAGAAGTTCTGCAAGTGTTGAAGAGCCTCACTTTTCTTCTTTAGGAAATATACCCACATCTTGCGAGAGTGGTCATCCACATGAATAGTTGGAAGTACTTGTATCCTAAAAATGAAGTAGGTAATGGGCCATTCAGATCGGTATGAACTACCTCCAGACACTTCTTGGCATGGAAGGTGCTCGCTTGAAACGGATCTCTGTGTTGTTTTCTGCAAGATAGCCAGGCAAATAGGCAAGGAACTGGACAATTTGGGTAGTCCACGGACCATTGCTTTTGAACTCATCTAGTGCAATGAACTGACCGATAAGTGTCCATATCTAAAATGCCATAAGGTAGTTGATTCTATTGTTGAAGCAGATAAAGCTACTACAGAAGATGAAACAGTATCTAAAGCAAATAACTTATCTTTTACAAATGCTTTAGCAAGAACCGTACCTTGTTGGGAGATTAAGCATGATTTAATGCCATTTTGAACAAGAAATTCTACCTTAAGGTGATGATTCAAGAGTTGAGTAACTGACAAGAGGTTGCTAGTCAAGCTAGGAACATATAGTACCTTTGTAAGTGTACATTTTCGTGTCCCAGGAGGAATGGTGACATTCCCTATTCCTTCTACAATGTACTCTTTGTCATCCACTATCCGAACTCGATCTCCAGTTGGTTCTTCATGTAGTGAATCAAATAGCTTCTTGTCACCTGACATATGCTTGCTTGCACCAGAGTCTATCAACTAGACTTTCTTCATGGGCTGAGAAGTTTGAGAGATGAGTACAAGATTCTTACTACAATGGGCTCCTTCTGATGTCTCCTCATCAGATTCATCATCTTCTTGTTGGGCTGCAAGATGTCCTTTTGCTTTCTCCAGTGGGGACGTCATTTGGACTTTTGAAAATCTTCGTGCCCGGATGTGCTTGTATGGCTTGAAGGCCCTTGTTTCAAGCTATTGTGCCAGCAGTGATCAGTGTCGTGAGTATTGGTTCTGCAAATGTGACACCATCTCTTTGACTTTTGATCTTTCTGTTTTGATTATGCGGCTGGATTTGGCTTCTCCGGGGACCTTTCCGATTCTTCCGGCCACGTAAGGCTTTGAGAACAAGGCTTTGTCCTGAGACTCCCCATGCGATGAAGTGATAGCTTCTTCCTGCTGTAGCAAATTCACAAGCTCTTCGAATGTCACTGTTTGTTTAGACACATTCAGTGTTGTAACAAACACTCGAAATTGAGAAGGGAGTGCTCTCAAGGTGATTGGGACGAGTAGTTTATCGTCTACCGTTTCACCGAGCGCCAATAACTCCGATCTCAACTCAGCCACGCGACGCAGGAATTCCTCCACTTTCTCGTCAGACCCCATAGAGAGGGTGTGTAGCTTCTTGATCAAGATGAAGAATCTTTGTCGATTTTTGGCTTCATAAATGGTTCAACAACTTCGTCCCGGGCCTCCTTGGGTTTCTCGCATTCCGAACATGCGGTTGCACATCATCACCGATATCTTGAGCATTATCGCATCAAGGCTTTAAAGACAAGCCATGTCATATTTTATTAGTTCATCTGGGTTGTGGGAGCGAGGCATGAGACCACGTGATACAAATTCCCATAATCCTTCAAACTGAAGGATTGTCTTCATTTTTGTCTTCCGGCCGCAAAATTAGGCCCTTTGAGAGCAACCGAGCATCGAGCGAAGTAACCGGAGCGAGACATTGTAAAACTACCTCGACAAAGACTACAAGAGTTGTCAAGGTCTCGCGCACGTGAAATAAGTTCTCTCTCTGGCGAGACCTCCACGTTTTGCTTTCCACGCGAGCGTCTTCTCTCTACCCACGTGCTGCCTTCCTTCACTTCGCAGCAAAAATTCTGTACGCAAAAGCAAGCTTGATTATCCGCAGCAACGCCGAGGCCGAGCCTGTGTAATTCGAAAACAAGGAGGAGGATGTGGCGCTGTTCCTGCACACGTCAGGGACCAACGACCCTAACCACACTCTTCCACGCACAGGCAGAGGTAGAATATTGATCCACGCTGTTCTGGGGGCTCCTTCGCATGAACTACTTCCTGGCACGTGCCTCCGCGGCAGAGAGAATGCACGGGACCTCACCTGCACCACAACTTGATTACTGTAATGTACCAGGATATCTCTGGCGGGCTCGAGCTGAAGAGCAAGGGCGGTAAGTGGGTGGAACTGAAACCCCTTCCCAATTCCTTCGTTGTTTTCACAGCGATTGTCTCAAGGCGTGGAGCAATGCCGCTATTCACGGTGTGCACAGAGGCAGAATATCGATCCACGCTGTTCTCACAGGATTGGCTGTGCTGCACGTGCTTTCTCCTGTCCAACGCACCAGTAGAAAAAGAAAACAGTTTCTCCTTTTCTTCTCATCAACGACAGGCTTTAACACAGTCGGACTGGTGGCTGGGATTGCAGTTGAGGAGCCGAGGGACCACCCAGACCTTGGGTGCGTTTCTTTTCCTCCGCTTAGTGATATGCTTAAACTCAGCGGGTACTCACGCCTGACCTGGGGCCGCGTGGTCGCGCAGGGTATTTTTCTGCTCAGTGGCACAAGGCTCTACTGCCACGCCGGCACGATGCACTCCTCCTTGGGTCTGCTCGGACCACCTGTTGCTCCACACAGGCTACGCACAGGCAGGAGCTTCTAAATCCACGCACACAGTGTGGGAGGCTCGATTGCTCACGATACCAAATTGAGAGAGCTATGGAATGAGAAATAGAAGAGATAGTATTTATCTCATATTATTCTATCTAGAACAAAGCACACGTACAGTATATATAGGACTGAAATCTGAACTGACTCCCTAACTGAACTGAGAAGATCCACAAAAGTGGCAGAGAATAATGGAAGAAGAGATAACAAGATAAGAAAGACAACTAATCTAATAACCAACGTATCCTAATGGTTCTTGGCTTGCGAGTTGATGTTGCGGCTTTCAACAGTCTCAATCGTGTCATTTCATTTGGCATTGGCTCGAGAGAGATGCTTTGATCCTGTTTTAGAGGCTTCTTCGCTAGGTAATATATAGCCTTTTTTTATTATTTGTGAATTTTAGGCTACATGAAGCCAAATTTTCCTATCCTCCTACCGCTCTAACTCTTAACGCAGGTGATACTTGCAGCATTGGTGCTAAGTTATAGGCTTTGTCAAATAAATGCTCAACAATTTTGATGACGAAACTCTTCCAATTTGTATTCTACGTATGGGATCTTTGTTCCCACGAAGAAGTTTGTACATATATTGCATGAAATATTTACCGTTTGCAGAGTGAGAGGAGCAAACAATTAACGTAGCAGAAGATCTTTACCTCTCAAACTTTCCACGCAGGTTAAGTGAATGAAGAAAAGAAATTCCACGCAATTTTTTCTCTACCACACAACAAACTTGGTCAACCAGTTGGTCCACATCCAGCAACCTCTCTCTCTTCTCCTCTTGCTTTTCTAATGCTTCACGCAAGCATAACAACTCTTCACACAACAACAAAGAGTCTCATCCCACGTGGCCACGAGCAAGGAAATCCTATCATGCTGGAGTCCCGTTTTTCTTCCTTACGTAGGCTGAAAACTCCACGCAAATGAATTAGATTTTTTTTGTGTGGTAGTGTAATATCCACGCAGCTTCATGTAGGTTGCTCCATTATCCACATCCTAGGAATCAAAATCTTCTCCACGCATCAGTCTTCTTTGTCTTTTCACGTAGATTTTAAAACTTTCACTTACCACCACGTGAGCTAATTGTAGGAAAGAACAGCCTCCATGCAGGTGTGCCAAGGTCCACGCTCTTTTCTCCACGCAATTACATGCAGACCGCTTGCAGTTTGGTTGCGCTATTACGTAGGTATATTGGGAATTCAACGCAGCTTTTGAGAATGACCATGCAAGTCTTCCTTCACGTAGCTTATTATCTGATTTCCACGCAGGACAAAGACTCTTCCTTCAAATCTCCAAGTTAAAAACGTTTGCTGAAGATAAAGCCAGAATCACATAGATCCTTCCACGCACAGGGAAGAGAATTTATTGCTCTGATACCAGATTGTGAGGCAAAAATAGAGGAGAGAGAATAGAGATTAAAAACAGAAGCACGAGACATATTATATAGTCAAGAGGCATAACAATATTCACCATAATAGATGGAGGGGGTTACAACTTATCTGAGAAGAATGTGATATCAACTAATCTAAATAATCTAATTATATAGAAGATATGATACATATTATTATGCCAACAACTGACGCCAATAGTAAACCATTCGTTAGTTCTGAATTCTGTTAGTTCCTGTGAATTATTGGTGTATAGGAGGACACGTAGAAACTTACATGTGGTGTGTTTTCTCATCGGAAGACAACGATTGAAAGTGGTTTCTTAGCCTCCGAGCCTAAAATGGGCATTTTTGACAACCAACAAGAAAATGTAAAAAGAAAGTTGTAGGACCCCCATTGGGTTACCAAACCAATGTGGAAACTTGTTGACACTTGTAAATAATTGTTTGAAACTCTACCGTGTGACTTGTTGTGTGAAATTAAAATTTTGGGCAAAATAGTGTTTCTCTCTCTTCCCTATTTCTTTCTCTCTCCTTGGTTAAGAAATGAAGTGAACTGAAATGAAATAAATGTGTCTCTAACCCTCTCCTTTCAAATAAAAATTATTCATGTTATTATGTAAATGGGAAACTAAAGACGTTAATTATGTTAGATTAGGGTGGATGCCATGCCAGTGATTTATCACTGATTTCATGCTCACATGGTTTTGCAGGATGCTAAGAAAGATGGTGAAAAGGCATTGTGTAATTCGTTATTTATCATTATAATTTATATAGGTCATTGTAAAATGTATATATGTATAATGTAGTTCCATGTTACAAAAAAAGTTATATTTGAAATTTTCTAATATGTATGAGATGCTAGTTTTAGGGATACCTTGGGAAATGTGCATTTAATCATAGGTTCAATTTTGATTCATAAATTATGTATGGTAAAAGGGGATTGGATATATATGTTAAGAAATATTTTAGGGATAGTTGTCATTTGTGAAGTATTGAAAGGGTTATTAATGGAGTTTTGTAATATTTTTAAGATGCTAGTGTTTAAGGGAATGTCCATCTGAACACCAAAATTGTATTGTAAAAGTTGGATAAATGTGTTAAACGAAATTGAAAATTAATACCTTGTAGTGCAATTCCATTGTGAAATTGTTGATTAAATAATTGGTGTCGCGTTCCTTACCTTAAAAATGTAATAAAGAAATCTAAATAAAACAATCGACCTTAGTTTAAAACTTGCGCATATCTACCTTTCTTGCATGATCCTTCTTAGCATAGAAGAAATTGAAACCATAGAATGAACTTAAACTTTACACTCTATGGCACCTTCTAGTTAAGTAAATAAGAGCCCAATTTAGAGTTGTCGTCATAGCTGGTATGTTTAGCGTTATCGTCGTGAACCCGACGGTTAGGAACGACATGGACAAACCTTACCTAGAGTAAGTAGAACTAACACTTCCTTAGTATCCTAGTGGACTACCTTGTCTTACGATGTTAGATTTAGAATTAAATTTCTTCATCGAATGAATTTCTTGTGGGATCCAGATGTCACAATGGAGCTAGTGAAATAGTTGTACTATTACTTAAACTCTTGTTAATGATCTCTTTAGTTCCTCCCAACTAAATGTGTTACTTTGGCTAGTGACAATATAGCGCCTCGGTCTTATACGAAGGGTTTATAGGGTAAATATGTTTTCACACCTTAATCTGATCTATAATAGGGTGTAGAACCCTGACTACAAATTGGAATTAAACTAAACCTCGGTTGATTAAGAGGTTAACTTGTGGGTAGAAAATGGTAAGTAACTCCTTGCAAACAAAATTGATTTGAAAGATGTTGACTTTAGAGAACCTTGGAAACCAGAAACTTGGTCCCGTAATCCCTTGTTATGCCCTTTATGACATTAAGAATAAAATAAATTTCACATGCAGAGTCGTGAAATGCTGAAACACGGATCTTACCTTGAACACAAATCACTTGTGGTTCATGTGTAGTTTATAATTCTCCCAATCATGTACTTCTTCAAGATGTTAGACAAGTACTTTCGTAACTCTTTTGTTCTAAAGTGATGCCAATAATGAGACCATAGTGCAATGTTAGAGTAAAGCATATAAGAGTAAAACGAGATTCAAGTTAGGAATAATGTCACTCTTGGAGTCCTTGTAACTCAATTAGACATTTACTTGTGTTAAAAAGAATATGAATTTCCTTGGTGTGATCAAACTTTGAGAAATATATATATATATATATCTATATAAAATTTCTTGATGTGGAAATGTTGAATGGATTCAACAAGTTTTTGAACTATTTTAACTACGATGGGAAATAAGGATACCATGATCAAAATTTTTTTTGGGAAAAGGTATCTTGAATCTAAATCTGCCTCAATCCTAAGATTTATGTCTTAACATCATGTTAGATTCACTTTTTTAGTATGGGTAAAATTTAAATATTGAATAAACATTTGAGAAACATAATATTAACTTAAGAATGAGTGAATTAAGAACTTTGTATGCAATTTGAAATATGCCAAATAATTATGTAAGTTATGGAGATTGTCGTAAGAGATAAAGAGCCAACTTAAATGGTTGAACTATAAGTTGAATGTGAAATTAATTTAAGAATCTGTAGGTGAAAAAAGAATAAAATTATCCTTGCACAATAACGTTCTTGGAATGTTTATCGTAACTAAGATGTAATCATGGTAATGATGTGTTGTGGGTTTGCCAATCCTTGAGTCCCTTTCTTGTGGTTGGGTCATTACTAGTATTCGTTCAGTAGGGAAAGTGTGGCATCGACATGTATATGGTGTTTTCATGTGTCTATGTGAATCGATGACTTATGTTAGTGTCAAATGCATAGTTGAATTTCTCTACTTGGAGCCCTTGTGGTGTTGTGTAGTGAGCAATGTAAGTCAAAAAAAAATTATCCACGGTATTTGTTTCCTGTTTTATTTGTGTGTGTAAAATGTGGGCATTACCAGGAGTTACCTAAGATCTCTAACGCCTTTTTTGAGCATTATCAGTTAGTCTTCCAAGCTCAAGAGGCTACGAATGAGTGAGATGTCTCCTTGTAGAAATGTAAATGGTTCCAGTCAAGCTATCTCCTAGGGAGCGTGAGTGTTGTAATGTTCCTCTTTCTCTGGAAGAGCTTTATGTCTCTCTATTGTGCCCATCAGATTATAAATGTTCAGGACTGGATGGCTTTCTGCGTATTTTACAAAGTGGCATGGTTGTTTATTGGTCCCGATCTACGCCGGGTCTATAATGAAGCTCTCTAATCCAATTCTCTTGGGAGTTTCATCAATCAAGGCAACATCAAATTCATTCCTAAGACTGGTGACCCAGATAAGAGCACTATTTGGAGGCCTATCACCTTGTTAAATGTCTCATACAAAATTCTTGCTAAGGCTTTGGCTCTTTGCATTTGATCTTTTACCCAAAATTTTTCTCCCTGAGCAGATGGGTTTTGTCAAAGGCCAATACATTCTTGATAATATTATGGTTGTGTGGGAAGGAATGGAATGGGCCCTCTTGTCTATGCAATAGTTTTTGTTTCTAAAAATTTAATTTGAAAAGGATTATGATTGTGTCAAAGGCCATTTATCTTAGTTATGCTCATAGCCTTAGGATTTAGAGAAATTTTCACCTTGGCGGTCTGAACTCTATTCTCTAATGTGTTTGCCTACCTAACCATCAATGGACATAATTCTACTTTGATTTACCTCTTCCTCTCTCGGATAGGGTTACCCTCTAGCTCCTCCCCTATTTGTTTTAGCCCCCGATGTCTTAGGCTATCTTATTGTTGATCATGTTGATCAATGCTACATTCGATGAATTTTCCTACTTGGGTCATGTGTCATAACGTTTTAATGGTAATTTTTTCCAATGAATCCTTTCTTACCCTTGTTGAGTCTGAGGAGAATGTGGCCACTAGTTTTTATTTCCTTGAGACTTTTGTCTTGCTTTGGGATCCAACATTTAGATGGATAAGACGCAGGGAAATCAAAAAATTTGTTGACCTATGTTATTATTAGCATTAGTTTAATCCGTTGTTGTTAATGGAATGGAGTTATAACCTGTCCTCTTTCCTTCTCTCTGCCACAACCTTTATAATTCTCTGCACTCTTTTTGATGAAATACACACATTGAATAGAATACATTGAATAATTTTGAATCTATCTCCTCTATCTCCTGCTCCTACTATCATTGGTATCAGAGCGTTCTTCTGTCCAGACCTGTGTGTAAGAGGAAAGCAATTTGAGGAGTTCGTGCCGGCACAGATTTGTAGCATAGAAAGCTACGTAGGAGATTTGATGTGGAGAATACATTTATCTTTGGCTATACGTGACAAGCATTTTTATGTTGTTCTTTCTTGGCTGGAGTAATCGATGATTGGCAAGTGGTGTATGCTTGTGTGCTGAATATATTTTGTCTTAGACCGTGACAGATCTGTCTCGTGTTTGGCTGACTGGTAATTTACTTCCTACTTCACCATTTTTTTCGTTTCTTTAGTAGTTATTATGGACATTCACTTGGAAAAATACTCGGGGTTAAAATTTCATACATGGAAGGTGAAGATTCAAATGCAACTTATGCATAAAAACTTATGGGGTATAGTAGATGGGAAAGAGAAAAAGCCCACAGACGCCACCAAATTAGCAGAATGGCAGTGCAGAGATGATAAAGCAAAAGCCATTATTGGCCTTGCTCTCTCCGATTCTGAACTCCATCATGTTGATCTCAATAAATCTTCCAAGGACATGTGGGATAATTTAAATCAATTATTTGGAGTGAAAGCAGTGAACGCGAAGTTTTCCTAAACCTTGATTATATAGGTTCAAAATGGAAGAAAGCGCTTCTATGTCTAGTCACATTAATAATCTTGGTCTACTGCTCAACAACTAGTAGAAGTCAAACCTGTGATAGAGAACGAGGATGCCAAATATATCCCTTTAAACAATCTATCTTCCAAATACAACAATGTTGTTATTACTCTTAGTCAAATTAAGTCTAAATCTCTAGATGACATGATCGCAGCTCTTCTCGCAGAGGAAAAACGCATAACTGATGATGTTGTAGAAGGTGATACTCAACAAGTAAGTGCACTTTATTCCACAAGCAGAGAAAATTTCACAGGAGATCGAGATAAAATGGTCTAAATAAGAGATTGAATGCCACTATTGTCAAAAGAAAGGTCATACAATGTGGAACTGTCATATCAAGCAAGAGATGTTCTACAAGGAAATATAAAACACAATGGAGCTAATACTGCTCATATAGAAGATCCACAAGATTCTGACGAGAGTGAGGAAGTTGTTGATGAGATTGGCTTCACATCATCTCTAGTATTGTAAGCAGCAATATAGGAGGACGAAGGACAATGGAGGCTGGAGGAAATCCAACGACCTCTTGCGCAAGTGCAGCAAAACCATTGACGAGATATTGTGGTGAATAAGGTATTGAGGACCAATTCCTCAATTTTGGTTTGTTTATTTCAGTTTTGTGTTGGTTGTTCTGTTGTTTTTCAATAAAGTGCAGATGTTGCATAGTTTCTGTTTTGGGACCTCCTAAATTGAAAAGCGTCGTGGGGAATAGAAAAGCACTGAAAGCAGCGCATGGTACTGCACTGGGTTCGTGGTAATCCTGTAAAACCACCGAGGTAAAATCCTCTTGGGTTCATGGTAATCCTATAAAACCACCAAGGTAAAATCCTCTTGGTTCATGGTAATCCTGTAAAACCACCGAGGTGAATAGTCGAGAAAGTGTTCTATCCCTCTAGGTTTCTGGTCAACCTTAGAAAAACCATGTGAGACCATGTAGGCACATGCTCATGTGAAGACCCTCTTTGCGGTGTTCTCATTAAGGGGGACTCTCTATCTGGAAATGTATGTTTGTACGAACAATGTATTAAGGGGGGGAATGTTAGCATTAGTTTAATCCATTGTTGTTAATGGACAGTTAATGGACAGTTATAACTATCCTCTCTCCTTCTCTCCTCCCACAACCTTTATAAGGCTCTGCACTCTTGTTTGATGAAATACACGCATTGAATAGAATACATTGAATAATTCTGTATCTATCTCCTCTATCTCCCGCTCCTATCTCCCCACTTATGATTATATTGAATGAAAGCTTACCCTTGGAACTAGATGGAAGTGGAGAAAAATTCAAATTCTTGGGCATTCCTTTTTCCTTTGATAGTGATTCCACCACTCTATGGTAGTATGTGATCGACGAGAGTTGAACATAAAGTTTCTCGGTGGTCTTCTAAACCCCTTTCCTTGGCTGGTAAATTCCAAGTGTGTACCAAGATTCTTGCGGCCACCCATGTTTATTATTTTACACTTTGTTGCCCCTCCCAGGCTTCCTTCACCAAAATTTCCAAGCTTATTTGGGACTACCTTTGGTGTAAAAGTTCGCTTTGTTGACTTTCATAGGGTGGCCTTGGGCGTCTGTTTTCTTCCCTGTGATCATGTTTAATGGGAATTATTGATATTAAAAGGAAAAGCATAGCTTTGTGTTCTAGGTGAGTGGTGAGATGTCTTTCAGAATTCAATCACGAAAAATTATTATTTGGCATTGCATTAGTTACGGTGCTCTGTATGGAAACAATGTTGGAATAATATTAGGTTACACACTTTAATTATCCCTAGGGTTTCGGTCAATATTTACGCCACCTTCATTGCTAAAAACATATGGAAAGATTTTGAGTCGGTGAAACCCTTATTGCATTGTATTAGCAATGACATTCATGTTGGGCTCTCTTCGATTCTCAAAGTATCTAGTGGTGGTCTCCCATCATCATTGATGATAGTCTTCTGCTTGTGGAAACTCCGTGAATTAAAGCTCTCTAGATTTCTCAAAGGGTTTCACACCCTTCCTCGGATTTGGTCTCTGATGACTAGATTCCTTGTCCCAAGCTCAAGAAACAAAATTAATCTTGCCAATTCGGACCTCTCGTCTATCTGTAGAATTCAAGAATTAATGCTAGATGTTATGCTCCACAAACTTGGGCTTAAGCCCATGGATGCATGGTGGCGTGATTGGTGGTGGAATCATGATATTTCCTTTCTTTTTATAATGTTGACACCATTTACTAGTTTTTAAGCCCCATCTTGCCTACAATTTCCAAACTTAATTTCCGTTGGGGCTTGCGATCTACGAAATCCACTTGGATTCACAAGCTTTCTCATGCTTGGAATTTCCTTCTTAAGCCCAAAATTAACCATTTTCTTTTGTTCATTGTTTATAAGGGCCTTTATATCGGGAACGTCTAAGTCACATGATACATCGAATTCCCAATCCTAAATTCCCTTCTATTCTAAACCTGAATATTTTAAGCATTTATTTTGGTCTTGTCCTCGTGTTTAGGTCATCTGGTCTTGGATTCATTTATTCTTTCAACCCTACCACCCAAAATTCTTTAACTGGAATATTCATTTGTTTGGAGACTTCAGCCCTTGGCCTAATTATATTGATAATATGTGGCAGTTATTGAGAGATTGTCTTCTATTTCATATTTGGAAGGCTCAAAATTCTATGTTATTTCAAAATGATCAATTTGTTGCTTTATTTTCCACTAATGACAAAGTGGTTATATTGTCTACTTTGTGTGCATACTGAGATCACATACGATTCAAGCTCAAGTAGAGAAATTTTATGTGAAATTTTCTCATTTGTAAGATTTTCTCGCACACTAGGGGAGTGCACCATGCATGATGAGTTGGGTCCCTCCGGACCCTTTTCCACTGCCACCTCGGCCATCTCCACCTTGGTAGCTACCTCCACCGGGGTGTGTCACATAAGTTGCTCTCGCACCCACCGATCTGCCTCTTTGTAAGGTCACCCTTCAGCTCCATCCTCTTTTGGACCGGGCTAGATCCCTCCTGCAAGGGGAAGGGCATGGCTAGCTCTCCGCAATGAGCCTCTCCTCCACCTAGTGTTCAGACACTTGCTGGATCTCCGCCACCTTATTGGGGGATTATTGTTCTTTACTGGATGTAGATGCCCAAGCAAGATGGTTGGCAGGTGGACCCTCCTTCGGTTGAGCCATCAAAATGAGTATTCATCTCACCCTAGGATGATCCTCCTCCTCCTCCTGGAACCGTAACGCCGCAAAAAGACGACGCATCAAGAACTTTCGTTCCACAACAAACAACCTGAAAATGCGACAAATTTTTTTTTTTTTAATTATTTAACTTCGTTTGCAAGATTCATGTGTTTATAAACCAAAAGACAAAATTTTAACTTAATCATATTCCACTTTGAAAGTAAATGAAACTATACTTCGAGTTGTTTTCACACGGCTCAAGGAGGTTAGTTTATATGTGTACCGCCAATCGAAGTTATGTAGAGGTCAATCCACTCCTAGCGAGCTGTTCGAATAAACTTGGTGAGCTTTATTGGAGACCAAGCTACTCCACACCACTCGGTGAGTTATTATTTGCATTGGGCGAGTCTGCAATATGTGGGCGAGCTAATTACTTCCTCGACGAGCTCATTAGCATTGACGGGTTCACATATGGGGGAACGAACTGAAATTTTTATTGGTTTGGATTATACCCCACCACCCACCATATCACCAACTCGGTCCACATACCATCAACGTGGCACGACCACGTTACTTAGCACGGGTTCAACATTGCACATCAAGCCCGATGCGAGGGGCGGTTAGAGAGGTAACCAACTTGCCACATTGAATGGCCTATTCAACCAATGCACAACGAGCTGCCAACTCGACCCTATCAACAGTCGGCCATACAAACAAAGCCACATTAACCTCCAATCGCCACACAACATTCCACAATGCACGGGATGTGGTGAGATCATAGCGAGCCGTTCAAATGGAGGCAACAACAAAATGCCAAGACGTGGCCCAAGCCACTACGTGGAGGACATTCAAAAAGAAGAAGGTGGGAAGACATGGTTGGGGGTGGGTGGCTGTAATGGCCACCTGCCAATGCATTAAACACCATTCTCCCCCCTTGCGTGCAAGAAAACTCCTTGCTGGCCGCGTTTATTTATTTCACTTTGAAAAGAATAGCTAGACCTACACTCTACACAGCCGCGTGGCTTCAAGGAGGCAATTAAATATACACCTAACGCTGGGACAGGCGTGATCAACAATCTTTGGGCCGCATCAACGATTATTCACCTAGATTTGCAAGTCTCTGGCTTACACACAGTCGGCCCACTGTTTTACGCTGTCCTGGGCGCGTGGATACAGGAAAGGTGAGCAGAAATATCTTCGGTGCGTGAGGGGGCGAGTTACCTCCACTTTCATTGGGTGCTGCAAGATGTGAGCTGGGCGGAGAGTATAGTCAAGCGCTGTAGCTCAGTGGGGAGAACAGGCAGTCTGTCCAACTATATTGCTATCTGTTCAGTATTGAATGCATTTTCAAATTCAGAAATTCTCCTTTGAGTAATTTTATCAAAATCGATGGGGAGGCAGCGAAAGGCGAGAGTAGAGGAAAATCTCATAGAGGTAAATCTGTTTCATATCAGAATATTCATGAAACGCAGTTGCTTGCAAAGTGGTGCAAAAAGAGACTGGATACGCCTGTGTCGAATGTATCTGCACAGCTGTTTAGTTTATTGTTTCTATACTCACAAATGCCCTCCTTAGGCAGGGTCCTCAGCGGCGAATGAGGGATATATCACCTGTCAACGCAATAGTGGGTGTTGATCAAGGAACCTCTCTCACAGAACTCGTGTGACTGCCCCAGCTCACCTGTCATGCGGGATAACAACTACGTTTTTACACGTTCGAGTGTCAAATGCGCCCTCAAATTCGGGTCTTCCCTTCATGAAATTTTAAGCAGGGTCGAATGAGGAACAGGGAGAGTCTTACGTGGAGTTAGATGAAATTTATCACCAAGATTTTCTACAGAGGTCTATCTATCTTCCCTACAACTCGTGGGAGAGAATCTCATAGAGATGGATCCGTTTCATACCAGAATATTCAGGGGGCACGATTTGCTTTGCAAATAAAGGAAAAACAGTTCATACGCGGGTCAGGATGGAAGCCTGTTACGGCCATACGTCGGTTTGAATTAAATATATATATATATATATATATATATATATATATATATATATATATATATATATATAATTATTATTAGTATGCTTGGTTAATATATATAAGAATATATTCAGTATGCTGGGATATTACAATTTACTAATGGATTTCTATTAAGTTTTAATAATACTTTAATACGAATTATATTTTAAAAAATCAGTTTTCCTTATTATCAAAAGAAAAAGGGAAAGGAGCTAAATAAGCTTAGGATTTTTACAATAAAATTTCTTTCTACAGATTTTAATAGGAGCATTTGTAAGGAACTCCAAGTTTATTTGATTTCCTTCTACACAATTCAATAAACGTAGCATGGATTTCCAATTAGGTTTGATATCATTTCCTTTAATAATTAGCCAATGGATTTACAAGAAATTCTTAAATGAAGAAGAACATGATAGAGTTAGGGTATGCTTTACTTTATTGGAATATTGGAACCTAGTTAAAACTTAATTCCTTTCATCAACAATACAACAAGAGGTAATGCATTAATATTCTCACTTTTCAATACATCCCTTTTTTTTAAAACAACAAAATGAAATCTAGTATGTATATTTTCTTGTAATTTTTCCTAACATTCCACTAAGGAGACCTACAATATTTCCATTAAGTTTTAAACAAGATCTACCAACATTTCAACAAGATCTATACATTTATAAGAGGTTCCAAGACAAGTTAAAAGAGAATGAATGGATTGTCTTTCTTGCAACTTTAAATTCCATCCCCATTACAAGCTTACAAATGAAGTTCAAAAACAACTTTCCTTCAACATTTTGTTACAACATTTTCTACTTCATGTGGAACAAATTTACAATAATAGAGGCTAAAGGAAACAAAGCAATATTACATTTTTCCTCCACTCAAGGTGGGTAAATACATGGTGTTTTTACATTGTCAACAACAAGGTCCCAATGCTCCAAATATCCACAAGGTGGCTCCTCCATAGTTTTGCTTGATTCACAACAAAATAAGGGGAGAGGCAACGCTCTCCTCCCAACCAAAATACCCAATGGAGAAGAGAAGCCATCCTCTCCATTGGCCCCCGAGCCCCAACTACATCACAATGGGAGAGAATCCAACTCATGGCAACTACAAGCTTCCACATAACAAACATAACATTTCACATGCATTCCATATTCCTTCAAAACAAGAGAATCAACCATCACAACAAGAGGGAAAACAATCACAACAATAAGTCACAAGGCTTACCAAGAAAGCCACAAGAGTAAGACATATGGGGAAGCCACTTATGCCTCCCAATGGGAATGGGTGCCACCTAAAAGCCTCCAATGCAAACACAATACCCCTAACAACTCTTATGCCTCCCTCAAGTACCCCTTATCCCTCCATTCACTCTTATGCCTCCCTCAACTCTTATGGCTCCCTCAAAGTAAAACAAGAAGAAATGCAAGCATTTCTCTTACAAGGTGGACACCCAACCCAAGCTCCCTCCTCAAGCACATGATCTCTTATGCCTCCCTCAATTAAGCTCCCCATAGTCTCCTCTCACTCCCAACTTAGGCATTCTACCCATTCCCAACAAGCATTTCAAACAACAACATTCAACACAACATAAAAATACATTCATATGACAAAAGAAACATAATGCAACAAAGGGGAAGCTCCTACCTTTCCATGGTAGAGCTTGCTCCAAATATGAAGTCTCAAATCCCTCCAAGGATCAAGCAAGCATCCACAAGCTCCAACAAGTTCTCACAAGTATCCACAAGCTCCAAAAATTCACAAGCTCCTTCCAAATCCTCTCCTCTCCAAAATACAAAAAAAAAGGGCTAAAACATGAAACTTCCAACCCCCAAAACAAACAAGAGGCTCAAATAAATAGAGAAAAGAGAGGGAGGGATGATGTGGCTCCAAGTAGGATGCCACCTCCTTTTCCCTCCACTCCACATCATTTGGTCAACATCAAATTCCAATGCACCATTAATAAGTGGTTGAAAGAAAGGCAAGCAACTTGCACACTCCAACTAAGCCCACTCCCTCAAAGGACAAAATTAAATTTGAAAGAAAGTGCAATTAATATTTTTACCCTTTTATCCCCCCAAAACACCTAAAAGACCCTAAATTTGGCCTTCCAACCCATAGGTAGGGTTGGCATGGGGTTTTAAGAGGTGTGGGACAAGTTTGACTTGTCCCACAAGCTTTGAAATTTGGCCTCAAAGGCCAAATTCGAGTTTCCCATGTGGGGTAGAGTGTGTTACACTCAAACTCAAACACACATCAATCCACACAAAATCCAAAGTAAATCAAGGTTAATAAATGAACTCTCTTAGGTCACATCTTTTAATTAGTTTAGGACAATCTCAAATTAACTTAATTAACCCACTACAACCCATGGCTAACAAAGGGTAAACTCCAATCCAAGGAATATGAATAATAACACAAGTAAAATATCACTTACTAAGAGCAACACATACCAACATAATAAAAAGGGAAAAAAACTAAAACAACACAACACATGAGCCCTAGGTCACAATTTTCCCTTTACCAGATAAATCTAACACACACACAATTACTTGTTGCCATGGTGACCTTAGCTGGATTCTTCTCAAATTCCGATGTGGTTGGTCTCCACTCCCAATTTTGTTGTGAATATAATATACCTGCAGAACAGAAAATACCTCCTTCGGCCTGTTGGCCGCATTAAAACATTCATGCCAAATATACAATATAATCTAAAATAATCAACACCTGATTTACTATCATCTATGCAAGTACGATATCACTTAACACTTTCTAGCACATTCTTATTCCACATTTCATTTATATCAAAACGATCATCACATTAGTCAAATTATCAAGTTCTACTCAATATGATTAAATATATCCCATGTCAGAATTAAGATAAATATCCCTGTCAAAAGTATACAAATATCATCATCAAATGTCCACCAGTAAACCATATGCATCATATAAAGATCAAATCAATAACAGTCCCATGTCAATGATATCTACTAGCATGCTAAAACAAGAGGTCATAATAATCCATAGTGAAGTAATCAGTCTCGAAAACAACAAAACAAAACGAAGTCGAAGGGAAGTGGGCACTACAGAACGATGACATGTGCCTAGTGCTATCTACTTTTTGTAGCTCTCTTACTTTTGTTTGTTCTTTGGGTATTTTCTGCCGCCTACGTGACGTTTTTGTGGGACCGTGAGTTCTCCTATCACCCTTGCTAATGTAACGCTCTTGTTATTAATATAAACAGCAATTCCAATAATAATATAAATATTAAAACTCTTATTTTTCATCAAAGTTACAAACCATCATACTAAAATTAAAATGATTTGTAAGCACGTTCCTTGATTATACTAAAAGTAATATGATTGTAACTGTACCCTGATTTTGTATTATATGAAGAGGGGAACGAAATATCATAAATTAGTTTTTCCCAATAATGCAAAGGTGGTGCTAATATTAACAACTCTATTTAGATAAACAATATAAAGATTTTTTTAATGACATTAAATGAACCCAATTTACTCCTCATATCGTACTGAAGAGCAAGGAGCATCATCCACTCTAAACAATTAACTACTCATTTTTACACATTCATATATTCATTAATTTTGGTTCAATACTCGTTGGATACATTGTTTGGTTTCAAATTCTTTTCCCCACAAGTTTTGTCATACGTTTATGGTGATGTACCATTGAAGAACAAAGGATACAAAATTCCCAAAGTGTGAAGAAATTTAGCAACTTCCTTAGTCAGCGTCGTATCTACATACAAAATTCCCAGTTTCAATAAGGTGAAGATGCTGCTTAAGAAATTGGATGTTGCAGACACCAAAGTTGAAAAATTGCCTTAAAGAACTGACAATTATAAAGCTGCCACCTTCCTAAAACAATGGTTGTGGAACAACCACTTCCCTATTAACTTTTGGGAACTCTACAACTTGTGGAGGCCATGAATTTTGTAAACACAAGAAATCAAGAACCTGTTTTTAAAGAAGTATATAGAGTTTCACCGGAAAATCCATAAAAAAGAACAAGAATTGAATTTTAATATTTTCCATGTTTGATAAGCATAACAATCTACAAGTTTGGGCATCATCAACCTTCCTTAATTTTATTGACAATCCTTATAGTTTAATGGAGCGTTTTTATTATTGTTACAACTTAAATGGATGTAAAAAAATCTTTAGCGTTACAAACATTTTTAATTAAAGGTCTCATCCTTAATCTTGATGTTCTTGCTCATTGCAATGTTAGAATTTAATATTTGTTCATTTCAATGTTTATATTTGTATAGAATCTAATTAAGATCTAAAAGCGCCTTAAAAAGATCAATTTGATGATAGATTGTAAAGACATGTCTTAACATAGACGACCATTTTTTTATAATAGAGAAGATAGTGAAATGCTCTAGATTATTGGATTGTCTTATTCAAGCTTTTCATCTGCAAAGCTATCTTAAGAATATGTGGCCATAACCTTGCATTGTTATTGTCAGAGAAGGTACATATACGCTTAATGGCGAAGAGTGTGTGAGGTATGGTGCACCCACACGAATGACTGCGACGGCCACGAGATTGCTGTGTGAAACGTGTGTTTTGCAGGTTTTATTAAATGAGTGGTTTATATAAGCGATCCACCACAGCTGGATCGGTCATTTTGCTACTTTTCTGGCCATATAAATCACAGAAAATGCACAGACATGTAGCACGTCAGTTCATTGTTACTATTCTACATCAGGTTATATATTAATTTTAACTTTCAGTTTTTAGGGTTTGCAAGACTTTCTTCATAATGTCTTCTTATGTTTTAGGGTTACTAAGATTATAATTTTGTTTTTGAGTTTTAGGGTTGGGCAGATGTGGAAGTTGAAGAGAATGTTGGTGACAAGGATATGGTATCGTCCGTTGGAGGAATGTTGGAGGCGTAATGGAGATGACGATGACGACGACGATGACGACGATCCCCTGACGTGGCACCTGCAGCTTGACTACACTCCTTAATGTCTTATATTTGGATCCACTCAGGTCCTCTGTTCACACACTGGACCGAATACAGGTGCTTCGAATGTCTATTTAGTTTATTTACTCCATATAAATATAATCCACGTTCTTCTCCTTGAATAGTTAAAGAGTGAATCTGTTGCCCAAAGTGAATGGCATTGAAATTTTCATTAATTTTCTGTTCTTCATAGGGCAGTCTGATGTGGCCTGGGTTTTACAAGTTACAATACTTTTTTCAGTTTCAGATTCAATGTTTAGATTAAAGATTTAACGCTTTCGCAGTTTATTAATAAATTAGGTTTAATTTTTTTTTTTTTTTTTTTGGGAATAAATGTATGCAAAATTTTCAATCTATGTTATGGACCATCTCTCCACGGATAGATCTATTTTATGGACCATCCCTCCATCTGAGTTGTATGTATCTATGTTATGGACCGTCTGTATGATTTTTTTGCAATTTTTCAATCATTGTTACTTAAAAGGGTTCCTCGTCCCCGTCTAGTTGCTATATCTTTTATATGGGGAGAACCTTAACCAGTACGTACTAACGGCTGTCTCGGCAGAAATGACAAAACAATTCAGATAGCAGTCGAAAAAATCATATTAAATAAAACCGGGCTCGCTTCACATCTATGAAATGTGCACAGGCAGGCTGTTGGGGACGCCCAAGAATCGAAACGCACAAGTGCAGGGGTTGAATCCTGGTTGAAAAGCGAACTTTTATATACATAAACAAGAGATATACAACATTGATTGTACAAAAACGGGTGGAGAAAGTCACACCGCATAATGCTAATCACGTCGAGCCAACCAGGCCTTGAGAAAGAGATCAGATTACATCAAAACTACACGATAAAAATGCGAGCATCAATTACAAAAAGCAAATAAAACAAAGAGCCAGAAAACTAGGCCACAATGACAAACATGGTAGATGGAGGAGGAGGCAGAGGGATGTCAAGCTTATCACCCCAGCGAGAACAAGGATGAGCCGAGTCTGGGATGGGTTCCAACCCACTTTCATCTTGCTGCTGCTGCGAACTGTTAAATTTTTATTTATGATAATTTGTAGTGTTATTGATTTTGGTATATATTGAATAGTTTGAAATTTTATAAGATTTAATATAACTCTATTTCATTTTTAAAAATTTAAAGTACAAGCTAAATAAAAACTTTCACCATATAATCTATCATTAATGTATTTCCGAAAAAATTAAATTTTAAAATTTTAACCTATCAAACAAATCTTAATTTATAATCATTATTAAATTTAAAATTAAACTTTTAATTATTATTTTTAATATAATATAAAATTATATACATCCTAAATAATGAAACCTATAGGTTAATATTGGCATACAAATTATAAAAAAGCAGTCTTAATAATAAAACCTCAAAAGAACTGGCATACATATTATGAAACATCTATTAATAACGCATTCCCTTAAAATTTAGGTTAACATTAGGGGTTGGCAGAGTATTCTATAAAACGTATTTAAATTTTCTTCAAATAATGAGGTCTCCTAAGAACTGGCTTTAGTCAAGAATACCATCAAACTTCTTAGATTTTATCAGTTGAGTATTATGGCTATTTTTTAGTTTTGAGTATGTTTACTTAACTGCGGCTGAGCGTATAAAACAATTTCAATAAAGTATTATGGAGTCTATTTACTATTGTGTGTCGATTTGTTGTCGCTATTGTTACTTCTAAGTGTGTTTACTTAACAACTAGGCATAATAAGTAATAATCTTTTGGGTAGATCATTGTAATCGATAACATACATAATTTATTTAGAATTTGATAGCCTAGCTTCCTAACGTGCATATTTTTAATGTTTTAGAACCTGTTCCCCATATATCTTCAATACCATCTTCTTTTTTGGAAAAAAATAGGTCAAAGTTTTATGTCTCTATGCTTGAGGAGCTGGACAACGAGTGATTAGCTAAAGTTTGAACTGGTAAATAAGATTTCAAGTTTATGTATGGGATTTGAACACAACTATTGTTATGGGTGTTTTAATTTTAATTTAATTTTTTTAATCTAAATAATAAGATTTTATCTATCAATAGGTTTCGTATAACATTCTAAATGTTTTTAATTGGTTAATGAACAATTAAATTTGTTTTAAAAAGTGATGAAGGATATGAACGATTATTTGTTTGTATATAAATATTACTATAATAAAATATTGACTTCTATAAATGCAATTAATTAATATTGTACGTTTAGTTAAGTAACATTAAATTAGCATTATACCGAGTTATCTCAATATTGTAAATTTTTGAGATTTACAAGTACAACAAATGAATTTACGTAGAAACCAACTTTTGTATTGCTTGTTTATTGAATGCAAAGGTTTACAACTATATAGCCACTGTAGGAGAATCCTAGGAGCAAAATCCATGGAAAAAATCCATTAGTTAGCTTATACAACCACAATTAGAACAACAATTAACAATAAATGTGATTCCAAGTTGAACAACCATTAACAACAATTGCACAAGTTGTTAATGCGTAGCTGAAAGTTGGAAATAGTGCAACTGAAAGAGTTGATTGTGCTAACACCCCCTTTAAGCCTAACTAAGGAGACAAAGTCCTAAAGAGAGGAAAGAGGAAAGATTAGAGAGGAAAAGAATATATGAATCCCCCCATAATGAAAGAGCTCCCATGCTAATGATGAATGCTTGAAGACAGAATATGATCCACTACCTGCAAACAACATTTATCCCCTTAGGAAGAAAAGGATCCATTGGTGATTGGAGAAGCCAATCCAAAAAGATGGGTGATACTGGAATCCAAATCCAGATGATGTGTGCCTCTAAAAACTACTCACATGTCCACATGTAGAAAGAGATGATGGTGATCCAAGATCCTAAGTCCTTTTAAGTTTGATATACAACAAGCTACAAAGGTGAAGAAGATGGTGGGCCAACAAAGTGTTGATGTGGTTGTCATCAAAGAGGAGAGATAACCCCTCAAATGTGTCCTCCAAATATGAAATGTGAGTCTCCATGAACAAGTTTGAAAACTTGTCAAGAGATCATCCCAAAAAGTTGAATCAGGAAGACTATGGATGCCCTGCTGCAAGAGGCCATTGGAAGCTTTCGAAGAAGCAACACAAAGCTCAGATGTAGCAGATGCGAGGACAAAAGAGTGGTCCTCAAAAAGAAGACATATGTCCTCAATAGTGTCATCTAGATCCAAAATGAGGGATTCTACAAACAAAAAAGAAATGTCTGGTAGAAATTTCTCCCAATGGACTGAATCCAAAAGACATAAATGATCTTGCTGCAATGAATCACTGGAGGCTCTCAAAGAAGCATCTCTAGAATCAAGATCTGCAACAGGTGTTGTTGATGGGAAATCAATGAACTGATCATCCATACAAGATGTGTCCACATTAGATGAGGTGAACAGAAGTCTCAATATCATCAATAGCCTGGTTTTCCAAGGAAACATCACTTTCTAGATGAAGATTCAATGTCTCCATACAATTGTTGGATGATGATCCAAGCAAGGAAAGGGAACTCAGTGTGCTCTATGTGATTTAGAGTATCCTCAGAAATAGTAAGACATATTAGTCCATAGACTATGTCATTATTATTAAACCATGCATTCTTTTCATCATAGTCACTTGGCTCAGGAACGAGTCTGAGGAGATAGGGTAGTAGATCTTGCTCAAGGAAATGATTCTTTATCCCTTGTTTCCAAGACAAAAAATTCTCTGAAGCTAGCCTAACAACAAAATGATGAAAATGGTGTTTAAAAGACATGATTAACCCTCTGTAAATGGAACTTTATCTCAGTTCATGATTACAAAGTACATGTATAATTCCCCAATAATGAATGCAAAAATCATAAAAAGACTTATCCTTCACATGCAGTGACACGCAAGCACATGAACAAAACATGCAAGTTCATGCAAAAGAAATTTGCAGGATGTAGTAAGGAACGAGCCCGATCTGCAATCATAAACCTCCAAAACGCTCCGTCTCCTATGCAACTGGCATCAAGCGGCCTTTTGAAGATGTATGATGTGTATGAGACCATTGGTGAGAGGTAACGACCTGCATCGTGAAATTGTTGACTAGAGCTGAGTCGCTGCGAGTGTATGGTAGAGGCCTGCAAATCTCATAAAGTGGAGACTATGAGGTCACCCTTGAAGAGTGAACAATACCCCAACACCCAAAGGTGAATCGGGTCTTCTTGGCAATGATACACAACCATCAAGATTGGGGAAAACAAAAAATCGTGGCTGCCTACACAAGAAATCGAGCCTCTGTTTGAAGATTGATGGGAGTCAATGTGGGAGACAACAATTTTGAACGCCGATCGGAGATTTGCAACTATTGAAACAAAGGAAATCTACATGTCGTTACCCAATCGTTGTTCAATGCATTCGCTTTGGCCGGACAACATCTTTGACTGCTCTAATACCATGTAAAATTTTCTAGATCTACAAAGACAAATAATCAAGAACAAAAAATGAATTTGCATAGAAACCAACTTCTGTATTGCTTGTTTATTGAATGCAAAGGTTTGCAACTATATAGCCACTTTGGGAGAATCCATGGAGCAAAATCGATGCAAAAAATCCATTAGTTAGCTTATAAAACCACAATTAGAACAACAGTTAACAATAGATGTGATTCCAAGTTGAACAATCATTAACAACAGTTGCACAAGTTGTTAATGCGTAACTGAAAGTTGGAAACACTGTAACTGAAAGAGTTGATTGTGCTAACAAATACAACTTCAGGTCTTTGAAATCCCTTAATTTTTTTGTTTCTTACACAAGAATAATAGAGAATATGAAATCACAGGCTTACAGCCCAAAGAGTTATAAATGATGGGAGTAGTTGTTTCAAATACAGAAAGTTATTATAGCGAGATGCATTCTGTAAAGCCCTTGCTCACTCACCACCTCAACACGGTTGGCTTTGGAAACAATATTAACTAATATAATGTAAGGTATTACAGTTTAGTGGCCTAGACGTTATATATACAAGTTCTTTTATAGATTGTTTACGTTTCAAACGTGCGGTATGTTTTTTCACAAATGTGGTCAGGCTGAAAATTTAATCATCTATAAAGAGCTTAAATTAAGGTTGAAACTGTTCCATTTCAGATAATGATCTCAAATTTACAAGTATCAAACACCATTCTGATGCAGTGATAACAGGTTTCTTTTTCTTAGGTAAATGATTAGACATTACGAGATTTAGACACCTAATTTTTGTACGGGATTGCTATGGTGTTAGTTTTTTTATTGGGGATTAGTTCAATTTAACGTTTCATTAGTAAATTTTTCAAGTTGTTGGCCTTTTTTCACAAGTGTTGATTTTGTCTCGTTTCAATTTTGATTCTAAGAAAAATATATAATTATAGAGCACCATAACTAGCTGACACGTTACCATATTAAACAAGAGCAGCAATGCTGCTAAGTACTGTCCTAGTTGTATTGAGAGATATGTAAGAAACAAAGGAAGATGGAAGATGGAAGATGTAAAAAAGTAAAAGTCCTGGTCATTTAAAAGCATGCTTTTGGATGTTATACTTTAAAGTCCACATAAAGTCCAAGTCCTTTTATTTGTTCATTAACTATATATTAAAAATGTAAAAAGGAAACCAAGAAAATAAATGCTATCATAAATGTTATGACACCATAAATGCTATTGACATCATGTTTTTCTTGAAATTGCTGAAGGCTGCAATAACATGTTAATTTTTAGGCCAATCTTATTGAAGATAAATACATTTTTACAATTATTTTGTTAAAAAGTGTGCAGCTTTAGTGATATTTATTAATGTAAGAATTGTATATTTGTTTAATGAAAATAATAAGACTGTCTGATTGGTTAATAAGTACAAAAATAACAACTAGTTAAACAGATATGAGGCCTATAGTAGAATCTGCCTTTGGCAATACTAATAACGTGTCAAGGTGGGTCCCTCCTTGTGATCTAACTTCGAACTAATGGCCGTTATTTCCAGCAATCTTCCATTTCATTTTACTTTCATGAGCGGGCAGAAAAAGTGTTACCCAGGGGCTGCCCCAGCCAGCCATTGCTTATGTCACCATGAATTCCCCAAAATTGTGATCTAACAGGTCTTTGATGGAATATTTGTTGGCTGAATGACACGTTTTTCATATAATATTTTTATTAATTTATAAGCAGATAGGGGAGAGGAGTTAGTAGTGGTGCAACCTAAGTTAGAGGTCCACAAAATCAATTCTATATTATGTGGGATCTATTTTTTTCACCAACATGTAGTTCAAGTTTTTTTAATTATATATTTATCTTTGGAGTGTTTAATTGAGGGGAAAGACATATTTTGAATTGATTTAAAATAGTAAATTTGAGTTACACCTTGAACATGGGTGATAATGGTTGAACATTGAATATTTAATAATAACAAATCTTACATGTCATGATGTGATTGGGTGTTGTCATGTCAAAATTAAATAATCACTAGGTACTTTTATGACAACTATTGGATGTTGTGTATTCAAGACACTATGTCCACAATTGGACCATGCTCAAGTATTGGTGGCTCTCCCTACAAATTTTCAAAGGCAACATTGGTAAGTGTTTCACATGTGTAATGCACGAAACAAATCTCCGATAAGGTTGGAAATTGATAGGATGTAGACTCTTTTTGTGATTTTAGCCGTATTTTATAGGTAAAAAATTTAGGTAGAATGATGACCTAAAAATTAGAAAATTGTATAATTTTTTAAATAGTTGTTTACAAATATATATAAAATATATGTAAATATACAACTTATTTTTTATTTTTGTATATTTTTAGATTTTGATTGTTGACAAAGCTAGGTCGTCAACAAATTTTGATTTGAAAAATGCATATAAGTTGAAATTCTAGGTCTATTCGTGAGGCTAGCTTTGATTGATCTTTTGGAGTTTTCCAACTCTACGCCCCTTTGGATCATCAGAGAAAATCTAATCATTTTTAAAATTTATTACTTTTTGAAACATAAAATAGTTGTTCTCAATCTTGAGTATAGTGTTCTTGTTTTTTTAAAAGAAAGTAAAGGAAAATAGAGTTTTGTTTTAATGTATTAAAAAAAAATGTTTATAGGGAAATGTTTACCACTTTTGGCCTATCATTATTAGTTTAGAAGAAGTAACTCATATTGTTGCATCGCATTGCATTGCTAAAAAAGTATTATTAGTAATTGGACATGAGTCATAAACTACTTAAGAAGTGATGTGAATTGAAGTTAATTTGTGCTTTCGTTTTGATATCAATAAAATAAATAATTTTTTAGTATAACGAGCCACATTTCCTTGACTTGACTTTTTTAGTGAAATAGTTCATGCGTGTTTTATGTATGTGTCAACATTTTGTATGTAAGTCTACTGAAAACATTAGAAACTACAATGTTCGACAAAAATAAGCGAGTCCATTATACTTTGATGGATGTCCACACCCTATTCTAAAGCTCTCATTTTCACACGGTTAAGAGTATGCTAACAAAGGTTGTTGAGCTATACTTTATACCTTTCCCATGCATTTAATTAATGTTTTGATGGATTTTTCAACAAAACCATTTTGTGCATATCCTACAAGCACAAAAATCTACAAGATGTCTTATCAAGGCATTTGTCGCATGCCTTGTGTATGGTTTCCCATTTTGTCTACATTCCTACAAATGCACTCACAACTACATCTAATAAAAATAAAGTATCCATTATACTTTGATGGATGCCCATGACCTGTTCTAAATCTCCCATTTTGGCAGAGACCAGAAAATGTCTGCGCAAAGGTTGTAGAGTACAAACATGTTAAATACATTTGTATTCCCATTTTGGGCATATCTTGCAAACATTGTAATCCACGAGGCCAAATTTCTATTAGGTATTTAATTCGTTGCATACATATATACTAGGAACTTGCAACTATATCTATGGATGAAATTCCTTTCTCCATTATGCTTTTGTGGATATCCATAACTTGTTTCAAAGATTCTATTTGGAATAGGTTGGGAGTATGACATCGTGTAAATGATTCATCATCAAAAAAGTGTGAAGAAAAAAAAGCAATACATGTAGCTAATGGTACCAATTTTGTCATCAATTTCTTCCCCAAACTCGGTGGAATGATGTCTTTTGTCTTTTTCCAAATGCAAAGTATCCCAACACCGTAAAACAAACAAAAAAACAAACAAACAAACACACACACACACACGCACACACACACACACACACACACACAACACACACAACACAACACACACACACACACACACACACACACGCACACACACACACAAAATTATACATACATATATGCTTTTGATGTGCCAAATTTTGGAAGGATAATGTTGATTGGATGACGATTATAGAAATGTCAAGGTTGAATTTTAAATGTAAACCATTACAAATCCTTTCAAATACAAATTTATTGTGTAGTATTTACACCTTGACATTCCATTACAACTTGAAGTGCATTGGTGACTTATTCTAATAGGTAGTACTAACATGATAAATACTGTGAGGTAGACATGCCATTTATTTTTAAACAAGTAACAAAATTCATTGAAACTCGTAATATCTAAATATGGGAAAACAAGGTTTATTTAGAGAGCACCTATTATCTCCATTACTACCTTAGGTTGGATTACTATTGGTTACATTTAATGAAATAAATATGATGTTTTGGTGCTAGAATATGGATAGATTCTTAGGAAAAGCTTCCACTAAAAGGATGTTAGAAAAAGAAAACATTTGTTGGAAAAGGGATCCTTGTATCTATATTCCTCGGCGTAAAAAGAAAATAGTTTATCCCTTCAATGCTTTGCTAACATGATATATATATATATATGTTATAAAATCATATCATTAACGTTTTAGTCTACACTTTAATGTATGGGTTGCATGATTAGTGTTATAATACAAGGTCGCCTTATGAATCCTATTGATATTGGTGACCTAACTATACACTAAGATAAAATAAAAAGAAGGTGTGATGTGGTGTGGTGTGAGAACAATCGTTGGCTCTATGTTTTTTGAAAGGTATGCTTTAGGTTAAGTTTTTTTACAACTACTTCATTTCTCAATGTATCAAATAAAAATAATATAAAAAACTCAAGGATCATCAATGACATGTTGGGTAATTAAACCTCTATCAAAAAAATATTTTCAAGCCATCAATCTTCATACTTGAGACCAAATTCTGCAAGCATTCGAATAAAAAATTAGGGCCAAATTGAACCACAAGAGACTGTGAGTTCTCCTATAGAGTTAGGATTTGTGAAATTTTATTTGGGGGTTCTTGAGACATTAGATCTCGCCTAAACACCAAATTGAAATCAAAATTAATATATTTTGACATCCACAATGTAGAAAAATAGGGACTGACATATGTTGGATGTAACACGGTCACACAATTTCAAAATAAGTTGAATTTTTATTAGTGAAACTAGAAACCATAATCTACTTATCAAAAAAAAAATACATAAAAATCATCAATTTGGTCATCCAAAACATTACAAAAAAATCACATACATGTAGATGTGTGTTGCATCTTCTATGGTGAGCAGTGTAAGACTATAAGGTGTGAAAACAAGATCAAGAATGAAGAATGTCTTAGGAACAAAGAAACATGAATTAAAAAAGGAGGAATTCCTAAGATCACCTCTACATTTATTATAGTAAAAGAAATTTCATGTTTTTTCTCCTCCTGTATATTAAAATAACTTTACATTCATTATAATAAAAATAGGACTTCTTTAAAATTATAGTGAGAGGATTTTTTTTTGGGGATTAGGAAACCATATATAGAGGAGAGGGGAAATATGAGAAAGAAAAAAATTTACTCATCCTGAAACAAATCATCCATTTTCTTCATAAGAGGACCATTTCCATTGTGGCATCACCCCAATTGACATAAGGATCATGATATATTGAGGTTTATATGTTACCACAAACCAAAGAAAATAACCAACATGTGATTAAGTGATTTTTTATTGAATATCGATTCTTATATTTGTAGAATCATTTCCAATATGCATTAAAGAGGCATATCCAACTTAGGTAGAAAGGCATGTATTTAGAGGCAATTAATTATATTTTTTCAGATTATGGAGTCTCATATAAGGATATGTGAAGGATGTGCAAGTAAACATACTCATTCCATAAATAATTAACTATTTTATTAGTAATAGGACCACCACTTATTGTGGCATCACCCCTATTGACATAAGGATAACGATATATTAGGGTTTATATTTTATCGTAAACCAAACAAACTAACCAATATGTGAGATTAAGTTTTTAAATCAATGACTATTCTTAGAGTCATAGAAGCAATTCCAGGATGTATTGAAGAGGCATATATAACTTGGGGTAATAAGGCATGTATTAAGCTCCTAGGAAATTGTATAGGATTTTTTTTTCGATTATGAAGTGACAAAGAGATGTGAAGGTTGAGCAAGAAAACATACTCATTTTGTAACCAATCAACCCTTGTGTTAATAATAGGGCCACTTGCATTGTATTTTTACCCCTATTAACATATAAATCATGGTGTATTAGGATTTATATGTTACCTGAACCAAGCCGAAAAATGATGTGGGATTAATTTTTATATTCAATGGGAACATCTAGAGTCATAGAAGCAATTCCAAGATGCGTTGAAGAGGCATATTTGACTTGGGGTAGGAAAGCATCTGTTTAGAGACAACTGGACATGATAATATTTGAGATTATAAATCTATGAAAGAGGAGATAGGAAGGTTAAGAAACATACATACTCATCTTTCAACCAATCAACTAGTATATTAGTAAGAGGATCACTTCCACTTTGACATTATCCCTATTGGAATAAGTTATGGTATATTTGAATTTGTATGTAATGCATCATATCTATCATTGAAAAACAACTAGTACCAATATAGACACCTATATCCCTTCCCCAAAAATACATTTTCTAAGGCATAATTTATTTCTTTAAAGTAATTACTAATATAATGTTAATTGAATAAAACTAAACATATTCAACTTGAATTCTAATAACTTTTTTATTTCTAACAATTATTTCATAATTATAATAAACCTCTTATCAATTATTATTGTTGAAAGAAATTTTATGCAATTAAATTTAATTTTATTGATTTATTTGTTGTTTGGGAGGGGATTTTCAATGTGTGTGGTCATATTTGTTGCATTGATTAGGAAATACAACTTCAACCAAATTTTTTATATTATTTCATCAAATGAAATGAATAAATGTCTAACCCAATTATCTCACCTTTCAAGCATACTCTTGGCCCATGGAAATTTGTGGGACACTGACAATTTATTAGCTAGAAAATGCATGCATACTCCATACTTGTAATGAATTAAGAGCTTTAGAACTATGGTAGATCCATTAGATTATTACTTTAATACATCCATACATGTTGGACTCCAAATTGGAGATGCCTAGTTCTATGGTGTATTTGATATTTGTTTGAAATATCAAATAACAAACTATTACAACATACATACATTGGAGATTAACATTGTTGGAGTCCAAGTGTCGTATAGTTTTTCAGTGTGATGATTTTTCTATATATCAAAGTTCCTATGGTCTGCACATATATGTCTTTAGTACTCCTCCCAAGATCTATATTGCCTTCTACCACTTTACACTACTCAACATTGTTTGTGGAAAATATTGCATTTGGTTCTCAACAATGAGCTCACATCCACTCGCCACTTTTCATCTAAGATCACCCTTAACACAACATAAACAACCAATAATTTAAACAATTAAAAGTGTCATATTAGTTTGTTTAGTTATATGGTTATTGTTTAAATATTGTCTATAAATTCTAGATATTAATGATAAGTTATATATTGTTTTCATTTAGTTAGAGTACAAGTTGCTAATTGTGTTTTTTTATCTCTTATATAGTCATGTCCATGTAGTGTGAAATTGAAAGTAATGTGTTTTACGTATAGTCGATAGTGTGTGAGTATTTTTAATGTGATATAAATCAAGTATAAATAATGTAGTAAAGTTTGAAATCATTTTATTGCATGTGAATATGTATTGTGTAATAAATAATCTCATAGTATTAAAGTCCTAAAGTATGTTGTTTAGCTTGGATTTTTAGATATGACTCTTTAGTCTATGATTTTTTATATACAGTTGAGAATTCCTTGTAGATATGTACACAAAATGTGGAATTATACCGTATACGTAGAAGGCAAAAACTTATTTGAAAAAATGCCTCAAAGAAATATTGTCTCATCGACTACTATGATGGTAGGGTATATACAAAATGGGTCTATTAAAAAGGACATAAAATTTGAAGAAAATGCAATTGGAAGGAGTAAACCCAGACACCAAAACCTTTTTCAACATCCTCAATGTGGAAGTATATACAAGGCATGTGAAATGTAAACAAAATTCAATCCCACATTGATAGGTGGGCTTGGCCCATAGTAACATATAAACCCCAATATATCACAATTCTTATACCAATAGGGGTGATGTCTCAATGGAAGTGTTTTTTTCTCACTAACATAATTAGTCATTGGTTATGGCATAAATATGTTAGTCGTGTTGCTACCCAAGTCATATATGCCTCTTCAATGCATATGTAAATTACTTCTACGACTTTAAATCATCATTTAATCAACAAATTAATCCCACATTGGTTGGTTGGCCTAACCCGCAATAACATACAAATCCCAATATATCATGGCCCGTATGCCAATAGGGTTGACACCCCAATGGAAGTGACCCCTTAAAGACATGATGGTTGATTGGTCCCATTATCAAAGTTTTGTGACTTAAATTAGTGATTGAAAGTTGGCACTATATTTTCATTGGTAGTTACCATATCAAATCTTAATATAGAAATTTTAAATATGTATGTTAAAATCAAACATTAACATTGACAACAATGTTGATAAATATTTTTATTTATCTTAATTCCTGGGAACACATAGTTGGTGCACACGTGCAAGATTTGGATCAGCTATAGCCCTTACTCCTCCATCTTCATCTTGGGTGATTTCAACGGAGATGGTTGGTCCTACAAGCTCAATGCATCTTGGAATTGCATCCATGACTCTAAAAATTTGTATTCAGTAAAAAAATTAATCTCTTCTTGATTTTTTGGCCTAGTCGTCAATAATATATTATGTTCTTTATGCCACTAGGGATGAAGTTGCGTTGATTAGTTGTGGGATACCTATTTTATTCCACGGTTCCTCAAATCAAATATACCTCTTTCATATATATTGGAATTACTTGACAACTCACAAAATCTCCCTATAATTTATTTATAATTGACATAAATATTACACCTACTTGTGATACAAGTATAATAATTTAATTTTTTTATATATTTTAAAACCATATTAATTTCAATATTACTACGACTTAGAAGACTCCATTACACGTTATTATAATTTTATAATGCCATTTGATCCCATCAATCAACAATTTAAAAATACAATATGCAATGCTTGACATGCAGTGCACATCCATATTCGATAGCCTAAAACATGCACATGTGGAAATGGACACACCAAATAGCAGGTTGGAGCGTTGGAGGTCCCTCACCCTTAAGCCTCTCGTGAGTCGCCCCAACCAAGATAAAAAAGACAACCAAAATTTAAAAAGGATTAATGCGATTTCGAAATGACAATACATACATTTTTTTATTATACTCTTGTTCACGGACATGCCAACATTACATACATGAGATTTGTAATTTTTACGGACTCATAAGATTTTTGTGTCACTCGAGATGGAGCGAGGACTGTAGTCTACAAAAACATGTTTGCACGTAGGAAACTGAGTGTGTGACGCTCCCTGAAAGGCTGTAATAAACTTCATGATGTCATGTCATTCTAGACACCCACACATGTGAGATTTTAATATGAACTCTAAAAGTTACGGTCGACCTTTTAAGCGACGAAAACGTCCCATGGTCCTACAATCAAATATAATGTTAACAGAGGAAAATAAGCTGAACGGAAATCTGATGACCACTTTTATGGACCCAAATCCACATCACCAGAAGCTGAAACAAACCAGATGGATATGGAAACTTTATGGTGGAAAATATTGCCGTAAAAAGATGTCAAAAACATGGATTTTTTCTAGCAAAGGGCTCCTCATAGTTGGATTCCTCTTGCGAACACGTAAATGGTTTAACCCTTCAATGTTTTGCTAACGTGATGTTATATACATTATAAAACTGCATGGTTAACTTGTTAGTCTACACTTTAATATATGGTTATATGGTTAGTATTGTCATACAAGAGGGTCACCTTATGAATCCTATTAACACAAGCCCCTGAATCCATATCCCAATTTTATAGTATTGTCTCAACTATTCACTAGACAAAGAAAAATATTATGTCCCATTATAGTTCTTTTTTATTAAATAAATAAATATCTAAATCCCAAAACAATTACTATCATGGTCATACAAGTAAAATCTTCCCGATAATATGTCCCAAACTTCGGGAGGTGTAAACGCATTCTCCATTTTCTTGACTTTATACTTAACTAGTAATTGCATGTGTACAATGCAATGTGAACGCCGAATGGTTTAAGTTATTTGATTTAGAGGGATAGTTAATTACTTTTGTAGTTGATGTGGTTTGTAATTATTTGGGGTGAAATTATGTTAGTGTTGCAATGTGTTTGAGATGGTGGTTGCATCGGTATTTTGGTTGGTTTTTTGTTGAAAAATCCTTAATTGTATTGTTGATAACTTATTGATAAGGGGTGTGATTGATAGTGGAAGAGTAGGAATATAGATGAAACATTACATTGAGAGGATAAATTTGTACATTTATTTTTTTACAAATTCATACATACCTATACATTTGCAAATCTTATATCATGAGTGGTAGCCTTTTGTGGACTATTTTATTTGCATTAAACATGAATAAATGAAGTCTTCCATACATTTGAAAAAATTATATCATGAGTGGTAGGTATTTTTGGACAATTTTATTTGCACTAAACATAGATACATATGGTAACCCTTGAATGACACTACCGCTTTGGATTAGTGTTGTGTAAAGTAGTAGTGGAGGTGCTATCAAAGCAGAGGCTAGTAGTTATGATGGGTTGTTTTGGTTAAGTGAAATTAGTCTTGACTCCTCATTTCTTCTTGCTCCAAGTGTAGATATATGCGTCATTTTTTAGTACCTTTCAAATGAAAAAGGAGGGTAAATATGCAGATTGAAGGTGAGCGAACTCGGAGAAAGATGTGAATGTCATACCTTGTCTTTAAGTGTTTCCAATGTTGATAGTTTCTCTATACAAAGTAAGTAAGTACTTGGGATTTATGGATAGTTAATCCCCAAGCCATTTAATTGGAAATTGTCTTCGATTCCCTCTTGAAATAGGAGGTATTGGAATACGTAATAGGTTGGAGGGATCCCAACTTGGGCCGTTATATCTATCAAATTTGGTAACAACAAATAAAGGTAATGTTTGTGGTGGCATTAATGTGTCGTAAACAATGTCGGTGATTGTTCTTGTAGCTCCATTTACAAGTCCTATGTCAACCCATAAATTAGCAATAAGAATGAGACTATTTTATTTTCATAGAAGAAATTTGTATTAGCTGATCATCATCAAGTTCTCTATTCACTCATCTATTACCATCACCGATGGATTGTGCGATTGGAACATTTAATTCCTTAAACATTTGAAGGTTGTGGAAGTCCACCGGTTTGTAGCCTTTTGTGGAAAATTTTATTTGTGCTAAACACGAATACATTTGTTTCCCCTTGAATGGGACTGCCACTTTGGATACAAGTAGTGTTGAGTAAAGTAGTAGTGGAGGTGCTATCAAAGTAGAGACTAGTATTTACGATAGGTTGTTTTGGTTAAGTGAAATTATTCTTGACTCCTCCTTTCTTCTTGCTCCAAGTGTAGATGCGTGCCATTTTTAAGGATTTGTGAGGATATTGGGAGGACCATGTAGATGTAAATCACTCGGAATAAACATATAACATGACCATGCCTTGAACGTGTGTCCTAACTTCCAACAATCCCAAATCATTTTTTCATTAAATTTGGCAACAAAACTACCTACACTAAAGTACTTACCCCTTTACTTGAATATCTTGTATCATGACTAGGCTTCACAAATTTTGGTGTTCATTGCACATCACAAGTATGTCGTGGTATTATTTCAATGTGCTTATTAAGATGACAATTACTATTTTAAGGAACCTAGCAGAGCAGTCCTACCTATTATATTTTAACAGAGTGTTCATTTTGCATTGTAAAGATGTTCAATTAAGCAACCGGCTATTATTGCTGTTACTCCGAAATAGAACAATATTTATTCAAGTTAATATATATACCCTTTTGATCTTAAGTCACATAAGAGTTCAATCCTATAACTAAGAAGAACTTTTAACATCCATGAGGCTAGTTGCACTTTTGTTTCGAGTACTAACAAATTTAAAAAATTAGTTACAAATTTCACTTCAATCCCCAACTATTTTCATTCTTGACTTCACAAAATTAATGCAATAATCAACTATTATATTATTTTGTTACATTAGTTCAATCTGACCGGTGGAAGTTCATCACAAGATTAATATTGGACCTACATTTATGCTTTTCCATGTCAACATGACTTGGGATCATGTAAGAAAACATTTAAAGAGAACACAAACCCAATAAACATATTATTCTTTTCATTTATTTATAATTATATCTATAATTAAGTTTATCTTGGTCTGAACTACACACGGTGCTCTTCGTCCAATGTAGAAAAACTTATATCAACATGATCTTGTTTGATGTCATTTGATCCAACTATTTTTCTTGTGGAACCTTATACAATTAGAGTAGGCAACAACATAAGAGTGTACTACTACTAGTATCGGAAGTGGATTGATTTAGCTTCTACAAAAGCATTCCTCTTGGGCAAGTCGAAAAGGAACAAAATTCCCAAAAGCCAATTTTCCCCTTAAAAAATGTTGAAAGGGTTCTTCATCGGATTTTGAGATAACCATGGAGATAAGGAGATAGCCACCGAAGTCGGGAAGAAGCCACAAAAATTGGAACAAGCTACAAGAAATAGGAGGAAATTCACGGTATATTGACAAAGCTACGGTACATTTAAAAAGCGTAGGATCTTGAAGAAAATTGTGATACAACGTAGGAAGCCACATAAGATGACAAAGAGCCACGAAACAAAGACAAGTCAAGACAATATGAGATAGAATCGAAAAAGGCATGAATCAAAATAAGTGACTCTTGGAATGTTTTGTATTTTGTATATTTATTGTAATTAATCCATTGTATATGTGGGAATCACAAGAAATAAAGAGTGAGTTCCTTATGAGAAATATATGATTGTAAGAGATGGAGAGATGGAATATTGAATAGAGAAGATCGAATATATAAGCTCGAGACTAATATTTTAAATATTTAAATATGAATGAAAAATGATGTTCTAGAGAAAATTCTGTTATGTGTACTTACATTCTTTCTATTCACAATTTAGAGTAGTTTAATTTTCCGGTGTACATCACTAACAATAGGTCAAAATTCTCAAATCTTACAATGTTGTCAAGGTTTGAGGTTAACATTTTTGTTTGAGCCTGGTCAGGTTCCTTTTGTTAGTTGAATGTCAAGAAAAATATCACCACCAGGATATTGGAAACTAGCACTAACAGAAATTGAGGATTGGTGGGAAATTCAAATTCGAAATTTGTTAAAGGAGAATCCAAAGGACTAAAAGCATCATATAAAGAGACAAAAGCATAAGTCCTTGGAGAATACAAAGAATAATTTTGGTCTCAGTTTCCACATTTTCTATGGCCTTGCATATTAGCACACACCAAGAGAACAAAGTGGTCATGATTACACTTGAGAGAACCTTTTGAGTGGATTGTAGAAAAGTTAACTATACTTAATCATCTTGATGAGCCTTGGACTAGAGAAATTGATTATTGGTACGAGACTACCCTAGATTCATACATAATTACTTGGGCCATACAAGGGTGGACCAATTTCAACTACAAGAAAGGTGAAGTTTTAAGTGGAGAAAGAGGCTGATTTCTTAAATTAGTTCCATTTTTAATTAAGATTTTGATGGTAGAAAAATGCTTAATCAGAAGCATGGAAAAGTTCCTTTAGGGGACAAGCATTGTGGGATGGCATACTTGAAGGGGGAAATCCAGAGACATAACTAATCGAATTAAGGGGGTGATGGTTGAGATAATAGAAATTGGACAACATGAAGAAAAGAAAAATCATAAAAATAACATAGTTGGCGAAAAGACGGAATTGAGAGACAAGGAAAGTTAGCATTTTTAACAAAAATAACTAAAATGAGGAGGATGGAAGAGAAAGCAAGGATACTTGTAGAGAAGGAGTTAGAGAAGAAGATAGAGAAATAGAAACTAGCAAGGGAGGAAAGAGTGAATAAATTGAATAAAAGAAAAGAAAAATTGAACAAAGTTAAAAAGTAGAGAAGAAAGAAACACCCACTACAAGTGGAGGCAAGCAAGCGGCTAACGTGGAAATGGAGGAAGACACACAAAGTCTTGTTATAGTACTCTGCAATAAGAAGAGACCAAATGTTATTTACACCACAACTCCTGTGGCTCAAAATATTTTAAATAGTCGAATACAACAAGCATTATTGAGGCAAGAAATACTAGTACAAGATTTACAAAAATTAGTAGGAGGATTAAGACTAGGACTTAGAGAAATGGTAGACACAACAAGATGGGAAGAGATGAGAGAAGAAACTCCATTATTAATTAAAGAGAAAGGAGAAAAGGAAGAAGAAGTTATTGAAATGCAACAATTAGTCAAATAATTTGGAGAGAAGTTAAAAATAATAGAGAAAGATAAACTTGAGAAACAAGAGAAAGAGAAAGAAAAACAAAATAAGAAAAGAAGGAGTGACGAAGGATTAGAAGATATTTATAGGTTAAGAAATAATAAATATAGGAAGGTAGTTGTGGATAGTTATGAAGAGTCTCCAACTAAGGATGCATCCCCCAACCATCACACAATCTCAAAGGAGATGATCCCTGGATCGAGTTGCCATTCAAGTGTCGTTTGAAACACTAATTGAAAGATAAAAAAGGAAAAATATTGGAAGAAAGATATCATCAATTGCAATAATTGTTAGGAGAGTTGTATTTTGACATTGAATTATCTAGAGACAAAGGAAGAATGAGTAACTTGAAAAAGATTCATAATCAATCAAAGAAGGTTAAACCAATGAAACAAAAACAATTAGCCAGGGCCTCAAGTACATCCTCAACCAAATGAGAAAAATGGTACCAAAGATTAAATTACTGGTATTTGATAGAGATATCGGTGATGCGGTAGAACAGTTATTTCTATTGGATTCATACTAGAAGAGTAACAAAATCACAGACACAAGACTGCAAATTACATCATTTTATAGGAACTTTGAGATACTGATACACTCTGATGGTATATGAAGATGAATGCCCAAGGAACTAAGGATTGGGATACCATTGAAAAATAATTCAAGATAGACTTCCATTTTATTAAAGAACCATAAAAATGGGTGAGTAAAATGAGAGAACTGGTTAAGATAAAATGAAATAGTTAAGGAGTTCAATTACAAATTCAAAATTTTGATGAGGAAATTGGAAGATCCCCTCATAGAAAAATAGCGTATTGAATGGTCCACTTGGGGCTCCTCCATATATCAAAGAAACCTTGGATGGAAAACCTTTTAATACACTCTCAGAGGCTATAGATATGGCTATCAGATTGGAGCCCCAATAGTGGCGTAGAGATGGAGAAACGTTCTTAAAAACATAATTGGAGAGAGTACAATTGGAGCTAGCAAAATTAAAACTCCAATAAGAAATTTAGAGAAATGAAGACCTTAAGAACAATTCACCTCCAAGAAATAGCATAAGGCCTAATATTTGGTGTGTAGTATGTTGTGTAGAAGGTCACCAAAAGTCTAACTATCCTTAGAGAATGCAAAGAAAGTGAGTTTTAAAAAACACTCATCACAAAGAGCCTCTTACAGTTAGCTAATTAATACATCTGTTCGTTATTTGTTAATGAACAGTTTCATAACCGTTTCTTCCACGGCTTCCTCCCTCTCAGCCTATATAATGGCGTGAGCTCTGTATCATTGAATGTAGCAATATATACAATCTATTTGGAGCTCTATCATTGGTATCAGAGCAAGTTTGAGTGCCTGTCCCATTTTTTTGCTATGCGTGCGTGAAGGAGGAGAGGAGACTGAGTGCCTGTCTCGTTTTTGTTGTGCGTGCATGAAGGAGGAGAGGAGACTGTCCCATTTTTCTTTGTGTGTGGAGTGTTCTTTGTTGTGCGTGGAGAGAGGAATGAACTGTCAGTTTCTTTATTTTTGCGAGTGTTGAAACTGTGCGTGGAGGAGGAGGAGAGCACGAGAAACCTTCTTCCGTGCGTGCATTTTGTGTGGCATTTTTGTTTGACACTCAGAAACGTGTGGAGAGGCGACCAAGGAACCCTGCGAGGAAGCTGTGGCCGTGGAGGGACAGTTGGAGGAGCCGCTGAGCGTGAAAGATCTTTGCTTGCTGTGAGTGAAGATTCAGAACCCGTGCGTGACCTCTGCCTGCGAGGAAGTTGCTTGTTGTGCGTGGAGAATCAGAACCCGTGCGTGAACTCTGCCTGCGAGCAAGCTGTGTGCTGTCCTTGGAGCGTGGAAGACAAGAAGAATCATACTACCTGTAGAACCACGTGAAAGACCATCCAAACCCCTGTATGTGTAAGAAAAGCTGGGAAATTTTGAAGGTGTGTGCGCGTATGTCGCAAATTTTCGATGGAAAGCATTGGATTTAACACATGCAATGCACCAAATATTTGGGCATTGAATGAAAATGAAGACACCCTTTGGGTTGTTCTTTTCCTTGGTCAGCTGAGCTGCACAACACTAGGAACATTCTCTTTGATGAGATTGTGCGCGAGAATTGTTGGAATACTTTTGGTTCGACGTTCGATGTCAAGCACGGCGGATTCGTGCGAAGCAGGCGTGGTTATGATGTAGATGCGAACATGAAATAGAACGCCCAAAGGAGCGTCGGCGTCTCTTGCACGAGCCTATAGAGCCCATCTTGGGATGATTCCTTGATAAGCATTGTAGCCATTTTTGAAAAATAAATAAATAAATAAAATACATTTTGAGTTTTGAAAATGTCTTCTCCAAAAATATTGCTATCCGATGCCCAACTCTTGAAAGGGCCAAATTTCACCGCATGGAAAACCAAAATGCGGACGATTCTTCAATTCGAAGATCTTTGGGGGATTGTCTCAAGACACCCCTCCCATGTGCTTATGATGATGACATTGGAAAAATATGAAAAGGCTGATGCGAAAGCGCTAATGCTCATCACCACGAGTCTTTACGATTGAGGTGCAGCCATACATTCGGGGAAGCATTGCTTCTTCTCGGGCATGGAGCGCATTGTGTACCATCTACGAAGCTAAGAATCGATGAAAAAGTTGCTGACTTGAAGACAAAGCTTCATCACGATGAGTATGCATGATGGCGAGTCAGTAGAAGCTTTCTTGCAGCGTGTAGGTGAGTTACGTGTGAGAACTCTGCACTCGGTGAACTAGTGGACGACAAGTTGCTTAGTCCCGCTCACCCTCTGAGCTCTTCCTTCACGAGTTTGAGACACTAATCACCACGTTGACAATCACTCAACAGGAGGTGAGTTTTGCAACCCTGGTGAATTATCTCAGCAGGAAGAAGCCATGCAAAATGTACAAGAAGCCTTCGAAGACAAGGCTCTTATCATGAGGCAAAAACATAAGCCTCGGAAAGGGCAATCAGCCCCCAGAATCGAAGCGGCATGCTCGGCGGCCATCTTCATTTCTTTAGCCACGGCCACCCCGTAAGTAGCATAATCACAAGGCGGATCGGTGGTGCCACATTTTCTCCACGAGATACACACACACATGGACATGTGATTATTACAACGGCAGTGAAGTATGGAAATTCTAGCGAAGAGAGCACGCCACGAGGATATTCCAAGAAATCTCGATGGCATGCTTGTAATGAGAGAGAAGGGCCACATTGCTTTGCTCGCAAAGGATGCCACCTCGATGAAGAGGAACCGAGATCGACTCATTCGACATTGTTCTAGTCTCACGAGACTTGGAGCAGCCGTCGAGAAGATGTCTGGTTGATTGATCAGTCAGCGCCGAGAAAACACATATTTGGTAACAAAAAGTTGTTCCATACTCGAGTGACCAGACCCACTTTGGAGATCGGATCACCATTACAGGACAATCAAGAGTATATTACAGCGAGGGATTGGTGATGTCATCATTCCTCTTGGAACACGAAGATATACACTCACAAAGGTGCTATATGTTGAGGTTTGACTTCAAATCTTTTTTTCGTAAGTCAACTTCTTAACCATAGAATGTAGGTTGAATTCTTTGTTGAAAAAGGGTCAAGTCTGCATCATTTCGCAAGAGAGAGTGAGTCATTGCTCAAGCATTTATGAAGGGCCGTCTATTTGCCTTTGGATGCGGTCACTTCATCTAGCGTTTCTCTCTCTATCAACGGCGAGTCCAATTGCTGGCACTTTCGATATGGTCATCTTTCTGCCAGGGCTCTGCATCAACTCATTGTGAAGGAAATGGTAAGAGGGCTTCCTCCACTCTCCCATTCCTTACCTGTTTGCTCAGGATGTCTTGAGGGAAAACAACATCGAGGTCCATTCAAATAGAGCTCTTATCATTCTCTGAGCATCTTCAGGTCGTTCACACCGATCTGTGCGGACCCTTGCCAGCTAGCTTCCGAGGTTTTGCGTACTTTGACTCATCATTGATGATTACTCACCAAAAATTTGGGTATATTTCCTTCGGAAGAAGAGTGAGAGCACACTGGAAATTTCGGACCTTCTAAGGAGAAGAAGCCACCGGGCGATCTGGGAAGCCTCTTCTTCTCCTCCACTTAGATCGAGGGGAATTTGTGTCAAAGAAGTTCTTAGCATACAGCGGCATGGCATTGGCACATTTGGAACATTTGCTCCCTACACGCCCCAACAAAGCGGGATTTCAGAGCGCCACTTTGAGGGATTGTCATGGAGATGGCTCGTTGTATGCTCTCGAAGCCAAGTTGGAGGATCGATTTTAGGCGGCTAGATCCAGGCACAGATGTATCTACTCAGGGCACCCGAAGATCTTGCAGAACAAGACAGGAAGAGGTATGGGTGGATGGTCGTAAACCTTCTATTCATCATTTGAGAGTTTTTGGTTGTCTTTGCATATATGCATGTTCCGGATAATAGAAGGAAGAAGATCGATCCAAAGACAACTTTGCCATGTCTTTTCTTGGGGTATAGTACTACCTCGAAGGCATATCGTCTCATGGATCTGAGCGAAGAAGATCTACGAGAGTCGAGATGTGGTATGTGATGAGTCGTCCTTTGACTCCCTGCCACACAATGGAGATCGATAACCGACCTCGTCACATCGATTGCTCACACATCCGGATGATGAGCAAGATGATTCTTCTCGAGAGAAGAAGAAGAGCTGAGAGTGGAGACTTGTTCGTTGATCTTGGCACTTTGGAAAACACATCTTCACATCAGGCCCGGCGCTAGCGTCGAAATGGGTCAGTACTATCGGGGATGCACACACTGAACTCACTTCAGTACTTCTAGGAGAGTTAGAACACGAAGTCAAGCTAGACATGAGGTAAATTTTGCACTCATGAGTTTAGTTTTGAGAGCACGAAACACCCTTTGTTCGTGAGGCATTAGACCAACCACGGTGGAAGAGGCTATGGATCTTGAATATGATTCCACGATTGAGAATCGGACGTGGGAACTTGTCGATCTGCCTCCGAGTAAGAACTCCATTGGCTGCAAAATGGATTTTCAAAACAAAATATAAGGTAGATGGTTTAATCGACAAACACAAAGCACGACTTGTTGCGAAAGGGTTATGCTCAGAAGAAGGAATTGACTATGATGAGACCTTTAGCTGCGAAGATCAAAACCATCGAGTTGTATGTACAGCTAGAAAGCACAAAATGGATGGAAAACTTGCGAGATGGATGTCAAGAGTGCTTTTCAAAGCGGTGATCTCTGAGAAGAAGTGTACATGGCTGACTTGAAGGGTTTGTAGATGAGCATCAACCACACAAGGTATGTCGTCGATAAAGTCTCTTTATGGACTCAAACAAGCACCTAGGGCATGGTATATAAAAATTGATGATCACCTATTGCGGCATGGATTCACTCGTAGCCCCTCGGATACAAATTTGTATATCGAAGGTAGGAGCAGAGATTGTCATTACGGTTTTGTACGTAGATGATCTTGTGATCACGGGGAAGTTACGACAATCTTGTAGATGATGTAAAGAATGATACGAAGAAATCCTTCGACATGAATGATTTGGGGCTACTTCACTATTGTCTTGGCTTAGAGATATGGCGAGAAGAAGAATCATATCTTCGTCTCCCGGATGAAATATGCCAAGACACTCTGAAAAAGTATGGGATGTCATTGTAAACCAATGTCCACACCTATGGAAAAAGGTTTGCAACTATCTAGATTCAGGGGATTCACCACGGGTAGATGGCATTCACTTCTGGAGTAGCTTGTGGGAGTCTCATTTACTTGACTTATACGGACGGATCTTTGCTTTGCGGTAGAAGTGAGCTATCTTGGATTTATGCGGGGAGCCGAAGAAATGTCATTGGATAGCAGCAAAGCATGTGTTGAGATATGTCGAGAACTGATTGACTTTGAGTGCAGGTATCGAGAAGAACACTCGAGTTCTTCTTACAGGATATCTGAGACTCGGACTATGCGGGATCCGTTGATGACAGGAAATCCACTTGAGGATATGTTTTCATCTTGGATCTGGACCTATCTCGTGGATCAGCAAGAAGCAAACTATTGTTGCTCTCTCATCCTTGAATGAATACCATGCTACATGAGGAGCGTGTGCGAAGCAATTTGGTTACGTCGCATTACGGAAGATATAGGGATTCTGAAGAGAAACCTCCCATCATTCAACTAGCGACAATCAAGGTGTGTTGAAGCTTGTGAAGAATCTGTTTTCCATGAATGAACAAAGCATATTGAGTTCGAATGTCACTACATTCGTGAACAGTCTTGAACCACCAAATTCAGCTCGATCTTGCCTGCTTGATTTTCGAGTTGCAGATATTCTCACCAAGCCTCTCGCTAGAGTGAAGTTTGATTTGTTTCGTGGTACATTCGTAAGAGAAATGTATTAAGGGGGAATGTTAGCTAATTAATACATCATTCGTTATTTGTTAATGAAGCAGTTTCATAACCGTTTCTTCTACGGCTTCCTCCCTCTCCTATATAATGGCGTGAGCTGTATCATTGAATGTAGCAATATATACAATCTATTTGGAGCTCTATCATCTTCTAGTACTATATCCCCAACAGAGAGAACATGATGGGAATTTGTAGATTATGGCACCAAAAACTTCGGATATTTTTCCTTTATTAGAGGTAGCACCACCTACTAATCGAGATGATGTATTTTATAGCCTATGGATCCTACGACCATTATCACCACACATACCCTCTGTATAAACACTTGAAGACCTAAAGGATTACAATACTTGGAGAGTGATGGAAGTAAGAGAAAATAAAAAAACTACCCCTCCTCCTCCCTCACAACCAACACCTACATTAAATCCACCACCTTACAACCATTAACTACGACCCTCAATATCCAAATCAGCAAGGTGGATAACATCAATTTGAAGGCAACTAAAAGGGAATAACTGATCCTAATTATCAAGGATGCACGATGATTAAGGATACCACGGAGGTTACGAGAGGAGGCTATAGAGGAGGATAAAGGAGGTTAAGAGGAGGATATCGGGAGGATATGAAAATTATCGAGGAAGAGGATACCAAGGATATAATGGATATCAAGGAAGAGATAACCAAGGAGGTGGCTATCAAGATAGAAGACCCATGAATTATTATAAGTGTGGAAAAGATGGCAACTTATTTATAAATTTACTGAGATATTGATCCTTGCGATTTATGTCATGAAAGAAGACATGATTCTTTTAGTTGTCCCAAAATGGCTCAGTTTTATAAGAATGGAGGCACAAAAATAGAAGCATTGGGTACATATGATCGGAAGAATGTGCGATACATTACAAAGATACCATGGGATGATGAGGAAATAGAAAAAGACAAGGAAAGAGCATCTAGCTCAAGAAGCAATTTGGAGAATGAGAGCAAAAGGAAGAAGCTAAAGAGAGTTACCTCATAAGAAAAGTTGCTAATTCATGAAAAATCACCAAGGAACCAAAATATCGAAAGTGTAGTTACTGACTAGAAGTGCAACAAGGAAGGAATCTGCACTGGAAAGAAGAAAATAATCAAACTACCTCATGAAGAAAGCTCATCTAGTGGAGAAGAATGGGATTTTAAATAAATTAGGCCATATATACATGAGAAAGAGGTAGAGAAAATCAGAGAAGTAGTAAAGAAGGCCCAAATCTAAGAAGAAACATAAAAGAATTGTTTTATGGAAGAGGAGATCATTGCTTTTAAGGAAATAGCTAGACTAATAATCAAACCTAGTCTTACAAGACAAGTTGAAACAATTCAAAAGTATTGGAACAAGGAAAATAAAAGTTTTAATGTTAAAAGAATTGAAGCATGACCCCACTAGAGGAAAAGAAATATCTTACGCACTTTCAAAGAGAACATGTGGAAATCTACCATCTATTTAGATGTAGACATATTTGATACCACTATTACCAAATTTTTGCTTGATCTTAGTGCAAATGTTAATATCATTTCAATAACTACATGGGAGAGACTAGGCAGGCCTCCATTTGAACCCACCAGATACTTCATTGGATTGGTGGATGGATCATCAAAATAACCATTAGGTGAATTAAATAATGTTGAAGTAAACTTTATGGGAATTAAGAAGTTGGTGAACTTTAAAGTTGTTGAGAATGTGGCTCTAAATCCATCTTACAATGCCATTCTAGCTTTAGAATGGTTTGTTGATTGTAATGGAACATTAAATTCAGAATAAGAGGAAGTAACACTATATGTGGATGGGATCTGCATACATGTACCATTACATGTAGGGATGAGTGTTGCATGGGTAGAAGAGGTATGTCATGATACAAAAGGAAATGAATTTGATGATATCCAAGGAGTATATGCCTTGAAAAAGTATTCTAATATTGAGAATGATTTTGAACCAAACTCAAATGGGGAAATCTCAATCAAAACTGAGTCTTCAACTGAAAGTTTAGATAATGTTGTAGAAGCATGGATACATGGATTCCTAGAATCTAGAACAACAAAATTACATTATGCAAGAAGGGTGCCACCGTGAGTAATTACATTAGATGATGATTATTCCGATGCCGTGGATGATATTTTTGGCCTGCAAGAGATAAATTTTAGGAAGAAGATAGATACTATTCGCCAAAGAAGAAATCAAAGATTGGCTGATATAAAGAGTATATAGATTGAGTCGCGAGGCATTCCACCAAATTTACCTAAGTACTCAGGGTTTGGAGACTTAGAGGGTTATTTGGAGAAAATGGAGTGAATATTTCCAAATGAGAAAGCAAGAATGGAAGCTCTAGATGACACCCTAAAAATTAATGCCACAGATGGTGGGAAACTCACAAACCTAACATCTCTCATTGGAATTCATTAACCACATTGTTAAAACAAGATTTTTGGAGAGTGAAGGTTATTACATGGCAATACCTGAATATACTAGTGAAAGTGATCCTCAAAGGCACATACAGATCTGTGAAAGACATTGGAAAATATGTGGAGAACATTATCCCTTGGTATGGACACAACTATTTGATGAGGCTAAAATATGCCTCATCAATGTGCAATGAATACTCTCATTTTACTACCCTTTTTAATCAAGTTTGACTACATTTCATGGCTTTTGTTTGATCTAATATAAGTTAAGATGTAATTTTCCATATTTTGTTTGATTTAGTTAAAATGTCTAAAAACTCTATAATTCCTAACAAAATGTGTGGAAATTCAGTTTTGGAATAAACAGGTCATATTTGGTAAGGATAAGCAAATTGTGAAGTAACCAACATCTTTTTGAGGAATTTGGTGAAAATGTGACTTAGCTCCGAAACTCCAACACTTAGTTCAGGAACTCCAACACTTAGCTCTGGAACTTTAGCAGTTAGTTCGGAAGGTTTCCCTTTGGTTCCGAAACTTCTCCAAAGTTTCGGAATCAATGGGGATCTTCCTAATCTATCAAAATTCGATTATGGAGCAAAGAGTGGGCCTTCCAGGAAAAAATAGACCAATAATTTTTGGTTCTTCACACTCCAAATATACATGTATAAGACCAACAACTGTATATCCAGCTAGTTTTCTCAATTTCATAGCTACTTTGGGAACTATTCGATTTACTAGAATCTGTAGGTGTAAAGATAGTTGTTGAACACTCATGATTGTAAATGCATCTTCGGATGGAAAATATATAGAGAGAGAAGCGATGACATATAGAGGGGATGTCAGTTAGATTTGTAATAGTGAATAATTCAATAATAAATATCCATTTAATTTTGAGAGAAACATATTGTGTTAACTCCTTATTCAAGGTGGAGAAAGGGTCCACTCCTCCAAGAAAAAGGATCTTCTCTTTCATTGGTATTTATATTTTCAAGTAATTTATATAATTTTGTTATTTGGAAATTCGTGTTTACTTTTGATTCATCAATTAAATTATGTTACATGGAGTTATCTATTGTCCCTACAGGTGTCATAGTTTACATTATTATTTCCTTAAAGGCATTTTAAACAACATTTTCAAAGTGTGTACAATTATGTAAAGTGTTCTTATTTCCAAAAGTGTGTTCAATTACGCAAAAGTGTGTTTATTTCCAACAGTTTGTTCAATTCTACTAGATTTGTTCATTTCAACAATGTGTTTTATTTTAGTCGAGTTTCTTATAGTTTAGTTTCAATAAGGCTTTGGCAAAGAAATCTTAAGACACTATAAACCCCCCCGAAAAATAATAATAACTACGATCAATTACTAGTTTACCCGAGACTTCACTTGTTGCATATAGCTTCAACACACACCTGGTTGTAATTTGACATCAACTACAAGTTGATTAAATGAAGGAATAACAAAACCCATCACCATTCATATGGACACTATGACCCATACGATGGTCTTGGTATATGCATCAAGAAATTAGAGAGAGACAAGAAGTTGAGACCAAATCTTGAAATATTTTTTCACACATTCAACTTCTAGGATACAAATATTAACATCCTTCGGGAACCACGAAGATTAGGAATTTTCTATTTCTAACCCCAAAAGATGCCACAAAACAATGCTTAGAAGAAGGCACCATAAACTAAATAACCACAAGGAAAGAAAATCTAAACAAAAATCTAGAAATGGCATATTGCTTAGCGGTGGAGAAGCAGGAGAGAGATGAAATTATTGAGAGTCTAGGATATAAAATTTATTGAAAGAGAAAGGGAAGTAGTGGAGACCAAGGTGGAAGAAGAAAAATATTATTACCAGCCTCTAAAGATAAGAACTAAAAATATTTGCACCAATGGAGATGAGAAGCTTACCAAGATAGGAGACTATTGGTCAGAAGAAGAAGTGGCCAAAGTAGTATAACTTCTTCAAGAATTCCAAGACATATTTCCCAAGGATTTCAAGGATTTAAGGGTATAAAATAATAAGTTGGCACAATGAACATTTAGATCAAGGAAGGGTTTAAACACATGAAAAAGAGGCCATATAGGTTAAATCCTAACCTAAAAGTGAAAGTGAAGACCAAAATAGATAAAATGTTGAATGTTGGAATCATAAAACTTGTTGAAGATTCAGAATGCATAAGTCAATGGTGATTTAAAAAAAAATATTTGAGAAAAAAGGATATACGTGGAATATAGAAAGCTTGATAAATTTTGTGTATATGACCCATTCGATGCCGTTTATAGAAGAAGTGATGGAAAATGTTAAAAGTAAAGAAGTCTATTATTTCATTAATGGTTTCTCTGGTTACCATCAACTTAGAATTTCAGCTTAAATACCAATTGAAGACTATTTTTCTATGGAATGGGGTTCATTCATGTATATTGTTATGCCATTTGGACTTAAGAATGCACCAACAGTTTTTAGTAGAATCATGATTAATGCATTAAAAGAATTCATCCATGACTTCTTGGAGGTATACCTTGATGATTGGACTAGTCTATGGATTGTTGAAAAACCATATTCAAGTGTTGAGATTGATGTTTCAGAGATGCAGAGCATTGCAAATATCTATTAATTTAAAGAAATGTATATTTTTAACCCCATTTGGCACACTATTGGGGGACATAATTTGTAAAGAAGGATTATTAATTGATCCAATAAAGACTTTAGTGATTGTTAATTTTCCTCCACCTAAAACACAAAAATATGTTTGAACAATTCTTGGATATACTGGATATCATAGAAAATTTATAAGGAATTACGTAGAGATAAGTGCACATATGGAGGATCAACTAAAGAAAAGAACAAAAACAAATACAATGGACTAAATAATGGGTGGATGCCTTTGAATTTTTAAGGATAAGATCTTGCATACATTGATCCCGATATTTATAGTGGAAAAACCCATTCCATATCCATGTAGATGCATTAAACATTGTCATTGGAGCAGTCTTGACACAACCCAGAGAAAAAATGGATCATTCAATGACATTTGCAAGTAAGAAGTTAGCCAAAGCTGAAAGGAACCACTCAACTATGGAGAGAGAAGCATTGAGCATGGTCTATGCCTTGAAAAAAATAGAAAATATTTATTGGCTACTTCATTTTTTTCTATACATATCATGAGCCATTAAAATATTTGTTGAACAGACTAGTGTTACAAGGAAGGATATGCCACTAGCTAATGTTGTTCCAAGAATTTGACTTCACAATTGTAGTCAAACCAAGAAGATTAAACAATGGACAAGACTACTTATCAAGGATAGAAATGGGAGAATATGAGGGACCAATAGATGATGATTTCCTAGTTCACACATATTCAAAGTAGAGGTAATTCTCAAGAATTCCATGATATAACACAATTATTGTCTGCAGGAGAATTCGAAGCAAGTATACTAAAAACAAAAGAAAAATTTAGTTAGTCGAGCATTTCCCTTTATATTGACTTAAGGACAACTATATAAGAAAGGAAAAGATGATGTCCTTAGAAGTGTGGATCTTTAACATCAACGCAATAATATCTTAGCAAAGGCACATGAAGGTATATATGGAGGACATAATTGAGGAGTTCAAATAGCTAGGAAGTGATGATGGTTGGTTTGTGGTGGCCTACACTCTTTAAAGATGCACATAAACACGTGAGGTCTTGTGATATTTGTCATCTGGTGGGAAAACCCAATGCTCAAGATGAAATTCCATTAAAACCAATTTTAGCATTGGAACCATTTGAAAAGTGGGCTATAGACTTCATTGGACCAATTAAACCCGCCGCAAGACACTCTCAAGCAAGGTTCATAATTATAGGAACAAAGTATCTAACAAGATGGATAGAATCTATCCCAACTAAATATTATCGCTAATACCACCGCAAGATTCATCTATGAACATATAATTACTAGATTTAGCTCTCCTCTAAGTATTACTAGTGATCAAGGGAAGAACTTTGTAAATGATATTGTGAAAGAACTACTAGAAAACTTCTTGATCAATCATAACCATAGTACGCCTTATCATCCACAAGAAAATGGGACAGTTGAAGCTTTTAACAAAGTATTAGAGAAGGTGCTTACAAAGATATGTTCATTAAAATAAGAAAATTGGGATTTGAATATACCAGCCTCATTATGGGCATACCTCACCACATATAAAAGGTTAAAAAATACTCCCCATTCAGATTGGTCTATGGACTAGAAACCATGGTCCCAATAGAGTTTTTACTTCCCATCTTAAGAGTGGCGCTAACATTTTGAATGAAGTAAGATTCTTCACTACATGAGAGATTGATCAAATTAGAGAAACTAGATGAGAAAAGGTTCTTAACATCTTACAACCAAACCCAAGAAAAGAGAAGACAGAAATCTTGGGACTGCATGAGAAATGATAACACCCCAAACTTTATAAAGAAAATTGCATGACTAACTAAGGAAGGCTAACACTATTTCCACCTCTAATTAAGGCTCTAATTCTAGGAATGTAACATTGAGATAGAATCTTAAATGGAAAGCTTAACTAAGATGAATACAATTCAAAATCTAACTAAACATGCCTACTAATATGCTCAATTACCTAACATGGGCCTAAATAGACCTAAGAGGGAAATCAAATTGGGATGGTTGCTAATCAAAACAAGGTGAAATGGCCTCTCCAAATGACTTACAAAGTCACTTTAGATATCCATCTACTAACCTTGTTGAAGGTTTTAGGCAAGGATTGAACTTGGCTTATAGATCATATTTATTATATGAGATGCAAATGAAAACATGGTGTAAAGTATTAAGGTATGAGGTGCACTTTTTATAGTTTTCCATTTGGGGAAAACTTGTATTTTGGTGCATGTGGGACTAAAAATCCCAAATTGGATTATAATTTCTAATCATGATTAAGATTTTCTAATCACAATTAGTGAATTACCAAGTGATTGAGATGTGTGGGCCCTAATCAATTGCTTAGGAAGGGTCAACTAGGAGGTGGGATAAGATCTTGAATCTTGTTGAGACGTTGTGGAGAGAAATGGGGTGATTTTGAGTGGTTTGAAGAGGGTTTGAGCTAATAGTAGGGTATATTGACCAAAACAAGGGGAAAAAGGCTTAATTAGCTAATAATTGCCAATTGTTTTTTTGAATAGGATTTTGACTTACGATTTGTCGTAAAGTGGCATCCTGAATGAAAAAGAGGTTTGGTGATCAAAGAAGTGCTTGTTAATTGACCAAAGTGGTAAGAAAGCGTTAGTTAATTAGTGGAAATCACTAATTATAATGGAATTGGTAAGAATGAGAGAGATTTTGTGTGTTTGGAAATAAGATTGAAAAAGTAGAATTTAGGTGTCTACATTTTCCCTGTTTGAGGTGAAGTTAGTGAATTCACTTCAAATATAATAGACAAGCATAAATAGGGAAATTTTGAAGAAAAATTAGTAGGATGAAGGATGCCTCCTCGAGTGTCAATGGGGTGATAGAAAAAGTCAATTGGCGATGATCAAAAATATGATTGAAATGGATAGAAGAAATAGGATAGAACGGGTGTGAAACCCTTGGTTATTTAGAAGGAATAATGATAGGGATAAACATGGTTGTTTATTACCCCAGGTGATTTAGAAGAAAAATTAGAAGTGATAATAAATGATAATGGAGAATATAGGACAAGCCCAATCTTTGCATCCAACCTTTCAATAAGAAACCTTTGTTGTATCATTTTACCCCAGATCTACATCATCGGCCTTTATTAAAATAAACAAAAGTGTAAGATGAAAAGATAAATTACTAACATTTGTTCATTCTTTATGTAACTCCATGCAACATACATAATTCAATGTAATATGAGAAAGTAAAATGAAATTTAACTCTATGAAACATACATAATTTAATGCAATATGAGAAAGTAAACCAACCAACCTAAAGAGAAACCAATATAATGACACATACTCAAACAAAATAACATTCAAGAAAGTTGCACAATGTTTTTGTTATCAAGGTGTAGTTCACAAATGTTCGTCTTGTAATGACAAGGGTTAAAAATGGTGCCCAAGAAATGATACATGCAAAGGGAATAATGGAGGACATAATTAATCCCATGGAAAACTTTTCATGAAGTATGACATAGTCTCGGCAACTCACTATTGCGGGAGTACCGACATAGCATCTGACCTATCTTTTGTTAATAGAGATAGATCACGATGATCCGCAAGTCATTTGAGACTAGAACAAGAAAGAACCTTAGAAAGATGTTTTGTAGGAAACATTTTGATGTTCGAGGATAAAGAAAGTGATACAAGCTTAATTTTGTATGAACAAAGTTAACCAATTTTTGCAAAATTTTAAATTTTTACAATTTTTTGGATTTTTAATCATTTTTACCAAAAAAAAAAAATTTGGGTTTTTGATTGTTTTACCAATTTGTTTGGGTTTTTTTCAAACATATTTGATTTTTTTATTTTTTTTTAGAATTTTTCTAAAGCTATGTATAGGAAACGAAGAAACTTAGATGTCCCAATGACATATGGGATGTCAAGGGTATAATGCCATGCATATGCATAAGAAAGTGAAGATGTGAAATTGCCCCAAGCGTTAGATGGGAATATTCAAAGGAAAACTCTTCATACGTAGAATTTGGATCAAGGACAATATAGATAGGTTCAACATGATGATGAACGTAACAGTGATGATGCTCTAGTAAGGAGAAAGGATGACCCTAGCGTAAGTTGGCCAAGAAGCACATGATAGAGCGAAGTGGAAGATGATTTTGTGAAGGGGACAAATGTGTCTACAAACATGGAAAAAGGAAATATTATACACATGGATATTTTAAATGAAGTAGAAGAATAATGTTAATGTTTTGAATGTAGCTTAAAATCCTCGTGATGAAGAAACAATTAGCCAAGCGAAGGAATCGTGAGACAACATACAAACTAGAGTAAGAATCTAAAAAGGTCAAAAAAAGACACTTCGTAACATACTAATCATGTTTGCTCATAGAGATCCATTGTGTGCAAATGGAAATTTATTACCTCTTAGATGAAATATTTGATAGAAAACAAGTGAAGACACCGTAGCCAATGTGTAGGAATGATTTATCCTCAAAGTTGATTTTTGTGTGTAAATGGATTGTGGAAGGAGAACCATACATTTCTCTTTACGCCGTTAGGTGTCCATAGCCCAGACGGAGATGCATTTGATTCTAATCCCAACATTTCTCTACTACCACTCGGGTATCCATAGCCCGATAGATATTATTGGAAATACCCCAAGAGAGAAAGAGATATATATCAATTTTATTTTCTTTTGGCTTTTACTTTTGATTTGATTGATTCTTCTTTACTTTTAAGAACTTATTTCATCTCTCTTGTTTGAAAAGGGGTTAAGAAAAATTGATGGCTTGATGGAAGGATGCGGAAGTGCTTGTGATGACGACATTGGTTAGTGGACATCAAATATATCAAAATTTCTTCGTAATAAGTGTTTTTAGATGTTGATTGTGATAAGATCCCTAAGAGGTCATTCATTCTCTAATTTACCAAGATGATAAAAGACCAAGTCTGAATGGATACCATAGAGATAAAGGTCACAACATGTGTGTGAATAGGCTAACCAAAATATCACCAAAGGGATGAAAATGGTAGGAAGACATGCGAAGAAGAACAAGAAAGGGACGAAAGAATATCCACATGTATGCATACCGATTGTAATGTTTGTTTGTTTACCTTAAATATATTTCTCAAAACAAATTCTCATTGTTTTGTATTTTTTATTTTTGAAAATTTAGACCGACATGGTCACTCAACATGATAAGACCCAACAATAATTTTAGTGATTTGCTTGATAAGAAAGACTAGGCATGTTTTCTTATCAAGAGTCATATTATCCCGATCTCAATGATTTTGGTGAGATCATACTCAATAGATGACTGTGTTTTATCATGAAACATGGATTTTTTGTATGGGAGCTTGAGGTCCCTATCCAGAGGTTTCTGCACTTTACGCCATACTTTATGGGTGCGTTGATGTGCATTTTTCAATTGTGTTTGATTCTAAAATTTAAGATCATTTAAATTTTGTGAGATTTAGAGATCTTGGACTTTTGAGCTTAGTTTGATGAAGGAATAGTTTTGTTTTCCTATAAGCTAATATGTGACTTGTCGATCGCAACAAGTGGGAGAAGAAATTGGATGAATAAAATTAATGTGATAAATGATGGTGGGGTGGCCACAATCATTAATAGAAGGATAATGTGATGGATGCAAAGGATATGGTCCATGAATTGAAGAGGATGGGCTACCAAGTGGTGTTCCGTAGATTGAAGATAAATGGATACTTGGATGTGGCCCTAAGATAGAAGATGATTGACTACTGGTGGTTTCCCATAAATCGAAGATGATAGGCTACTAGGACATTGCCCAAGAATTGAAGATGAGGTACTTTTAAGACATGGCCCCAATATAGACAAGAGGGGCTACGGAGGTGAGCCACATATAGAATAAAATGGGCTACCAAGAGGTGAGCCACACATAGATGATGAAATGATATTTAGAGGTACCCCATATATAAAAGTATAGGATGGGCTACGGTGGTGACCTAAGGTGAGAATAAAATTGGCTACCAGAGAAGGTGAGTCACACATAGATGATGAAGGAAACTTGGAGGTACCCCACATATAGAAGCATATGATGGCCTAGGGTGGTGACCCAAGGTGAGATTGTGATTGAGAGATCATTGTTGACAATTTTGCACTTGTGCTAAAATAGGAAACTCGAAACTTCATTACGATGGATAGCATTAGTGAAGTATACTTAAGCTAGGGAGATTCTTTCAGAGAATATTGTTATTGTTGAATGAATTAATGATTACATGAAATATGCAGCTATGTGTGTTGTCAAAAAAATATAATGAGATCACATAGTCTACAATTTCATGACTATCTTCATTGAAAAGAATGTAAGGTTCTCAGAAGGACAATTGTGTTGTCTTGATAAAGACACCAAATTGTAGAATAGATGAAGTGTTAAGTTTTGAAGCGCAATCAAGATGCGCATATTACATAAATCATATTTCATTCTTTGGATGTTACGGTATTCTTTAATATTATTTCCTTCATGATTAAGACATTCAATTATATTACTGAGTTGTTTAGTTCATCATACAATCCATATCAGAAAGTAGAAATGCGAAAGAAATACACAACTCAATTTCACAATTCAATGCTTTATTCATAAGGAATTTCAAATGTTCCCACATAAGCTGTGGGATGTAACTAGAAAGTAAAGTACAACTACTGAAATAAGAGGTACACATGCATGAAAGAGAAAATAGAGGTGTATGAGTGAACCCATCATTGCCTTGGGTCTTCTCCTTCGGTTGATGCATCTTCATCTTAACTTATTCCCTCTTCATCTTCATTACTAGAAGTACTATACGAAAAGAAGAAAAGAGGAAGATTATCATTTAAGAGCTCGGGGTTGATCCATATTCCTTTACTTTCCTAATTCATGCATATGGATATCTCCACAACAGGAGATATAGATTACTTGAAGATCAAAATTGCAAACATGATTTGCTCACTCGAAAGAAGGAGAAAGAAGAAAAGAAAATCATGGACATAAAAGAGGCCAAAAATCCTAAGTGTTTTCTAATTATTTTCTCATTGTGGAGGTGTAGATTACTTGAATCAAGAAGCAATAAAGAAGTTTGAATACCCATGCCAAAGGAGTGATACCCAAATCTAGGTTGTAATATTTCAAGCCACAATTTGAAAAATACATGTGTAGATACTGATTTTGGAAAAAATAATTCATTCAGGAAGGACAGTTAAAGGTTCATATATAGATTTGTTGCAATACAACTCAAAGGAAAAACTAAAGTTGTAGATATAAGGAAGAAAATGTAGATCCGACTTTGATAGAGAAAACCATCAATGGGTATTGAGGAATTAGAGTAAGGATCAAGAACTCACTAGTTAAAATTGAAGCAGAGAAAACCCTCATCGAATTCAGATCCAAAAAGGAGAACCCAGAATGAGTCTCAACTCAGAGATCAATGTTGTTCCAGAAATCACATTAAAAATGCAAAGGAAAAATGAGTATCAGTGTTTCGAAGATGAAATAACAGAGAAAAAGTAAAAGGGAGAGCTCAATATTGATCGAAATGAGCAATATATAGTCAGGAGATTTTAATAAAAAACATGAAGCCGTGACCATCTTAAAATAACGGTGATACAAATGCCAGAAAGCAACAGATGGTCATTTTTGCAGAAGGACTGAGCTCACAAACCTCAACAATGACTACCATAGAATCTTTGTAGAGCTTCACAGGACATGATTACCCGACTATTTTTTGAAGAAAAGCCAAACTCAAAGCAACACAACTAGTCAAATCGACCAAATCTTAAAGTATAAGCCAACCTAGAAATCAAAGTGATCAAAATGGTGGTCCTAAATAAAGAGAGTTCCAAAGCCAATCTCAGCGAGAACAATAGATGCAAATAAACGGATCTCAAAAGATCATCTCAATGGTTGTCATCTAGGAAAAAAATTTGTAGAGTTCCTTTAGCTTGGATAGAGCTCGAGAATGAAAATATGAAATACTTAGGGTTTTAAGTGTTTTTATTCATCGGATCAATAGCCACGAATCAAAAGTATAGAGATCAATGCTCGAATTGATCACCAAAATTGATAAAACCCTGACTTGACAAATTAAAATGGTGGTTCTTTTTGGTAAACTTAGCATCTTTTCATCATTTTGTAAAAGTGTCAGATTGACCCACAGGCCCAACGAAATCTAATTGGATGCGGAAAGGCGGGGCCATTTTGTAAAACTTTTCACTTTTTCTTTAAGCATCCTTTAAGCTTAGTTAATCTTTTTGCAAAATATTCAAATTGGTCGATGGCCGATGCGGAGGGGCGGGCCCTTTTTGTGTTTTGAGGCATTTTGGCAAAAGGAGAAAAGTTTTAAAATACCCGTGGCCCCTCTCATGCCAAGGAAAAAGTCAAATGTTGATCCCACATCAAAAGAGTCAAAGTGGAGAAGCGGACCATCGGAATGTTTTTGCCTTTGAAACTTTTTTTGAAAAAGGAGTAAAGTTTAAAAATGCCCCGTGACCCCATTGAAGCATCGAAATTCAATCATATTGAATTAAGTCAAAATGAATCATCGAGTCAATTTAAGAATTTGAACCTTAAAGGAGCAAAGTTTTAAAATGCCCTGCTGACCCGCAATAAGGACCAAACAAGGCCATGTATTTAATAAATCGGAGGCGAAGAAGTGGGCCGCCGAAACTTTTTTGTTTTTGAAACTTTGAACCTTTGTTTAAAAAAGAGAGGATAAAGTTAGCGTGACCCCGCATTTAGAACTAGGGAAAGACACGTGTGAGACCCAAATTAAAAGGATGGGTGGGCCAAATATTTAAAAATGCACAATCTCTATCAGAAACAAAAAGAAAAAAATTTATAGGCCCATTTATAGTTCAAATTTGTCTAGGTGGACAACTCTTTTCAAAATAATGAAAGACAGATTTCTTCACAAAACCTTTAGTCAAGCTCAAAGTCTGCAACAATGGCATAATTTATTTAAAAAAAAAATCACTCGAAATCTTGAACACACCGGAAGAAGAATTTACAAGCGAAGGGAGGAGTTTTATTATTACATGTGCACAAGGTGGTCCCCATATGGGAGTTGAAGAAAAGACATTAACGCAAAGTCAATTCCAAGTGACAAAAAGAATAAAAAACAAATGTCAACACGAGAATCAAAGTGGTACCCAAAGGAGATAGAATATACGGGTGATTATTTTTGCAACATATTGTAAATAATGTAAATAATTTTGCTCACTCACGGGAGTATTTTCGCATACCTTTAGCAAAAGGACGAGATCGGAAGAAGACAAGAATCTGCATGTATAAGGAATAAGACTTGCTCATCAAGAAAAACTTATTTTTAGCAAATTATCACTCATGCTTTTCTTAAAAATAGAATAGTCGACTGTAGTTGACTGAGTTGTAACCAATGGCTATTAATGCCTCTTTGTATTTGCATGTTCTATTTTTATTCATTTATTTATTAGTAGATGAAGGATAAAAATAGGATGTATGGGCGAGTACAATTCTAGCCTATTTTTAGGAAGGGTGGGAAATAATTTTCTATATATTATGTGCCTTGGAAAAGTACAACGGGAGGAATTTTTAGATACAAGAGTCTTGAAGCAATTTTCTCGCGCTTTTCCCTTTGAATGTGAAGTATTTTTGTCTTTCCAATTATTTGTAGTCTTGTGTATGTTTTATTAATCTTGTGAATGTTGAATTCCCTAATTAACCATCTTACCCTGTTGTAAATTCAGTAATTTTTGCATGATGTTAATGTGTATGTATAACTTAGCAGTATTGTTGTGATTTTATCCCTCAATACATCAAAGTGTTTACCCTTAATTATCTTCATAAAGCTGTTTTCTCGTGGATCAAAAATCCTTTCCATATCAATTGTGTATGTACTGGAGTCAAAGACATCATACAAGTTTAGTCTATCACCTCAATTTTAATTTCATTTTACAGTCATATTTTACCCTTAAACCCCAGAAAATCAATTTAGGATACATCAATAAGGAACCGGCCTTGATAGGAGACTCACCTCAAAATAGGTATACCCACAGACTTGAGGTGTTTCCATTGTATTACTGAAAGAGAGAGATACATTTTGCAATCTTAGAACACCTACAACCATCTCTCTACGAGGTGCACTTTCGAGGATAACAATCATGTTATTAAAAGAAGGATGTGAAGAAAATATAAGATCTTCCTCAATGGTATTAGGATCTTCCTTAGTATTCCGACTAAAGGAATCAATTTCTTCTTCCCAATATGCAAGTGTATCGAAGTCATGATTAAATATTTGATTGTAATCCTCTAGGGGAATTCCATCATGTAACCCTAGGAATTCCATGATCATCTCCTCATCTCGATATGAATCGATTGATAGGGGTATTTTTCTTCGACCCTAGGAGGTTGAATAGAAGAAATGGGTCCAACTGGTGTGGAAGATTGAGAAGATGATGACTCAAGAGATGAACTAGATTTGAATCTAGATTTCTAGAGAGTATAAGAAGACATGGATTTAAGATAGCTAATTGGTATTGGATTTCCTAAAAGATGGCATATTTAAAGGAACCAACAAGGATCACGTAGAAAATCAGCATATGATTACGACATAAGACTCGTACGAAGTGTTTGCATTGTGAACAAGGAAAAGTTGCAAAAGCTATGGAATGAGGCTAAAGAACCTCAAAGCTTTGCCAACTCATCTATGGACCATAAGATAAGAGATAAACAAGGGAAACTAACATGCAAGCATTATAACTTTGACAAAAACATCAAAAACTAACATGTATATTACTCTCTACTCTTTTAATGCTAATTTAAATGAACCTACGAGATCCTAGCAATCAGTTTTGTTGTTTACTCCATGAAGTTGAATGAATCTTACTAAATGGCTATAAGGAAAAGTTTAGCTATTCCATTACTAACCTATCATGGATGCAAGATGAAGCTATTTTAATGGTGGATGGCTCAAGATCAAATGTCATATTAGCTTGGCTAATTTAAATGAGCTCTTAAGCTATGTCAAAATGAGATATGATATCAAGATGTCAATAATGGTGTAAGGTTGAAAGGGAGGGGTGACCCTTCTATTTATAGTTTTCCACTTGGGAGAGTTTGGAATTTGGGTGCATGTGGGACTAAAGGAAAGCCAAAAGCACTTTTAGATTGGATTAGGATAAGCATCCTTTAAGCTTAGTTAATCTATGTTTAGGCTAGTTAAGCATGATTACTAAGCGCTTAGAGACTCATTGAGAGTTTGGATGAGTGTGATTAACCATTTGTGGTCGATAGATAGCACAGGAATCTATAGAAGTGGTTTAAAGAGAAGTAGGGAGGTCTTTAGTTAATAAAAAGATGTTATTAAACAAATGGGTTGAATATAGGAGGAATACGACCAAGAAGGTGTAAGTAATCAAGAATCGAGAAAGGAGCAAAGATTAGATAATTGAAAAAGTGCCATCAATCAATTGAATTAGAGGAAATACTAAGTGTAAACATATTTTAGGTGTTTACTGACGGCGTATGCACACGGGACTTAGATGATTGTGACATAGGTGTCGAATTTTATGATACCAACATTGGAGTAGACTTGGAAGATGATTGCGACATGGGAGTCAACTTAGATGAATTTGAAGTTGTCGAGATCTTGATGGAGGAAGACGTTTTGAGAAGGTGGTCAATAAGGGGGTCCTACAAAGCAAGGGAGGACCGTGGCTCAAGAACCAAATTAGATGTTTGAGTAGAGAGAATCGGGGCCACACGGATTTTCAAAGGAGGAAGATGTTGTTTAGGTGACTAATAAAGGGAGTCATACGAAGAAAGGGAGGATTGTGACTTAAGATTCGAATCGATTGAATAGATCGATGATAATTTTCGATAAAATTGAGGTGAATCGAAGAATTAGAATAATAGTTTGGATTGGAGTCAGGAAGAAGAGTAAGAGGAACCCAAATAATAATTTGGATCGAAGTGTCCAAACCATATCACCGACTATGAGATGAAGGTGGAGAAGCAGGGGCACTGAATGGGTTCTCTAAGCACGAATAACCAAACAAGGCTTAGCCGTAATGGGCATCCTTTGATGTGAATTCAAAACTTTGATTCCTTGGTGTCGTACATATAAGGAACCTCACAATAGTTGGTCATTGTTGGCATTTTTGGGATACAAATGTCTAGACCAAGATAGTACGATTTAACTCCTTCAATTGGAATGAATTCTTGTGTCGATTTGGGCAGCACAATGGAAACCAGCTAGACATTTGGCAAACATGGGCCCTAGGACAAACCAAGCGGTGTAACGACATCAAATCATTACAAAGAATACCAAACAATAAATGGTCATGAATTTGAAGGATCAATATGAACCTAAGGACACTAAAGAATAAATAATGACCTACCCTAACAAGGTAATATATGACACAAGTTTTTCTAGAATAATACAATGATGTACAATGTTCAAAATTTAGCCACAACAAATAGTTTATTCCCTAATATTTTTCTAGATAGGTTTGAAACCAAATAGTGACAACACAATATCACCTGTTAGTTCAAGTTTGAAACAAACAAGGCCTAAATGATAAGAGAATGTTGACGCGATCTTCTAAAATGATATACTAAAAACTAGTTTCTAAACACTAACAAATTCTAAGTCTTGTAAAATGGATGATACAAATGTGAGCAGCATAACAACGCTATTTGGACACGTAATCAAGCTTTGCAAGAAAGTGAGATTTTAGTATCAAAATGGCATTATAGTGATGCTAACAAAGTAACCTCAACACTTACAAAACTCAAGACAAGGTTAGGATATAAAAATATTTCTATATATAGTAAAGGAATTATTAAACACGCGAGTGTAACAATACAATATAGAGATTTAGGATAAGTTTCACAAGGGAAACAAGACATAAATATCACAATTATATGGCTATAATGCGGGAAGCGTAACAAATCTAAAGAAGACAATGATAAGACAACCTAACTACAATGATAATAAGTCTCAATATGGGTCTTGAGACAAAGGGGTCCTACTTAGAATGTGCGTACGTACCATTCACACTTTCAACTCTTGCATTCATGTCATGACATGGTCAAGAAAGAAGACTACAAAAGTGGATGACAAGATTATTTTTAGTAGTATCCATGTATGTTTGTTCTTCTTTTGTCTCAAAATGAGAAACAAAAAAACAAAGGGATAGACCAAATGGTGGTGAAAAATACTTGGTGTAACTTTGGCAAATTTTCGCCTTGTCTTAGGACAAGTGAAAAACTAGGTCAAAGTAACACTAAATAGATTTTGTGATGAAATATCACATAATTCCAAATTTAAGAGATTATTTCCCTTGTTCGTAAAACAAGAGTTTGAATCCAACAAACTTGTCACTTTGTGGGAGCACTCAAGTATACTATCTAAGACAAAATTGGCTCTAAGCCATCAAGATTTCCTAGGGGTTCTCTCTATATGTGTCACAAGTTTACTATCTGCAAGCTCAATTTACCAAGGTTTCCTAAGGAATATCTAGGATTTACTTTACCACCTTTTAATAAAATGAGAAACTAGTGCGTTCATGTGTATTATCATTGGGGTCGGAATGGAAATAACTTTGACTCTAATCTGTCAAGGTGTACTATTCAAGTCGGTAGTGTGGAGCACTTTCCTATTTCGTTCACAAGGTTCCATCTTGCATTAACTACTTTAGGGTTCTAAGGACCAGCCCCATTGTTGTAGCTTAAGGATTATGCCAAAGGGTTTATGTGTTAGTTTAAAGCGGACGATCCATATCTCTTAACCGAAACCTGCATGATATGGTATTTTGAATTTGTGTGTTGGTGTGTTTTTTTATCTTTTGGATTAAGAAATTTGGTTTAGACCACCGTTGGCTACCTACAACACAAGTGAATGTTAGAATTGGGTTTTAAGAGAGCCCTTCTTTCTTTGGAAAGCCTTAGGTATTTCACACAAATGGTTAGTTGTTCAAAAAGATTCACAATATCATAGAAAGATAGCAATGAAAAGGCCATTAAATCAACTACCTACCATAACACTTTACAAAACAAGGTTTATTCCCAATTAATCCAAGTGCTTCTTAATGAAAAGACTAAATTTGCTTTTGGTTCCCAAGATCACACTAGGTGCAAGGAAGATCATACACAAATTTTATCCTTAATTATTTATCAAGTGAAAAAATCTCTTAAACTAAAAGATCAAGTACATGTCAAAAATGAAAGTTTATTCCCTTAAGCACAAAATGAATGATGATTGTTCCTACTTACTCTTCACAAGAAAAAAAGTGGTTTAGAGGTGCTTTTGATTCTAAAGATCACACAAGGTGCAAGAGAAGAGCATACACAACCCTATTCCAAACTCATACAAAGCATGAAACAAAATCACTCATCAAACCCTAAGTTAACTTATTAGAAAATGACTAGTTTTCTAAAAATGAAAACCCTAAATTTTTGGTAACTCTAAAACCCAAATTTATCTTACCATTACGTGAAATGGCATCTCTAAACAAGGTGAAATGGACTCTCTAAATGACTTACAAAGTCACTTTAGATATCCATCTACTAAGCTTGTTAAAGGTTTTAGGCAAGGATTGAACTTGGATTATAGATCATATTTATCATATGAGATACAAATGAAAGCATGGTGTAAAGTATTAAGGTATGATGTGCACCCTTTTTATAGTTTTCAATTTGAAGAAAACTTGTATTTTCGTGCATGTGGGACTAAAAATCCCAAATTGGATTAGAATTGCTAATCATGATTAAGTTTTCTTAATCATAATTAGTTGAATTACTAAGTGATTAAGATGTACGGGGCCTTAATCAACCACTTAGGGTTAACTAGGAGGTTGGGATAAGCTTTGAAGCTTCTTTGAGATGTTGTGGAGAGAAATGGGGTGATTTTGGTGGTTGGAAGAGGGGTTTGAGCCAATAGTAGGGTATATTGACCAAAACAAGGGAAAATAGGTTTAATTAGCTAATAATCACCCATTGTCGGTTTTGAAGAGGATTTTGACTTACGATTCGTCATAAAGGGACATCCTGAATGTGAAAGAAATTTCATGATCAACAAAGTGCTTGTCAATTGAACAAAGTGGTGAGAAACATTAGTTAATTAGTGGAAATCACTAATTATAATAGAATTGGTAAGAATGAGAGTGATTTGTGTGTGTTTGGCAATAAGATTGCAAAAGCATAATTTAGGTGTCTATACCGCACCACATACAAAAGGTTAACAAAATACTCTTCATTGATTAGTTTATGGAATAGAAGTCATGGTACCAATAGAGTTTGTACTTCCCATCTTAAAAGTGGCAATAACATTTTGAGTGAATGAAGATTCTTCACTACATGAGAGATTGAGCAAATTAGAGAAAATAGATGAGAAAAGGTTCCTAAAAGCTTACTGTAACCAAACCCAAGAAAAAGAAGCAGAAATCTTGAGTACAATGGCCACATCAAAAGAAAAGAATTTGACATTGGAGATTAGGTGTTTCTCTATGATAGAAAATGGAAACATCTAGGAAAAATAAAGGTGAGATGGCTAGGACCTTATGTTATTAAAGATATATTACCTTCAGGAGAAACAAAGATACAAACACTACATCTCAAGGAGTTACCGGGATATGTGAATGGAGCTAGATTAAAAGATATAATTTACATGAAAATAAATAATAAAAGTAAAAATTAAAATTAAATTCAGCCTATATGAAAACAAGAAATTCGATAGATAAGACGAGGGGTAAGATAAAAACCCATAAGGGCATCCTTAATCTAATAAAAACAAAAAAAAAAAGAACCATAGGGGAATACCTGACACAAAAGAATAAAAGAAGGGAAAAGCTGTGAAGGAAGGATACCCGTGGAATAAAGGGAAGGAAAAGACGGTATGACAAAACCGCGCAACGATGGAATGGAGAAAAATTCGTGGTACTAAAGGATGGAAGGAAAAATCCACTTTGAGTGAAGGAATGAGGAAAAGACGTGTGATGAAGGATAAAAGCTGCAAAACAAAACACATAATAAAGGACAAAAGCCACGTAACAAAGAAAACTTCGCACAATGAAGGAAAATCTATAGAATACGGAAAATACGTAGAATGAAGAACAAAAGCCGTAGATGAAACAAAAATTTATCCCACCAAAATGTAATAAATGTGGTAGGTACAAGGAAGAATGTTATAAAAAAGAATTGACTTAGAAAATATTAAGCGCAAAAAGTTAAAACCGAAGAAAGAAGTATTCACCGGAAAATTTGCAAAGAAGAGAGCTAGGGAAAATTAGGGAAAATTGAGAAGAAAGCATGGATAATCCAATTGAGATTACACAAGTAGAGCTACCAAAACCAAAATTCTTGAGGCATTCAATGAAAGAAAACAAACATGATCAAAGGCGCATTTTCACATATTCCATTGAAGTTTCCCACACACGGATTTGCATAAATACATTCATTCTCGAGATAACCAAATACAATCATACATGACTTGAAGTGGATAGACATTTTCTATTAGAAGAAAACCACGACACAAAGGAGCTAAGTACAAAAAGAATACGAAATTGATTCGTGAATTGAAGATTGATGTGTGGAGTCGAATCCAATATTTTGATAGAGAGCGATCATGCGATTCAAGTTCTTTTGAGCCGATTACACAATTAGATTTTATATTTGGATCAATTATACCCTATTAACACAAAGTTCATGGCTAGGATTACGAGATTATGGGCACAGGAGGATGATCGACGATGAAAGATCTTTGCATGGGCGATGGGAGTGACAAAGACAAAGTGTGGTGTATGCATTACGGACATAACAAATCATGCACTAAGGTATGCTGCTAAGGCCATATGCTTAAAAATTTATCATACTAATTGGGAAGATGGCGCCCACAGACTTAGCGCACAAATAGCTCGGATATGGTGAATTCCCAATCAAAATATACTTTAGAAGAACTACTAGATGCAGAATTCCATGAAAACACTAAGAAAACAAAGGAAGGAAACATACTTTTTGTTATGGGTCAATATTAATATTCCTACCTATGTACTTCACAAAAACCCTACCCCACAAATCAGAATTGGTAGAATGGCGGTCAGATACACCAATGGCTGAGAAAATTTGGGAACACATGAACACTTTAGATGCAGTTACCCAAATTACATCTTTATTGGGGTGGGTAAATAGGACAAGGAAAATAATTGGAAATAGGGCATGTGTTTCTAAACAAATTGTGGCACGATATGAGAAAGAGATATATTTTATTGCTTACATTGATTATACCTTCATTTGACCTATAACTACACGCACATCTCATATACCCCCATTACTGATATGAGGCGTTCGATGAACTAGTGGCTACATTAGTGGAAGCAGTTAGAAATCTCACCGTGGATCCCATAAAACCAAAACTTCCAAATTTTGATCGGGGCATTTGATGCAGGAGCATCAATCAACCAAGATGTACATAAATTCCTATTTGTAATAAGAAGCTTATCATAGCTTCAATGTGTTTGTACTAGCTCAGTAATAAGGTGATTTGTAAGAGGTTTCAAAGTTATTGTCACCTTTCATAGGTGTGTGGTCACTTGAAAGGTCATCATGGTGTTGTGAGAGTCACGTGGTGGTTTAGAAGCTATTATAATAATATGAGGGACAAACTATAGTGTAAAAGTCATATTGGGTATAAGGATCCTCAAGATCATAATGTAATTCCACATATGATGAGTCTAGGTATGTATTAGTTGGAAGAGAAACCAAATTAGTATGGTTGTTGAGGAGTTGAGGATTTTTAGGAACTGAAAATTAAGTTTGGAATGTTTTGTTGGTTGAGGATAATAACTATCTCTACGAATGAAGGATGAAAGCCAGATTTTAGAGTAGAGAATGTGAGGAGGGAATATTGAAAATTGAGTGGAAAAGCATAGAGAGAATAAACTCATAGGAGAATGTATGACAGTCTCATAGAAGATATGTAAGGTTGGTAATGATTAAATAAAATGTGTTTTTTTCTGAGTTTGATGATGCTATTATTCAACTTTATTCATGAATACAGTATGCTTTTATGGTTGATCAAGGCAGATTAGAGGAGTGAATGTCTTGTTTCCATTAATACATACTTGTATTGACAAAGTGTAAGATGCATGATGAACTTGATAGGATTATATCAATTTGCCCTGGTTATACACTTGACTATATTCTGTAACCAGAGAGATTGAGTTAGAGATAATAAAAGTGGAGAAGAATAATATGAATTTATGGTGGTTTTGTATGAAATTGATGTTTTTCAACGTGTAATGGGATTGAAATGAATCAGCCAGGTGCTATGTTCTTGATAACTCGTTGCTACTTTACTATACCCTGTTCTGGCATATTCTAGTGAATAGGAAGTTTATAGAACTATACAAACCATGCACTATCAGGAAAAACATATAAAAGATGAAAGCTTCTGCCATCCCATACAGAGTTGCACGAATTGAAATAAGGGAATAAGACATCAATTTGCTCAAGATATTCCAATTATCAGCTCTCGGATTCTGTAGAAGACAATCTAGGGCACGTCTGGAAAATTAATCCTAGCTCGTAAATTATCCAACGAAAATTTGTAAAATTTTAACAGTACGTGCGTTATTAAATCACGATTGCAACGAATCTAATTTTGTGGAAAACGGATAAATATTGAGGGAGTTATTATCGAAATACTCACCTGCAGTTTTGATCCAACCTAGAAAAACGTGTTTCAGGTATTAAAATCATCATAAAAATGAAACATAATCAGCCAAGGTGACTATGAATTGATAGGCAAGGACCTTTTGATGATTTCTTTGCAAAAATATTAAATTGAATGTTTTCATTGAGCATAGAGAAAGTTATCTTTAAAATACAGTCTGTGTGTGTAAGAAGGGGAATTTGTTAATATTTTATGTATTTTTGTAAAAGCAATCTCAGTTCAGCGAACAAGATCTTATTCATGCATGTTTTAAGAAGTGATTGAGACATTGTAATAAAAGTAGAAGGATCTCACGTTCAGGAGAGAAGTAAGAAGGTGGAGTAACGAATTCAAAAACTATTTGGTGGTAAGTACAGATATAGGAAGAGAATCTATGACAGTCTAAGAGTAAGCAGGGTGTGTGAAATAACTCATATCCTCTTAGGAAAGTTTATGCATAAAGATGCTAAATAAGTATTAGTTAATTAGTAAATCATCATTTCAATTAGTTGTGATCCTTATATGCATAACTTGAGTGGATGATTGTTAAAACATGAATGAATATGAGAGGTTGTGTGAAAACAATGATGAACTAGAATTGTGTTAACATATAAGAAGGTGCATCGGTGGCTAAGGAAATTTGGGAACACATGAACACTTTAGATGCAGTTACCCAAATTACATCTTTATTGGGGTGGATAAATAGAATAAGACAAATAATTGGAAATAGGGCACGGGTTTCAAAACAAATTGTGGCACAATATGAGAAAGAGATAATTTTTATTGTTGACATTGATTATACCTTCATTCAACCTATAACTCCACGCACAACTTATATACCCCCATTACCATATGAGGCATATGATGAAATAGTGGCTAAATGGTGGAAGCGATTAGAAATCTCCCCGTGGATCCCGAGAAAACCAAAACTTCCAAATTTTGATTAGGTCATTGAAGAAACATGGGAAGAGTACATGAAAAAAACCCAGCACAATATGGAAAAACAAAATCAAGAAAAACATTCCCTAAAACATAAAAAGAAGACCACAAAAAGGCCCTATCTTGCTATAGAACCCGCTACCAAATGCTAGAAAGCACTAGCATCCAAAAAAAAATTGAAAGAAGCCATGGTTAATGAAAGAAGAAGAAAAATCATCACAAGAAGTGGAAAATATTTCTAAATCAAATGGCGAGCAAACTCCCTCCGCTTACCATCAATATCACCAAAACACCTAGTACCACAATTTTCGTAAGAGGCGAGCCATGGGTAAAACACATTGGACCAAGATAGCCTATGGGTTCTATAGGAAATACCTATCTCGGCAATATTTCACAAGTAGCTCAAGAGTATGATGCTAGTATAGGAAGTGAACAAATGGCTATAGCAGAAGCCATAATATACTCCATGGATAAATTTTCCTTGGTAATTGTAGATATTTTGCATTTACTTCCACTAGAATTGGCAAAGGAAATTCAAGAGTAGGTAGAGGTAGAAGAAACAAACCAGCAAGCACTTCAACAAGAAAGAAAAAACTTAAAACACAAGAAGAAGAAGACAAGCTGCATATCGAACCGCATAAAGAAAGTAGAGGAACTAATTGGGTTGCTTATTAAAGTAAGGAAAGAAAGAGAAGAGGAAGCCACAAAAGCCATAGCTCAAAAATCAGAAGACACAAAATAAGAGGTGGAGGATAAGAAGAGGAAAGGCCTAGAAGAATAACATCATAAAGCTGCTGAAGTGGCTAGGCTAGAAAGAAGATAAAACAAGTTAAACAGAGAAAACAAGAAGAAAAACATAAGGAAATTGAGGAAGCTAAAAATTTAGCTAAAGAAGAACAAAAGAAAAGGAGTTGGAAGATGCGAGAGAAGAAATAGAAAGAAGAGGCAACGAAGAAAAATAAGGCACAACAGGAACAAGAAAAATACAAAAAGATGGAAGAAGAAAGAAAGGAGAAACAAAAGAAACAAAAAAAGAAATAGAAAAGGAGAAGGAAGAGAAAGAAAACAAGGAAAAGAAAGAAAGAAAGAAAAGAATGAAAAAGAAGAAAAATAAGAGGGAAAAGGAAACAAAAATAGCAAAAGGAACATGAGGAAAAAAAGAAAAAAAAAAGAAGTAGAGGACAAGAAGAAATAGGAAAATATAGAACAAGAGAAGAGGGAACAAGAATAGAAGGAATAATAAGAACTAACAAAAGGCACAAGAATAGAAGATGAAGACGATACCATCAACATCATCCACAAGTATGGTACCAAAGCCACGAGCACCTAGAGACTCTTTGGCGAAAATCAAACAAGCACTGCAACAAAGGAAAAAGGAGCAATCAATACAATTACAACAAGGGGTAGTGGAACAAACCATGGATGGATTTAAGGTACATTTGGACAAACTCTCCCCTTATAGAAAATAACTTGTAGCCAAGTGCTAGAACAAAGTGCTAAACAAGATTGGATGCAACGATGTGTTGAGATAGAAGAGGCAATGCAAAAAATATTATCCTCTATTCAAATAGTAAAGACACATATTATTACCGCATACAATCTATAGATAGAGGTGCAAACAGAAAAGGTTGTGGAAGAAATATTGAAATAAGATATAATTAGTTTGGAAGTAGAAAAGAAGAAAATCTGTGAGAACGTTGTGGAAGAATACAAACAACAAATCCTAAAACTGCAGACTATGGAAAATTAGAAAAAGAGAACACAAATGCAAGTTGCGGTCCACAAGTTGGAAACATAATTAAATAATGTCACGACCTACTACACTTATACAATAGGATGGCCTAGTGAGACCCAAAAAGAAAAAGTAGAACTGGACAAGCTAGAGCAACAAATTCATTTGGCCTCAACAGAGTATGACATCAGTAAGGACAAGGATGGAGCTCAAAGATGAAAGATAGCCGAGTTGACAGAAAAGTATCAAATACAACAAAGGGCACAGACTGAAAAGATAATGGATATGAAAGAGTGCAACACACCATTGGATAGAACCCTTATTAGAATGCAGCAAGAGCTCACAACCTCCCAAAATAGATTGGGTCAAGTGCAAGCAAAGTCACCACCATCAGAGATCCTCCAGTTGATCCAAGAAAATACACAACTACAAGAATGGGTGAAGCGAGATAGATACACATTTGGCATTGTGGTATAATTTTGAAAAGAACATTATGCCACAAATCACTAAGTACATCCCCCAACACCACCATAAAGAAGAAGAAATTTTCAAGGGACTATGGTGTCCCATAAGTCCAGTCGGGCGAGTCAAGTGAAGGAACTCTTCCTTATGCCAAACATCTAAGTTCCTAGGAGGTGATTCCTATGTTCTCTCAAGGTGGCATCCTGTAAGTATAATCGGGTAAGTCGAGAGAGGGAACTTTTCTTACGGTAGACATCTAAGTTCTAGGAGGTGATGCCCAATTTTGGCTTCAGTAAAAAGAAAGATAAAATTTTCTCAAAGTTTTGAAGACATGGCTCTTCATCTTGTTGTTATCTCGAGGACAAGACAAGGTTTAAGTCGAGGGATGATGTTGACGATGTGGTTCTTCATCATTTTGTGATAGCTATGGAGATAAGGAGATAGCCACCGAAGTCAAGAAGAAGTTTGGAGAAGACTGGGAATAAGTCCGCGGGAAACAAGAGGAAAGCCGTGGTATATTGACAAATCTCGTAGTAAATTAGAAAATCCATAGGATATGAAGAAAGCCACAATACACTGTAGGAAGCGCGGAAGCCGACAAAGAGCCGTATAACAAAGACAAGTCGAGACGATACATGAGACAAAATACGACAAAGGCTTGAATCAAAAGAAGTGACTCTTGGAATGTTTTGTATTTTGTATATTTATTGTAATTAATCTATTGTATATGGGGCATCACAAGAAATATAGAGTGAGTGCCTTATGAGAAATATATGATTGTAAGAGATAGAGAGATGAAATATTGAATAGAGAATATCGAATATGTAACTGAGACTAATGTATTGAATATTGAAATATGAATAAAAATTGATGTTCTAGAACAAAGTCTGTTATGTGTGTTTACATTCTTTTTGTTCAAATTTTCGAGTCGTTTACTTTTCCCATGTACATCACTAATAATAGGTCGAACTTCTCAAATCTCACATTGTTGTTGAGGTTTGAGGTTAACAAACATAGAAATTTGGGAACACTTTTATCAATTTTAAGGGTTCCAAGTGAACTCGAATTAATATGAAAAAAATCTAGGTTGTTAAAGGAAAAATTGGTCATTGTTTACTTTAAAATCAGCTCATCCGTTGAGAAAATAAGACCCGAGATAGAGAGGACTTGTGGGGATGCATTTTTTCCAACACAACACCGTCCTAGTCTCATTCTATTCAAACAGTGTTTTGTGAAATCACCTCACCAAATCTCACAAACAAATGCCCATCATAAGTGTTGCTTGTGCTCCTTGTAACATCTTTGTGCTTACCATCTACATATTCATCCAAATACCTCCTGTAATTATTACTAGGAACTTGCTTAGGAGCAGGCACTAGCAACATTGACTTTAGAACTCTGAAAACTTCATGCATGGTGGGTCGATCGGAGGGTCGTTTAGTGGTATAAAGCAATACTTCCGATGCCATATTCACTGCAAGCCAACAAGTTTGTATTATTGTTCACAATACTTGAATAAAATAATTTGTGAAGCTTCTGAACATTTTGTAAGGAAAGATGAGAATGTCCTTCAAATTTGACTTTCTCTCCTTTCGAGGAAGAAATGAAGGCTAGTGGCATTTCACGACACAATCATTCAATGCCACGTAACATTTCACATTCAATTTGCTGCAGAAATATCCATACTAACTGCTTTAAAGTGTGTAATAAACAATATAGGTCACAATCGCGAGTCACGGGATTTTTCATGTGGTTTGAAACGACCGGGGACTGTGAGGATATCAAGAGGATGCTGTAGAAGTAAATCACTCAGACCGGTCGTACATGACCATGCCTTGACTAAACGACTAGAGTCTCTTTCTCATAAGGATAATACCTTGGGGCGTAAGAATACATATTTTCATCACACCCGTGTATCTTTTCCAAACTACAAAATGTTTAAGCAAGTATGAACAAAGATGTGCATAAGTATGAAGTTCACCAAAAGTAACTACGGATTCAAGAAAGCTTACACAAAGCTCATAGCAGAAAAGAACTACATGATGTATCCAAGAGTGATAAGTTTGAACATAAAGAAATGAATTATGGTGAAGCTTACGACATTATTTAAATGAAGTTAAGACCAAACCCCAAAAATGAGGTGAATATGAAGAGGACACGAGTACATAAGATGTAGATATCTCGTGGGAGCAATACAAGAAGAAGCGTCTACTAAACCCCTGTTTTCTTATTTAAATAACATATTTTCAAGGCAAACAAAACATGTGTCGTCTTAAAGAACAATTTATCTATACATAGAGAAAAAGGATCTCACCATATTTTTCCAATGTCGTATTTCTTTGGGGGCATTGAGAGCAAGCGACCTTTGTAGTACACAATATAAGTAGATTATAGTTCTAAACTATTATTAATATGCTTAATATAAAAGAATAAATTGACATCATTGTTGGCCTAGGAAACCCAATAGTCCCTCCCGTGTATGATTTATTTTGTTGTTCGAACGAACTTTAATAGACTCCTCTCCACATTTGCAATGGGTATTCCGATTTCCCCACATGATCTTTGCACTACAAATTTTTAGCATTTCTACAAAGCTGAGATAAAAACAATTTGAGACATGATAAGTACTCTGATGAAAAATCAACATAAATGAATGGTAGTCACATATTTTGTGGGACCTTCAGAGGACATTTCCCTGGTGTTCCTTGTAATAATCCCTATTTGCTCTTTAATTTGTAAAGAAATATATTGTCATGAAATGGTGCTTTTTTCTATAGATTTAATTCAAGTTCTTGGGAAACCTGTAGAAATAATATCTTCATTCTCTCCTTACCTATCTGTATAGATAGTGAAAATGAAATAGACTAGTTTGGGCGGTCTTTTGAATTCATCTTTTGAAAGCGGGGATAATTTTAGCGGCGAATATTCGTAATATGGCGAAAATTTCATTTTAGGAAAATTTGAAAAGGCGAATTATTCGGAGTGGGTCGGTGTCCTGTTCGCCTAAAATATAAAGTATATTTTTTTGGGGGCGGCTTCGCCTTCATTTGAAAACATCTCCTATAAAAACCTATGTGATTATTCGGGTAGTATACCTCAAGTAGCTTACCAAATTACCAATACATGAAATTTGAACTCGCATACCCTTGAGCACCGAGAGATTCATATTATTGTTATCCTGTGATTGTTGACGCGCGACAAATGCAGTGTTGACGCGCGACAAGGGCAATATTGACGCTTCGACAAGAGCTGTATTGACGCACGACAAGAGCTGTACTGACGCACGACAAGAGCTGTATTGACGCGCGACAAGAGCTATACTGACGCGCGACTTGGGCTAAGAAGTGACGCGCGACAGAGGAAGGGTTGACGCGACAGAGGAAGTGTTGACGCGCGAGAGGAAGTGTTGACGCGACGCTTGGACGGGGTTGTCGACGCGCGACATCGAGACGCGAGGACTCTTTTCGCTTCTTGGTTCTTTTCACTTTGACGCAGACTCTTTTGAGAATAATGGAAGGTGCCACTCAAAGAATACGAATAACCTAAAAGTAAGTAAGAAATCTCGAAATCACTCTTCAAGTATTTTGGAAACCCTGCAGAGATCAGATAATGTAAATACCAATCATATAGATGCCACCAAAAAGAATCAGGAATGCATTTGTGTGGAAGGCATTATTGAGGTGGACATGCATTGCGCACACAGTATCACGGATCAAACAAATGAAACCTACGATAATATGCCGACCTTGAAGATATTGTTCCTGTTGGGGTGCAACCAGAAGTGCAGCTAGATATCACAGATACAAACACTCAGCAAAATGGAAGACAGAAATCAATATCAAACTCTGGTCCAAGAAAGAGGAAACCAGGTGATTGCGATATTGCTCAAAATTCTACTCAAAAAAGTAAAGCATTGAAAACAAACAAGAATATGTGGACCATTGGCAGGACATACAAGTTTGATTGGGCAGCTAAATTTCCATTTATTGAACCTGTACAATCATCTAATTCTGAAGAAATCCCATGTGAATGTACATGTACAATATGTACGTGGAAATTGGGAAAGCAACAAAAAATGCAACTGAAGCTGGACACAATAGAAAAACATTGTGGAAAACAATATTTAACTGTAACAGGGGCGGATGGCCAGAAAATCAAAACACATAGGTGGAAAACTGAAAAGGAGTGCATGCATGTCAGATACGCAGCGGAATATGAGGCAGAGCAGAAAAAACACAGACATCTGTTGGAAAAGGGAGGAACAATCACATCGCATATTGGTAAGATGAAAGAAACAAATCTACATGCAAAATTCATACAATTCTCTACTCTTTTTCAAATACTTAAAAAAGGAAGGGCGATGTCAGATTTCCTTGATTTCAAAGTTTTGTATCAATTTAACGGAATCTTTGAATGTACCTCGGTCTCATTGGTCTCGAGAGTAGTGGATGGGAAATGGCAAAATGCCTCTCAATGATAGAGAAGGAAGATTTGAAAGAGAATGTAAAAAAGCAAACTTTATCTCTCTTTCAATTGATGAAGTGACAATGAATGAAAACACCGCATGGGTATGTATCCACATATATACTTTAGAAAATCATATAAGGACTCCTCATCATTGGGTGTTATGAAAATGGTTGAAAAGCGCAATCTTTTGAAAACCTATATAAAATAGTTATTTCTCATTTGAAAGATGTTCTTTGTGTAATTGATTATGAAATTGCTACGAAGTTGGTATGCGTTGGGCGAGATGGTGCATCTGTCATACGGCAGGTCACAAACAGTACATGTGTTAGATTACAAACAACAGTGGCCCCATATATGCTACCAATTCACTGTATGGCTCACAGAATGAATTTAGCGTATAAAATGGTAAGCAACCACGAAAATGTTGCTAAATTAGAAGACCTCATAAGAGAACTTCATGCCTATATGTCAAGCAAACCCAAAGCGTTTTCTCGAGTTCCAAAAATTTGCAATTGGAATTACAGACGGCAAAAAACTTCTGAAGGATGTGGAGACTAGATGGATCTCTTTGTATGAACCAGCATGCAGAGTTCGTGAGGAGTATCCTTCATTGGTTGGTTTCATGCACAAATACCGCCGTGAAGTTGATAGGGCAAGGGACGTTGTTCCGCTTAAGCGAGCGGATTTGGAGACTCTGCTTACATTGGTTGGTATTCTTCCAATGTTAAAGGAGATCAATACACTGATGAAGCATGCACAGGGCCGATTGATCTATATTGTGGATTTTATACGGATGAGGAAAATGGTATGTCAAAGTCTTGATATATTGTACTGTTCCCAAGATATAGTTTTGATGCACTGTTTTTGAAAATTGGAGAGATTTATTAGATCTTAAAAATCCTAACACCTTTTTGAGATTTAATATCCACGATCACCTATGCATCTCTGTTAATGGGAGGGAAATACCAATGCACATTTTGCAAAGACGTCAAGATATTACAGGATCGGAACGAGAAGATGTTCCTGTGACACGTAATTTGTTTGAGTCTGTGATAGTTGAAACAAGAATAAAGCTTAAAAAAATTTCAGAAACCTTGTCATCAGAAATTAGGGAACGTTTCTGTAAAGATAAAATTCTGGAAGCCATGGGTGTGATGAATCCGAATTTTTGGAATACAGAAGGTGGCCGTGCAGACTTTGTCAGTAAGCATTTCCATAAATCAATGGGTACAATAATGGAACAATTTACAAAGACGTCGAGCTCAAAGTACGGAAATCAAAGGTATCTGAATGCCGATTTATTAAAGTTTCAGTCAACCAATTTTGCAACAACAATGAGGAACCAATATAAGAATTTAGATCAACCTTCTGAAAGTGGTGCTATTACAAGGCTGTGGAGAGGAATCTATCAAAGTTCTATCTTACAAGAAGATATCAGTGAGTATTTCGGACTATATGAATTATGCACAATGATTTTGGGGTCTGTGGAGGATGAAAGAGTTTTCAGTGCATTGTCATTTATAAAATCAAAACTGAGAAACAGGTTGGATAAAAATCTGGAAAGTTGCATGAGGTGTTACGTTTCACGATACTCCCTCGAAACCTTTCCGTTTGACAGAAAGCAATTGCAAGACCTTGGAATTCCCTTTGCGAAAGAAGAGGTGTAAATAATACAGCTACAAGTACAAATATTCCCAACCTTGAGAGTGTAATTGGCTCTTCGTCACATTCTACAGAAGACAACATCGACTTTGATGAAGCTATTGATAATGGATTGTTTCAACTTTAAGTAGGTATCTTCTTTATCTATATTTTATCTTTATCATTAAAGATGTTACAGTCTATATACTAAAAATGTCGGGCAATTCACCCATCTATCTACTAATCCATTTCTCGTGTTGGATTTTTTTAAACACAGATCTAGCTCATTACAAAGTGGCGGTGATGATTTCAACTTTAAGCGGTATCTTTTCCCCTTAATCTTATTGTTTGTTACTATTCATTTTTGTGAGCAATTGCTCACTGGAATTCCTTTTGCGAAAAAAGAGATGTAAATAATACAGCTACAAGTACAAATATTCCCAACCTTGAGAGTGTAATTGGCTCTTCGTCACATTCTACAGAAGACAACATCGACTTTGATGAAGCTATTAATAATGGATTGTTTCAGACTTTAAGTAGGTATCTTATTTATCTATCTTTTATCTTTATCATTAAAGATGTTACAGGTCTATATACTAAAAATGTCAGGAAATTCACCCATCTATCTACTAATCCATTTCTCGTGTTGGATTTTTTTAAAACAAAGATCTATATCATTACCAGTGGCAGTGATGATTTCAACTTTAAGCAAGTATCTTTTTCCCCTTAATCTTATTGTTTGTTACTATTCATTTTTTCAGCTCTGGTTATAATTAAAGATGTTACAGGTGTATGTATTTACATTTAGTTAAATACAAAATTTTTATTTTTTGAAAACGTGGGTTGATATCCGTCAGAGGAAGTGTTACTTCTAAGGAATTGTGACAATGAGCAACTCACCCATCTATCTACTAATCAATTTTTGTGTTGAATTTTTAAGACAAAGATCTAGCACATTACTAAGGTGATGATTTCAATTTTAAATAGGTATCTTCTTCAACATAATCTTATTGTTTGTTACCTTACATTTTTTCAGCTCTTGTTATCATTAAAGACATTACAAGTCTAATTCTTTATATTTACTTTTATTTAAAGATATTGTTGGTCTATATATTTAAAGATGTTGCTGGCACTTCTCAGGACTGACAATGTCAAGCAACTCACCCCTCCATCTACAATGTCATGTGAAACAAAGATCTAGCACGTTACCCTTGATGATTTCACAGCAATCTAATACGCAAGAGGTAAGCTAAACCCTAGCATATTTGCAATTATGTTTAATTTCTTACCAGTGATGATTCTTTCTTGATTTCTTAGAATTATATTAATTTATTTTTAATATATTTTATCTTCCTGTAGACCAAGGATTTTTTTTCTATTTACTATCTCTTTATTCTCCATTTGTTGGTGAGTGGTAGCTTCCCAAAAAATAGATATTCCTGCCACCTGATAGGATAAAGATAACTAAAATAACAAAAAATTAAATTGGAAAGTGATGTCGAAACATGTCACAATACTACCAAATTCAATATTCACATTTCCCTGATTCAAACCACAAGAGCCTTGGCTGAGTCACCCTCCGTTAATATTAAAGTACATTGATCAGAATTCTTCCCTCCTGCTTGATTTGCATCAAGTTTGGGAACATCAATTAATTTCCCCTTCTTGGTTCCATCAGTTTTCTTAAGATCTTTTTTTTGTTTAAACTTTTCCACTGCACTCATCAGGTCAAACAAAGTTACAAAGCTCATCTTAGATAACCTGACCATACACCATGAATCTTCTTGTACTGGAAGAGACTGTTTCCAATTACCTTACACATATCACATCATCTTTCACACTTTCATTAACTCACAACCTTTATAGGCAATAACCTTATGATGCAAAGATAGATGAGCATTTGAATCAACGCATTCCTGGAGCCACTGTCAAACCTTGCATTGACCTCTAAGAATCCTTTAAGAAACAATGTGTTATACTCTTCCTTACTATGCACAAATCTTATGACAAGGTAACATCAATATGAGATTTCTCAACTTTATAACATTTGTAGATACTCATTTTTCCCTACTTTGAGCATGAATCAGAAGTATAACCTCTATTACACAATACATCTTCTTGTGGTAGCAATACATTCTTGTCTCAACACCATGATAGACCACATAATGACATATAGAAACAATGTGTTATACTCTTCCTTACTATGCACAAATCTTATGACAAGGTAACATCAATATGAGATTTCTCAACTTTATAACATTTGTAGATACTCATTTTCCCAACTTTGAGCATGAATCGAAGTATAACCTCTATTACACAATACATCTTCTTGTAGTAGCAATACATTCTTGTCTCAACACCATGATAGACCACATAATGACATATAGAAACAATGTGTTATTCATGAATTCCTTAACAAGGATGACCTTTACCAACTAGATAACAGACAACTTTATTTTAGAATGATAAAGGTCATTCATAAAATCCAAACACACTTTGAAGTCCTCAACACGTTGAAAAATCATAGTACAACACAGATTCTTAACCTATCTACCTTTTACCAACTATAGACCTTAAGTCTACTTTCATACAGTATAACCCCACAGATACAATTAAAGTCCCACGACATAATTTTCAAGATAATTAAAGTCCCACAAGATATTTAGGCACTAAATTTTACATTATACACATTAAATCGATCATAGTCTTTCATCATCATCTATCATTGATTATCAATTGTCATCATTCATCATCTACGTCCACATACTATTCATGACAATGCAAGTAAACAAGAAACATACATATAATTCATGATAATCACCATATAATTAAATTCAAATAGCATAGTACAAACTCAATAGTTGAAGTTTTCAAATTCAATATTAAAAGTTTAGTCAATAATAAAAGTTTCTAATTTTGAAAACCCTCTTTTTCTTTAGAAAATTCTGCTCTTCCCTCTTCCCCAACAGCTTCTTCCACTCTGGCTGCACCTCTTTCCCCAACACCAGAAATAACCCCTGAACTTATAAGATCTTACAAAGACCTTGTCGATTTTTATAATTCTTTCTTCTTGATTTTTGCATCTCCATGCGACAAGTAAATTTGGATCAGCAACTGCTTTGGCTTTGAACAAGATGTCAGGGTCGAGACCATGCTCTTTAATTATCCGCTTTAGTGTATTGTTTTGTTTGTTAACCAAAACAATATTTTGCTTCAAATTTTTGCTGCGGATAAGTCGTTGTTCTTTCTTTGTTTCAAGTGAACTTGCAAAACCTTCGCCTGACTCTTCAAATTTTCATATTTCAACTGCACAAAAAGAGTAACGTCAATTCAAAATATTAATGTAAATTCAAAATTTCAAATTAACAAAAATGATTGTTAGAATGTAATAGTACTTACAACCGCTCTATCTCTTTCGGCATTTGCGATTGATACCAAATCCTTGTCCTTTGACCATTTGTTAAAATATGCCTGGGCCTCGGCACTAATATTTTCCAATTTGTTTAGTGCCTTATCTAAAATGCCATCTTTATAGTCATTATTAAACGTGACAGTCCCACATCTTACTTGGGTAAGTAAGGAATCCATCTTCGCAGGTTGATTCTGGACTGCAGCGTATAAACTATCCCGTTGCCAATAATTTTCATAACGACTAATAATCTCATTGATAAGAATTTTAGCCCTTTTCTCCCATTCTATAAGCTGTTGGATTTGAGGAATAATAAACTCACTGACATGGGATTGACAATCATTACCAATTAAGTTCTCCAAAGGAAAAGGTGGAAACTCTTCACTATCTGAATCTGATGCAGACGATCTTGCTGGAGAAGTGTGGGGGCTTTCACCATGACCAAGATCAACTGCTCCTTGTTTCTGTCTTTGGGTGGGCTGATCCTGTTTTTGAAAAAATAAATCAAGATTTAGATAAATAAATTTGAAGACTGAAGATTTAGATTTAGATAAATCAGAATGTAATTAAAAATTGTAAAGCATATTAAAATTGAAATTTGAAGACTGAAGTATACCTGCTGCCCTTGAATCATCTCGCGGGTATCGAAAAAACCAGTTGGGTCATTGCTATCAATGCCCAAATAATCTTCATCTAAATTTATATTGTTCAAAACAGATATGCCCGTTGCGCTGGGCAAGCCACCAAGTGAGAGAGTTGGAATTCGAAACGAGGAGTCAAGGTTTAGTGTCCCACTAGGGGCCGGAGCAAAACTCATGCGTTTACCAATGTTCTTTTTCACTGTTCCTCTGGTTGGCATTTTAAAAATTAATGGTTGAGTGGGTGTCGGTGCCGTGGCTTGATCATGACTGACATGTGCTGAAAAGTACAAGAAAAAATGAAAAATATTAAAACAATTCATAAAGTCAAAACTACGAAATTAAACGTTCTATAGAAAAGTTGTACCTTGTTGTCGAGGGGTTGTTTTTTTCGGTGCTACGGGTGGCCTTGTAGGAGTTGTACTCAGTGGCTGTTCAGAAGATATCAATGCACATCGCACGGAGTGAGTTGGGGAAGAAGGTTCCATAGTCCCTGCTATTCATCAATATTAAATGTTGTCAATTCATTTTGCTAAAATTTAAATTGAAAAATAAATCTGCAACTTTGGAATTTGTAATTAATATACGAGAATGTATTACTTCTCTGGCGTTTAACGAGTTCAAACTGTTGAGGGTCTGGAGAGGAGTGAGCTTCCATTTCAGATTGGGAGTCCCCCGAAGCCTCCGCGTGTAGTTGGCCTCTTCCTCTCGACATCTTTTTTTTTTTGGGAATGGCTTCAAGATATCTTCTCTGCAAAACATTAAAATTTAAGTTTTAATAACTGTGCACTGTAATGAAGAAAATTGTAATACAATTACAAACTAAATAGTTTATACCTGTTGTTCTGCAAATGGAATTGAGAATTTCTTCAAAGCCTCATCAGAGCAAGTAGGAATTTCTTTAGCTTTTAAATTTAAAAGTGCCTCATAGTAGAAGCCGAGGAGATAGTTTGTTGAGTAAATGAAAGGTTTTTCTGAGATTTTCGAATTTGATATGTCAGCTCTTATTTTTTTGGATAGAAATGTGCACCAATCGAATTTTTGTTTTGAGATAGTGGCACAAATGTATGCAATGGCCCAATTTGGTATATCGTTTGGGCAACCCCGCATAACAATTCGGCTTGAAAAATGCAATAAGTGCAGCAAGAAAGTGGTGTGCAATTGATTGTGTATCTACACCACGCCTGGATTTATTAACATGGGCTGCAAATGCGAAACAGTGAAAATTACTATCAATTTATAACAGCAAATTGTATCAGAATAAAAAACAGAATAAATTTTTTGAATTAAAACGAATTATACTTACAATCAACATGGAAACCGTACTTTGATTCGAGAAATTTCTTGTTTTCTTCCACGAGTGTTGCCTTGGTTAGAATGATTGGTAAATTTCGATAGGAAGGCCCGTAAACCGATGTATGTCATTCGGTTCAATAGTGAATGGAAAATTTGGCCATCGCTCGAGTCACATAAAATATACCGTCCCTCAATTGTAGCATGACGAAGGTAATTCAAAATATCCGGATCTGTTTCGAAATGGGGCATATTAACGAGCCCTGTAAATCCACACTCTTCTATTATAGCTTGATATTCTGGAGACATCCTTAAAGCCGTATGGATGTGAGGGCATAAGGGATTCCTGTAGGTTATCTTGGAAATCGATTGACTTGGATTCTCTTCATTTTCTTGCTGAACTTGCAATTGGGAAGCATGTGAAGTCGACATTATAGCTGTAAATGCGTCTTTCTCAAAGATTTAGACCTGCAAAAATTCAAGAACGGGAAAACGTAAACGAGAAAATGAGCGGCATAAGGGTATTTATAACCTAAAAATGGGCGTCACTGTCCCCTATTGACGTGCGTCATTTGCTTCTAATGACGCGCGTCAATAGGAAGCAGTGTCGTGCGTCAATAGAAGGCTCTGTCGCGCGTCATTTGTTTATAGTGTCGCGCGTCATTTGTTTATAGTGTCGCGCGTCATTTGATTACAGTGTCGCGCGTCAATAGAAAACAGTGTCGCGCGTCATTTGTTTACAGTTTCGCGCGTCAATAGAGGTCAATGTCGCGCGTCAATTGAGGACAATGTCGCTCGTCAATAGAGGACAATGTCGCGCGTCATTTGTTTGCAGTGTCAGCGGCGTCAATGCGAGCACAATGTCGCGTAGCACAATCGAGGACAATGTCACATGTCAATAGAGGACAATGTCGCTAGCGTCAATAGATGACAATGTCGTCGCGTCAATAGTGGACAATGTCGTGCGTCATTGCAGTGATCGTGTCGCGCGTCAATAGAGAACAAAGTCTGTCGCTGAAATAGAATCAATCGACGCGCGCCATTACGATCTAGCGTCGCTCGGTGTCACACGCCATCGGGAGCTATTGTCGCGCCGGTGGCGGTGTCATTACAGATTGACATGTTATCGACGCCACGATTTAGCCTTGAAAAACCGGTGAAAATTTTGTTTTTGAATCTTGTCAAATTCTCCTTTCATTTAAATCTGGTTACTGGGATATTCGCAGTATTTTCCACCTTCAATTTTATAGGGTGTCTTAAAATGAACCCATTCATGAGTGAGAAATTCAAGTTTGAATTTCTAGCATTATGGTATGGTAGGATTTGAAGTGCCTACCGCCCAGTAGAAATGTAGATGGGAAGGACGGAATGTACATGAAAGGTTGGAGATGGCGTTAGGGTCAAATTTCCATGCTAACATAAGAAACGAACACACCGGAGTTAGATATACTCTAAGTGACAATTATGTCCTTTTTGTATTTTTTGTACTTTCTGTAAAGACAATCAACAACCAAAAATTACCTACTGCAGGTATAAAATGATCGAACATGAATTTTTAAGATTCTCTCGTCACCTTATTTTCGTTTCTATTATTACACTTTTTTGGCTGGTCAATATCTTGTTTCATAGTTGTATACCAAAATTGTAACCTTTGTGTTTTAGGCCATTTCTATTTGTGACTAATTTTATTGGTTTTTATTTATTATGTGTGGGCTTTGATTATAAAAGTGTTATATTTTGATATATATTTATTGATTAAACAAATGATTTAACACAAATTTTGAATGCATGTGCAATATTAAGGTTGTAAGAACATATTATTATTAGAAGAAAAATTAATTGCTAAAGGAGAGATTCATTCTCAGCTCTACTAGTAGTATCTTACACACAAATATAATAATTAGAAAGATTCCATACACTATATTGACTATTGACTTGCATCTTTTGCTACTTGTGAGTTTTTCATATCATGATTTGACCTTGATCATAATGGAGGGACAATTAAAACCTCCATTAATATTCACCATTTTAAATTATTTTTTCTAGGTGGAGAGGGAAGGTTAACATTTTGAGGAAGGATCTCAATTTGATTCCTAGTGTTTCATGACCCATTGTCCCCAAATTTTAACTTAGGTGAGGATATGAGTCTGCAAAGTAAATTTAGTCGCAATTGATCAAATTCAATCAAATTGAAGTCATGAAATAAATCTTATAAATACACATGGCTCAAGAAATCAAAACATTTTTCTAGGTGTTGGATAAAATTGAAGAATATGAATTCGATATATTTCATGAAGTCAAGTAGTAAAAATACAAAACTCTCTAAGATCTTCATTTCCCAAAATATTTGATTCCATGAAATTTCAAAACTACTAGATATATTTGATTATGTGAAAGTACAAAATCTGCTTGAAATCGTCAATGAACCCAATTCTCTAAGTCCTCAAAACTATAAAACTTCTCTTGATATATGATTCTCTTAAATTTTGTGAGAGTGTTGATTCTTAAATTATCTTAAACTAAAAAGTAGCTCCAAGTTCTCGTAGTGGTGATTTTAGTCAGCAAAAGCATCCTCGAGTTCCTCCAATGTAGTTGTTGAGAAGAATTGAAAAATAAATTCAAAGTGATCTATTTGAATTTCTTTCAACATGTTTTTCCCCATGATCATTTTTAGAGTTATTGAGTTGTACATTTTTTTCAATTTCGTAAATTTTATTTTATTTTGTAAAAAGTTCTCATTGGTTCTATTGTTTCTTATTGTAGTAAAATCAACTTGGTCAATATTCCATGAAGCTGAAAAGTAGGTTGCTCTTAGTTACAAATACATTCAAGTCATTTATGAGATAATTTGACACAACTCGCGATTTTTCATTATTACAAAGGACTACATTCAGATATTTCTTTGGGGATTTCTTCATAAATCATTCGGGAAAGACTTGGTGTTATCACAAATCATGTAAATGTAATTTTGAACACTATTTAATTTTTTTGAGAATTTGAAATATTGAAGACATTTAGGATTTTTAAAGCGACTTTATTTTATCTTGAATTTTGTATAAAAATTTAGTTGGAAGAAAATAGTTTATGAAACTTTGCATTCATTATCATTAAGAAATATAATTATATTATCCGAACATGTGTCATGGTCTCTCTAATTGAAGAGCATATTCTTATGTTAAATGTTTTGCTTCATTATTATTCTTTATTATCCAAAATGAAAAAGTTTTTGTTTTATATATTAAACTAGAATATGTTGTGGTTTAATTATTTAAAATGAAAATTTTCCTCTCTTTTCTACCTCTCTTTAATATATCTATTTCTTTCTTCTTTATTTTATTTTGTATTTGTTTCCCAAGAGTAAAATCATGCCCCTACAAATCAATTAGTGTAAATATTATACATATTCCTTTTCTAATATTAGTTTTTATTTCAATAAAAGAACATTTCCTCATAATAAAACGGACTTTGTCCCACATGTTGTTATCAAAGTGTCATTTTTTCCTATGACATAATATTTTCCTCATAATAAAGATGGACTTTGTCCCACATATTGCTATCAAAGTGTCATAATTTTCCTATGACATAATATTTTTCCAACAATATTTTCAGGACTCAACTAGGACATATATGTTCTTATATGAAACCTTTCAAGGATATCTAGAATTCAAAGAGCCATAGCTGTTATTTCTCAATCATTTTCGATTCTCCAACCTTGTTAAAGGAGATAAAATTTATAAAGAATAAAAGAAGAGATTGTTATTTAAAAAAAAAGAATCAAAAAAATTTGCAGCACTAAATGAAGTGCAAAGAGAAGAGAAGTCAAGGTGGTACTAGTAGTATATGAGGTCTTGTTCTTTCTAGGATAATTTTTAGTTTCGTAGTATGCGTTATCATTTTTCATGCACACATACATGTCAATGCAGGTCACTTACAAATTGTTACATGATGTATGATACTTGGCTCTTTCTATTACCGGTCCCTCCTAGGAGAATCTACCCTTTCCCACTTATTATCAAGTTTTATCATTGCATTATTTCACATTTTCATTTGTATATTCAAATATTACATTGTGGCATATTATATATATTTATTAGCATGTTAATTGTTATCTTAATTAAGATTATTATTATCAGAAGGGTGGTTGTCCTGTAAATAGACATTGTGTTGGTTATAACTACCCCCCTAACCGCTTCCCTCCTACATTTATACAATTTCGAATGTGAATAATATCATTCAAACAATTGTATAATTCATTGATCCAAGAGTGGTATCAAAGTGAGCCAGCTTCGGGATATGCGTTGCGATTAGGTAAAAGCAGAGCCTAATATTGCATGGAGAAGAACAATAAATAACACAAATAAAATGGAGTTTGCATCAGCCTAAACGAGAATGAGTAAAAAGGAACACATGTGAGCAAGTAGATAATCGAGCTTGATCATTGTGAACTAGAACAACATATTAGTAAGCGTTGACAATATGATCCAAGACAATATTTACATGCAAGATTCAAACACTAAGCATCTAATGAACATAAGAACATCGAATGCTATAAGAGACAATGAATGAGACACAAAGTTCATATTTCATTTACTCCAAAATGTCTTCTCAAAAGAACACAAAGTTTCTTTCTTTGAAATAAAGCTTGCACACAAAAGTATTTTATTCTCCTCTCTCAAAGTCACCCTTACAAATGAGCCTCCAACTTCCTTTTATAACCCAAAAGTTGGTTACAAAGTAGTTAGGGTTTACATGCACATTAAATAGGGCATCTTAAATGACTTTGACTTTTTCAACCAACTTTATTAAAAGCAACTAAAAATAGAAATCACTTAAGTTATCCAAAGTTTGTCAAAAGTGAGTTTAACAATAACCCACTTAAAGTAACATTTTGACATATGACAAAAACCAGTGCCTTATCCATTGAAGTGGGGTCCTCCTATCTCAAACATATGAGAAATGGACTCTCCTACTTTGTTAGATACCAGAAAAGCTATCTCCTCATCCCATCAATGAAAGTAGGATCTCGCCACCTTCACCAATTAAAAGGATCTAAACCTTCCCAATGTTTTGAACATATTTTCTTCTCAGAAGGCTCACTTGGTCGAAGCACATCCTCACAAAAACCTGCAATTCCAATATCATACCTAGCATATCATTTAGATTTGACTATCTTTGATTGAATTTCTCAAACAAGTTCTATAATTTGATGCAACATTCCATTGAAGCTGAAGATAAATTGATGAGTGGAGTATACATGTCTTTGAACAATTGTGAAAATTGATCAACCACATGTTCTCATGAATAATACCTCGATTTTTCTCATTTACAAGATCACAAAGGCTCTCACTATGAACTCCTTAATCAAGGTGAGTGAAGTGAAGGATTCATTTCATACACTCTCATAATGGATCATAGAATCCTCGAGAAGTGTCTTTCTTGATTTGAGATGTAGACACCAAAGAAAGTGTGTCCCTCGATATTCAAATTCGAGAATCCCTTCAATGGCCAAAGTTGGATATTTCATACTTGCCATCTCCGTAGACTAGGCAATATCTCATCACAATTTGATATGTTAGAAAAAAATTTCCTTGAAAGAAAGAATTGGATCAAGATATGCACTAATATCTTCATGAAGCTTAATGACTATTTTGATCATCTTTTTACCAAAAACAAGAATCTCTCAAAGCCAAGATTTAGTGACATGGCCCAATGTGTTTATTTCTATTGGAAAATTGAGAGTTTCTTCATCGAGGCAGCCACCGTAACGCAGATCGGGAAAGTGGATGATATGGGGTTTATAAGACGTTGAACATAATTAACCAATTGATTCTTTTCGGCCTTTAGCCCGAGAGTTACGATATTTATATTTCTCAAGCCTCTTTAGCACAAGATATCCTTGAATCTCGAAATCATCATATCACTTTCAAATGTGGACTTCCCAAGACTAATTTGGAAGCTTCATAATCATAAGATGTCATGGAATCACGTTCCTTGTTAACTTGTGGGATGGCAAGATCCACAAATTTGTTCCTATCATCATCCACCATTATTCGCGAGAGCACTTTAGGCTTCTTAGGAATGACTTCATTTGAAAGCTTGAAAAGTGCATCGAAGTCAATATCAATTGGTTTGACAACCCTCTTCCTTTTCTTGATCTCACAATCAATCCAAAAAGGAGTATCCTTCACCATTTCGCATACAAAAGCCTGGAGTCTGAAGCAACATTCCCATTGTTCTCAACATCATTAGGTTCTACAAGAATCCTTTCCACAACCTCAATCTCTAGAGAAATAACCTCGATATTGACCTCTTGAACATTAGGAGACTTTGAGAAATATCTTCGTGAACTGTAGGTTCAGAAGTGTTCGATATTTGGACTACTTGCATTTGAGTGAACTCTTGTGCAAGGCATGACTGAGGATTGTTTGTTATGAGCTTTTGCGAACTATCAACAATGTGAGTAGAAGAATCTCTACTTGAAGTGGAAATTTCCAATACATGCTCTCTTCCTTGACTAGGGCTAGGACCCTTAGGTGTTTCACCTCACTACAAATTCTTTAGTGAAGTGGATTTTGGCAACCACTCCTTTCGCTTGATGTGTATGGTGGATGGCACAGAGTTTTAATGAGAAGAAGCTTTGGTCGGCTGGAGACCTCCTTGAGTTGGCAATTTTTGTAATCCTGAGGTATGATCTTGGATTGATGGTAACTTTGCAAGTTTTCTTTCATACCAGGATATGCTTCTTTCAAGGATTGGTTGATTCTTGTTATCAAGACAAAATCCATCTCTTTTGGTTCAATCAATTCAGGGCAACAGAGTAAAGGTAACGACATCATATGAGGGATCAATAACATCTTCATCATCATCTACCAATGAATCTGGAGGGTTTCTGATGCGAAAGGCCTTGATCTAAGCAAGGGTTAGGTGGGAAAACTCTCGCCTTCTCACTTCATGTTCATCTGAACAGGCAGCCCAGAAATCTTCCATGGTAGGATTGTGTTGATACTTTGCCCCAAGAATCTTCTCGCATATATCTCATTGATATTAAACCGAATCTCTTCACATATGGATGAATAATGATGAGGGAAAAATCTTTCTCCATGAGTTGTGCAATTGAAGAGATTTGGACATTGGTATTCCCCAATTTGTATTGGGAAATGAATTCCGAACGATGATTGTCACTGAGAAGAAAATGAACTTGGAATAGTTGTCGTACAAGCTCCATTAATGCCCACTTATCACTTTCGTACTTAGGAACCTTCCATGGAGTACCGCAAATCCGCTAACGCAAATGTAGGAAAATTACGTAAATTCAATAAACTATGTTCTACTAGGAAATGACATTCATGGCCTCTTTAGAGAATCTTTCCTCTATATTCCGATTCAAGTTTCGAATCACGTGGAAGGTGAATGCATCGTTAACTCTCCTGAAATGATGAGAGCTATTTTTGAAACTTAACTGTGGATAATAATGAAAGACATTATTTGATGGACCCATGACTCCTTTCATTTCTAGCCTCGAAAATAGCTTTCTTCTAGCCACTACATAAGTCAGGTATGATGTCATGTAGAAACATCTAGTCATCTTCACTTCGATCAATTGTTTGTGAAGAGTATCACTAATGATGGTGGCCTAATCCACAAACTCTCTTTGGAAATGATGATACACCTAAATCGATACATCCATGGGTGGAAAATCTTGGCAGAGGGTAGACCAAAGACTCGACTCAAGAGAGTGATCATGTCCCCGATTTCCTCCATGAACTCAATGTGGTACATTTCCTTAGGAAACCATTTGATCTCGAGGCCTCTTGGTCACTAACCGCCTTATTGTTAACCATCTTGCTCCACCGAGGGGTTCTTCATCCCAAAAATATTTTGTTTAATTTTGATTCATGTCAAAGCATTCTTAGGGAATTTAGGTATGCTGAGAAATTCCTCAATATGCTCTAGTGTGATTAAGAGGAAATGCTCGCGATTATCTTTATAAATTCCTCGTCTCTTGGGATCATAATGCTTTCGATAGGAGATAACCAAAGCTTTGGGCATTGCATCGAGATCGGAAATGCCACTACTTGGGGGTAGACCGCTATGGTAGAGCCTATCTCGAGAATATGGTTTTGCCTTCAACTTTAACCCAATCACAAAATTGTTGCATGTTGATGTGGCGAAGATTTGTATCGGGTGATATTATCGTACACAAACTTGATGGAACTAGAAAGAATGATTCCTCGTAATTTGTACTTGAGTGCGTGACTTATTTGATTTCTCCTTTGGCTTACCTCGATTTTCTGCAGATTTATTGAATTTTTGGCCATTATGAATTTTATAGAAAAATGAATCGACTCGCAAAACAATGTAAACAAGATCGAGGTATCGCCTCTCGAGCCATCATTTACACAAGAAAAATATGGCTTGTTTAATTTATAATTATATTAAAAATAATAATCATTATTATTGATCTTGAATTACAATTTTTTAAAAACAAAGCAATACAAACAAAAAAATCGAGACTAAGCTCGTTAGATCGTGTGACAATTATATATATATATATTAATTTTGCTTGTTGAAGCTATTACGATCGGGATTATATATATATATATATATATATATATATATATATATATATATATATATATATATATATATATATATATATATATATATATATATATATATAATCCCAATCGTAATGGCCACAAAAATTAATTTTAATATTTTTAATTCACTATTTCTCCATCTTGCCTGATTCTAGTTGCTTCAACGTGAAGAGTTGCTTTGTTTTTCCGGCAATACTTTGAACTCGTAATTTTTATTTTCACTGGTGTTAAAATGCGTTAATAATTATTTCTCTTTCTCTAGTGTGAACTACTCCTACTCGCTGCATGCGTGGGAATGATTTTATTTTTATTTGTGTGGCCTATGATGCCTGGAGAACTCCTGGTGAAGGCGTGGAAACTAGATTACTCTGCATGGAAGTGCTCTAGTTTGGCATTTTATTCTTTCTCTCTTCCAAACATTGCCTATGTGGGAACCTCTCAACGGAAACATGGCACTTCCTTTTCTCTTTTTCATGCGTGGTGTAATAAAGGCAAAGTTTGTGTGGACTGCAATTTTATTTGTCTTCTTTGGCAGCTTTACTACCTCCCATGCGCTGACTATTTTTTTATAGTTATTTCTTACTTCTTTTCTCCAACGTGGACTCTTGTCTTGTGCAATGCGTGGTGGAATCTTTTCCTGTCTTATTTCCCTGCAATGCGTGGACTTGGTGCAGAGATAGTTGGCCAATGATCTTCAATGAGTGCGTGATGAATCGTCTTGCTTGATTCCAAAAGGATAGGAATAAATTCCATTTCGGGGCGTTGAACTTTTTGTCTTCTTTTTGGCCTTTGGCGTAGGAAATATTTTTATTTCTACTTACGTTGAGAATTTCTCTTTTTAGACTTTCCTCTCCCTCACACGTGGATTCTTGTCCAAAGAAATGCGTGTAATCTCCTCCCTTGGCGTGGATAATGATTCAACTTCTGCAACGTGGATATTATCTGTATAAATTTCCTTTGGATATGTGAAAATCTATCTTCTTAGGCATGCGTTGAACTCTCCTTCAAAACCAATGCATGGCGTGGGATTTGGACTATTATTTCTTCTTTGGCATGGAATGTGGAGCTTTGTTCAAAGTGGCCTGCAACGTGACACTTCTTTCTTGGCCTAGGCGTTGGATTTGCTCCTAAAACCAATGCATTAAAAACTTCAATTCTTCCAAAACAATGCTTTTGAAAATTCCTTCTATGGCTGTGTGAAAACTGTTATTTCTCCTCACGTGCATGCACTATGGCCAAGGTAAATGTGTATGGATCTGAATGCCTCTATTTGACCAATGCGTGATGAATCTTTTTGCTTTGCCTTGGCATGAGAATTCTCCTTTCAACGTGAATGGAATGGTTTAGCAATAGCGTGGGAAAATTGACTGACTGAGTTGAATATGGAAAACTCTTGCATTGAAATCTCCTTTACTTCTGGTGTATTGCCTAAGGGATGTGATAAAAATATTTCTCAGAAACATTTCTACAGAGGAAATAAGAAGTTAGAAATATTGAAAGCTTCAAAGCTTCTTCGCATGACTTTTTCCAACGATTTTGACAGAGAAATGGTTATGAGGATTAAAGAAGCTTCTGTAACCATTTCTTATTTCCGTTGGAATAACCAATTTTCCCTTTCTTCGGTAGTGGGCATTAATTGCCAGGGAAAGATGGGAAAAACTTGGTCGCTTTCATTGTAATGGAAAAGCAAAGGTAATTCCCATTTATTTTCCCATGTGGGAAATTGGGAGATATTTTGTCGATTTATCATCCGGTCCGGTTGGCGTCAGCAAGGAGAAATTCCATAAGCGGGGAAAAAGAAGAATTTTCCAGAAAAGGGAAATCCGGGTGTGGAAAGCCAATTTGGCATCCCCGACAATTGGAAGTAGAATTTTATTTTCCCGGCAATAAAGAAGAACTTGTCGATTGATTTTTTTTAATAAATATTAAATTAATATTTATTTAATTAAAAACCCCAAAAATTAATAAAATTAATTTTATTAAATAAAAGGGTAATAAATTAATTAAATATTAATTAATTAATTAATTAATTATTAACGCAATTTGTGACCTAGCAGGAGGAGTTCTCACCCGAAATGAGTGAAACAAAGACCAAAACGATCACGAAGAACAAGACGATTCGGTGAGGGTGATAAATCACGTGAAAGAACACTTTTGAATTTTTTTAAAATTTTCATGTTTATTAATTTTGCGAAGTCAAAATTAGCTAATAACAACTGGCTCTAATTGGGGACAAGGACTTCATGGACATAACAATGGACCTAGAACAAAAATTAAATGAACATGATCTCAAAGAAAATGATGCACAAAAACAGGGATGACAAAAGAGAGGAAATCAAAAAACAGGAAACGGAAACAAACCAAAATCCTAATTACCTATGTACATACGGGGGAAAACCCATTTTCAATTTTGATAATGCTTGAGATATTTCCCATTATAGGAAAATCCAAATGATTTCCATCAGATACACTAAGTAATAGGTGCTATCTCCACATAAATTCCATATTTTGAAAGAGTGCAAACCACAAGTGAATAAAACTTCCCGTGTTTTCCTTTGGTTCACGTCTCTTGTCCCGAGAAGAAGAACCAGTCATTGATTTGAAATTATCTCTCCTTAGTTTTTTGTCAAACAATTTATTTACTTTTGATTGGTGTTCCTCGATCATGTTTGCCACTTGACTTCTCTGTTCTTCAAGCTTGCTTAGGAACATGATCCTTTTATCCAATGCATTGGCGAAGCATTCATCATCAACTGCTTGAGCCAATCGTAATGCTGGTAACTCCAAAGTGATGGGAATTTGAGCATCGGTTCCATATAAGAGTTGGAATGGAGACATTCCAATTTCTCTTTTGGGAGTTATGCGGTCATCCCACAATGCATCATATAACTTTTTGTGCCAAGTTCTTTGATTTTCTTTGACTAACTTACGCATGATAGTAATGATGTTTTTGTTACTAGATTTTGCTTGACCATTTCCCACGAGGTTAGTCATCGACATATGAGATAAAGATATCCCATACCCATAACAAAAATCTATCATCTTTGCATAGGATAAATTAGAGGCATTGTCCATCACAATTTTTGTGGAATTCCATAATGAATCAATATATTCTCTTTGATGAAGTCATAGATTACCGTAGTAGATGTTTGTTTCACCGGTATAGCTTCTACCCACTTTGTAAAATAGTCACTTGCAGTGAGCACATGAGTATGACCAGCACTAGAATTAGGATTCAAGACCACAATGAAATATAAAATCCATTGCCTAAAGGGTTCTTCAATGACAACTAGATTTAAAGGAAAGTCACAATTTAGGTCTTTCAAAATCATTGTTGGAAAGCTTCGCATTTGGCTACCCATTTTTGAGCATCAGAAAACATAGTGGGCTAGTAATAATGTTCTCACAAAATTTTAAGAGTTGTCACTGGTCCAAAGAAATGACCTCCGTAATCATGATTGTGAAAGGCTTCCAACAACCTAGGCTTTTTTTTTTATCGAGACATCTGAGGAACATGCCATCAATTCCTTTCTTGAACAAAGAGTTGTCCCAAATGATGTATATGACATCTCTTAATTGGATATCTCTCTTTTCCTTAGCTTTGATTCTCGGGAATTTGCATATGTGAGAAAGTAGGTTATACCCGAATACGATTAAATCTGTGGTACTAACGAAAAACTACCAAAGTGGTAAAATTTCTTCAACTGGTTCTTCTTCGAGTCATATCAATCATTCTCTACGATGAGTTGGCAAAGTCCTATTCCTTTAACTAACTTGGTAGGCTTGATGTCTAAGTCATATTCTTGGATCTTGGAGACCCAATTACCTCTTTTAGATCATGGTTCATGTTGTGTCAACATTGATTTAACTGTGGTATCTGGAACTAAGACTTTAGTGTGAGAATTCAATACGTAGTATCTGAAATGTTTCAAGGCTCTAACCACCACATACGCATGCCTCTCAAGGGGAGTGTAATTGAGTTCATGTTTCTTGAATCTAGAACTCATGAATGCAATAGGATATTTGATTCCCTCTTGATTTTTTGAGTCAGGATGGCAAAGATCATGTGTGAAAAAACATAACAATAGATTATGAAATCCTTTTTAAAATTGAGACATACCAATGTAGGAGCTTTTGCAATAGCACCCTTGATTTGTTCAAATGCTTCTCTACCTTCCTTTGACCATTTGAAGGATTCTTTAACTTTCATCATGTCAGCAATTTCTTTGGTTAGCTTGACAAAATATGGCACGAACCTTCTCAAAAATTTCATCTTCCCAAAGAATGAGTGGACTCCATGCTTACTTCTAGGCAAGGAAAGATTCTTGATAGCTTGAATGCACTCATGATCGATCTTAGTTCCTTATTTAGAAACAATATGACCTAGGAGTTTCCCTTCTGTAACTCTCGAACATGAACTTCTTGATTCAGGGAGATCTTATGAATTCTACACCTTTGTAATATTTTCTCCAAATCTCTTAGGTGATCTTCTCACTTCTTTTAGAACACTGTTAAATCATCTAGGTATATCACGATGATTTTTTTATAATATCCAAATTCCATATATATATATATATCCCTTTGAAAAATCATCCCGAGAATTGATCAAACCAAAAGGCATTCTTATATATGCGAACTTACCCTGTGGGGGTGGTGAACATGGTCTTATGTTGGTCTTCTCTAGCCACTTCAATATTATTATAACCAAAGAAACCATCTAGCATGGATAACATTTCCGATCTAGTTACTACTGCAGAATATGGTCCATGACCTGGAAGTGGGTAGTTATCCTTTAAGGAAGCTTGATTAAGATTGCGTAAATCCACACAAATCCTAATTTCTTTTTTTTCTTGTGAACCGGGACAATATTAGCTATCCAAGTTGAATGTCGAATAGGAAACACTATTCGTGCGTCTAACATCTTTTGAACTTCATGGAATATCGTCCCTGTAATCTTGGGATTATACTGTCTTTGCTTTTTCCTTAATGGAGTTGCTCCAGGTTTCAAAGGTATGGCATGCTCCATTTCCCTAGGTTGGAAAGACTTCAAGTCTTCATATGAGTAAGCCAAGACATTAGAATATTTGGTAAGGAGGCTTACAAATTTCTTGCACTTCTCAGATGAGCAAAACTTACCGATGTTGACCAGGAGAGGTTTTTCCTTGGTACCAATGTTAACTTGCTCATAGTCATCAAAATTTTCAGGTCATGCCTTCTTTTCTCTTTGATAAACCTGTCATGTTTATCAAAAATTTCTTCAAGTGAAACCAATCCTTTTGGAATTTTATTTCCTTTGAGTTGAATGATGTCATCGCCAGGATCCTCATTCTCAACTTCTTCTTGAATGGGTGAGGTCATTGATTCGTGAAATGTAGAATCACTTCCTTCAAAGTAAAATTGTTCAAAATTATTCCTCTTTTCCAAGAAGGCAATAATTTTTTGATCATCATTGAAGACTTGCTAATTTTCTGCATTGTCAGGAACACTTGGCCTAAAAACCATTTCAATGGTGTATTTGTCTTGATCAAACTTTGAATGAGGGATCATCAATGAAGATGATATTGTTAGGGAATCTTATTTTTCATTCTTTTCACAATGGATAGATTCTATGGAAAAATCATCGAAGGTTTTTATCATGTCCCACACTTTATTTTCAGTAGTGTCTCAAATGATCATTCTCCAAACTGATTTTTACATGCTTCACGATCAATTCTCGCATCTCGAAGACTTTCAAATTTTTATCCCTTTCTCTTCTCGCTACTTTGAGGCCAAGGATTAATGCCTCATATTTTTAGTGTTGTTAGTATTCAAAAATTGGAGTTTGTAAGAAAAAGGAAACATTTTACCATTTGGAGATATAAGCACCACTCTTGCGCCGAAACTTGTTGAGAAACAACTTCCATCGAACTCAAGAGTCCAGATCTCATTGGGATCTTGGCAAGTGACCTCAGTGCATGAACCTCTATAGTCATCATATAATTACCCATACTTGAGTTTTGAAATAGGACCTGTGCACAGGATCATCGGTTTTCATTACGGTGAAATTTTCCTAAGTTTCTAAAGCATTATCTTATTCATTTCTCCACTGATAGGGATCATAGCATGAGACACAGTCCATTTGAATCTCACCACCCAGATCTCTACAAAATTTCCTGCTCAAAAACATACCATATGAAGCAAGAATTTTGGCAACTAGAATGGTTACCTTGACTTGCTTTTGAGGAAATTGAGCTAAAACCATTTGAGCGTCTTTAATCTACCCAATCAGAGGAACTTGTCTTATCTCCATTGAGTAACAAGATCTCGAATGTTCTCATACAAGTCAACCCAAGAGCATGTGCTACTTTTGTAGGCATCACATTATCGAGGCTCTGAAATCTATAATGCAATTACTTAATTTGCACCCGTTGATTAGAAAGGACACAAAGAAAGGTTCAATATTTTCATTTGAAGGTGTAGTGGCCGCCACAATATTTTGAGTCTTCTCATCTTTAGGATTTTTAGAATTCCTTTAGAGGAATGAACAATAGAGTCACCTTTGATAAACTGGACCAATTTCTCACGTTGGTCCTTATTAGACTTTTTCCTGTGACATGGAATTTTTTTATTGATATGATCAATAATATCAAATTTGGGTAAAATGATCATACTTGATGTCTCAGATACTAGTTCTTTCAAACTTGATGATGGCACACTTTTGACCTTTGCTTCGAGTTTCGTTGATATAGATGTGGAAGAAGAACCTTTCTTTGTAGCTAATTTATCAACCGATTGACTTGACAAAGGTCCCGCTTTCTTATAGTTTTAACCTTGGAAACCTTAGTCGCCTTAGAATCTTTAAGAGTCTCATTTGTCTTGAATTCTTTGAAAGCTTATTTATTTTTAGCTTCTTTAGGAACCTCCTTGGAGATCTTTTTATCTTCCACCTTAGTGGTATTCTGCTCCTTTTTTCGAGAGCGTGTGAAGACAACGAAAGATTGACTATTCATTTCTTCTACAATTTCTTCATATTCGTCTTCTTCTTTTGGCAGTCAAGTAATGATTATTACTTTCTCCTTCAGGATCTTCGACTTGAGTTCGGATGTCCTAGATTATTTCTCTTCTTCATCAACCTCGATGACCGAACTTCATCATCACTTTCTTCAATGACGTAATAATTTGAGTTATTTGTGGGAGCCTCTTCAATAGAAGCCTCATAGAAGCACTGCAATTATGGATTTGTTGGGAACATATCCATTTCTTGGGATGTCTTTATAAGGACTAGATTTACTAATTTGAGCAACTTTCTTTTTCAAAGCTATCACATCATTATCCAACTTAGTGATTATAGCCTCTAAAGCATTGGGGGTTTCTTGAATCTTTCCCTCGAGGGAAGTTTTCTTGAATTTTACTGCCATGATTAAGTCCTTCTCAATTTCTATGGCCAAGGATTGAGGAAGTTCCAAATTAGCCACTCTAGCTCTTCTCAGTTGATATCACACTTCTCAGTTGTGTGTTAATAAAGAAACATTTTTGTCAAGTCGAGTGGTTTGTGTAAATTCCACTGGAAATTTTTACACCATTTTGTTGAACATAGCCACAAAATTCCTCATGGGTTCTGTTGGCTCTTTCTTCTCCTGAGATAGTTGGGAAAGAAGGGCATGTTCATCTTATGTTGTCTTGAATCGGTCTTCAAACTTATTTTTAATATCATTCCATTTTGTAATGCAACCATTTGACAGATGATGAAACTAATCTACGGAAACATTATGCAATGTTTCAACGAAGAGGCGAACAACAAAATCTTCATATTCCACTGATAAAACTACACATGTAGCAAAGAAGGCTGAAATGCGGTCATCGGTGAAGTCTTCCCATCTCCATTGAACGTAGGAAGAATATTCCCGATCCTCTTGGGAGGTCATGTCGAGTGATAAGGAAAATGGGCCTATGGCATTTCCCCATGGTATGTTAAGCGCCATCTTGGGAAAGGTGGTATGCGAAGGAAAAACAATGTGATCAAGAACAAGTGCTTGACTTGTAGTGATTCCTTCCTTGCTTTCTCTTTCCGGACTTGATGCAAGGCTTACAAAATCTACGAGGTGTGTTCCTCCTTGGAGGAGATAACTTGAAACCAAACTTTCCTTGAAATTCAAAAATGGGATCTGATTGACCTTTATCTTTTTCACCTCATGTAAACATCTTTCCTGCCAGTTTGAAATCTTTATTGTGAAAGGGTCACTGGCATGTTCTGACCATCTCTTACCTTTTCTCTTTGCTCTCTTTCTTGAGCTCTTTGTGCCTAAATGAATCTAGCAACTCTCGCATCTTGATCTTCTTCACATCGATGTGGCAAGATGAAAATGATAGTTGCTTGTGTGCTTTTCCTAAATAGCTTGCCTCAAATAATGTTAGGAATAATATTAGATATGTGAACATTATTATGAGTGTGGAAATAAATAATATAGTCTAATGTAATACAACTATTTATGAGTTGTTAACTCATGTAAATAGTTGTAACTAGATAATGTTTGTTGTGAGAAAATAATGGGATTGAGAGTTTGGTTGAGATTATGTAGGATCAAGATCATGTTTGACTCCACCATCAGAGAGGTTAATTGATCTATATATGTAACTCATCAATCATGAATAAAATGTCTCGAATGAAATACAATATATTTGGTTTTATTATTTTACTGTGCAATGTTTAATTTTTTTATTGATTAAATCATGCACATTTTTTAGATTTGGTATCAGAGCAGTGTTACAATCTTGTGGATGTGCATTTGTGGCTTTGGATTCAATAATTCCCGTGTAAAGATCAGGTCATAAGTTCATTTTTACAATCTGGGTCTCTGCGATTTTTAATGGGTTTCAAGATTTATATTGGAGTAGACTACTGTTAAAATTTCAGCCGAACCCACATCACGGTTTAGAGAAAATCGAAGCAATTTCTGGAATTTGAGACCACAATTCAGATGAATGTTGCATAATCCTTGCATAGTGATATTTTACATTAGCTTTGTTTCTCACAGCAATGGAGCATTACTCAGGAGTATTTAATTGCATATTTGATATCAGTATGAAGATAGCGTAAATTTTCTCGATGGAGGCTGGAGGCAACGGAGGAAGGAGGTTGATCAACGACCTCTCGTCAGGCACCATCAACGAGGCCGCGGTATTGATTTGGTGGCCAAGTATTTCAGTTGTGTGTTTTATTCCATTATTGTGTGTTTTATAATAAGAACAGAAGGAAATTCTTGTTCAATTGTAATTTCCTTTTATAAACCTCCTTGATGTAATGTTGTAATAGAAAGAAGAAAACACAAGTACAAAGTCAACATCATGATACTTAAAGGGGATGAACAGAGGTTCATGAACAGGGGTTCTTACCTTGGACTGAGGTCCATATGTGTACCAAGATCATGAGCAAACAGGGGTGTGCAAGCTGCAGAGAAAGTGTAACTATTCTTTTCTACATTGTTCACATTAGGGGAGTGTATGTGTGGAAATAATAATGTTAACAATAGGGGAGTGAATGTTAGGAATAATATTAGATATTGTGAACATTATTATGAGTGTGGAAATAAATAATATAGTCTAATGTAATACAACTATTTATGAGTTGTTAACTCATGTAAATAGTTGTAACTAGATAATGTTTGTTGTGAGAAAATAATAGGATTGAGAGTTTGGTTGAGATTATTTAGGGATTGAAGATCATGTTTGACTCCACCATTGTAGAGGTTAATTGATCTATATATGTAACTCATCAATCATGAATAATATGTCCCAAATGAAATACAATATCTTTGGTTTTATTATTTTACCGTGCAATGTTTTATTTTTTTATTGATTAAATCATGCACATTTTTAGAAATATGATGATATGTCTTCATGAGTATCTAAAAAAGAATATTTGGTCAGTTTGCAAGATAGGTGAGTTACCCGTAAAAGTCATACAAATTATTTCCTTGGTGGAAGAGGGCCACGTCGATGAACAACAATCAACACAGTCCATAAGGTCTCTCGGGCACAAGTGTGTGTACTCTTCTTCTAAGGTCTTCAATATAGATTTCTCTCATCAATTACTCTATCAACAGGCACAAATTGTCGCAAGCTTTCACATTTTTCCCAAGATACTATCCAAAGGCTAACAACAATGTCTCCTTGAAAATATTAGATTTGGGCACAAGATTTGGTTGGAGAATTGGAGCTTGTTCATAGGGGATAGTAATAAAGATTTAACCAACCACCGGTTAACGATTCTAGAATACCCAATAAGTCACCAAAAGCGTTACCATATGGATTTGTTACCATTCTAAAACAGAAAAGCTCAAACCATTCTGGAAACAACTCAACTATCCACACAACATGCTCAAATCAAACAAACCGCTTAAATACCGCCACTCTTAACTACCAACCATATATATGAATTATAGTCACATAACTCCAAGGAGGATATATTTCCTTTATACAACCTAAAACAATTGTAAATACATCTTCTGTCTCAAAGTAATCTTCAAATATACTGAAATCATTAATGATCATTAACTTATATTCTAACTCGACTTGTAAAACAACAAAGACTGTATCAACCATTTTAATTCTGACCAAATATTAAATGAATATCAATCTCTGCATCATCTCCAAATAAGTCTACTAGAATCATAACTACAATATCAAACACGTCTTCTGAATCAAACACATTCTCAAATTCATCAAAATGATCTATATTCAATAACTTCAAACTTCCATTAACTCTGACAAGTACATGGACTGATTTAAACATTTCTGACTTACATACATATACTCATAGACTCGAAACTGGAATCTTTGCTTCTTTTTACTCCGGATGTATCTTCTTCATCCAGCAGTATTCAGATCTACTCTTAGATCCAATGTCTTCAAATCTACTCCAAATCCAGTGTAGTGAGTGAATTGAGGATGCGCTATTAAATAGGCAACTCAAAGCTTTTCACCGGATACGGGAAGACCGGAAACCGGAGCAAGAGGTAATCGGTAAGATTCCTCAGTGAGTACAGCCCACTCACCAAAAGCAAGACACGACACCACCCAAAGGTACAAAGATGCCAATGGGTCCACCACGCACCTACAAAAGCTAACTACCGACAACAAGCCTGTCGGATAACTTTATTAAAAGCAGGATAAGAAGGAATCCTGAAAAGGGAAGATGATAACATGCCTATCATCATGACAGATAGTGCGGAGCGCACTCAATTATTCGAAGAGGACAGAGGGTCCTGGCAGGTCTGGATCATCATCATCAGAAGATGATGTGGAATCATTTCTTGTCGGTGCTCCAGGAAGTAACCTTTCATGTTGCTCTAACCATATGCGAGACATGTGTCTTTGTACCATCTCGTGTCGCCGCAAATGGCGCCGTGTAGGAAACAAATAATGATCAAGTATTCTCGAGATCTTGATCGGGGAGCCGGTGGTCACGACCATGGTGTGATGCAGAAGAATTCTCCTCCAAAGAGTTGCATTTGGTCTTTCAACCAAATTCCTGTGATTAATCTTAATATAATAATGTGCTTTAACATACCATGGGATCTTACATATCAATCATGATATCTCGGCCATTGTATCCGGATGCACATTTAACAGAGGAGAGTTAGATAACTTAGAAGGGAGAAATTTTGAAAGAAAGTACTTGAAGTGAGAAGAGATGTACTTCCTGTCTCCCAGAGAAGGAGGTCGGTTCCATATGTCTGTCTGCAAAGGATGCTCTTCAGGCCACATCCTTGAAAATTCGAACCGCCACAATGTATCCTTTCTCGGTATCAGCTGCCTGAGTCTGAGACCTTCGATCGGTAGGAAATCCGGTTGCTCGACTGCGTAGAGAGATCTCCATTGCCACTGTAAACAGCACTTGACCAAGGGTTCTTGTAAAGTATGAAACTCATGACCTGGTATGTCAGGATCATAAAGTTTACATTCAAGTTCAGACATGGCGAACTCTTGTATAGATATAAGATCTCTAGAGACCAGAAGCGTCTGAGCTTCTTGTGACATCCTGTTGTCACAGAGTACAAGTGCGTCAATTTGTTCCTTTGCATGTCGATGATCCCATACAGTGCCATGGGATTCGTGGATAACCTGTGTTACGCTGACATTCTTAGAAGTGTTGAGTTCCCTGCTGACAAAGTCTGCAAGAGCATTCTGTTTGCCTGATATATGCTCTACTTGGAACTCAAAGTTGTCAAACCAAAGACCCCATCTTTGGAGTCTGTTGAAGGCTACCTTATTAGCTGGATCTCCGCCATCTAACCTTTTTCTGAAATCTTTGAGGTCAGATCTTAATATGAATTCTTCATTTTGCACGAAGAACAGGAAAGCCTTGATGGCCTTTTTAGCAGCTAATAATTCCTTATGGGAAGAATGATAATTTAACTCAGAGCCTTGGAAAGCTCCTGAGGCAAACCTACATACCTTCTCTTTATCATTCTCGGCCTTTTCCTTGAGTACAGCTCCCCAAAATTGTTCGCTGGCATCGCATTCAATGATCTTCTTGCCAGGTCCTGGTAGTGACATTGCCGGGAGTTCTTGTACTTGCTTCTTAATCCTCTGTACTGCTCTGGTCATGTCCTGATTCCATCCAGGAGCATTCTTCTTGAGTCTACTATTTAGCAGTACACGATCAGCTGCTATGTTCTGGTAAAAACCAGCAACATAGTTGATACATCCTAAGAAACGCTGCAATTGTTGTTTCTCTAGGATCTGGTCAGGAAAATTCTGAATATTTGTAATCACATGCTGCTGCATAGAAATTGTTCCTGAACTGATACGGATACCAAGGAAGTCTATTTCTTCTTTAAAGATTTCCATTTTAGTGGGAGACAAGCAGATCCCATTTTTATATACAGTCTCATAAAACTTTTCTAAATGAGCTAAATGCTCCTTTGGTGATTTAGAAAATATGAGAATGTCATCAATGTAAACAATTAGGAAATCAGACAACTCACCGAAGATTCTGTCCATGATCTTCTGGAAAATAGAAGGAGCTGTCTTGAGACCGAATGGAAGAACTTTCCATTCATACTGACCACCTGGTACAATGAAAGCGGTTTTATACATATCTTCATTGCGCAAGAACACTTGCCAAAACCCGCTCTTTAGGTCAAACTTGCTGTAGACATGAGATCCTTTGATTCTTCTCAAGATATCATCTTTGGCTGGAATAGGATGCTGTACAGCAGTTATAAACTTATTCAGTGGCTTATAATCCACTACTAGCCTTTTCTTTCCTCTGATCTGTTCAGATCTCTTGTTCACATAAAAGGCTGAACATGCCCAAGGTGAATTGGATTCTTGAATGAATCCTGCTTTGACCAGTTTCTGTATCTCACCCTGGCATTCCTTTCTCTCTGCAGGGGGCATGCCTTTGTGATGTGCTTTAAACTTTGGTAGCACTTCATTGCCCTTATCATCTTTGATCATCTGAAGATCCAAAGAACAGTAATGCTTCTTTCTGCTGATGAAAGCATGTGGATCTTCACTGCAGACGTTCTTCTTAATCCTGGAAACTATTTCTTCAATATTAACAGCATTGTTAGAAATAGATTTATGAATCCAGGTATTATTGACAGTCTTTACCTTCTGAGGTAAAGGAACTATACTCTGAAAAGAGTATCTTCTGGGAATGGAGATAGGAGGCTCAAACAACTGAATACTGTTCTGGGAGATGCTGAATGTATTACATTGCTGCAGAAAATCAACTCCTAGAAGACAGTCATAATTCTCCATATTGTGTTGATAGAACTCTATGTCAATAGAATGTCCTTCAACATCTAATTTTACCTTAGCCATTGATTTGCAGACTACCTCTCTTTTATCAAACCTGATCTTGGTGTGGGTTTTAACCCAACAGTCACTAGGGAGAGCGTATTGTCTGATAAGGCTAATCTCAGCACCCGTGTCAATCATGGCATCCAATACATAAGGCTTTATATTTGGAATGCATATAGTGATTGCTATAAAGGGATTCTGGGTGCAACTTAGTGTACATACCTTTGGCTGAGATGGCTGGTCTTCTTGAGTTGCCAAATTGTGGTATGTCTCTTCAAGATTCTCTGTGGAATCTTCTTTGTCATTTTCTTCCTCAGCTACTAGCTTGCTGTATTCCTCAGTTGCCTTAGCAAGCACCTTTTCTAGTAGCTCAATCCTGGATTTTCTCCAGTTCGTACATTTGCCTTGAAGCTGGATTCTCTGAAGATTGTCCTGGCTCATAAGAGGAGTAAACAGGAGGACTGATTCCTCTTCCTCTTCCACGCCATGCTCCAAACCTTCCCCTGGTGGGAATTTGTCTTTGCCTGACTCTCTGCTGGAATGGAGGCCGTATTGGATATGCTTCAAAGGGCTCTTCTATTTCTGATTCAGCTCTGCTTTGTGCCTGGCTCTGCTCCAATTCATTCTGTCTTAAGTATCTGTCTTGCAGATTTCTGAGCTCTTTCTGGAGAGCTATCTTCCTTGTTGTGTCCCAAGGGGGACAACTGTCATAGACAGATTGGAGACTCTCAACTTGTCTTCTGAGCAAGTCTGCACTTGGTGGTATCATGGGATGAACAAAGTCAGATACCATATTTATACTGAAATGAGTAAAGGAAGGAATTGAGCTATACCCACTGTCAGTACTATCTTCATCTGATGAAGCATGCTGAATATTATTACAATTTTCTCCTTCAATGGAGACATAAGATATATCAGAGGACATACTATCAGTGTCAGAAATAAAAGCATATTCTTCTTCTTCTATGCCTTTACTGGTTAAGGCGTTTACCTTTGCCTTACCTTTCTCTGTATGTCGCTGTGGACACTGATTAGCATAATGAGCATCTTTACAAATATAACAGGTAGGTTTAAACCTGTTTGATTTACCCAAATGTTTATACTTACGAAACTTATATTTCGCTCTGGGTTTACCTTTCTGGAACTGCTCTTTATACTTTCCTTTTCTGAACTGCTCTCTGTATTTCTTCTTTTTCTTTTTCTGCCGCCACTCACCCCCTTTTGAAAAAAGACAATCTTTACAAGAAGATTTCTTCTGGAAGATTGGATTTCTAGTTCGGGACAACCAAAGGGTTCTAAAGCATACTGATTGCAGAAAGTATTGCTGAGAGCTTTTTGGTGTTTGAACGCTTGCTTGCGTTCCCATTTTTCCTTGCACAACTTGGCATTGCACTGATCTATTATCTGATTGATGTGCCCAAAACTTAACTCTGAAGTTTTCATTCCATGCATGGCCTTTCTGTATTGTGTAGCAAAGAAAGGCGGAAATGACTCTATATAACGGAGACGCATAGTCTCATCGTTAATATTACCTGAACTGTAATATAGCTTCTGCATGAAGCATTGGTATTCCTTAATACGAGTCATATCACATAAGCGAGCTCTGAGGAACATGGCTGTGTTCATCATCTTATCATCGTCTATATTACCGATGAATTCTCTGATAAGAGCTGCTGTGAGGCCAGTGAAACCTGAATCTAGGATTTCTGCTTTGTTGGGAAGTACATCCCACCATTCCTTGAGAATGCCTACAAAGCCATTGACTATAGTGGCAGCAATATTTTGAGGTGTTCTGCCGTAGGTTTCTTTTTGAGTGTTGCCCCATCCTATCATGGCATGGATTATTTCTTTTATTTCAGCCACTGTCTTACATTCTACTCTGTAGAAATTTGGCTGAAGTGTTTGGACCTTTGTGGTTGACTGAAAACCAGGAGTACTGCTTTCACCCATATGTTCATCAAACAATGGTGGTGTGAATTCTGGATTCTCAATGTGAGATTCAGTACCCTCTATGCTGAGCATATTTACTTCTTTGTCCTTAAAGAACAAAGGTTTGTATTCTTCTAGAACTTCCTTGTATGACTTTTTGGGACTGGGATTGGCCAAATTCTGGACTTCTGTCCAAGAGACAGCTTGAGACCAATCACCTTCTTTCCTAGGTGTTAACCTAGTATTTAACTCATTGATCTTTGGAAAGATCTTGGGAAGTTCCTGAGTTAGACACTTTTGGATATCATCTATTCTACTGTGTGTCTTTTCATTTTCATCCTGAATTTGTGACAGACCTGATTCTAACAATTCATTTGTTTGTTGTGTTCTGGCTATGATTGTGCTTTTCAAACCAACTGTATGATCAACCAGGGGTTGAACAATATCTGTGACTCTGTGTGTGACTGCCTCTGGAAGGCTTGTAGCAAGACTCTGTGTTGTGCTTTCTATTTTCTTAACAGATTCTTCCATTTTATCAAATCTAGAATTTAACAATCTTAAAGCACCAGCAGTGTCTCCTTTCTTTCTCAATTCTATAGCTTTAAGTGTTCTTTCCAAACTTGAAAGCTTTTCAGATTGAGAACATACCTCTTCATTCACAGATAGTAGTGCCTTGTTGGTCCAGTTGAGCATTTTAGAGCTTTCAGATGGCTCTATTTCCTTGTTGACTGCTCTTTGATACCAGAATACGGCCTTTTGAGTCTCATCAGGTGAAATCAGCTCATGCTGATCTGTAGGAGGAAATTGAGTCCTCGTACTTGTTGAAGCCATGTTTATTGTAGGCCCGTTGACAGGGGCGTACTTCTGACTGACTAGCTTTTCGCAATCTGAGCACCATAAAAGTCGAGTAGAAGGATCATGGGTTAAAGATCTATGGTTGCCTTTATTGAAAACCAAAACTCTATTTACATCTATACTTTCAAAATTATATGTGGGGGCGGGGTTTTGGAACATCAATGAAAATAAAAGTGAATTAGGAGATGGAATGAAATGAAGGAAAGAAATGGATGGAAGGAACATGAAATAGTTAGGTAAACTAAGATCCTAATATTGCATGGAGAAGAACAATAAATAACTAACACAAATAAAACGAGTTTTCATGCCTAAACGAGAATGAGTAAAAGGGAACACACGTGAGTAAGTAGATAATCAAAGCTTGATCACCGTGAACTAGAACAACATATTAGTAGCATTGACAATAAGATCTAAGATAATATTTGCATGTAAGATTCAAACATTAACATCTATTGAACATAAGAACATTGAATGTTATAAGAGACAATGAATGGGACACAAAGTGCATATTTCATTAACTCCAAAATGTCTTCTCAAAAGAACACATAGTTTCTTTCTTTGAAATAAAGCTTGCACACAAAATCATTTTCTTCTCATCTCTCAAAGTCACCCTTACAAATAAGCCTCCAACATCCTTTTATGACGCAAAAGTTGGTTATAAATTAGTTAGGGTTTATATGCACATTAAATAGGGCATCTTAAGTGACTTCAAATTTTTCAACCAACTTTATTAGAAGAAACTAAAAATAGAAATCACTTAACTTATCCAATTTTTTCGAAAGTGAGTTTACCAATAACCAACTTAAAGTAACATTTTAACATATGACAAAAACCAATTCCTTATCCATTGAAATGGGGTCTTTTATCTCAAAAGTATGAGAAATGGACTCTCCTATTTCGTTAGATACCAAAAACTTATCTCCTCATTCTATGAACAAAATTAGGATCTTCCACCTTCACCAATTGAAATAATTTGAACCTTCCCAATGTTTGAACATCTTTTCTTCCTCAAGAAGTTCACTCTGGGAAAGCACAACTTCACAAAATATATGTAATTCCATGATCCTACTTGGTGTATCATTCGGATTGACCATCTTTGATTGAAAATTCTCAAACAAGTTCTTTAATTTGATGCAATGTTCCATTGAAGCTGAAGAGAAATTGATAACGGGAGTATACATGTCTTTGAACATTTGTGAAAATTGCTCCTCCACGTGTTCTCGATGAATACCTCCGATTTTTCTATTTACAAGATCACAAGGGATATCAGCTATGAACTCCTGAATCAAGGTGATTGAAGTGAAGGCTTCATTGCATACGCTCTCATAATGGATCATAGAATCATCAAGAAGTGTCTTTATTGATTTGAGATGTAGACGCAAAAGAAAACATGTCCCTTGATAATTGAATTCAAGAATCCCTTCAATGGATAAATTTGAAGATTCCATACTTGTCATCTCCTATAGACTAGGCAATATCTCATCCAAATTTGATATGTTAGAAACAAAATTTTCCTTGAAAGAAATAATTGGATCAAGATATGCACTAATATCTTCATGTAGCTTAACAAGAATCTATGAAAGCCAAGATTTAGTGACATGGCCCAATGTGTTTATTTATTTTGACAAATTGAGAGTTTCTTTATCAGGGGAAGCCACTGCATCGGGTAATGGGAAAGTGGATGATATGGTATTTATCATATGTTAAACATAATCCACCAATTGATTCTTTTCAGCCTTGAGGTGAGAGTTCTGATATTTATATTTCTCAAGCCTCTTTAGCATGATATTCATTGAATCTCGGGACATCACCATATCACTTTCCAATGTGGACTTACCAATTCAAAGTTTGGAAACTTCATAATCAACGAGATGTCATGGCATTGCATTCCTTGTCAACTTGTGGGATGGCAAGATCCACAACTGTTCCCGTCATCATCCACCATTATTCATGAGAAAACTTTAGGATTCTTAGGAATGACTTCATTCAAAAGCTTTAAAAGTTCATCAAAGTAAATATCAATTGGTTTGACAACCCTCTTTTTTTCTTGATCTCACAATCAATCCAAAAGGAGTATCCTTCACCACTTCCGCATATAGAATCTCGGAGTCGAAGAAACATTCCCATTGTTCTCAACACCATCGGAGTTCTACAAGAATCCTTTCCATGATCTCAATCTACGGATAAATAACCTCGATATTGACCTCTTGAACATCGAAAGGAGACTTTGAGAAATCTCTTTGTGAACTACAAGTTTAGAAGTCTTTGATATTTGCACTACTTGCATTTGAGTGAACTCTTTGTGCAAGGCACATTGAGGATTTTTTGTTTTGAGCTTATACAAAATATTAACAATGTGAGTAGGAGAATCTCTACTTGAAGTGGAAATTCCCGATACACACTCTCTTCCTTCACTAAGGTTAGGACCCTTAGATGTTTCACCTCATGAAAACTTCTTTGGTGAATTTGATTTTGGAAACCACTCATTTCTTGCTTGATGTGTATGGCTAGATGGTATAGAGTGTGACCGAGAAAAATATTTGGTCGGCTAGAGACCTCTTTGAGTTGGAAATATTTGTAATCATGAGGTATGATCTTGGATTGATGATAAGCTGTGCAAATTCTCTTTCATGCCAAGATATGCTTCTTTCAAGATTGGTTGATTCTTGTTATCAAGAGAAAATTCTTCTCTTTTGTTCTAATCAATTTGGGGCAACATAAAATAGGAAATGACATCATATGAGGGATCAATAACATCTTAATCATCATCTACCAATGAATCTAGAGGGTTTTTGATGTGAAATACCTTGATTTGAGCAAGGGTTAAGCAGAAAACTCTCTCCTTCTCCCTTCATGGTCATCCGAGCAGAAGCATAGAAAACTTCCATGGTAGGATTGTCAGCCGATACTTTTCACCAAGAATCTTTTGCATATATCTGTTGATATCAAATTGTAATCTCATCACATACGTATGAATAGTGATGAGGAAACTCTCTCCATGAGTTATGCACTAAAGAGATTTGGACATTTGTATTCCCAATTTGGAATGGGAAATGAATTCGAACAATGCTTGTAGGCGAGAAGAAAATGAACTTGGAATAGTTTTCAGTGCAAGCTCCATTAATGCCCACTTATCACTAACGTACTTAGGAAGATTCCATGAAGTACTAGTAAAGCCGCTCACGTGAATGTAGGAAAATGATAGAAATTGAATAAACCATGTTCCCTAATGGGAAATGACATCCATGGACTCTTTGGAGAATATTTCCTCTGTATTCCAATTCAAGTTTTGAATCACATGGAAGTTGAATGCATCGTTAACTCTCCTGAAATGATGAGAGCTATTTTTGAAACTTAACTACGGATAATAATGAAAGACATTATTTGATGGACCCATGACTCCTTTCATTTCTATCCCACGAAAATAGCTTTCTTATAGCCAACTTTGCATCGCATAAGTCGGGTATGATGTCATGTAGAAACATCCAATCATCTTCACTTCAATCAATTGTTTGTGAAGAGTATCACCGATGATGGTGGCTCAATCCATAAACTCTCTTATCACAAGGATAACACGGATAAACCGATACATCCATGGGTGGAAAATCCTAGTAGAGGGTAGACTTAAGACTCAAATCAGAGAGTGATCATGTCCCCGATTTTCTCCATGAACTCAATGCGATACAATTCCTTAGGAAGTTGGTTGACCGAAGCCTCTTGGTCGAGAACCAATTATTATTAAACATCTTGCTCTACCCGAGGGGTTCTTCATCCCAAAAATATTGTGCTTAATTTTGAATGATGTACGCATTCTCGGGAAGTCGATTATGCTAAGCAATTCATCAATATGCTCTTGTTTGATTAAGAGGAAATGCTCCCAATTATCTTTATAAATTCCTCATCTCTCGAGATCATAATGCTCTGTGCTGGCGATAACCATCTCTAGGCATTGCACCAAGACCGGAAATGCCGCTGCTTGGGGTAGACTGCTATGGTAGAGCCTATCCGAGAATATGGTTTTTCCTTCAGCTTTCACCGATCACAAAATTGTTGCACGTTGATGTGGCCAAGATTTGTATCGGTGATATTGTCGTATGCAGACTTGATGGAAGTGGGAGGGATGATTCCTTGGAATTCATACTTGAGTGCGGACTTATTTGATTTCTCCACTGGCTTCCTCGATTTTCTTGCAAATTTATTGGATTTTTCGGCCATTATGAATTTTACAGAAAAATGACTCAAGCTCGCAAAACAATGTAAACGATATTGAGTCTCTTCTCCGAACCCTAGTTTACAAAGGAAAAATATGGCTCATTTAATTTATAATTATTATTATTTATCCCGAATTACAATTTAAAAAAAAACAAACCAATAAAAACAAAAAATCGAGACTAAACTTGCCAAATCAAGCAACAATATATATATATATATATATATATATATATATATATATATATATATATTTTAAATTCTCTTGTTTGTAATGGATTCACGTAAAACTAATTTTAATCTTTTTAATTCACTATTTCTCCGTCTTGCCTAATTCTGGTTGCTTCAGCGTGAAGAATTGCTTTGATTTTCCGACAATACTTTGAACTCGTAATTTTTATTTTCCCTGCCATTCAAATGCGCGAATAATTATTTCTCTTTTTCTGGTGTGAACAACTCTTGCTCGCTGTACACGTGTGAATGATTTTCTTTTTATTTGTGTGGTCTATGATGCCTAGAGAACTCCTGGTGAAGGTTTGGAAACTGGCTTACTCTACGTGGAAGTGCTCTAGTTTGGCGTTTTATTCTCTCTCTTCCCGATGTCGCCTGTGTGGAAGACTCTCAGCTGAAACGTGGAACTTCCTTTTCTCTTTTCATGCGTGATGGAATAAAGGAAAAGTTTGCGGGGAATGTTTTTTTACTGTTATTTCTTACTTCTTTTCTCCAACGTGGATTCTTGTTTTGTGCAATCCTTTATGGACTCTTTTTCTTGTCTTCTTTCCCTGCAATGCATGGAATTGGTGTAGAGATAGCTGGCCAATGATCTTGGATGAGTGTGTGATGAATCTTCTTGCTTTGCTTTTGTGTTTAACTTCTTGTCTTCTTTTTGGCCTTTGGCATGGGAAATTGTTTTGCTATTACCTACATTAAGAATTGCTCTTTTTTAGACTTTTCTCTCCCCTCACACGTGGATTCCTATCCAAATAAATGTCTGGAATATCCTCCCTTGGTGTGGATAATGATTCAACTGCTGCAACGTGGATATTCTCTGTATAAACTGCCTTTGGATATGTGAAAAAATTGTCTTCTTCGGTATACGTTGAACCTCCTTCAAAACCAATGCATGGCGTGGATTTGGACTGTTATTTCTCCTTGGTCATAGAATGCGGAGTTCTATTCAACGTGGCCTACAACGTGACACTTCATTCTTTTCCTAGGCATTGGGATTTCTCCTAAAACCAGTGCATTAAAACTTCAATTCTTCCAAAACAATGCTTTTGAAAATTCCATCTATGGCTGCGTAAAAACTACTATTTCTCCTCACATGCATGCACTATGGCCAAGATATATGTGTATGGATATGAATGCCTCTATTTGATCAATGCATTATGAATATTTTTTTCTTTTCCCTTGCGTGAGAATTCTCCTTTCAACGTGAATGGAACGGTTTAGCAATAACATGGGAAAATTGACTGACTGAGTTGAATCTGGAAAACTCTTGCATTGAAATCTCCTTTACTTCTGGTGTATTGCTTGAGGGATGCGATAAAAATATTTTCTGGGAAACGCTTCTACAGAGGAAATAAGAAGAAGTTAGAAATATTGAAAGCTTCAAAGCTTCTTCGCATGAATTTTTCCAACGAGTTTGACAGAGAAATGGTTATGAGGATTAAAGAAGCTTCTATAACCGTTTCTTATTTCTGTTGGAATAACTGATTTTCCCTTTCTTTGGCAGTGGGCATTAATTCCCAGGGAAAGATGGGAAAAAACTTGGTCATTTTCTAGTTCAGTAATGGCAAAGCGGTGACAATTCCCATTTATTTCCCCATGTGGGAAATTGGGATATCTTTTACCAATTTGCCATCCCATCGAGTTGACAATCAGCAGGAGAAATTCCATAAGCGGGAAAAATAAGAATTTTCCAGGAAAGGGGAAATTTGGGTGTGGAAAGCCAATTTGGCATCCGGTAATTGGAAGCGGAATTTTATTTTCCCTCGGCAATAAAGAAGAACTTATCGATTGATTTTTTTCAATTAATATTTATGTAATTAAAAACCCTAAAAATTAATAAAATTAATTTTATTAAATAAAAGGGTAATAAATTAATTAAATATTAATTAATTACTTATTAACACAGTTTGTGACCTAATGGGAGGATTTCTCACCTTAAGTGAATGAAGACCAAACTGATCACGAGAAAAAGACAATCGCGGAGAGGGTGATAAATCACATGAAAGAACACTTTCGATTTTTTTAAAAATCAAGTTTATTAATTTTTAAAGTCAAAATTAGCCGATAACACACCCATAATTGCTTTCAAGAACTCGTGCATTAGATTCTTATATTTCTTCACACGAAGAGGAGGGAATATGACCTCCCAATGACCAATGACCAACGTGGCAACATCTAAAGCAACCAATTTGGAGGACTTTACCTTGTGTATGAAACCAACTACATTTTGTATCTTTGTCTGTGAAGGAACCATTAGTCATATAATTTCACGTGCGTAGCCATGTGTACAAAAGATCAAGAGGTGTCGATATATTTTGAATCAATCGAATAACACGAGTTCAAACCCAAAGTTCATTTATCAAATATACTATAAACTTGTAAAAGAATAATATGAGCAACCTTCTTATGATCTCATGCAAAAATATGAGTGTTATGTTGTGGAGACTATTTTCATGTGTGGAAGTGTTGAATATTGTACATTAAAATTCTTATACATTCTCCAAAATAATTGGCCTCGAAAACATGCATGATACCTCGGGAAATGTGTTCTTCTCATATGGGTGGTATTTTGACCCATAGGTTTATGGGGCAAGATTTGGCCCATGGTTTTGGTACCCATGGTATTGTAAAAATTCTTATGTAGTTTCTTATTGGTGTGATTTTGGTGCATATGGTAGGGGATTGTACATTGTAGATGTGTGTGAGTTCGGAGTGTGAATTCGGGAGAATTTTTTAGCATAGCTACAAACAGATATGAGTACTATATTGATTGAAAGAGGTGGCTTGTAATAAAATATGAGCAAGTGATTCTTAGTGGATGTAGCCCGAGATAGGTTAACCACATTAAATTCAATCTCTGTGTTGCGTTTTTTTACGCACTTTTATTTCGGATATGTGATATTATTTTGCATATTAGTTTATACTATTGTGATTCTCGTGAGGGATTGTTCCACATATTTTATCCCTTATTACCTAGAAATGAGAGCATGACCATCATGCCCAAAGATGTTAGTAATATCAGTAAAGCAACGATAGAGACATTTAAAATTTGAGAGAACCAAAAACAAGCCCACAAGAGCATCGGTATCTACTCTTTTTACTTAAAGTATCAAAACTTGTAATTTTAAGGCATAGTGTCTAAGTCTTGTTTGACATCTAGACGGAGAAGAATCATGCCAAGATTATAGAAGACTAATATTCGGATGATGAACGCAACATCAAACACCCTTAGGAGCATCCATGTCTCACTATACGAGCATACTTAGCTCACCTCTTCATTCACAAATTTTAACAAACGAGAGCACATCTAGTCACATAGGTTTAAAGAAATGGGGCGATGATGTCCTCACCATAGGAGATGAAAGGAAACGTCATGACTCAAAAAGATGATGAATATTATTAATATGATGATGATTATTTTGGGGTACATTTGTAAGAACAATGTAATACTCTGGGGAATATTATCTTAGTTAAGCTTATTATTACATTGAAGGGCATTTTCCTCCAAATAGGCATTACATTGGTTATAACCACTGCTCAACCGCTTCCCTCCTATATATTGTTTCTAATAAGAATAATATCATTCAAACAGTTTTATAATTTCCTAATCCAACACTAATGGGGAATTCATGTGTATCATTTCACTTATAGGATTCCTTCCAATCATGGTTGTATTATTTTATTGTATCTTGATTGATATTGTTTGTTGGTTATACCATATTTTTCTTGTTTTCTTGTTTACACAAGCCTTAATGGATTCAATTGTCTTGTGACATCCTAAGTGTTGTCCCATGTATGCAACCAACTCCTCATTGTGTCTTTGTTTATTGTTTTCCTATATGCTTTTACTAGTTGTTATTACCGTATGTGTTTCTTGTTTCTTATTAACACTTGTATACTAAAATTTTCCAATTGATTTGCTTGCCCCATGGTAACTACCATGTGTAATCCATATTACCCATGTAGGAATCCCTATCTCGATATGTATATCGAGTTTTAATTTTCATCTTTTTGGATTCATTCACTTTTGTTCATCTCACACACCCTAAATGAGTGGGAAAAAACATCACTTCAACCTTTTAACACTCCCGAGTTACAAACAATAATTACATAAATAAATTACAATAGCACACTTAGTAGGAACATAACATTAATTACTTATAGAATAGGTCCGAGAAACATACTTGGCCACAAAGCTCGGCTTGGACGAGAATCACCTCATATAGACAAGAGTGGTGGGCACTAGTGTCCCACTTGGGTGATAGTTTTAAATTACAATTAGTTACTAAAAGGAACTAAATTAAATGACATATAAAAAAGAACTTACTTAGGAACCAAAGAAAGTGCAAATATGGAAGTGGTTAAATCTTAACATATTTCTAGAATCTTAAATCTTAAGAAGTGGAATGAATTGATTAATCTTAACACACACCCTTTTTCAAAATTATTTAAGGACTTCCCTATTTCCATTACCTCATACCTGCATTGCATTTATGATCATTCAAGAAGGGGAAACTTGATATTTATGCATTGTTTATCTTATTTAACACTAAGATATTTTGTCGCATTCCTTACTATGTTGGCTTCCTTTTGTGGAATTGATATATAGATATATGTCATTTGTTTTAATGAACTGGATAGTGTGATTACAATAATGTAAATTAAGTTTCATTTTGTGATATCCTTTTCGTTTCAATCTCTCATTATGATATATTTATTCTTTCCATTCTAGAAATGATTTGTCGAAGGATACATAAGGGAGATGTGTTGGTTTCAAAATGACCATTATTTGTGTAAGTTTGTTGATTGGTTCCCACTTCGCATATCTTAACAAAGCTTATGATTGGATTTATCTCATGTTGATAAAGATGATTAAAGGTGACATAATTGTGATCATGTGATCTCATATTCCTCATTTTTGAAGTTTTGATTGTGTTCTAATAGGTTTCTCAAACTTGCACCCATGTCTCAAATCTTAAAAGGTCCAAGGTGTCCGAGACCATAATGGGCTGTCCCCAAGTTGTGGGAACTTGCGAGCTTGGGACGGATCTCCAAAGAAGGCCTGGTTCCTCTATCTATTTCTAATGCTACTTCTACTCCTAGTGGTGAAAGGGGAAACTAAGATAAGAATGCAAGGACAAGGGAAATAAGGATAATATTAAGTAAACTATACTAAAAGGTGATAGCACTAGAAAAGAGGGGTGAACACTATCTATTCTGAGTGAGAATGATAGGGAATGCATGAAAGGAGGCTAGGCACGAGTAGCACAATGAAATACACATTCACCAGATTGCTCTCATGGAACACAACTAAGTATGGAACTGTAGGGGACTTGAAATAGCACAACAATACACAATGCAAGAGAAGAGGCAAGAAGAAGGAATGCAAACATGTTAGGACAGAGAATAGTCACAAAACAATGCTTCTATTACTTCCAAAAATGCATAACTATTACAATGATAAGGAGGTTGATATCCACATGCAAGAGCCAAACATGGAGGTCTGCAACTCAAAATACAAAAATATGGAGTCCTTAGAAACATGTGTAAGGATCAGAGTGTCCAACCCTTTACAATGAGCCCTGACCCTTATCCTTTATAGATTCAACATAGAGGGAAGAAGAGAGAGAGAAGTGGGAAAACTAATTTGAAGCTCAACCACCATCGTTAATGCCTCCTAAAAAATCTGCCCCTCTAAATCCACCCCAAATCTGTCATGTTTACATCAATTACTTGTTCGGCGCCTTGAAGGAGGAGGAACGGCGGATCAGATCAAATCGATCTAGTTGTTGGGGGCAAATAGATCCTGTATTAATGGCATGAAGATGTTTCTTCATTTTTTCCCCACCTAACCTCTCCAAAATTAAAGTTTTAGATCTCCATGGCATAGATGAGGCTGAGATCTTTCCAACGGTGCCATATTTTTGGAAATTTTGAGCACTGAGTCAAAAGATATGCTCATTTGAAATTTGAATCGGGTCCGTACAAAATGGTGGGAACCAACTACCAAAATGGGCCCCCTTTTGAAACTAGACACATGGAGGGCTAGCACATGTCTGAGGGCAGCCTTTGTATTTCACTTTTGAAAGTTGTGTTGGGATGACACATGGCTTCTTCCATGGCTCGCTCAGTTTCTTCATGTTTTGGCTAAGTCTTTTTTGCTTAGCATGGTCATATATTTACTGGGGACACGCGTGCGAGCTCTGGTGCTTGTTTGGAAACCCTCCCCAAATTTTCTCTTGAATTAGTCGTCATGTTGACACTTGGCACCCTCCACTTGGCCTATCTCAATGCTTTGACTATTCAACCCCGACCCTATCCTTTTATGAAACCGGATGCGTGGAGGCTCCATGCTCATTTAGAAACCCACTCAAGGATTTTTCCTTTGAAGGAGCATCGGGTTGACACGTGGAATCTTCCGCATGCACTTGGACTTTTCAATGGCTGCTCTTACCTTTAGGGAGATGCACCTTTTTTGACTAGAAAGTGATTGAATCTGCCCCTCTTGGGAAAGAGGACACAAGGGAAAGGCGTGGAAGAAAGAGGCATGAGAGGAAAGCAGAAAGAGGAAAATGAAATCTGTGTGAGGTGCATGTAGAGTGAAGAAAAGAGGTGAAAGTGGAAAGGGGAAGGGAAGGTGGTAAGAGGAAGAAGGAGGAAGGAGAAAAAGGGGCAAGGTGAGAATGCGAGAAGGAGATGCAAGTGGGTGCTGCAGTGAGGAAGGCGTGTAAGGGAAAATGGAAGGAGATAGAAGAATGTGAAGGAGCATAAGATGTGTATGCAAGTTATCCAAATTGCTAGGAGAGCTATTTGGATAATAGTTTTGAAAACTTTGGGGCCATCTTCCTACTAGATGAAAGAGATCAGTAGCCTAAAGCATCCATTGGGCATGGAGTCTACTTTTTTCAATCATGAAAATGCCCTGTAATCACTTGAAAATCATATTTGCACTCTATTCTGAATCTCACAACTGCTGAGAGAAGCTCTACATTCTAGAAGTAACAAAAGAGCATGCACAGGAAGCACGTGAGGAAAGAACTATGTACAAACAAACAATGTGCACAAAGCACACTTGGAGGAATTGAAACTACTTTAATATATACAACATGATGTAGCAAACCTAATGGAAGGGTTTGAGATAGATCCATGTTTACTGGGATTTGTAGTGTGCTTCCATCGGATGAGTTAACTTGAAAGAGTTAGCTTCTTTGTAGGACTTGATGATGTATGGGCCACTCCAAAGTGCATCAAAATTTGAATGGCACCCTGGTTTAGCTCTGTTAGCATCCCATTTTAGAACCAAGTCCCCAACTTTGAAATCTTGAGGCCTAGCCTTTCTATCAAACCATTTCTTTGTTGCTTGTTGATGTTGTTCTAGCTTGATCATGGCAGAGTTTTTGAGCTCTTCAAGATGAACCAGCTCTGCCATCTGATTTCTCTCTGATCCACACCCTCAAATTCTAGTTGTTGGGCAAGTGCCAATGAATTTAGTTCTAGTGTCAAAGGAAGGGCAACCTCCTTGCCATAGACAAGCTTGTAAGGTGAAGTTCTATTTCCTTTTTTACTATGATTCTATCTACCCAGAGCACGCAAGACCTTCATGTATGCCACTGTCTTTGGCTGATGTTCATTGTGTGCTTCATGATTGATAGGTTCTTGTTTGTTGATTCTACCAGACCATTTCCCTGAGGGTAATAGTTGGAAGAGGTTTTCAGGTAAATGCCCAGACTTAGAGCCCAATCAGTGATTTTAGCACCAAGGAAGGCCTTTGCATTATCAGAGATAATGGTTTGAGGAATGCCAAACCTTGTGACTAAACCTTCGAGAAAGTCAAGGATGACTACCTCAGTTGATTCCTTAAGCACGACAACTTCTGTCCATCTGGTGAAGTAATCTATAGCTGTCAGCACCCATTTATGTCCAGTGCTTGAAGGTAGATTGATCATGCCTATGAAGTTGAGACCCCATTGCACAAAGGTTGATCCACTTGGATTGGTTGGAGGGGAAGCACTGCCAATATTTTCTTTCCTACAAAGAAAGTGCATTCTTTGCATTTTGTGACCCACCTATGTGCATCTGCAAATAGGGTAGGCCAAAAGATACCTGCCATTATGATCTTCATTGTTGTAGTTTTGGAGAAGTGTCCACCAGAGAATCCATCATGAAATTTCTAACACTTTTTTTATTTGCGCGTCATTGATACATCTTAACAACATGCCATCTAGATTTCTTTTGAAGAGAAGTCCATCAATCAAAACATAAGGGATAGATTGCAACCTCAGATGCCTTCTCTTTTCTTTGTTCAAACTGGGAGGGTACGCCCTTGGAAAGGAATGTGATCATGTCCTTCATCCAGTCATGCATAGGGTCTATATTTTGTTCATGTTCTACACGTGGGAGGTCTTCATCTAGAAATAATGAAGCCTCAGGTTCACTCTGTGCATCCTCAAGCAATCTGCTTGCAGAGTGCACTACCTCTTACCAACTTTGTGGCCTTAATAGTCACATCATATTCCATGATTTTTGTCACCCATCACTCTCTTCTCATTGATTTCTACTCCCATGATGAAGTCTCTAAAATAGATGAGTGGGAGACTAACACCTTGATATGATTTGTGGTGAGCATGCTCTTGAATTTCTTGAGTGTGCGCATGATGGCGAAGACCTGCTTCTCCATGTGACTATATTTTAATTCATAATCCTTCAGCATCTGGTTAAAGAAGGCCACTAGTTGTTCCAGCCCTTGTTCATTTTCCTATGTTAGGACAACAATAATGCTTGCATCAGCACCATAAGCATAAAGGATGAAATCCTTTGAGTAATCTGGATTGATGAGTGTTGGTGCACAAGCAATCTCTTTCTTGATCTTGTTGAAGCTTTCTCTTCCTTTTGCTTGTCCATCTGAAGGCTATGTCCTTTTTGAGCATGAGGGTGATGGGCTGAACCAGTCCTGTAAAGTTAGGGATAAAACACCTAACAAAGTTAATCTTGCCAAGGAAGGATTGTAAGGCCTTTTTGTGCACCGGCAAGGAAAGGGCTAGGATGGCTGAAATGCTCAAGATCAATCATGATGCCATCTTTGAAACCACATGGCCCAAGAGCTTTCCTGAGCCACCACAAAATTACACTTCTTGGGGTTAAGAGATACCCCAAATTCTCTGCATCTCTCAAAGACCTTTTCTAGTGTGCCATGTGATCCACGCTCTTGCTTTGAGAAGATAGTTATATCATCAAGGTAAACCAAGATGAACTCATTGATGTAACCTTTGAAGGCAATATCCATGGTGCATTTGAAATGTTACGCCCACATTTGATAGACCAAAGGGCATTTTATGATATGCATATGTTCCCCACTTGGTTGTAAATGCTGTTTTGAATTGATCCTCTTCCTTGACTAGGATCTGGTTGAAACCCGAATACCCATCTAGCATGGAGAGATTGTGCACTGTGCCAGCCACGGTCTACAAGAATCTACTCCATTGAAGGAAAAGGATAATGATCCTTTAGAGATGCCTTATTCAAATCTCTGAAATCAACACAGAGTCTAATTTCACCATTTTTCTTTTGCACATTGGAACAAGATTTGTGACCAGGTGGAATATTTGATGGGAAAGATAATTTTTCCTCAATGAGTTTGGATAACTCCTTTCTCATGAGGGGCTCTATTTTTGGATTGATTGGCCGTTTTTTCTATCTGACGGGATTTATACCAGGATCAAGGTCAATGGAGTGTTGAGAAACACTTGGATCAAAACCTTTGAGGTCTTCATACTCCCATGAGAAAATGTCACTATATTTTTGACAGAGAGAGATGAAGGCCTATTTTTCTTCATGTGCACAAGTCCTGCTGAGCAAGCAGCTCCTTTCCGCGTGTAATAGTAATGGAGGAGCAATCTTCTTCATGGTGCGCGCATGTATCTTTCTTCACCCTTGAACTCATCATAGGGATGAAAATTTTCTCTAAGGTGACCAGCCCTTTAGGAAACTATTTTTCTTAGCTGTATTACTTGGTCACCATAGTTGTCATGCAAGTCAGCTTGCATACTTGATGAAAATTCAGCTTCATTTTGGATAAATTGGATGATATATGCATCACTGTCAAACACTTTTGCCACTGGTGTTATTTTTGGAATGGATGGTCTGATTACCATCTTAATGTGTTGAGTGTTTCCTTTGACAAAGTCCTTAGTAGGAGAAAATTGTGAACCGAGTGTGGCCATTTGGTTAGCTTCTTTGTTCATTTTGCGCATGGGACTACTGCTAGATTAAGGGCATCAAAGCTCTCAAGTAGGTCCCAAACTCTATGTTTATAAGCTTTAAGAAGCTTATTCTTTGTCTAAATTTGTTGGTGACCTGGTGGATGATCAATTCTGTGTCCCCAAAGATCTGTAGTGCTTTAATTTTCTTCTTTTCAACAATAAGCAAGCCATGCACAGTGCTTCATATTCTGCCACATTATTAGAGCATGCAAACTATAACCTATGTGTGAAGAATAATTTCTCATCCTTAGGGAAATGAGAACCACTCCTGCTCTCGTGCCATTTCTGCTTCTAGATCCATCAAAGTATAACTTCCATAGACTAGTTTGAACTTTTTCTCTCCATGAGCACGTGTGTGGAAGCGTAGCGTCTTCTTCTAGAATGCAATAAGTACCAAGCCCGTTTCATAGGCTTCTAGTTCTTCAAGCATAGGGATCAAATTTGTGATGCCTTTGCCCATTCATCAAGCACTAGGTCTGGAATAGAGGGTGGAAGAGACTGCTCTTCAGGAACTGAAACTTGTTCTTCTGGATAAGACAATTGGCTTGGAGAGGGGATGGGACATATGGCTCTACATGATAAGAAAATATAGGCTCAGCTTGTATGGTAAACTGGGTACCATACCTTGTCTTGAGTAACATATGAGACCAATCAGAAGACAAGTAACCACCCACTTTAGTAGTAAATTCTCTTGATAGACATAGGGAAAACAAAGGAGGTAGGTCAATAATTGACACATCTTGAGTAATTGTCAGGCTTGGACATGCATGGAGGGTTAACTCAAGATCCTTGATGACTCCTAAGGTGGTTACAATTGAGCCATCAAGTTGTAGGACTCCTTTAGACAAAGGGCTATATTTTAGACCTAAGACATCAGCTATCTTCTTAGGCATAACAGAAGTACTAGCGCTAAGTCAATCAAGCAGTTATGCACTAGGTGTTTTCCTATAATCAAGGACATATAGAAGGGTGGGTTTTAAAACAACTTTACTTACTTGTTTCTCCTCTTCTTGGAAGATTTTGATAGAAGTGTGTGGCTTGTGCATAACTAGGTGTTATGTGGGAGTTGCGCGAGCTTCATGTAATAGATCCCATTGAGATGGAATGGTCAGGGCATCCCACATTGTGATGTTTATGTTTGTTTTCTTCATCTGGTCAACAATGTTGAATGGAAGCCCCCCCATCTTGTGCATTTGGGGAACAACATCCCTTCTTGATTTGTTCAGTGTGGAAGCCTAAATTTTAGCTGGGGAGAGTAGAGGCTTGGCCTACCAAATGATGGGCATGTACATTTTTGAAGGAGCTTTATGAGGACCTCCTACATAGGGATTTGAACACTTTTACTGCATGATGTCTTGTCTGATTCTTTCTTCTTTGAAGGATCTACTTGTATTTTTGGGTATAACTGTGCCTGACTCTAATATTCTTTTCTTATATCTTGTGTTGTCCACAACTTGGGGTGCATGGTCTATTTGTATCTTCTAGCTTGGTTGATTATAGAAGTCCTCTGCACCAAAGAACATCAAATTGGACTCTGGAGGAACTTCTGGTCTTTTTGGATTATCTACTTCATGGGTGCTTGTTGAGGGCTCACAAGATGAAGCATTCTAGATCATGAAGGCTTGGGTGCACGTAACATTAGCACAATGATATTGACTATGAGGCATTTTGCAAGGGAAGCACCATTTCTGACTCTTGTGCCAAGTTGTTTTAAACTGGAACAAGTGCTCGGCTCACGTTGGGTGTTGGGAGAGAAGGTGGGAGGAAAACTTGCAAGGGTAGATGTGCATTAGGTTATCATCTATCATTCTGCTGGATTGGGCGTGTATCTTTGATTTCCATATTGATTCCGCTAGGGCTGATTGCCTTGGCCATGCACTGATTGGAATTGCCTCTATACATGCTTGCGCTTGCTGCTTTTCTAATGATATGACCTTGTTTGATAAATTTTGATCAAGGCCTTCAATTCTTCATCTTCCTTTTGTTGTGATGGAGAATAGGATGTTGAGGCAACTAGTTTGTGCTTTTCTCAGGGATAGGAATAGGGGCCATAGAAGGTTGGGGTGCTTGTGACATTTTGGGAACAAGGGCATGGGTGGTCTAGGAGCCAACTTTCCCACCTGAATGAGACTATTTTCTGCCCTTACTGCAATGTTATAAGTAGTTGGTAAGTCCTACCTCCCATAGATTGGATCATAACTGAAATGTCACTATTGAGCACCTTCAGATAATAAAGGAAAGCATGTTGGGCTGTAGGTCTTACCACAAGAGGAATTTGTCCCAAGTCTTCTGAAATCTGATGTTGAAATCAGTCATCTGCTCATTGGGTGCCCTCCTTGTTGTTGTCAGTTGCTCCACCAAAGATAGGTGATCTAACTTGTCTTCAAAATAATTGCATAGAGTTGTTCCCAGCTCATCCCAGGTGCTAATAGATCCAAGTCTCAAGCCTCTATACCACTGAAGTGCTTTACCTTTGAAAGAGGTCTGCAAGAAGCCTAACTGCTACATCATTATGTGTGATTAGATAGAGTGAACACACATTTTCCACATCTGGATATGCTCTGAGGGGTGACTTGATTCTCACCAGTAAAGTAAGGAATACTCTTGAGCGTGCCATTTGGCATATCATGCTGCACATGGCCAGGAGTAAGGGACTCCCTCCATCAAAGTTTGCAAAGCTTCTTAATGGAGGAGGTTGTTGATTCGCCATTGTAGGGTGCACAAGTTGTGTGTTTTGAGGAGGAGTTGAATGGGCGTGTGGCGTGCTGGAGATAGAGATGCATGCGTGGGATTTCTGGAATGAACTCTTCTTGGGGATAGTTGGAGGTATTCAAAAGAATCTTCAGCTACTGCACTTCTTCTTGTGTGCACTCTTCTCATGAAAGGCGCTCAGGACTATTGAAACAAAGATTTTAAAATGTTGGGAGTCACTAGATGTGTTTGAAATGAGCCTCTCAAAGGCTGAAACACTAAGTTCACACACCAGAACTTAGAGATATGAAATTTGAGCTTTCAATGCTTAGTCCCCACTAGGCGTGCAAAAATTGTTTGTTTGCTCAAACATGTGCACTTGCATGTCTAGATCTCGAAAGGGCTGAGGTGTTTGAGACCACAATGGAACCATCCCAAGTTGTGGGACCTTGTGAGCTTGGGATGGATCTCGGAGAAGGCTGGTTCCTCTATCTATTTCTACTGCTACTGCTACTCCTAGTGCTGAAAAGGGAAACTAAGCTAAGAATGCCAAGGGACCAAGGAAAGAAGGATAACATGAAGTAAACTACACTAAAAGGTGATAGCACCTAGAAAAAGAGGGTGAACACTATCTATTCTAAGTGAGAATGATAGGGAATGCGTGAAAGGAGGCTAGGCACGAGTAGCACAATGAAATACACATTCACCAGATCATTCTCATGGAACACAACCAAAGTATGGAACTACAGGGGACTTGAAATAGCACAACAATACACAATGCAAGAGAAGAGGAAAGAAGAAGGAATGCAAACACATGTTAGGATAGAGAATAGTCACAAAATGATGCTTCTATTACTTCTAGAAATGCACAAAACTGTTACAATGATAAGGAGGCTGATATCCACATGCAAGAGCCAAACATAGAGGTCTACAACTCAAAATATAGAAAATATGGAGTCCTTAGCAACATGTGTAAGGATCTAGAGTGTCCAACCCTTTACAATGAGCCCCTGACCCTTCCTTTATAGATTCAACATAGAGGGAAGAAGGAGAGAGAGAGAAGCGGGGAAAACTAATTCAAAGCTCAACCACCATCATTAATGCCTCCTACAAATCCACCCCAAATTTGTCATGTCTGCATCAATTACTTGTTTGGTGCCTTGAAGGAGGAGGAATGGTGGATCAGATCAAATCCGATCTAGTTGTTGGGGAAAATAGATCCTGTATTAATGGCATGAAGATGTTTCTTCATTTTTCCCACCTAACCTCTCCAAAATTAAAGTTTTAGATCTCCATGGCATAGATGAGGCCGAGATCTTTCAACGGTGCCAAATTTTTGGATTTTGAGCATTGAGTCAAAAGATATGCTCATTTGAAATTTGAATTGAGTCCATACAAAATGGTAGAACCAACTACCAAAATGGGCCCCCTTTTGAAACTGGACACGTGGAGGGTTGGCACATGTCTGAGGGCAGCCTTTGTATTTCACTTTTGAAGTTGCATTGGGCTGACACGTGGCTTCTTCCATGGCTCACTTGTTTCTTCATGTTTTGGCTAAGTCTTTTGCTTGGTAGGGTCATATATCTGACCGGGGACACGCGGCAGCCTAGCGCTTGTTTGGAAACCCTCCCCAATTTTTCTCTTGAATTAGCATCGTGCTGACACTTGGCACCCTCCGCTAGCCTATCTCAATGCTTTGACTATTCAACCCTGACCCTTGTCCTTTTATGAAACTAGACACGTGGAGGCTCCGCGCTCATTTAGAAACCCGCTCAGGATTTTTTTTACCTTTAAAGGAGCATCAGGTTGACACGTGGAATCTTCCATGAGCACTTCTATACTTAGTGTCTTTTCAAGGCCACTCTTGCCTTTGCTTTTGGAGATTTGCCGAGATGAAAGAAAGAAGGTGAACGTGGGGCACTGTGCGTTTGTTCGAGGGAAGCTTTGGTTCAATATTTGGAAGAATGATGCGTGAGGAGGAAAGAAAAAAAGAGGTGCAAATGAAAACACGCGTGAAGGGAATGAGAAGAAGTGCATGAAAGGAAATATAGGGGTGGTGAGCAGTAGAAGGGAGGAGAGAAAGGGAGAAAGGAGGCAGGAGAGAGAAGTGGTGCCCAAGGGAAAATGGAAGGAGATAGAAGAATGCGAAGGGGAGAAGGATGTGTATGTAAGTTATCCAAATTGCTAGGAGAGCTATTTGCTGCTTTGGTTATTCATTAGTGCCCCTCCATTATGAGAAATCACGTGTCATAAATTTATAGGTATGGAGATCTTGTTTAAGTGCATTATTTATTCCATCTCATTTAGTTCCATTTACCTTACATGCAAGAAAATATGAATTCTAGGATTGTGTATCATCTGTTAAAGTTTTATAGTGAAGTCTGTGGAAGTTTAATCACATTTGGGTCTTTATTATCACTACCCATATGTCAAAATTTCTATTTTTAATAGATAATGAAGTGGGTGAAGTTTTCATGGAATAAAGAAGCATTTTTCTGGGCCATTGTTTGATTTTTGAGCACATGTAGTCGAATTCACACCTAGTTTGAGCTTTACTTGTTAAAATAAAATGAAAAGAGTATGCAATATTAATTCATTGGATCATTTATATTTATCGAGATTAATATGATTTTTTGCTATTTTATTTTGAAGCTACGTAGGAGGCTAGTGTTGTATTGTACACATTTTTCATTTGGGTTGAAATGAAAATCATAGTCTCGATAGGAATGATATGATGTATAAGTTCATATTTGATTCATTTCATACTCTTGCAATATGGTTTTGAGTTCATGGCATTAAAAAAAAGAAGTGGCATAATTGGAATGGTAATGATAAATACAACTAAGGAAGTGATTACTTTGGATTTGTATCAAATGCTTCTTTGTACATGACCATTTAACATACACTCTGTTTGATTATTTATCATAAGTCCGATACCCATAAGTGAAAATAAATTCTAATATTTGTTGAAAATTGTGTTAGGTGTATGTGAATTCCATTGTGATGGAAGTGCTTCCATTTTTGGATTGTATGGGATAAAAGGACTTCCCGGTTCATATTTCATTTGAAATATAACATACAAAGTATATGGGAATGTTTTGAAGCACCATTTTGTTTCTTATTTGAGATGATATTCATTTCTGCAAAACATGATTTTTATTTGGAAAAGATGAAACATTAAATTAATAAGTTGAAATAATGTGGAATCAAAGAAGAGTTGTTGATTTTATAAGGAAATGTTTTTGTATGCATGATTCTTTTTAAATGCACTCTATTTTGAACATGTTAATATGAACAGTGCCCAAAGCCATAAGATATTTTGAATTTACACAAGTGCGGTGATATTATGAAATAACCATTTCCTTTTGAGTATTTTATTGACATGATATGGGTTTAAAAGAATAATGTGTGGTGATTGAAAAGAATTTGTCTTAAGAAACATAGAAAATGTTTTGAAGTAATTAATTTAAATAATAATGAGATTCTACATTTATTTAGAGAAATTTTGATTCAATTTGATAAGGTTTAGTGTTGTTAGATAAAAATTAATTCCATCTATCACATTTTAATTGGGGTATTAAGTTCACTTTGTTTTATGAAAACTTGATGAACTTGTGAATTGAACTTAGTGGTACTTTGTCATTTTTCTTAGTTTTCTCAATGTTTCGGGATGGGATGGATGGGGGAGTTTTAGGAGATTAGGTTCCCATCATTAATGGGGTCATGATAATTTTTGGTAAACCACAATGAGAATGGCTCACCTAGGGTTGGATGAAGGGGAACTAGTACGCTTACGGGTAGGCCGCCCTTTGCAAGAACTGGTCCTACTTGTGTCTCCATGTATTTTGATGAAAATTACCATTCTTACATGAATTTTTTTATTTATTGAGGCTTAACCCCATGCTTAACCTTCCCATAGTTTCCATAATACTCTCATGCATCATAATATTGACCGTACCTAGGCAAATCAATATCCATCTTCTTCTAACCACTTTGCCTAGTGTGTCCCATATCGTATGCCTCCACATAATGTCTTTCCTTCCATCAATTCACCGTTATTACTTATATAAACCCAACCTTCTCCATTCACATGATTCACCTCTACCTTAAGTGTGTTAGGTCCTCTTCTGCGCAAAGTACTTAAGGTGACTTGGATCTTTGAAAAGGTAAAGTTAGTAGTGGAGGAGACGAGAGTCTTCACTCTCACTACCTTTCCATTAAACCCTATGAATATGTTTTATTAATGAAAGAGGTAGGAAATCCTTTTTTGATCTTATCGGGGATGACTAGTTTATGATGATATACTTTTACATTATTGGACATATATTTGACTAAATGTTTGCAAATACTTACAACTTTTGGATTATATTTGATGACATATGGTGGTGGATTAAAATATTTTTATATGTGTGTGGTTAGATGATAACAACAACCTTAAAATTCATGGTGTTTGATGATTATTCCATTATTATTATGGTGGATTTATTTAAATGATTAGAAGGCTTTATAGATGTGTTTGTATCTTGTTTAGTGCATTTATATTAAAGTGGGCCCTTGTCCTATGTCTCATACCTCATACTTTAATGTCATGTTTATTAAAACTTGGTTAACGAGTCCTTTCACTCACATTCAAATAAAATATTATAATGTTTCATTTAAAACATAAAATAATATTTTATTATTCAAATTCATTATTTAGAGCCTAGTCGATTATAAGCTGATTCGACACGAGGAAGATTATAAAAGGACTTGGAAGATACATTTTTAGGATGAGAAATCAGGTATTGTAGCAATTTGTGAAGCTTATTTCATAAGGAATATTTTGTGCATATGTTTTTATGAGATAAGTGATCTTACAAGTGTTATGATGACATTGTTTTGAGGTTTGAGTATGAATTCCATATACAACATGTATATCCAGTTTTAATATTATTTTATTAATTATCTGATTTATTATTCTATATCTCATCTAAGCTGATTGCAAATTTTTATCTATCATATCTAGAGCATGCCGTGAATGATATCTTTGTTTCAATCCCAAGATAAATGAATATTTATAACCATGTTGTGTTTTTTTAAATCATGAATCTTATTAGAAGACATTTTTTAATCATTGTATATTTAATAAATACAAATGTTTTTTTCAATATTTCTATTTTCATTTTTGTCTTACAAATTGTGTAAATATGTTATATATGTGAATAATGTGTTTATATTTATTTCTTTCATTTCATTGTTCTATTTTGTCTCAAGATCATTACATCACTCAATAAGTAAGAGATCATCAAATATCACTTATAATTTTCACCTTTTCAAGAGGTTGTCTAATCAATAGGCTTCACTCTGTCGGATAAAGGTTGATAATAATTTCTTTATTTGAGAAATCAATATCGTTAATAAGTGATTATCATTTTATATGAAATGCTCGGATGAAATTCTCAAATTCTCAAATGATCTCATTATCAAATCTAGGTGATTTTAGGGAATTAAATGGTATATGGACTTGTCGTGTCTTTTTTGTGTGAAATGAAGACCTTTATAATTGATTTTTGAAGGTTTTTTCTATTTTTGTATATCCTTTTATTGTTAAGAGATAGAAATTTTCCCATAATATTAGGTTATTCCATGATTCAACCCATGCTTAATCCATTATTAATTTTTAGTCAAGATCATATACGATTCATGATTAAACTAGTTTGATTCCATCTTGAACTTTTGCATTAGAAAGTGTTGATTAGTTGTGGAAAAGTATAATTTTTATGTGACCTCCAAAATATTTGGCGAGGACTCACCTTCAGCCCTTGTGGAAATTGATGTCCCTCATGTCCCTGAGGTTGGGACCTCATATGTTTTTTTTATCATATTTTAGTGGATTTCTTCTAACTATCCACTTCTTCTTCATTTCTAAATTCTTCCCTTAAGATTAGATTCATTCTAACTATTTACTCTCCATTATATTTCATATGACCATTAAAAAACAAGAGGTCAAATGGGTTTTTCTCCTCTTGATCAATTTTGGTTGGTTTAGGAAATTGGGAATACTCAATTAGACATCAATTATGACATCTAAACTACACTTTGGAATTATGTTGTTATTTTTTCACATTTTGCATAAGTTAGTGAATGTTCTTAACGATGAATAAAAAAGTAGCTCTTGACATTCAAATGTTCTAAAAATAGTAAGTTTTCCTATAAGGTCTAATATCCAAACCCAACAAGACATTGTAGAAAAGTATAAACAAGTTAAAAATGAAAGAGAAGAAACTTTGAAATATGAAAATAAATCTAAATTCTTACCTTTAGATATTGTTAACGATAAGAAGCTTCTTAAATTTTATTTTATATCAATATTCTAATTTTTATCATCTTTTAAATCTATTTTTGAAAACATCATGAGGTAGATGAAGAGTCATATTACATTTCACAAATTATTTGATTTCTTTAACATGGAGGTTGAGGTAGAAAGAGAAAGGATGCCATATTCTTCTATTCCTCCTCCCAAATCACAATAGAAATAGAATACTTTTTTAGAACTTATTATAGATAATGTGATTTGATGATGAAGTTGTTTTGATAATGATGTGGAGAACCTTAGTCATTAGCTTACAGAAAAAGGCAATCTCATGGATATTGGAAGAAATCCCTCTAAATCTATCATCATTAAAAGGTATTCAACTTCCTAAATTTTTAGGTGAGTATGGTTCTTCTTGGGAATATCATCTTGACTCTTTCAAATTAATATGTGTTGTCATAGGAGTAACTAACGAAAGATCTTCTTTAAGACTCTTTTCACAAACATTAGAAGGAAGAGCCTATAAAGCTTTCATTAGTTTATCTTCTTTCTCTCACTAATTTATCATATTTAGTCTAACTATCCACTTCTTCTTCATTTCTAAATTCTTCCCTTAATGATTTATAACTATCTACTCTCCATTATATTTCGTTATGACCATTAGGAGTTTTTCTCCTCTTGATTGGCAGATTTCGATTAGGAATACTTTGGGAAAGACTTTGAAATTATGGTTTTAAACTAGTTAATGAACTCTCCAATATGACCATGGACCCTAGTGAAACCATTTATCACTTTACCATTCATTTACCAAAACTAAGACAAAAGATACCTGTAAAAGTAAGACCTCCTAAAAATATTGCAAGGTTGTATTATTGTAATGCTTTTATTTCCATCAAAGTATAGGTTGGCTTTAGAAGATAAATAGATTTATGATTTTCATGAGAATTCTACATTTTTTTTGGCATATGAAAATAAGTTAAAGAAGATTGGTTTTAAAGATAGATCATCATCTAATGCTTCTTGAAGGAGAGAATAAAAATATTTTCAAATCCATTTAATGGAGTTTGGGAAATGAATGTGTAGGACCTCGTTGTTAAAAGACAATTAAATGATCAACCATCATCTTCAAAAGTTACATCTAATTAAATGCTCAACCATCATCTTCTAAAAGTCATATCATGGGTGGGTCGATCTAGAGTAAGTTTAAAAATGAACCAGGGAAAGTTAATACTGAACCTAAAGAGATGTATTGTGGAGTGTGTGAATTAGACCATGATCTTGAAACATGTAAAGCTACTGAAAAAATTTAGGAAGTTTGTTAAGGGTAAGAATATTTCATAAATGTGTAGTTTTGTTGATTCGATGTGAATGCAGTTCAAACTCAGTCTAAGGATTATGCCAAAATAATGGTCAAAAAGGAAAAACTATTGATGACTCTAAAGGAAGATAGAAATATGATAATCATGATAGAACAAAACCACTAAATAAATCAAGTAAACCTACTTTTGAGGAGGTTCCATCTGGATTGAATAATGCTCAATATCAGCCCTATAAAGGTAAACCATTCATGAAATCATCTATATTTCCTTTTAGGTATGATATTGTGGCTGACATGAAAAACTCTAGAAGTAATTTAAATATGTTTGAAATTTTTGGTTTACTTGGTCAATTTGAGAAATTAGAGGCTTCTCACAAAATAGGTTTGAACCAAAACCATTAGTGGTTATCAAGAAGATGAATCTGATAGTGAGGAAGATAATAGTGAATATCAAGTATTGAATCATTCCAATTCTACACTTGATTATAATCTACCTTTTATGTATTAGTTAAAATTCAAAACAAAATCATTCACAATTGTATTCTAGACACTGGAGCATCAAATAATATCATGCCTAAATCTATTGCTAATCAATTAGGCATTCTTTATGAACATGACAATAGAAAGATGACTAGTTTTGACTCTCGTCAGACTAGATGTTGTGGTAAATTCAAGGACATAGTCATTAAGATAACACAAGATGAAAGAGTAAGATTTATTAGAAATGTACATATCCTAGATATTCTATTAATTATGTTATGTTTCTTGGAAGATATTGGTCATAAGCTACATGAGATTTTGTGGGAAAATATCTTACTTGGGCACATTGGAAATAATATTGCCTTCATACATAGGAAGAATGGTCTAGAAAAATAATTGAAGGAGTTTCATCACAAATCTCTTTTGTAGGCGGTATGGGTACATATGGTTTGAATTATTTGGATATTAATGCCTTTGATGATGAAGATTATAAACATGCTATATTTTACCTTTTGATGATATTTGTCTTATGTATTTTGATGTGGCATGCTCACAATTCATAAATGGGGAGTGTAGTTATCAAATCACTTGTGGGTAGATAATTCAATTATGATTTTTAGGTCTCATTTGAAACAATGAATAACACCACTAAATTTGAAGCCTTATGTTTAGGATTACAACAAGATTTAAGTCTAAACATAAAAAAGATAATAATTTTGGAGATTTCAAGGTTGTTATGAGACAAGTAAAAAAATATACAAGACCAATCAGACTTGTCTTCATCATTATACTCAAAAGGTTTGGTCTTCATTGAACAATTTGAGGCTTTTAACATTAACCATATTTTCTGAGAATTCAATTTTAGGGTTGACAAGCTTGTTGTTTTTACTTCTAACCCCAAATATGTTGATCATATTGATTACATTTTTAAAGAAGTATAAAAACTTTGATACATGATTTAGAAGTTACTAATTGTCTGATTTTCTTGTGATGAGCATATTGACACATTTTGAAGGGAAATTATTTTGATTTAGATGATTATGTGCTAAATTGTGGTGATTTATTTACAGCTATCCAGTAATAAATTGTCTGTTAGTTTGGTAAGTTTAGAATCCATGTTTTCTCCACATGATCAACCCAAAATTTCATTTTTGTTGAACCATCTAGGAGGATCATAGGTGAAACTATTGTTGTTAATTTAGGTATAGAAGAAGAGCCAAAATTTTTTTATCTTGGTGCTTTCTTGACTAAAAAAGAGAAAAATGATTTCATAAAGTTATTAAGAGAATTCATTGATGTGTTGGCATGGTCATACAAGGATTTAAAGGGATATGACACTAGAATTATTAAACATGACATTCCCATAAAACTTGGAATAAAGCATGTTAAGTCGAAACCTAGGAGAGTAAGCCCCTTATTGGAAGACACCATCAATAAGGAGAGCTTGAGAAAATGCTTAAAGGTGGTTTCATCTACCGTGTAAGATATTTTGAATGGTTGCCAATTTAATACTTTTATGAAAGAAAATGGAGATATCATTCTTTGTGTTGACTTTAGAGATTTAAATCATGCAAGTACTAAAGATAACTTCCCTTTGCCAAATATTGATCAAGTCTACAATGAATGATCATCATTTAGATGGATTTTTAGGTTATAATCAAATCTTTATGAATCTATATGATCAAAATAAAACCACTTTTACTACATGGAAAGGTATGTTTTTCTTACAACCCTATGCCTTTTGGTTTAATTAATATGGGTGCCACTTTTAAAGAGAAATGAATGCTAATTTTTATGATTTGATTGCAATAATTATCGAGTTTATCTTGATGATTTGATGTTATACTCTATGTAAAGGAAGAAACATTTGGATCATTTATGAGAAACTTTCATTCGTTGTTTCAAATTTGGTATTTCTCTAAATCCAAATAATTCTATGTTTAGAGTTACTGAGGCTAAATTATTAGGTCATATTATCACAAAATCAGGTATCTCCATTGACCCGAAAGAGTAAAATCTATTCAAGAATTTTAGCCTCCTAAAAATGAGTCGGGATTAAATTTATTTTTTGCAAAAATTAATTTTGTGCGTAAATTTATATTTGAATTTTTGATAAAGCTACTCCATTACATATTTTACTCAAAAAGAACCATGGTTTCTCATGGAATTATCTTGTTGATTCTACTTTTGTTGATGTCAAAAATGCTATTGCCTCGCACCTATTTTTGCCAAACTTGAATTATCAAAGTAATTTGTTCTATATTTGAATGTAGTTGATAAAGCTATGGGTATTTTCATAACTCAATATTTTGAAAGAAATGATGAAAACCCATTTCATATTTCATTCAAACCCTCAATGATGTTGAAGATAGGTATCCTTTAATTGAAAAGTTTATTTTTACATTGGTCTCAATCTTGGGAAAATATAAATATTTTCTTATGGGGAATAAACTTTTTGTGTGTTATAACTTCCTATATTAGCATATTTACTTAAACAACCTGTGATTGATGGAAGATTAGCTAAGTGGATTTTCAAAATCCAACAATTTGACTTAGAATTAGAAACTTGTAAGACCATTAAAGGTAATGAACTAGCTAAACATTTAGTAAGAATGTTGATTCTGATGTCAATGTCATTATTTTAGTAGTTGATGATGTCCTACATGATGTCCCTCACTTTATACTATGGCGGTTGCTTATTTAATATCCAAATTCAACATAAGCTACGTTATGTAAGAGTGGGATTGTTTTTATCCCAAGATGATTGGTATCATGATCTCATTTATTATTTCAAAAACCAATCATGTCTTGAAAATTTAGACAAAAGACAATGAAGAGAACTTCATTTTCAAGCTCTTAAATTTTGTTATTTAGAGAACTTGTTGTTTTTCAAAAACCGTGATGGTATTATTTTAAGATGTTTGACACATGACTAAATTGAATGTGTATTAAGGATTTATCATGACGGTGTTTGTGGTGGTCATTTTTCTTCTAAAACTACCACTCATAAAATATTATGTCCTATACATTATTGGCCTAATTTATTTAAGGATGCATGCAAATGGGTTAGATCATGTGCCCCTTTCCAAATGTTTTTAGTCATGAATGCTTACCTGACCATGTCATTGAATCCTATCATCCTAGGAAGAAATTTTAATAAGTGGACAATTGACTTTATTTCTGATATTCACCCACCCTCTTTAGTTGGTCATAGATACATATTAACAACTACTGGCTAATTTACTAAATGGGCTAAAGTGGTTGCATTAAAGAGTTCGATTCAAGTGAGATTGTTGTTTTTTTAAGAATAAAACTTTTTCACATTTTTGATTCAATAAAACTTTAATATTTTATTAAAATATTAAATTGAATATTAATACAATGAATAAAATAAATATGATGATAAGCAATCTTATTCGATGTAATTATGAAATTAAATGAGTAAGATAGTGAACTTACCTTGATTTTTCTTATCATGAGATATATCCGAAAAGTAGGAATGATGAAATAAAAGCTCGAGTGTTATAATCAGGTTCAGTAAATTGTAGGGATGTTGAGATATTTGGGACTAGGGCACCAAGATAATGGTCGGGGTGTGTTTGGGGTCTTTGCAGACCTCTTTGAGGCACCATGAGTGCTCAAAATTTGTGGAACTCGGTTTCATAGGCTATGAGGTGTTTTCTTGTTGTTTCCTTTGATCACTTGTAATTTTAGAAATCGTGGTTATTCACCCGAAACTTATAATCGAAATGAAGCACCTATAACCCTCAAACCACATCAAATCTTAAAAATAAATATGCAAAATGATGGTTTGAACTATCATCGGTTGTCAAACAAGTGAACTTATGACCGAGAGAAGCACTACATCTCATAACCAATGTAGTTTTATGTTCTTATGTGTGCAATAGTGCTCCTAGGTTATACTCGCACAGTAATCACATGAAAATAATAGGTGATAGTTAGATAGAATGCAAATGTGTGGGAAATTTAGAAAATTCCCCTTCTATGCGGTGTGTATGCATATTAATGAGCCCAAATGAAATCCCTTTGATATGTAGATAGATATCCATTGATAATAATTTCTTGCCCCTATAATAGTATGTATGTTGTGTTTATATAGGGATATCTTGCTTGAATTTTGACACTAATGACCTGACATGCCGACTATGACCTTGAGATAGGAGTAAGAAAACTGAAAATTCCAACTACAAATGTGAAAAATGTAACCAAGAACAAAGAGGACACAAGTTCCCATTATGGACAGGAGTTCTGGGTGTTGGTGTCCAATCTGGGTGTTGGTGTCTGAGACACAACGAAGATAAATGTGTAAAGAATGAAAAACATGGATCCTTGTGTCCTGACGAGAACTATGTCTAGAAGTTATAGATGCAAGAGATAAAATAATAAAAACAAACAAAGAAAACAAATGGACTAGAGAGTGTGTCATCGGTGAATACTTTTTTACATAAAATCCATATATAAAACAACATACCTATAAGTATAGTAAAATAGTAGTATGTGCATGATTTTGTGTCTAAGTTTCCCCCTTAGTTATGTTATTTGAATGAAATTTAAGTAGTGTAAAGGAAGTATGGAACATACCTGAGATAAAACCCAAAGAATCCATGTTGCATAAGTACGCATAGAATAAGAACATATAGCATGGCAAACCATGGATCAACTTTTCAATCCATGTGGCATAAATAGAGATAGTAAACCATTATAAAGGATCACTTGGTGAGATTGATGATTTAATTTAAGAGAATTCATATATTTTGATTATTGCTAATGGTGATGTGAAGGGGTAGGGAGTGATTAGTTCTCAACCCGATTTTGTATGTGTGAAAAACTAAGGATTTTGGCATCATGTTGCCATAGGAAGACTATTAATAGAGAGAGGTCTAGTTTTACCCTCCAATTTTGACTATAACCTCAAAATGTCTAGCGGTATAGATGGACAAAGACCAAAGTTTTCATTTTGATTAATTTTGATCCAACAAGAATAACCCATATAGGAGTAGTATAGGAAAGGAAATGGCATCTCATTTCCCTAATCCAAGGGTGTTGTGAAGTGTGTAGTAAAGGTGGATTCCATGTTAGGTCATATGGAAGACGATAGTGAATGTAAAGTGAATTCCCATGTTAGGTCATATGGAAAAGTAGTGATGTAACTCCCAAGTTAGGTCATCTAGGAGGAGTAGTAAAATACGTTGTGTTATGCCAATTAATTGATTTAATTCAAGTAGTATAAAATTACATTAATATTGAGTGTATACGATGTAGATTACACATGGATATATTTTTCACTTACTACCCCATGTTAGGTCATTAGGTAGAATCGATAAAAGTGGTATGAAATGTATGAGAAATATTACGATAATGACGATTTAAAGATGTGTAATGATTGTGTAGAAATATGAAGGGGATCATGGAGTGAACTTGATTATATGTCCCCTTTAAAAAAGGAGAAGTGATAGTTAATAATGAGCGATTTGAGATGAAATTAGATGTGTAATGATGTAATAGTGAGTAAATTATAGTATAGTAGATGTTGTAAAGTTGTGTGTATATCAAAGCGAAAATGTTGCCATATGAGAATATAATGATATAGGATGCATCTAATATGATAGTAGAATGAATTCTAAACCACATGACAAAAAGTATTAAAATGGAGTAACGAAGCTCAAGATATGAGTGAAAATGTGTGGTGTGATTAATTGGAAGATATATGCGCAACTAGTAACTATAAGCAAAGTGAGAAATTGAAACTGCTATAAATAGTAATAGTAAAAGGTGGGTAGTAACTTCATTTGAACATTTATTGAGTGTGATTTTGAGCTTTGATCTTGTGAAGATGCCACATGATTAGAGAAACGAGATTGAGAAAATTCGAGATGGTGGCGGTGTTGTGGCATCACATGATAGTTGATCTAGTAAGTATGATTATTATTCAAAGAATGATTTTTGTGAATTTTAGCAAAATTTTAGTTTTTGAATTTTTAGGCATTTTTGACCTAGGAAAGAGTATCCAAGGTGTTAATGTCCCTGGGACGCCTAAATGCCTAGATCTACACTAGTGACTTGTTCTTAGTTTCATATGTCCTACTCTTGTGCCTTTGGAGACCCAAAATGTTGTTTCGAGAATGGATTATGATGAATGTGAAAATTTATACTTTTTAATGTTATTATTAGTTAGTTTTATGTGTGTATGAGGTGTTAATGTCACATTTTGGTTGGTATTTGGTGTTTTGTAGAGGGATATTCATTTGAGAGAATTCCATGGAGGACACTCACTTGAAATCATGTTGGGATTAGACTTATCGATATAGAGTGGGATGTATTGAACCATGTCGACTCGACTTACGACACACATAGAGAGGATGGGGGAGGTACCCCATAATATGTCGATGATTACTTCATTGTGTGAGAGGTGGTGCATAGACACTTGTACATGGTGGTTTCTATCGGGAGATGATTATGGCCATAGAGGAATTTTATCACATATTGTGACTATCTAGTTGTGGGTGAGAGATTATAGGTGATGGTTGTAGAGATTCTCATGAGAATATGCAAGTAGCTAGGTTATATTTTATAGGGATAATGGTACATGTAGATACCCATATTAGCTTAGATACCATGCGAGATTAGGTGTTCGGTGATTACGGAAGTTCATTATAGTGGTTAGAGCTTCATCATTGACACTAGAGGGTAGTGGTGTAGGAATCATGTATAAGATGCAAGATATATGTCAATGTATAGAGTAGGATGCGAGATGATATATGCATGGGAGCGATGTATATTGGTACAATTATAAAGGGATTTTATACATGATCACATAAAGGACCATGGAAGGTGGGAGGAGAGCCATGCGCAAAGTGGGAAAGTCCATATATATTTCTATGAGATAGGTAATTGTCCATAGTAGGAAGTTGGACACCAACACTTATGGATCGATGCTTGATGCATGGGTTATGGATCCATCATATGGAGGTCATATCGAGACTATGGTGGATGGTCATAGGATGGAGTAGAGTTACATTCTATTGACATACGATGTGGTTAGAGGACATATTTCTTGGAGTGGATGAGATCTTTTAGGAAGAGCGTGTGACATCGATAATTTGATATGGTCAAGATGTGCCCCTAGTAGCCATATGTATGGGTGAGATCCATTAGGTCTCTCAGGAAGGATGGAGTGAGGAAGGCCCATATGAGTGTATTAGTACCTCTTAAACCAAATGAGTCGATGTAGCCATATGGCGATATAAGTGGAAGATGCGGGGTATACTGAGATTTGTAGTACATGATGGGAAGTACACCGATGGGTGCTACTAGTTTTAGTTGTTATGGATGTGGTGGAGAAACTCCGGTTGGAGGAGTAGGGGTAGATACCCTACTCCGATGGTGATGGTATAGAGGTGATGATAGATATGATAGCATGGATTGTTTATCACTTAGTTGTTTGAGTGTAGATTTCATTTATAGTGACTAATGTGTCGATATATGGTTATGGTGATGCATATTAGTTGTTGGTCATGGATTCATCTATTTTCACATTGATGTAGAATGTACCTATGGATGAGCTTGTGGGAGGAGGGATATTAGAGTGAGTGGATGTTATTATGGGAAAGCATGCCCATTTATTTGAGCTAGTAGTGATAATAAAGTTGACATGTATTATGTTGTTGAGAGAGCATAAAAGGCACGAATAGAGATGAAGTGATTTAGGGAGGCTGCAAAAGGAAGACCCTAGCACATGATGTATTCATGAAATATGTATAGCTATAGGATTGATTAAGGAAGCAATCGTTCAAGTTGGTGTTATTGTGGAGGCGGGTGGAGAGATATACGGTCCATGTCTAGGGCGTAGATTGAGCGGTGAAACATATAGTTCTAGAGCTCCCGTAGTTGTATATAGTGATAGTGATGATGATGTATGACATGTATTGATTTAGTGATGTATGGTGGATTTTATTTTTCAACTATGTTTTTTAGATATATATATATATTTTATTATATATATATATATATATATATATATATATATATATATATATATATATATTTATATTTATATTATATTTTTTTGATATATATTATTTTGATATATGATTTATATATATTTATATATATATACATACATATATGTATATGTATTATATATATTTATATATATGGATAGTTAGTATATTGCATTGTTTTGATGTTTTATGATATGTGATTGATGATTGTTGTTCATATGTGTTAGTTTGAGTAAATGATGATATTGATTAAGGTGTAGATGAAAAGATTAAAAATTGTATCGTATGTATGAATAGTGATAGATGGTAATAAATATATGTATAAAATGAATGATGTGAAAAAACTATTTGAATGAAATGATTGTAAAAGTGTATGTAATCGCATGTAAGTATGATGAATAGGGGAAAAGAGTGATGCCCCATATTGTGCGTATATTATGAGGTTTATTTATATAAGACCCCTCAAAAATCAATAATGGACCCTAAAGCAAGAGTGTCATAATCAAGAAATTGTGTGATAATGTACGCTAAATAGATATAACAATAAAGTGTGTAGAATAGAGATGAAGTAAAGTTATTTATTGAAATAGATCCCTCACATGATCATATAAGAACCATGAGAAAACAAGTGTGTCATAGGTGGTAAGGTGAGAAAAGTCACCTACCAAAGAGCAAGTAGGGCATAAAGTGGTGGAAGTATGTGAGGTGGAAAAACATGAGTGTATGAACCAAATGGAATGATTGATGAGATGGTTTCAATTATGATGGGTAATTAAATGGTGGGAAACACAAGTTCCAATGGCTTAGTAAGTTAATGTGAAGTAGGAGCACTATGCGGTGGATGAGTGAGATGGATGTTGTACATGAGAAATGATCTTGGTGGTGGATGAATAACTACCTTAAGAGAGGAGAAGGAGAGCGAGATAACCGAAGTAGTAGCACGCTTACGTGGAATTGGATAAATATACCACTCACAAGAGTGAAAGTCAAAGACAATGACATCCTTGTCTTATAATTGGTGTAATTTTTCATTAAGGGTGTAACAATAATTTTCATGATGATTGTTGATGCAATGATAATTACAATAATGGAAATCACATTGGTGATGCAAGTGATGCTCGGTATGATGATAATTAGAAGGTCAAGTGAATTAAGAATTTTTAAGGCAAGGCATGTACATCATGAGGCCTTAAAAGAATGTGAGAAATGTAAAGGCTACTGAGTAGGAGATGATTAAGACTTAGGTGTAGAGATATGCGGTGATGGAGATGGAGGATGCTTATGCAATGGAGGAAATGGAACATGCTTGTGAGGTGAGAGGGGATGGAGACATTATAGGATTCTTGATATTTGGAAGTGGAGAAGAATGAGAAGATGATGAAGACACCAAAAATAAGTAAGAGGATGATCTATAACATGTGTAGCAATGAGATCTTGTTCTAGATTGATGAATTTGTAGCATAAAAGTGTAAATGATTCGCATGTGTCTTAATGTAAGTGTTATTTTAAATCGGGAATCGAAAAAAGGATGAATTGATTTTCTAGATCAACTAGCTAAAACACGAGCTGATGCATACAAGATTTGAAGCGTAAAATGTAATCAAGAATGGGCTTTATCTTTCCTTGATGTAATTTAGGTAAGTGATCATGTGTGACTCTAGGACCATTGTTTATCATAAAGCGTTTGAGAAAATCATCTTCCATGTCATAATATGTACTGATGGATCCAAAAGGAAGATGAGTGTACCATTGAAGAGCTTCACTAACTAGACTATGATAAAAATAGTTTTGCAATAATCGATCATTTGAATAGGATGCCATAGCTAGACGATAATTCTTGAGATGTAGATATGGATTTCTAGTACCGTCAAATCATGAGAATGTGGGCATGATGAAATCCTTAGGAAATGTCGAGTTGTAAATCTTCTTTGGAATAGGATTTCCATGAATAGAATTATTATTGATAGATGCATAGTAGGTGTATACACCTAACATCCACTTATGTAGTTTCAATACTAAGATTTGCACTCATTACCCTCTTTTTGTCATTTCCATTATAATTGGTGATTTTCCGCTAATTAACTAACTTTTCCCTTCATTTTGGTTAATTAACCACACTTTTTAAATTAACTAGCATTTATCCCACTCCATATGCCAATTAGCGACACTTCATTAGTTATAATCCTTTCCAATGAATAATTAATTATTATTAGTTAATTGAGCCTTTTTAACCTTGTATTTAATCAATAAACCCTCCTATTATTAAAATCCCCTCTTAAATCATTATAATCCTACCCATTTCCTCTAAATCACCTAAAAATAACTTTGTAATATTATTCTAGCCTATTAATTAATCCTAATCGATTAACTAAATCATCTATAACTCCTATGAGTTGTTAATCACTTGTTAATTCCTCTAATCAAGCTTGTCCTTTCTCATTCGCTTTATCCTTTATTCCACACACACTAGTTTGCATGCTTCTCCCAAATTGGAGAGCTATATAAAGGACCCTCCCACCTTATTTCACACCTACAACACACTTTTTCTAGTGATTACTATAGGCATATGATAAAGGCATTCTCCATTTTAGGAATATCTCCTTCATCTTTGAGAGATCCTTTCTCTCATTGTTGAGTAGTAAGAGGAAGATCATATAGATGGCCTGTCGTAGCTCATTTGTTGATGAGAAATCATTTCCTCTCTTTAGAGATATAAAAGCATACAAATTTAATTGATTATGATCTAGATAGACTCATACTTAATATCAATCATACATTACAAGAGTAGGAATGGCTTAGCATTAGATGTTTCATTATGTTTCTACTTTAGAGTAGTTATTTCCTTTAAGATCTTATCTTGATGTTAATGGTATATTAGCTTTTTTTGATAATAATAGGTGTTAGTTTCATTTCAATATCATGGAAATTTTAGCATACATACATTTGGCACACCCGATGGGACATATTCCATTGTCCTTTGCATTAATTTTAATTTTTTGTAGTTTAATTTCAATTTTTGTTACTAACCCTATTTTTAGCATTTTTAGATCAATCCTGAGTTTCTTAACTAGATTGGCTAAGTTTATTTATTTTAGTGATCTTCTCTTTGAATGAATAAAGGAGGTGAGGTGCTACCAAATTTTAATTTAATCAGAAAAGATTTGAGCTTTTTGACATATTTTTTTCAAAATCCCATGTTTTTGAAGTTTCACAGAACCTTGCATTTTTGTTAAAACCCCTACGTTATCATTGAAAGGCTTATGCAATATTATCATGATTCTTTTCTAGGATAAATATTCTTATGTTACCATTTCTAAGCTTGTGCTAGAGTTGTATGGAATTTTTCCCTCTCTGTAGGTCATGTCTTCACTACCATTACACTAAGCCTTGCATTAGTTTCTCTCATCATGCACTAGCATTGAACTATTTTTTCTCTCTCGACACATACCTATATTATTGTTGCTAATCTTGCGTGATTGTTACCAAGCTTGCGCTACTTTTTATAGGCTTGTGCTAGCGTTAATGTAAAATTTTGGCTCAGATTCTAAGAAATTCAAAATATAATTTTAGTGTTTTCTATTTTTTTCAGGTTTTCTAACGATTTTTGTTTGTAGTTTTTATTTGAATCAATTTTTCTAACATGTCTAAATTATTGTATTAATGTTATTCTTCCATGTTTTACTTGAGTTAGGATAAATTTTGTGTATTCTCTTCTCTTACACCTTTGGTGATCTTGAGAATCAAAAGAAACTTTAGTCTTCTTTTTCTAACATTTGGATTAATTTGAGCATTTCATCTTTCATTTTTGCTTAAGGAAATGAATTATTTACAAATAATTTGAATGGTTATTTTATTCTATAGTTTTCTTTACTATTTATGTGGGTTAATTGTTGTGTATGTTCTTCTCTTATGTCTTTGGACGATCTTGAGAATCGAAACAACCTTTAATCCTCTTTCAAATGTTGTAATTTTCTTGGAAAACTACTAATATTTGAGTGAAGGACCATATATAGTTTCCAAATAAGAGGGATCTAAAAAATTGTAATAAAGTTTGTTTCAAGTTATCAATGGTGTTTTAAACCACATTTTTAATCAAAGATAGAAAAACACACAATTAATTCAAAACACTGTATTTATAGGTTTGGATAAGGGCTTAAACCCATCCTCTTTGAACTATTGGAAGTATCTTGGCATAAGCCATAAAAATCATTATGAGGATTACCATAGGAACCCCAAAGTATTCCACACCTTGAGAGAACTGGTGGACGAAATGGGAAGTTCCCCGCTACCCACTTGACTAGTTGAAAACCCGTGTGAGAAAATATTCAAGTTACCTGTATGAGGCATCTATAATTATTTTGATTGTGGGATAATGGTCCATATTATAAGATAAATTCAAGAAATGTGTACCTCTCTTAGGTAATAATTGGCAAGTTTGTGAACAAAAGCCTAGGAAACCATTTGGCATTGGGGCCAACTTGACTTTATCGATCGTGTTCTAAAGAGCTCTCATAAAGAAAAAAATTATTTGGAATAAAAACCTTGTTAGTCGAACAAGGGGAGAGTTCATTAAAGTTTGATCTGCATGTTATTCATCACAAAACTTACAAGGCATCACTTTGTCTTAGTTTCTACCTTTTCTTAAGACAAGGGAAACTCTGCCAAAGTTAGGCTAAGTATTTTTCATCACCACTTGGTCTACTCATTTGTTTTCTTATTTCCCTTTTGGGAAAAAAGAAAGCATATATACGTGGTACCACCATAAATAATCATGTCCACCACTTTTTTATTCTACTTACATGACCATGTTGTGGTAGGAATGTAAGTGTTGAAAGTGTGCTTATACATCTTCATGTTTTAGTAGGCCCTTGTCTTGATACCCACGTCAATATTATCTCATTATAGTTAGGTTGTCTCATCATTGATTTCCTCTTGAGTTGTTACACTACTCACATCATATCAATACATTTTTGATACTTACATCTTATTTCCTTTGTGAAACTTGATTTAAGTCTCTAAGTTGTATTATTACGCTGCTTGTATAACTATCAACTTCTTGCTATACTTAGACCTTATTTTATTCCAACATTGCCTTGAGTTTTTTAAAAGTTTTGTCATTCGTTGTTCGCATCATTATAATATTATTTTGATACTAATATATTGCTTTTCATAAAAATCTTGATTAATGTATCCAAGTAGTGTTGTTACGTTGCTCACATCTATAGATTCCATTTTCAAGACTTGAACTTTGTTTGTATTTAAACTTGTTTAAGTATACCTTGTTTGGAAATCACTTCAACACCATTTTAGTAATTAAGTCTTGTTTATCTCAATATTTATTTAAGTACTTGATATTTTGTTATCATTTATTGAACCAAAATTATCTTTGAGATGTAGGGAGTAGTTATTGTTGTGATTGGATCCTTATCTTGAACTTGTTTGATTTGTCCTAAATAATTCTTACCATATGGTTCCATATCATTGGATTATTCTTTATTCTTAGATTTATTGATTGATTTCCTTGATTCTTTGGATTATTTTTCATTAGTTATTTGAAATTATTTTTGACGTTTACGTCTTCACGTTGTTTAATTTTACCTATGGTCCTTTTATCAACCTTAGTGAAAAATTTTTATTATGCATCCTATTACAAGATGGAGCATCGAAGGTTAGGTTCAAACCCTTTTTTTAATGACAATTTAAACCATATATTTGAAGATAACAACATGGACGACCATAGTGGTGCTTGAGGGAATCTCCTTGGAATGAATTTGAATTTGATCCCACCCACATGGATAACTTCCTATTTCAAAATAAAAATGAAGTCCTTGTACGTGTCATAGAATTAGGGGCTAAACTACCACCTAAATTTGATCCTACTCTCCTCACGAACATGGTTCATGGAGAGGAAGAAGTAGAACATCCTTTTGCAATATTGATGACATCCTAAACCTAGGACATGCTTCTACTTCCAGCCAACAGAATGAGGAAGAAGTGCCTTCTCAAAATAAAGGTGGTTATCTCATCCCCACTATTATAATTCACTATGAGGATCATGAAGAACATAACAATCATGAACAACCCCATCCTCGTGAAACTCATGAGGAGACACAAAACAATGAGGTTACAATTGAACAAAAATATAAGCTCTTACTCATCACTTAGAGAGTTTAGCTTCACACATTCACAAAGATCCCATGAAGACTCCACGAAAAGAGAAACCTAGAGCTTCGTATCATGATTTTTACACCAAAACTCTGCATCAAGAAAAACATAAGGAGGTGTTGCTTCGACATTAAAATTTTCCTCCGTAATTTCTATTTTATTAATGTATGTATTAGAATAGGATGTTGTTAAGTATAATTAGTAGTGGCGTCAATAGAAGATAACGGCACCGCACAAGACGTGTACCACCAATAATGTAGAGTACGATAACAATCAAAGTACAATAGGAATGTTGTAAAAAGTAAATATTTGTCATAAGTGGTCCGGTAATGTTAAAATGTCAAAGTTGGGATAAGTAGAGAAGTAGGGTCTACATGATTAGGAATTACAAATATTATATTTGTAATAAGGACAAAGAGTGATGTCATAAATTTTTGTGTATTTTATTTGTGGAAAAGTCTAAAAAGGTGGAACCCATGTGAGATGATAAGGTTTATCTTATCTTAAGATAAGCCTACATGTAAAGACAAGAGTTTAGGCATGGAATGTGATGATTCGGAAGAGATTTCTTATCCTATCTTAGAGATAAGATGGATAAGCCTGAAGTTCTATAAATAAAGAGGCCACCCCTCATTTAGCATAGAAGGAAGTAGTGAGAAATATTGTATGAGTAAATGTGTAAAGGAAGCCATCATTTTGAAGTTGGGCTAAAGAAGCCATTAAGAGATGTAATTGTGAAGTTTCTCCCATAGTTATTGTTGGAAGGCAAGTGAAGTCAAGAACACTTGAAGTACCTCATGGGTGAGATTGTAACAATTTCATGTTAATATTATAATTTACTCCGATATTTGATTTATCATCATTCCTTCTTATCATAGTCTATGGTATTCTTGTGTTATGTTTGTTGTTGTGTTTCCAGATTACATCCACCAAATTAAAGGTTGTGCATTAGTAAATAATCATAAAGACGAGGAGTTTCCGTAAAGAATTATCATAGTGTCGGATTAGTGATGACATTTTGGTTCCATTGCTTTGACCATTCCTCGTTGGTGGATTTTTACGGAGAGATATTACCACTTAGTCGTAAAATATTTTAAGGGTAACCTTGTTTTTACTGTGCATAGTAGTTACCATGGTAAAGTCACTTTTTGCCGTGAATAGTATTTACCGCAGTAAAGTCACTTTTTACTGTGAATAGTATTTACCGCAATAACTTCACTTTTTTATCGCGAATAGTGTTTACCATAGTAAAGTCCGTTTTTTTACCACGTAAGTCAAGTTTTACCATAGTCATTTATATTTTCTATTATAGCGATTCCAATTATTTGTGCACATAAGTCTTGTTGATTGTACTTGTGGGTTAGTATTTCATTGTGGTTACTTTTGAAAATGGGGAAGATTCTTTTTTTTCAGCCCAATCTAATGAAGATGCTTCCTCTTTCATTCAAGAGTTTAAACGATCTTGTATTTGTAATGGCCTTATAAGAAGGGAACAATGGACTGAATTTTTTCCTACCTTTTTGGATGGTTCAGCCCTTAGGTGGTTTGAAACACTAGGTGATAATGTGAAAAACTCATGGGATTTATTAACTGAAAGTTTTCTTGAAGAATTTGGTGAACAAAAGAAATATGCAGATCTCATGATCGATATCACAAAGCTATCTAAAGGAGAGAAGGAGAAGATAAGGGATTATCATGCTCGTGTTTTAGAGATAAGGAGGAAGCTCGATGCCCAGATCTGAAAGGAAGGATTAGCGGATGGGTTAATGAATGGCGTGGATAATCTCCTCTGTAAGCACTTCATTCTTGGGATGAAGCCAGAGATCAGACAATGAGTGAAGTATGACCGCCCTTAAACCTACCATTGAACAAGCAAAGGAGATTGCAAGAAGTTAAGAAGAGAGCATGGAAGAGGAGCCCAAATAAATTGTTGCTAAAGTAGAGCCTACACCAACACCTTTGGTATAGAATCCACAACCACTCTCGGTGAGCACAAATCTTTATCCTAGTACATCTACTAAGTATGAAGATCTGCTCAAGAAGATGGGTCAGTTAACTATTAATCTTCTTCAAGGAAAGGAATTTAGTTCTCATGGAGGAGATAGAGGTCCAAAAAGAAATATTTCTGAAGTTGTATGTTATGGTTGTTATAAAAAGGGTCATTATAAGTATAATTGTCCAGATAGAGCTTCTACATCTGGTACAAGAGATAATGATAAAGGAAAAACAACTGTGAATTCTTTTGATGTAGTAGATAAGAGCATAAATAATGAAGTAGATGTGTTTGTAACAACAAAAGAAAGAAAAAAAAAGATAACCAAGATGGAAATGATCCTAAGAAGATGAAAGGAGAAACTAGTAAGAAACATAGAGAAGAAAGTTGGGTGTGCAGGATTTTTGATTTCACAGTGGACAAGGACCATACTCCATCTTAGAAGATCTGGTCCAAAAGGCCTGCAAATATTACATATGGTCAACTCTTGGCTGTCTTCGAGAAGAGGTGGGAGCCGTGAAGTGGAATCAATGCTCGATGAAGGAAGGAGGTTGATGTCCCTGTTTTGGAGGCAGAGGCAAATCCCTATGCTCCACAAGTCGAGGTATTATGTAATGGTATTTCAATTCATGATGTCTTATTTGATGGAGGTGCTATAGTTAATGTAATGACCGAGTCTCAGTAATGAATATGTTGGGTTTAAAAATTAATCGCCCCTCAACACTTATGTTAAGGTCATTAAATAAAGGAAAACTAAACCGAAGGTGTAGTTTCAAATGTGGCAATATCTGTTATGGGTGTTGTATGTGTGGTAGACTTTCAGGTGATGAAAAATGGTATTGTTGCGTACCTAATGTTGTTGGGAAGACCATGTCTAAGGAGATTTCATGCAAGAAACTACTGGAATGAAGGATTCATGACACTTGGACGTGGTAGAGAGAGGGTGAAGATAAACGTGATCCCCGGCATCATAAGGTAGGACTGTGGATTCAAGTGATGAAACCGATGATTAGAAATCCTCCGATTACTCGAGTACTAGTGAAGTGGACACCAAAGATGAAGAAAGTGAGGTTGATGTTTCGGTCATGGATATCCTTCCGATCACACCAACTCATGACCCCATAAAATTATCTCGAAGAAGAAATTAATGATCGTCTCCAACAAATAAAGATTGGTGATCTTTGTGATGGAGAGTGAGAAGGAATGCTACCTCCAGCTCTTTCGAAGGTACATACACCTATTCACTTTTGATTACAAGTAACTCCATCAATTAAGTTAGGTAGAACATTCTATTGAGCTGGTAGATGGTGTTAAGCCCATAAAGCAAATGCCATATATAATGAATCCTAATTTTTCCAAGACTGTAAAAGAAGAAATAGATAAGTTGCTTGATGTAGGATTCATATTTGTTATGGAGAATTCAGAATGGGTTTCTCCCATTTTGATCTCAATAAAAAAGAATGGGAAGCTACACATTTGTGTTGATTATAGGAAGCTCAATAAGGCAACAAAGAAGGATCATTACCCTCTTCCATTCTAAGATCAGATTTTGGACGAAGTAAATGCCAGAGTGTTATAGTTTCTTTGATGGATATAGTGGATACAACCAAGTTCGTATAGCGAGAGAAAGATCAACTAAATACCATGTTCACCACTCCTTTGGGAACGTTTGCTTATATAATTATGCATTTTGGGTTGTGTAATGCTCCGCAACGTTCCAAAGACTTGATGAATAGGGTGTTTGAACCCTACATCGGGAACTTCATCGAGTATTTTGGATGATTTTACATCTATGGGAGTAAGATGGACAACCTACACCAGATGGAGACAACATTTCAAATGTTAGATGAAGCACAAGCCTCACTAAACCCTACAAAGTGTGTCTTTGGAAGTTCTAAAGGTGTTTTGGTAGGCATGTTGTATCTAGAGATGGTAGTGGTATCGATCCCGATAAAGTTTCAAAAATCAAAGAGTTACCATTTCCTATGAATAGAAGTAAGTTGAGATCATTTTTAGGTCATGTGGGTTACTATAGAAGGTTCATCAAGAATTTCTCAAAGATTGCATAGCCACTAACCCAGCTTCTTGAAGAAGGATGTTACTTTGAACTAGGAAATAAGGCACATGAAGCTTTTGAACAATCAAGGAAGCCCCGGTGTCTTCACCTATTTTAAAGAATCCAGATTGGAGCAAGCTATTCATTGTGTATATCGATGCCTCGTGATGCAAGACTAGGAAGTAATCGAGCCAAAAGGATGAAAATGGGAATGATCATCCAATTTACTTTTGGGAGCGAGCATAAATGAGCAAAGTCTTTGAGATAAATTATATTCAGAATCAAAAAGAGACTCTAGCTATCATTTTTTTGTAAAGAAGTTTAGAAATTACTTGCTAGGGCAAAAATTTATAGTTATCAGAACAGATCATCGTGCTCTAAAATATAATGTCAATAAACCTAACCCATCAGGAGGATAGCAAGATGGATAATTTTTTACAAGAATTTGAATTTGATATTATAGATAGGCCAGAAAGAAGCATGTCAATGCAGATGCACTTTCTCAAGCCTATGATGGTTTAGGTTCACCTTATGATGATGATGATTTCCCGGATGCAAGATTGTTATCTCTTGACACAATCCCTAGTGAATACATAGATATTTGGAATTATCCGAATGAATTCAAGTTTCTTGATGGTGCCAATGCAAATACTAAGAGGAAGATTACTCAATTCATTCGTCCATATTCTATTTTGCATGGAGTATTATTTGAATAGGACTCGATGGGACAAAGACAAGAGGGCGTTGGACGTGATCAAGGGAAGGAGCTGATAGAAAATTCCACAATGGTACATGTGGAGGACACTTCTCTAGACAACTTACACCAAGAAGGATCTTGGATGCAGGTTATCACTAGCCTACTCTTTTTAGAGATTGTTATAATTATTCTAAGACGTGTTATATTTTTCAAATACATGGTAACCGTAAGACTTTATTAGCTCCATTATGCCCTATTCTTCCACTTGGTCCCTTTGAAAAGTGGGGAATAGACATTGTAGGTCCACTTCCAACTACCCCATGCCAAAATAAGTATATTGAAAAGTTACCACATATTATTTAATCAAGTGGGTTGAAGCTAGGCCATTTGAAAATAGCTTCCATGGATGAAGTGGAAAGGTTCATATATGAACGCATTGTCACCAGATTTGGTTGTCCATTAGAAATTGTAACAGATCAAGGAAGCCACTTCATTAATGAGGTGGTAGAATCCCTAGTCAATAAGTTTTCTATTAAGAACATGAAGGCAACAACATACAAGCCAAGCACAAATGGACAGGTGGAATGAACAAATTTTGTGTTGTGTCAAATTCTAGCAAAAGATGCAGCCTTACAGGTACATAAGTGGGATAAAAGAATTCATGCAAGCATTGTGGGCATATAGGGCAACATCAAAGTCAAGAAGGGATACTCCCCATTTTAGTTGGCTTATGGCATTGATCCAATTCTTCCTATTGAGTTTGATATTCCCACTGTGAGAGTTATGAAAAATAAAAGGATGGATGGAAGTGATTCAGTAAAAGAAAGGTTGGTACATCTTCATTTGCTAGAGGAAATGAGAGAAATAGCAAAGGATACAAGCTATAAGAAGAAAATGAAGCAGAAGGAATACTTTGATCAAAAGATCCGTTGGTCTCCATTTCATGTGAATGACTTGGTTCTAGTATATGATTCCAGATACAAAAAAAGAAGACAGAGAAAATTTCTTCCAAAGTGGATGGGGCCCTACAAAATAACAGTTGTGCATGAAAATGGTACATATCAACTGGAGGAATTGGATGGTACTCCCATTACAAAATGGGTCAACCATGACAAGTTAAAGATTTTCCAAGCACCAGCTTCAGAATGTCCATAAGAGTCTACTCCGAGGACAAAGAGTAAAAGTTAGGAAAGGGGAAAATGTCAACATTAAAATTTTCCTCCGTAATTTATATTTTATTAATGTATGTATTAGGAATAGGATGTTGTTAAGTATAATTAATAGTGGAGTCTAATAGAAGATAACGGCACCGTGATCAGTACGGTGCCACCAATAATGTAGAGTACGGTAACAGTCAAAGTACAATAGGAATGTTTTAAAAAGTAAATATTTGTCGTAAGTGGTATGGTAATGTTAAAATGTCAAAGTTGGGATAAGTAAAGAAGTAGGGTCTACATGATTAGGAATTAGAAATGTTATATTTGTAATAAGGACAAAGAGTGATGTCATACATTTTATGTGTATTTTATTTGTGGAAAATTCTAAAAGGTGGAACCCATGTGAGATGATAAGGTTTATCTTATCTTAGAAGATAAGCCTACATGTGAAGACAAGAGTTTAAGCATGGAATGTGATTGGCCGGAAGAGATTTCTTATCCTATCTTAGAGATAAGATGGATAAGCTTCTGGAAGTTCTATAAATAAAGAGGCAACCCCCTCATTTAGCATAGAAGGAAGTAGTGAAAAATATTGTATGAGTAAGTGTGTAAAGGAAGCTATCATTTTGAAGGTGTGTTAAAGAAGCCATTAAGAGGTGTAATTGTGAAGTTTCTCCCATAGTTATTGTTGGAAGGAAAGTGAAGTCAGTAACACTTGAAGTACTTCATGGGTGAGATTGTAACAATTTCATGTTAATATTATAATTTACTCTAATATTTCAGATTTATCATCATTCCTTCTTATCATAGTCTATGGTATTCTTGTGTTATGTTTGTTGTTGTGTTTCCAGATTACATCCACCAAACTAAAGGTTGTGCATTAGTAAATAATCATAGACGAGGAGTTCTCAATAAAGAATTATCATAGTGCGGATTGGTGATGACGAAGTGTATCATGAATTATACATAGATAATAAAGGTTGTGAAACATCTAGACTTGATTGTGTATATAAGTCTTCTTCACCTACATGTGGTAAAATATTTTACCAATAATGATTATCTATGAAGAACATCCTCACTTCTTTACAAGAAGGAAATGTGGGACATAGTAAGAAGTATCAATTTGAAGAGCTATGCCCATACCCATTTGATAGAGCTATGTTGATAACACCTTTCCCTCGTCCCTTTGACTGTCTAAAATTTGATAAATATAAAGGTAAAGGTGATCCATGGGACCATATCAAATACTTCTTTATGGCATGTCAAGAGGTCGCATATAGTGATAATTATCTTATTCACCTCTTCCCACAGAGTTTAGGGGGACAAGCACTCAAATGGTTCTTACACATACCTAAGGGATCAATATTTACATGGCTAGAATTAGCAGAAAAATTGTATGCTACTTTTCCTTTAATATGGAAAATGAAGTCACCATGTTAGACTTATGTAATACAAAATAATGAAATAATGAAAACTTCGTTAGTTTCTTACAAATATGGTGAGGGTTAGCTAGTCGCTTCCCTTTCTCCATACCAAAGAGATAGGGGTTAGCATTTCTTTCCTAATTTACACCTTGATATTTCTTTCCACTTGCAAATGCATTGTGGTAACACTTTTGAAGAAGTTATAGAAAAAGGCAGCCAAATCGAGAAAGCGTTATTATCCAAAGGGACTTTGAAGCCCTTTTCAAGAGATAACCATGAATCAAATCCTACAGATAAACCTAAGTTCTTTCAAAATAAGAATAAAAACATCGTAGGTGATGGCATAATTAATTCTAAACATGTACAAACAATTCAAAATAGTGCTCCTTTGAAAATTAATCAAAGGAATTGTTGCACCTGAATTTAAACATCACACGTTCACCCCTCTATTAGATTCTTTTTCATCTATATTAAAATAGTTAGACACGGTGAACATGGTTAAATTTCCAAACACTATACCTTATAGAGATGATGCACCAAAACCAACATGGTTTTGAGAAAATGAATATTGTAGGTTTCATCATGTTAGGGGTCATAATACTGATAAATTTCTGAAGTTAAAACACTTCATACAAGATCTAATTGATAGCGGAGATGTAGAAATGGATTCCCAGGACCTAGAAAGTCTTCCAATTAAAACTTGGGAATTTACAAGGAACCTTTCCCTAAGCATAATAAAGGGGAAAAATCCATATCAAGGTCAATCTTCTCAGAACAAGAGTACCAACTATGTTGCCAAAACCAATAATCCTTTTGATTCTCTAATTGGTTGTGTTAACCCACCTATTAAACATATCAACACTATTAAGATTAAATTAAGAGAGTGTGTCATGGAAACACAATGTGCTTACCTTGTTATCCCAGAACCTCCTATTTCTACCCCTAGGATAGTCATTATGATGTTTTAGAACAACTTGAGAAGACCACTACTAATATTTTGATCTTAGACCTTCTTAAAATATCTAATGTTCATAAAGAAATCCTTTGTAAAACACTACAGGGGTCAAGAGTGTCAATTGATATTGATCCTACACACTTCCAATCCTAGTTCATGCAGATCACTCCTATAGAGCACATAATGTTTATCCTCTAAGAGATTCATGAAGAGGATCCTACGCATAATATTCCCCAACATATTCAAGTCATTGTAAATGTTGAACCCTAAATATTGGTGAGTACTAAAAGGTGCGTGTGCGCAGGATCAGTAAATAGAAGGGCGCTCATAGAAAATCACATAGGAAAAAGGGTTTAAGTTAAACCAGGGCACGTGGGGGAGGTAGAAAAAGGGTTTAAAATACTTAGCCATATTTGGCATCATGGAGTCACTTGAGGAAAACATGAGTACCCAACTAGGCGTGATAAGTGGATAAGGTGCCACCTAGAACCTTAGAGGCCAAGAAAAGGATATTCCACGCAAAGGATATTCCCAAAGGCATCATTACAGGTTAGTGGAAGGTTTTCAAGGAGGATAATCATTTTTCAATGGAGGACCACATTGACACTTGGCACATGATGCGCTCGGGAGAGAAGTCATAGTGGTTGATGGTGACCCTATTTAAAGAATTACTTAGGACAAAAACAAGGGAGAGAGACATGAGAAGGTAAAAGGGGATAAAAAAGGTAACAAGGTGCTATAATAATGTTAAGAAATGCTAAGGGTTTGGAACTCATAATTATGTGGTTTAGATTTCTTAGTGCTAGAGGGTTGTAATGGACATCATTAAGCATATGTATGGGTACCGGGGTTTGTAATAAGGGTTATAATAGGGAAGGCATAGTTAGGATATCCGATCGATTATTTTGCAGGGGTTGGATCTTTGTCATTTGATGTATATGGTCTGAGATGGCCCTTTTGAATGTAGTATGGCTATCAAAGACTCTTTTTAAATCAATATACATGGATTTATTATGTACATCTTGTTTATGGGTGTAAACCCTCATATTATTTGGCTTGTCATGAATCAGATCTAGTTTCTTGTGCTTCATAAAATGTTTATTTATCTTTTGTGATGCATTGATGTGTAGATCTGTTAGTTATATATTTTTCCTTTTTGAGTAAATGCATGTACTTGTTTTTATAAATAATCCTCCATTAATGGCGGAACTCTCTTGCAAATCTCACATAAAGGAGGGTCTCGGTGCACTGCGCACACCTGGGTGAGCACCCAAAGTGTATGTTGGTTGATAATCGACGCGCTTGGGGTTAGAAAGAAGTATTGAGGGTAAAATAATGACTACATCTTGGTTCCATTGTCGGGACCTCATTTGAAGCTATTTTGAGAGAAATATGTAATGATAGAGCTCTTAACCTTGGACAACATCGAGACCTTGCTTAAAATCATGGAGGATGATTTTTATTAGATATTGATATTGAATTTGTGTTTGATGTATGAAAATGGGTGGAGGAAAATATGTATCACGAACTCTATGAGACATTCTTATTTTGTTTCCCAAAGAGAGTTGTATGAATGGCTATCAGCATATGCATCAAGGACAAGTTGGTATTATAGACCTCTTTTTTGACCTAGGAGGAATATCAATGGTTGCATGATGTCGATCTCGACCTAGACCCGTGTTGTTTATCACTGGTGGAGTAGAGTATTGACTAGTTATACCCTAGAATACATTATTTCTATGTATTATTTCCTAGAGATTTCTGAGTTTGAGTTCTTGAGGGATCCTAGAGGATCATTCTTGTGTGTTATTCCACTAGCTATCAAGATCTTGGTTATTACTTTGAGTTTGGAATCCTTTCCCATGGTTGTCTACACTCTTGTTAAGTTTGTATGGCGTGGAAGCCGGTGTGGTAGAAGGATGGTGGACCTTGCGGCAGAGAAATGGAGAGAGAGAGGGCTAAATTATAATGAGGCTCGGGAGAGGGAGTTGGAAAGATAGTGAGAAGCTACAAGAGTGATGGATTTATGGAGGCTGAGACATTACGGGAATTTTGAGGTTCGTGCAGAGGACGTGGAACCTGAGTAGTCTAAGCTACCCCATCTTGGCAAGCATGGAAGAGAAACCCCCTTGAATTCTGGAGAGAGCTCATCATATGAAGAAAGGAGAAGATCCGTAGGTGCACATCTTAACCCACATGGTGACCAAACCCTTGCGCTTAGTTTTCCAGTTCTGAGATAAGTTTTGATAATCCAGTTGGTATCGGTATTGTAGTCAAGCGACACCTAGGAGGTATAATGATTTTTCATTTGATTCATCTATGGTTGCACATGCATCTTATGTGTTTGGGGTATTTTATCGGCACAAAATTTGGGCAAGGTGTGGGATCACAAGGTTTGAGTATCACGTTTGGGAGTGGCACGGGAAACACATATGGGAGTGGTTCGGTATCACAAACTATCGGCATGTAATTTGACATGATGGTGGGTTTTCGAGGAACAACCGTGTTAGGCCCCTTACCTATGATAGGAGGAGGATCTGGTTGATCTAGATGAGTTGGAACTAGTAGATCTAGTGGGTCTCATGGTGGAGGTAACATCAGAGGGAATCAAGGTCCTAGATCTGGTGGACAAGGTTCACAACACCATCAACATGTGTTTCGTGACATTCCACTCCACTTACCGATTGTAAGGGCATTGAGGATGCCACGAGAACATGTACACAAGTGCGAGTTACTATGGAACACAAAGGGAATCACTTCCCGAAGTGAAAAGTAAGTCAATTTATAATCACATTGTAAGGACACGTGCATAGCTGGTACAGAAGTATGACCCACACTAGACAGTGGTGGATTACATTATCATTGCATAATGCCTTTTTGGTGGATTTCCACATACCTAAGTTTGAACATAAAAACATTAACATGTTGAAGGAGATTCAGAAAGGAATGGAGGAGAGTGTGCGGGAGTATGACGTGCGTTTCAAGACTCTCCTATCCAAGTTATCTTATGGCATTCACCCTTCATAGCATGCTCAGTGGTTCGTCGGAGGACTGATCACACTTTTCAAGAGGGCGCTTTGGCTGAGAATAATTTCACATATCCACGTGAGGCCTTGGAGGCGGCCTTATGCATGGAGGAAGTAGGAAGCATTGATACATGAGTTAGTCCATTCCTAGAAGCCCAAATTGTTGCAATGGCAAAGCGCTGGAGAAATTTTCTGTGAACTTGGCTCATGAGACTCACAGTGGGTTATGGTGTATGGATTGTGAGGTAGAAGGTCATATGAAGGATATTTTTCCTTAGATATCGGTACGTGTGATGATGGTAGACTGTGAGATTTTCCATGGAGATCATGATGTAAGTAGGTGTCTGCTCATCGCAGCGCGTGATGTGTAAGAATTTTTCTTGTTATTGCAAAATTTATACCTCTACTAATCATGATACCAAGGATTGTATATTGATTGACCAAATACATGACACCATTGATATTGGTGTGTGCTAGAATAGTATTGAAAAATTTCCAAGGATGAGGGCCATCATTATGAAGGGTGCATAGATGGAGGGAGTCACAGAAGAGGCTTTCGTGGAGGATTTAGAGGCCATGACAACTACAGAGGTGGAATAAATGAGTTACCACATGGAACTTGTTACAAATGTGGGTCTATGAAACACTATAAGTGTGAATTATCCGATATGCTATGGTGATCTTGGTGTGGAAAAATACTCAAGTATGAGGAATGCTCGGAATTATTTGAACACATGAGCTAGAAGCAACGGAGGGATAAGGGTACTAGGATGGTAAGTGTGAAGAAATATGGCTCGCAGTGGATGCTAATAATGGTGTGGGAGTCTAAGTTAGAACCTTTATTGGTTATGACGTGAGCCGAGGCTGCATGTTTGAGTGAGATACCAAATTAGAGGCCACTGATTACAAGAGAAGAAGCGGCACATGGGAAGTATCTAGACCCTACACATTAGAATTAATTCTATCAAGAGACCATGTAAGTAATCAAAAGTCTTCAAGGGGAAATTAGTGTCTAAAAGAATAATCTAGGAAGTTAGAGAAGAAGAAGAGCGTTGAGGTCCCTCGATCGGATATAGATGGTGTCGAGATGTGTGTAAGATGTTGCCCAAGATAATATCATTCCTCTTTTAGGAGAATGGTTGAGAGATAAAGTACAAGACCTGGATGAGAGTGTGAGAGGTAGGTTTTTATGCTAATCTACCTCCCCACAGCCTTGACTATGATAAGGAGATTACCTTGAATGCAATTGTTGATGGATGGATCCTAAGTAATATTCGATTGACATGGGCACAGAAGTTAATTTTCTCACCTTGGACACCTGGAATCAAATGGGAAGGCCCCATTACAGCCATCTTCAAATGTGTTGTATATGGCTAATAAGACAAAGGCAATGCCCATTAGTGTTTTAAAGGATGTTGCTATCACTATCCAAGGGGTGAAATTCTTGTTTCATGTGTGTCATGCACTAGGTTACTCAACACCCTATATGTACCCCTTTTCTATTCATTTATGAGCATGCCAAGACACTCTAATGTTGTGTGAATCTTTCCTCTATGCAAGCTTTGTTTTTGTGTTGAGCAAGTTCTTCCATTATCGATCATTTTTTTCTTGCTATCGCTGGAGCTATCACGATTCCGTTGGAGTGCAACTACTTCGTGGTGCCTCATTTCGATTCGATTCTCACAAACTCTTTTCATGGTATCAGAGCTGAGATCGGGTAAACGTGCACTCGTTATTTTTTAGTTGCAGATTACTCTTTCTTGGTTTCGTTATTTTACTCTGCATGCAAGTTTTTCGATCACTATTTTCTAGAATTATTTTGCTAATCTCTCTAACAAGATTTCTCGGAAAGTTTTTTTGTGTTATTTTTGTGCCTACTTTTGCATGTGCATTTTCATAATTTCAGAAATTTACACCACATTTAGCTATCTACAGCTAAATCTAGCTTTTTTTCAGCCAAAATAGAGATTAATTTCATTTTTTTTTAATAAATTATTAAAATGGAAGTGAAATTTTTTTAAGATCTCTATTTTTCAGGATATTTGTTTATGCATTTTTGTTTTTTGCAGAATGTTTTTTTTTTTTTCTATAGCCGTGGTTTCTCATGGAGGAGATTTGCCATGGCATGGACGTCAATTTTGGCCTCTAACCATTTCAACTCGATTGTTATTGTTGTGCACTGATCTCTCGTTTTCATGGATTGTTCAAAAATTATAGTTTTCAAACATGTGGACTTTTGTGATTGTTCAAACTTCTTTCATTTTTCATCCTACTCACCCCATTTGTTTTTTCCCACTGGCTCAAACTTCCTTCATTGTTCCACTTTTCTCTATTCAAACATTTTTTTCTTGCAAACTGCAAATCACTGCAAAATTTTTTTTATTTTCACAAAGTTGTCCTGGATTTGTGGATTGTACACTCTTTCGCATGCCGTGGAATGTACACTCTTTTCATACGTACTTCTGCAAAGCCTTACAAAAACACTCACCAAAATCTTGCATGGACTATTTCTCTTTTTTTTCAAAAGTTTTAAAATTTTTTTCGTCATTTTTTTTTCGCTTTTTAAAACGACTTTTTTTTTTGCTTCAATTTTAAACATGTGGTTTTTGGTTTTTTTTTTAAAACTTTTTTTTTTTTTAAAATGGTAAGTTTTTTTTTCACCTTTTTTAAAGTTTTTTAAAAATTTTTTTTAAAAAAATACTTTTTTTTTTTTTTAAGTTTTAAGCTTTTTAAAATTTTTTTTTTAAGTTTTTAAAAAATCCTTAAACTTTTTAAAAAATTTTATAATTTTTTTTTTTTTTTAAAATTTTTTTTAAAAATTTTTAAAACTTTTTAATTTTTTTTTTCTTTTTTAAAACTTAAAATTTTTTTTTAAAAATTAGGCTTTTTTTTAAAAAAAAAAATAAATAATTTAATTTCATTTCTTAAGGAAAGTATTTTTTTAATTTAATTAGGATTTAATTTTTAGATCTTAATTTTTTTTTTGTAATTAATTAGATTTAATTTAATTAAATCTATTTTATTAATTTACAAATTAATTTGCTCATTTATTATTATAGTAATTTAAAATCAACATCTAAATAACCTCTCTATCATTTTTTTTTAAAACTCCAATAGCTCTAAAAATAGTAAAATTGGGCATTTCAAACGATAAAATTTAGGGTTATTGTCATTTTTTTTTCTAATCGTGCGCTCAAGTGTGCAGTGACACTTCGTGCACCTCTTTGCCTTCCAAGCTCTTTTTCGCATTTTGAAGACTATCTGAACTCCTTGAGTTCCCAAACCTTGTATTTCACCCTTATTATTGCTTGCGACTAGTGAGCGCGTCCGCCACAGTCTGCAGCAAGGGGGTTTTTTTTACGTGAGACATTTTTTCTCACCACCAGGGTTGGCTTTCACCTCCTTTCTTTTTTGCTTGTGCTTGTTTACGGTGTCCTTTTTGTTGCGCTCCACGAAACACTGTTGTGGTCTCCTCTCTTGCGCGTTATTACGCTAATTGCAAGATGAGTTACCAAGTGTTTCAAACCACACGCACGGACCCGATTGTAATCAACGCACTAAACTATAAAGTGCCAAAAGAAGGGGGTTGTTATTGTCCTGGGTGGTTGTGTTTCTTTTCTGCATTTCTTTTCTCTCTCTCTCACTATGGATGCACTTTCAATTCCTTTTCTTACGCCGTTCAAATTTTTTGAATGGAGATCAAAAATAATAATGAAACTAAGGGGTAAAGGGTTATTCCGCATCACCATGGGAACTGAGACTGAACCAGATGACGAACCTGAAAAATCTAAGTGGTTAAACCGTAGTGATGAAGCTTTAGGTCTTCTTTTGCATGTCCATTTCTCCTGACTTGCTCTTCCACATTGAGGCATCCAAACACCTAAATCTACGTGGAAAATGTTGGATGCGATGTTTGGACAACTAGATGACATGAGAGCGCATGAGTTGGAAAATGAACTACTAGGGTTAAATCCTAGTGACTTTGAAAACCTACAAGCTTTCTTCTCAAAATTTGTCCACATTAGATTATTGTTAAAAGGATGTCAAGTAGAAAAGAAAGATTCTCAACTGATCTTGTCGATTCTCTCTAAGCTAGGTCCCAAATATTTTGTCTTCGTGTCAACTTTCTACGCTACAAAAGTTGCTTTGGGCGATACTTGGACTATGCCCTCCTTTGACTATTTTTCATCCCAACTCATTCGAGAACAGGACAAACTCATTCAAATGGGGTCTCTCAAGTCCAAGTCACATGCCCTTGTAGCAAGTACTAGCAAGGGAAAGAAGACTGAAAAGAAGAAAGAAACAAAGGATCAACCTAAGAAAGAAACCAAGATCAAACCTAAAAATGACACAAACACTTTGACTTCTGAGCCTAAGGCATATAAAAGCAAGTATTTGTGTTCCTATTGCAAGAAGTCTGGTCACGACGAGCAACACTATTTTAAGAAACAGATTGATCACTTATCTCATTTACTTGAGAAGAATAAAATAAGTGTTCCTGAATCCATAAAACAAAGTGCTCCGAAGGCCGAGTCTTCTGCTGCAAAAGGTGCTAAAAATGATAAGAAGAAAGGAAAGGCCCTTGTAGCAGAGTTGCTCCTTCATCGACATGGATTATAGATTCGGTGCCTCGCACCACATGGGTTCTTCACATGTTGAGTTTTCCAACATCGAACCTTGTGGAATGTCCCAAATCACGATGGGTAATGACACGATAGTGTCGGTTTTCAGTAGTGGATCGGTAGAGATGGATGGGGGAACATTTAACCAAGTGTTGAGTGTTCCTGATCTCTCTACCAATCTCCTATCGGTTTACCAAATTACTCACCTTGGTGAAGGAATGCGAGTGGAATTTGGTCCTAACTCGGTGATTATTCGTGAGCTTAACAATGACACTACAAAGTGGCTGAGGGAAAGGTAGATCACCATTCATGGTTAGTACACCTTCTCCCACTTTACTTCTGATTCTACGCCCACTGCCTTGCTCACTCATGCAAATGAGGTTAGTAAGCTATGGCATGAGCATTTTGGACATCTAAATTATCGCTACCTTGAACAATTGAGCCAAAATGAAATGGTCAACGGGTTGCCTCGTGTCAAGTTTTCTAAGGGTCTTTGTGAGGGTTGTACCCTTGGAAAGCATCCTGAAAAGAACTTTGACAAAGGAAAATCCTGGAGAGCCACTCATCCTTTGGATCTTGTTCACAATGATGTTTCTGGTCCATTTCCTTCTCCTTCATTTACTAGAGCTCTTTATGTGCTAACCTTCATTGATGACTATTCACGATATACTTGGGTATATTTTCTTAAGCTTAAGTCTGAAGTCTTTGAACATTTTTAGGACTTTAAGGCTCTTGCTGAGAAACAGGAACGGTCTATCAAGGTTCTTCGAACCGACAATGGAGGTGAATATGTAAACAATAGGTTCATGGATTTCTATACTTCTGAAGGGATCTCTTTATAGCATATAGTTGCTTATAGCCCTTCAGAATGGAGTCATAGAAAGAAAGAACCATACTCTAAGGAGATGGCCACTTGTATGATTCACTCGAAGTCTCTTCCTCCGCAGTATTGGGCCAAGCAAGTGAATTGTGCAAATTACATTCAGAACCATGTTCCACACAAGGCAAGTAAGAGGGATGACACCCTTTGAAGCCTGGTTTGGATGCAAGCCTGATGTTGAGCACTTTCGAGTCTTCGGATCCAAGGCTATGGCTCAGATTCCCAAGAAGAAATGCAAGGCCTTGGAACCACAATCCAAACCTTGTATCTTTGTAGGGTATCCTGATGGCGTGAAGGGATATCGATTGATGAATCCTACTTCTCATGAGCTGTATATTGAGAGAAGTGTTAAGTTCGATGAGTCTTCTTCGACTTCTACTTCTCCACCTATTGAGGTTCTTCAACTCATTGATTCAGATTCTGACTCATCAGATGATGATACTATTGAGCGTGCTCCTCTTCCGATCCTCCCGACCATCAGACCTTTGAGTCTTCTGATTCTGACAATAGTGATGATGAGGACTATGTCCCTTCTCACTCAAGTGAAGAATCTTCCGACTCTGAGCCTGATCCTCCTGGTCCCCTTTGGGCCAGGAAAACTTTGCAAAGTGCTGGAGATTTAGTTGGAGATACTTGGATATGAGACGTATACTCGCTCAGATTTTCATTGACCCACTCTTTCTTTTCTTCCTCCGCTTCTGATCCACAGTCTTTCCGGGAGGCTTTTGGTATTCCTGAGTGGGATTCTGCCATGGATGAGGAGTATTCCTCTCTCATGAAGAACGATACTTGGGATCTCACCACTCTTCCGAAAGGAAGAAAATCATTGGTGTAGTAAGTGGGTGTTCAAACAAAGTATGGAGTAGATGGAGACGCGTCAAAAAGTTTAAAGCGTGATTAGTAGCTAAGGGTTTCTCTCCAGATAGTTGGGGTTGATTATATGAAACCTTTGCTCCTAGTTGTGAAGATGACTTCTATTCGATTGACCCTAGCCATCACCGCAGCGAATGAACAGATGGAAAGTCCATCAAATGGATGTTAAGAGTGCCTTCCTTCATGGTGACCTAGAGGAAGAGATCTATATGGAACAACCTCCGGTTATGTCCAAGATCCTCCCTCATTTGTAAGTTAAAGAAGTCTCTTTATGGCCTTAAACAAGCCCCTCGGGCTTGGTATGCCAAGATGGACTCCTTTTTACTTACATCAGGGTTTACTAGGTGTCACTCTGATCCAAATGTTTATATTCTATGGCAAGATGACTCCATACTCATTCTTGTTCTATATGTTGATGACTTGTTGATCACAGGAAGCTCTTCCTCTATTATTGATTCTGTGAAGATCACCTTAGCCAACAAGTTTTCCATGACTGACTTAGGTCTGCTTCATTACTTCCTTGGGATCCAGATTTCACAATCTGACTCAGAATCTTGATTTCACAACCTAAGTATGCTCTTGATTTGCTAGCTCATTTTAGATGTCCGATTGCAAGTCTTCTCCTACTCCTTTTCTTTCCGAGGTTAAGTTGGTTTCAGATTGCTCTACTCCCTTGGTTGATGGTACTCTTTATCGACAGTTGGTGGGGAGCTTGATTTACTTGACTCACACTCGACCGGATTTATCATATGCTGTTGGGATCGTGTCCAGATTCATGCAGGAGCCACATGAGCTGCATTGGAAAGTAGCTAAATGGATCCTTCATTATGTTCGTGGCACTTATGCTGATGGCATTCACTATCATGGAGGGGTTGATATTGACTTGATTGGGATTCACAGATTCTGATTGGGCCGGTGACTTAGATCATCAGAAATCTACTTCTGGCTATAGTTTCTCTCTTGGTTTGGGTCCTATTAGTTGGTCTAGCAAGAAGTAGAATGCAATTGCGATATCATCTACAGAGGTAGAATACAGAGGAGTAGTTAACGCTGCCACATAAAAGCTATTTGGCTACAGGGTATTCTGACAGAGTTTGGCATCCACTTTCGGTGGCCTACCATTATCTACTGTGATAACATGAGCACAATCTCTATTTGTAGAAATCTAGTTCAAGCATCAACAGATGAAGCACATTGAGATCCATATGCACTTCATATGGGAGCTTATTCATGATGGTATCATCGACATTCAATACATTCAGACAGCTGATCAAATTGCAGATTTATTCACCAAGCCCTTCACTGAGATGAAGTTTCTTCACTTACGGTCTCTTCTTGGGGTGAGGTCTTCTGCAGCTACCCATCTTCTTTGCTATGTAGTCCTTTTTTTCTTCTTCTTCTTCTAGGAAGATTGTGTCAGATATGGGCACCTTATCAGGCCTTTAGTTGTCTGGGCCCCATTGACACATCTTTCTTAGTTGTTTAGGAGTGTCTTCCTTCTTCCGTCTGACTCATCACAACCGCTACCCTAGCTTCGATGAAGGGGGTGTTAGTGTGAGTTATCCTATGTGTCCTCCTCTCATATTGGAGGGTCATCTCACATGGGTTAGGTTTAGGGTTTCATGTGTGTCATGCACTAGGGTTACTCAGCACCCTATATGTACCCCTTTTCTATTCATTTATGAGTATGCCAAGATCAAAACATAACACAAGAATACCATAGACTATGATAAGAAGGAATGATGATAAATCTGAAATATCGAGTAAATTATAATATTAACATGAAATTGTTACAATCTCACCCATGTGGTACTTCAAGTGTTAATGACTTCACTTGCCTTCCACCAATACTATGAGAGAAAATTCACAATTACACCTCTTAATGGCTTCTTAAATACACCTTCAAAATGATGTCTTCCTTTACACATTTACTCATACAATATTTCTCACTACTTCCTTCTATGCTAAATGAGGGGGTGGCCTCTTTATTTATAGGAATTCATTAAGGCTTATCCACCTATCTCTAAGATAGGATAGGAAATCTCTTCCGCCAATCACATTCTATGCCTAAACTCTTGCTTTTACATGTAGGCTTATCTTCTAAGATAAGATAAACCTTATCATCTCACATGGGTTCCACCTTTTTAGAATTTTCCACAAATAAAATACACATAAAATGTATGACATCACTCTTTGTCCTTATTACAAATATAATATTTCTAATTCCTAATCATGTAGACCCTACTTCTCTACTTATCCCAACTTTGACATTTTAACATTACCGTGACCACTTACAACAAATATTTACTTTGATCATTCAGTACTCTACATTATCAAGCGGCAAATGATTGATGGTGCTTTGTTATATTCTATTGACGCCACTATTAATTATACTTAACAACATCCTATTCCTAATACATACATTAATAAAATATAAATTACGGAGGAAAATTTTAGTATCGACATCTTCCCCCTTAAGATGAAAAAGCTTCTACTCCGTCCTCGAGTAGACTATTCTAGTGCTTGGAAAATCTTCAACTTGTCGTGGTTGACCCATTTCGTAATGGGAGTGCCATCCGATTCAGTCCAATCAGTACGTACCATTTTCATGCACAACTGCTTTATTTTGTAGGGCCCCATCCATTTTGGAAGAAATTTTTCTCTCTTCTTTTTTTTGTATCTCGAATCATATACTTAGGACCGAATCATTCACATGAAATGGAGACTAACAGATCTTTTGATCAAAGTATTCATCGCTTCATTTTCTTATTATACTTGTATCATTTGATATTTCCCTCATTTCCTCTAGCAAATGAAGATGTACCAACCTTTCTTTTTTGAATCACTTTCATCCATCCTTTCATTTTTCATAACTCTCACATAGGTGGGAATATCAAACTCAATAGGAAGAAGCTGGATCAATGCCATAAGCAAACTGAAATGGGGAGTATCCCTGTTGCTGACTTTGATGTTGCCTATATGCTCACAATGTTGCATGAATCCTTTTATCCCACTTATGTACCTTCAAGGCTGCATCTTTTTCTAGAATTTGACACAAAACAAAAAAAAATCGTTCCACCTATCCATTTGTGCTTGGCTTGTATGTTGTTTCCTTCCTGTTCTTAATAGAAAACTTATTGACTAGGGATTCTACCACCTCATTAATGAAGTGGCTTCCTTGATCTATTACAATTTCTAATGTACAACCAAATCTAGTGACAATGCGTTCATATATGAACCTTGCCACTTCATCCATGGAATTTGTTTTCAATGGCCTAGCTTCAACCCACTTGGTTAAATAATTTGTGGCAACTACAATATACTTATTTTGGCGTGGGGTAGTTGGAAGTGGACCTACAATGTCTATTCCCCACTTTTCAAAGGGACCAAGTGGAAGAATAGGGCATAATGGAGCTGATGAAGTCTTACGGTTACCATGTGTTTGACAAATATCACATGTCTTACAATAATTATAACAATCTCTAAAAAGAGTGGGCCAGTGATAACCTACATCCAAGATCCTTCTTGTTGTAAGTTGTCCAGAGAAGTGTCCTCCACATGTACCATTGTGGAATTCTTCTATCAGCTCCTTCCCTTGATCATGTCCAACTACCCTCTTGTACTGTCCATCAGGTCCTATTCGAAATAATACTCCATGCAGAATAGAATATGGATGACTGGCTTGAGTAATCTTCCTCTTAGTCTTTGCATTGGCACCATCAAGAAACTTGAATTCATTTAGATAATTCCAAATATCTATGTATTCACTAGGGATTGTGTCAAGGGATAACAATGTTGCATCTGGGAAATCATCATCATCACAAGATGAACCTAAACCATCATAGGCTCAAGAGAGTGCATCTGCATTGACATGCTTCTTTCCTAGCCTATCTATAATATCAAATTCAAATTCTTGTAGCAAAATTATCCATCTTTCTATCCTCCCTGATGGGTTAAGCTTATTTATAATATATTTTAGAGCACGATGATCTCATTACAAATAGAAATTTTTCCTAGAAAGTAATTCCTAAACTTCTTTCTGACAAAAATGATAGCGAGCCTCTTTTCGATTCTGAGTATAATTTACCTCAGCACTACTCATTTTATGCGCTCCCAAAGTAAATTGGATGTTCATTCCCATTTTCATCCTTTTGGCTCAAAGTACTTCCTAGTCTTTGCATCCGAGGCATCGAGTGTATACAATGAATGGCTTGCTCCAACTGGACTCTTTAGAACAAGTGAAGACACTAGAGCTTCCTTCGGTTGTTCAAAAGCTTCATGCGCCTTATTACAGTTCATAAGTAACGTACTTCTTCAAGAACTGGGTTAGTGGTACATGTAATATTTGAGAAATTCTGATGAACCTTCTATAGTAACCCACATGGCCTAAAAATGATCTCAACTTACTTCTATTCATAGGAAATGGTAACTCTTTGATTTTTGAAACTTTATCGTGATCAGTGCAATACCATCTCTCACGGATACAACATGCCCTAACAAAACACCTTTAGAACATCCAAAGACACACTTTGTAGGGTATTTGAAATTTTGTCTCCATCTACAGTGAAAGTGTGGTCGATCTTTCTCCCATAGATGCTGAAAATCATCCAAAAATACTCGATGAAGTTCCAATATAGGGTTCAAACACCCTATTCATCAAGCTGTATATTGGAACATTTCCGGAGCATTACACAACCTAAAAGGCATAACTCTATAAGAAAACATTCCCAAGGAGTGGTGAATGTGGTCTTGGTGATCTTTTCCACTATACGAACTTGGTTGTATCTCGTTATATCCATCAAGACAAAACTAAAGCACTCTTGGCCAGCTACCGTCCAAGATCGATCCGAGAATGGAAGAGGGTAATGATCCTAATTTGTTGACTTATTGAGCTTCCTATAATAATCAACACAAATGCATAGCTTCCCATTCTTTTTTATTGAGATCACAATGGGATAAACCCATTCGAATTCTCCACTGAAATATGAATCCCGCATCAAGCAACTTACCTATTTCTTCTTTTACGGTATTAGAAAAATTAGGATTCATTCTATATGGCATTTTCTTTATGGGCTTAGCACCATCTACCATTACTCAATAGAATGTTCTACCCAACTTACTTGACGGATTTCCTTCAAATCAAAATTGAATATGTGTATGTACCTTTGAAAGAGCTAGAGGTAGGATTCCTTCTCACTCTCCATCACAAAGATCATCACAAATCTTTATTTTTTGGAGACGATCATCAATTTCTTCTTCAAATAATTTTATGGGGTCATGAGTGGGTGTGGACTGAAGTATATCCATGACTGAAACATCAACCTTACTTTCTTCATCTTCGGTGTCCACTTCACCGGTACTCGAGTAATCGAGAGGATGTCTAATCATCGGTTTCATCACTTGAATCCATAGGTTCTGCCTTATGATGCCGAGGGATCACATTTATCTTCACCCTCTCTCTCTGGCGTCCAAGTGTCATGAATCCTTCATTCCAAAGTAGTTTCTTGCATGAACTCTCCTTAGCCATGGTCTTCCCAACAACATTGGGTACATGCATAAAGTACCATTTTTCATCACACGAAAGTCTACCACACATACAATACCCATGAGATATTGCCACATTTGAAACTACACCTTCGGTTTAGTTTTTCCCTTATTTAGTGACCTTAACATAAGTGTTGAGGGTGATCAATTTTTAAACCCAACATATTCATTACAAACTCGGTCATTAGATTAACTGCAGCACCTCCATCAACTAAGACATCATGAATTGAAATACATTACATAGTACCTTAGCTTATGGAGCATAGGGATCCACCTCTGCCTCCAAAACAGGGACCTCAACCTCCTTCCTTCGTCGAGCATTGAGTCCACTTCGCAGCTCCCGCCTCTTCTCAGAAGACATAGCCAAGAGTTGACCATATGTAATATTTGTAGGCCTTTTGGATAGATCTTCTAAGATGGAGTATGGTCCTTGTCCCTATGAAATCAGAAAATCCTACACACCCAACTTTCTTCTCCTATGTTTCTTACTAGTTTCTCCTTTCATCTTCTTAGGATCATTTCCATCTTGGTTATCTTTTTCTTTCTTTCTTTTTGTTACAAACACATCTACTTCATTATTTATGCTTTTATCTACTACATCAAAAGAATTCAAATATTCTTTTCCTTTATCTATATCTCTTATACCAGATGTAGAAGCTCTATCTAGACAATTATACTTATAATGACCCTTTTTATAACAACCATAACATACAACTTTGGAAATATTTCTTTTTGGACCTCTATCTCCTCCCTGAGAACTAAATTTATTTCCTTGAAGAAGATTAATAGTTAATTGACCCATCTTCTTGAGCGAGATCTTCATACTCGGTAGATGTACTAGGAGAAAGATTTGTTCTCATCGAGAGTGGTTGTGGATTCGGACCAAAGGTCTTGGTGTAGGCTCTACTTTAGCAACAATTTCTTTTGGCTCCTCTTCCATTCTTTCTTCTTGCCTTCTTATAATCTCCTTTGCTTGTTCAATGGTAGGGTGGTCATACTTCACTTATTTTCTGATCTCGGCTTCATCCCAAGAATGAAGTGCTTTACAGAGGAGATTATCCACGCCATTCATCAACCCATCCACTAATCCTTCCTTACGGATCCAGGGCGAGCTTCCTCCTTAGCTCTAGAACACGAGCATGATAATCCCTTATCTTCTCCTTCTCTCCTTGGGATAGCTTTGTGATATCAATCATGAGATCTAAATATTTCTTTTGTTCACCAAATTCTTCAAGAAAACTTTCGAGTTAATAAATCCCACGAGTTTTCACATTATCACCTAGTGTTTCAAACCACCTAAGGGCTTGATCGGGGATCATTTTTGAAAAGTTCCCTAAACATCCCTAAATGGTGCCCGATGCAGAAGATCATCTTGAGAGCTTTCCAACGACTGTAAGAACACGATAAACGGACATCGGGAGCTCTAGATATGTTCGGTCGAAGTTCGATCAACGGGAAAGTCAACTCACGGTCAATTGGTCAATATTTGGACCAATCGCTTGCGTGACACGTGGCTTGCCAACACTCGTCGAATTCACTCAATTTTCCTATCGGGAGACGACAAGTGGACTACGGGATTACGAGAGTTAATTATTTCGATGCCACATTGTATTGGTCGAAATAATATTATTTTGGTAAGGTCACTTTCCAAATGCCACATGTATATATTAATGTGTATACATTAGTATTAAATCTAATGTTGATACATAAGTATTAAACTCACCGCAAAATTTCCACGTGGAGGAGGAGTGAAGTGGTGGTGGGGGAGCAGAGTTTAATGGCATGCGTACCAAATCCACGTGGTGGTAGGGGGGCGGTTATGCTCCAACGTGGTCTATGACCACTTTATATGTGCATGGAAAGGCTATTTACAGCCTTATACATTATTTCCCACCGCCCAACATGGGGACTTATTCAAATGCGGCCCTTATGGGATTTTTAACCCATTTAAAAATACTACGCGCCAAACATGGGATTCTTATCCTATTTAAAAATATATCCGCCCACATAGGATTTAATCCAATTTATATGTACGGGTTTAGGATAATATGGCATTGCATTTTTTTGGGCCCTAAAAATGTATAAATAGGGACCCATTGCATTGTAAAAAAACACATCACACAGGTGTAACACACAACACGAGCTTATTATTTGTTAAGCTTGTTGTCGGGATGTGTCGACAAGTATTGTCTATTGGCCTATTATTTTAGGCAATATTAGATGAAATATTTGTGGCTAGGAGTTATTCAAACTACCTAGTCGGCCCATAGCGCCACACCAATTACTTGCAAATCCTGGATTGTCGACCGGAGTGCTAGCTTCGCATTGTTTGCGTCGGGAAGGCCGATCGAAGCCGAAGGAGATTGTGCATCAGGAAGGTGGAAGTCGGGTGCTATTTTTCACCCTTGTCGTCCGAAGAACTGGTGTACTGGTAGGCAAGTAAAATTCCATTAGGTTTTCTTGTGAAAGTACTATTGTAACTTACAAGTTTTGACTAGTGGAACGGTTCGATCACGAACCCGGAGACGTAGGCAATTGCCAAACTCCGTAATCAATCTGTGTGCAATTGTCATTATTGTCTTGCATTATTTTAAATTGATTACTTAAAAGGAGTAAATTATCGGCAAATAATTAAAGCCTATAAGGGTCCGAGATCAGGTCGTAATAATCTGATTATTTTCGGATCATGTTTGGTATCAGAGCTGGTAATCGACACCTGCAAACTTACTAATCTTCGAAGCAAGTTGGTATGGAGCAGTTAATCGGTCTGAGTTTTTTGACGGGGATGGCATTGGCTTGTACTTCTGGATTTCCAGATTGGTGGGATAGACTGAGAGACAGGTTTACCATACTCAGTAATTTTCTCGCATTTCTATTTGGATGAATCCATTGTATCTCATATGCAGATAAAACCATAAACTATTGTGTTAGGTAGAATGTATTGGTAAGACCCCTTTGAGGGAAACGTTTGTATACATCTAACCAGACATGGCACATTAGTTAAACACCCAATTCTGGGCAATGTTTGTACTCTGTTATACTTGCATTGGTAAGACCCCCGGAGGGCAATTATTTTGGTGATTTTTCTAACACCATAAAATGCAGTATATTTTCCTTGTTTAGTCATTGTTCTGGCAAGGAGGAGACAAATGAAGTCAATCCACATTGCAATGCAGTGGAGAAAGACCAATCTCGTCATGCAGAGTCGAGAAATGGCAGAAAGAGTTCCTCATCCCAGAAGAAGGAGATTAAGAGGAATTTTTGTGCTCATTGCTAGAGGAATGGGCATCAGGTGGAAAATTGCTGGAAACTACATCCATCTCACCATCAGAGTAATGGCAAGCCAAAGATGGAATGGAGGCCTATTGCAAAGGTAGAGGAAGTTTCTACTCCACCACCAGTTGACAATTCAACCTAGGACCAAGTAATACCTGAAAGTGAAAGTCCTTTGAAATGGGTAAGTCAACAATTTTTCAATTATATATTGCATAATTCAGATTGATGAATCGTATGCAGTATTAAGTTTGGAGATCAGATTCATGAGAAAATGCTGAGAGAAAGGTTTACAATACTCAGTGGATTTTCTTACTTAGAAAATTTGATTAATGCTCCAAACATATCTCCTAATCAGCTTGTGAGTACCTGTTACAGCTTGGATACAGGAATTAACTCATATAAAGCTTGGAGATTGATCTGCCATTTGTGCAGACAATAGAGTTCACAGAGATCAGCTCGGAACTTCATTCTGTGTAGAGGCATTGTGACCGTGCAGCAAAGAAAATATTTGAATCATCATTGGCATTGACGCGTCGGTCGGAACTTCATTCTATGTAGAGGCATTGCGACCGTGCAGTAGAATGGTACCTGATATTAGTATGTCAACAAGAAGAGCTCTCAAAGGATTAGCTCGAAACGTCATTCGGTGTCAAGGCATTATGACCACACATACGAATGGTAGCTGATCAACAGACTTAGCATCATACATCGGAGGCTCGAGGTCTTGAAAGAGGCTTAGCATCATGTATCGGAGGCGTTGAGGTCTACAGTGACTTAGCATCGTGCATCGAGGCTCGAAGTCCGGAAAGAGGCTTAGCATCATGCATCGGAGGCGTTGAGGTCTACAAAGACTTAGCATCATACATCGGAGGCTCGAGGTCTTGAAAAAGGCTTAGCATCATGTATCGGAGGCGTTGAGGTCTACAGAGACTTAGCATCATGCATGGAGGCTCAAGGTCTTGAAAGAGGCTTAGCATCATGCATCGGAGGCGTTGAGGTCTGTAACAGACTTAGCATCATGCATCGGAGGCTCGAGGTCTTGAAAGAGGCTTCGCATCGTGCATCGGAGCGTTGAGGTCTGTAAAGGGACAAGGCATTGTCCATCACCGACATCGGATCAATCAAAGCTCTACGTAACATGGAGTTCCTTCAAACCAGTTCGGATTCTACGGAATCAACTCGGAGCCAGGAGCTGTGTTATAGAGTAAAAGAAGATCCTTGTTGTCAGATATCAAGAAGCTTAGCACCGCACAGAAGGAGCATTGAGGTTTCATTCAGAAACTTAGCACCATAAAGTGGAGGCGTGGAGGTTTTCTTCGGATATCAGAGTGGCGTCAGCGGAAGCATCGTGGGCCCATAACCCACAAGTCCAGGATCGGAGCAGAGTTGTCGAAGTGAGAAGGTTGGAGGAGAAGACCCAAGGGTCTACTACAGTAGCACTTCCGAGGTGGCAGCAGAGTTTTCAAATTGAGGACAGTATGGAAGCTTTTTGGGACAAAAAGATTTTCTCAGTGGGGAGGTGTGATCAGGGGATCATTTTTTAAAAGATCCCTAAACATCCCTAAATGGTGTCAGTGTAGAAGATCATCTTGAGAGCTTTCCAACGACATTTGTAAGAACACAATAAACGGACATCGGGAGCTCTAGATATGTTTGGTGAAGTTTGGTCAACGAGAAAGTCAACTCGGTCAATTTGGTCAATATTTGGACCAATCGCACTGTGACACGTGGCTTGCCAACACTCGTCGAATTCACTCGATTTGCCTATCGGGAGACGACAAGTGGACTACAGGATTACCGAGTTAATTATTTCTATGCCACATTGTATGGGTCGAAATAATATTATTTTGGTAAGGTCACTTTCCAAATGCCACATGTATATATTAATGTGTATACATTAGTATTAAATCTAATGTTGATACATAAGTATTAAACTCTACTAACCGCCAAATTTCCACGTGGAGGAGGAGTGAAGCGGTGGTGGGGAGCAGGTTTAATGGCATGCGTGGTACCAAATCCACGTGGTGGTAGGGGGCGGTTATGCTCCAACGTGGTCTTTGACCACTTTATATGCGCATGGAAAGGCTATTTAAAGCCTTATACATTATTCCCCACCGCCCAACGTGGGGACTTATTCAAATGAGGCCCTTATGGGATTTTTAACCCATTTCAAACAAATGCTACGCCAAACATGGGATTTTTAACCCATTTAAAAATATATCCGCCCACATAGGGATTTAATCCCAATTTTTATGTACGGGTTTAGGCTAATATTAGCCTAGGATAATATGGCATTGCATATTTTTTGGGCCCTAAAAATGTATAAATAGGGACCCATTGCATTGTAAAAACAAACACACAACACGAGCTTATTATTTGTTAAGCTTGTGTTGTATGGGATGTGTCGACAAGTATGGTCTATTGGCCTATTATTTTAGGCAATATTAGATGAAATATTTGGCTAGGAGTTATTCAAACTACCTAGTCGGCCCATAGCGCCACACCAATTACTTGCGAAATCTGGATTATCGCCGGAGTGCTAGCTTTGCATTGTTTGCGTCGGGAAGGCCGATCGAAGCCGAAGGAGATTGTGCATCGGGAAGGTGGAAGTCGGGTGCTATTTTTCACCCTTGTCATCCGAAGAACTAGTATCTTTGGTAGGCAAGTAAAATTCCATTAGGTTTTCTTGTGAAAGTACTATTGTAACTTCAAGTTTTGACTAGTGGAAGCAGTTCGATCACGAACCCGAGACGTGGCAATTGCCAAACTCCGTAATCAATCTTTGTGCAATTGTCATTATTATCTTGCATTATTTTAAATTGATTAATTAAAAGTAGTAAATAATCGGCAAATAATTAAAGCCTATAAGGGTCAAGATTAGGTCGTAATAATCGATTATTTTCGGATCGTGCAAATTTGAACCATCCAAAAAGGTAGGAAAAAATTCAATCCATTGTTCCCTTCTTATAAGGCCATTACAAATACAAGATCGTTTAAACTCTTGAATGAAAGAGGAAGCATATTCATTAGATTGAGCTGAAAAACAGAATCTTCCCATTTTCAAAAGTAACCACAGTGAAATACCAACCCACAAGTACAATCAACAAGACTTATGTGCACAAATAATTGGAATCACTATAATAGAAAATAGAAATGACCACGGTAAACTATGGTAAAACTTGACTTACTGCGGTAAAAACTGACTTTACTGTGGTAAACACTATTCACGGTAAAAAGTGAAGTTACTACGGTAAATACTATTCATGGTAAAAAGTGACTTTACTACGGTAAATACTATTCACGGTAAAAAATGACTTTACCATGGTAACTACTATGCACAGTAAAAACAAGGTTACCCTCCAAATGTTTTCTAACTAAGTGGGAATATCTCTCCAGAAAATCCACCAACGAGGAATGGTCTCGGCAACGGAACCAAAATGTCATCACCAATCCGGCACTATGATAATTCTTCACCAAGAACTCCTCGTGCTATGATTATTTACTAATGCATGACCTTTAGTTTGGTGGATGTAACGGAAACACAACAACAAACATAACACAAGAATACCATAGACTATGATAAGAAGGAATGATGATAAATCTGAAATATCAGAGTAAATTATAATATTAACATGAAATTGTTACAATCTCACCCATGTGGTACTTCAAGTGTTACTGACTTCACTTTCCTTCCACCAATACTATGAGAGAAACTTCACAATTACACCTCTTAATGGCTTCTTAAATACACCTTCAAAATGATGGCTTCCTTTACACACTTACTCATACAATGTTTCTCACTACTTCCTTATATGCTAAATGAGGGGGTGGCCTCTTTATTTATAGGAATTCAGGCTTATCCACCCTATCTCTAAGATAGGATAGGAAATCTCTTCCGGCAATCACATTCCATGCCTAAACTCTTGCCTTTATATGTAGGCTTATCTTCTAAGATAAGATAAACCTTATCATCTCACATGGGTTCCACCTTTTTTAGACTTTTCCACAAATAAAATACACAAAATATTTATGACATCACTCTTTGTCCTTATTACAAATATAATATTTGTAATTCCTAATCATGTAGACCCTACTTCTCTACTTATCCCAACTTTGACATTTTAACATTACCGGACCACTTACGACAAATATTTACTTTTTACAACATTCTTATTGTACTTTGATTGTTACCGTACTCTACATTATCGGCACCATCGACTTGTGGCGTCGTTATCTTCTATGGACGCCACTACTAATTATACTTAACAACATCCTATTCCTAATACATACATTAATAAAATAGAAATTACGGAGGAAAATTTTAGTGTCGATGCACTCCATCATGATAATATTCTAGAGTGGTGTGAGGTGAGAATCGCATTCTCTGTTAGGTTTCTCCAAATTAGTGCACCTCTTTGTTATACAAGATTATTGTGTGAAGGAACCCTCCCGTTTAACGTCCAAGCATGAGAGAAGGCCTTAATGGAAGGCACGAAATATTTCTTTGTCATCTTTATGGGTGCATAAGCTTTACTCCACCTTACAAGTCTACACACGCACATGGTACATTCATTCGAACCACGCCGTCACTGAAGCCCGACATGATTTGATGGATGATATCCTTCAATCTTTCAAGTATCAGAGTACTAAACCATTGGTGAATGAGGTGCTATAGGTTGTTAAGTGCCTAACTATGGGAGATATTTCTATGGTGGAGGAAAGAGTATTGGAGTTGTTGGGTGAACCTTTCTTGGAAGCCCACTTTGATGAGGAAGAATCAGAGGAGGTACAACTTGAGTGTGCATGCATGGAAAAATACAAAGGAAAATTGGTCTACGTGATAGATGGTGAAGAGGTGGAAAACTTGAATGTTAACCATACTATGGGCACACACGATGTTATGATAGTGCTAATGAGAAAGTGCACACCTACCATGAACCCCTAAAAGCCAATAAGGTTAACATTGGTTCGAGAGGTGAAACCTAAAGAAGCTATTATTGGATATTACTAGATAGAAAGGAGGTTTCTTGGATATTACTAGATAGAAAAGGAGGTTTCAAAGATTATTGATCTCGTTGCATGAATTTAAGGATTTGTTTCATGTGTAAGTGCAGTGAGCTTAAAAGAGTTCACCTCTCCTTGGGAAGTAATGAACATCAGTGAAAGGAAGTTGCATGCCCAATTCAAGAGACCTTATCGAATTAATCTGAATCTGCACATCAAAATTAAGGAGGAGATTGACTACATGATCGCACAGGCATCATTGAGGTTGTTGAGGAATGGATTGGATAATTTTGATGGTCATTAGCATTAAGAAGGATGGAAGGATAATGATTTCAATTGATTACGAGGGGAATTGAATGCGGTATGTGTTATTGACCCTTTTCAACCCACTTCACCGAGGAGATCCTGTAAGGAGTAGAGAGTGAGATATATTCTTTCACAAATGGATTCTTAGGATATCATCAGGTTATAATTGCAAAGGAGGACCAAGAAAAGATAAATTTTACCACTGAATGGGGAAGTTTTTCCTATACGGTCATTCCTTTTGGACTGAAGAACACACCTATTGTGTTTTCATGCATTATGGTTCAGGCTTTTAGGACTTCATCCATAATTTTCTTCAATTCTACCTTGATGATTAGATGGTTTATGGACTAGTAAAATACCATTGCGACAATCTACGGTTGATGTTTGAGAGATGTCAATAGTTGAGTATATCTCTCAACATTAAGAAATGTTTTTTTCTACTCTTTTCTCGAACTTTTTTTGGGGTATATCATATGTAAGGAAGGCTTGCTAGTGGATCCTACCAAAGTTGTCATTATTGTGAGATTAGGGAGCCTACCAACCAGAGTGCGGTGTGTGGATTCCTTGGGCATATAGGCTACTACCAAAAATTTATTAACGGATATGCCAAGATCGTCGCACCATTAGAGGGATTGTTGAATCACAAAAGTACATTTAATTGGCGAGAAGCATAGCGAGATGACATTTGATACATTAAATAATAGGATTATCACTACACCCATATTACGCTTTCCTTCCGAGGATAATCCATTCTATGTACATGTTGATGCCTCAGGGATGGCAATTGGAGTAGTGTTGGTACAACCTGGTGAGGGGACTGTTGATCACCCTCTTTGTTTTACAAGTAGGAATTTGACACCAAAGCAGAGAAAAACTATATTACTACCAAGCACGAGGCATTATCGATTATCTACGCATCACACAAATTTAGGCAATATCTATTGGCAACACCCTTTATATTCTACACCAACCACATGGCATTGAATTACTTGGTAAATAATCCTTTTTTACTTGGGTGCGTATGCATGTGGGTCCTCTTATTTCAAAATTTTGAGTTTACGGTCAGTAAAACTAGGTAAAATTAATTTGGGGGCCGACCATTTATCAACGATAGAATCAGGAGAGAGGATGCATAGAGAATTAAGGATAAAATGTCAAATGCACAACTATTCAGATTAAGCACGCACCCTTTGACTTAGAAGATATTATTATGTTTCTAAAAATGGGTGTAGTGTTCGAGGGAATGAAGACTTTGGAAAGGAAAAAGTTAGCAATACACGTCACACCTACATGTTAATTTGTGGGGACTTATACAAGTTAGGTCATGATGATATCTTGCATCGGTGTGCGTTAGGGCATGAGTTTTCTACAATCATGGAGGAAACACATGGTGGAATTGCAGAGTGGACACTATGCTGGAAATGCCACCATGCGAGAAGATTCTAATAGAAGGTCTCTAGTTGGAAATAATTTACTAATATTGTATCAAGTATTACAAGGCTCTGTGACTATCGCTAACGCCTTAGTAAACTAGGGAAAAGAGATGAAATGCCATTAAGACCAATTTCTAGTGTAGAATCGTTTGAGAAGTGGGAAATTGACTTCGTAGGCCCTATTTCTCAATTCGTGTGAAGGAATTTGGTTCATGCTATATCATTACATACAAAAATTACCTTACAAGGTGGGCGAAGAAGTTCCTACAAGGGATTACATAGTGGCAACAAAAGATAAGTTCTTGTGGGAAAATATAATCAATAGATATGGATGTCCATTGAGCTTAACAAGTGATGGGGTACTCATTTTTAAACGAGTCAATTAGAATATTAGTGGAAAAATTTATGGTGGCCCATCACAAGACTATCCCTTATCACCCACAAGCTAATGGGATTTCCAAGTAAGGCGTTTAACAAAATTTTGAATCATACGTTAACCAATATTTTTGATATACAAAGAAAGGATTGAGATGAAAATGTTTTTGTTGTGTTATGGTCATATCGGACCACTTATAAGAGATCGAACTAGGCCACACCTTTTCAATTAGTGTTTTGTGTGGAAGTTGTGTTACCTATTAAACTCATGTTACCATTTTTGTGTATAACATGTGTAGTAGGGTCGAGATGATGAATAAGTGTTTTAGGAGAGGATTGATAAGTTGATGCAATTGGATGAGAGGCGGGCTATTGCTCGCTAGAGTTAGAAAATAGAAAAATCCAGGCATAAGGCATGGCATGATAGACACATCAAGAACAAGTAGTTTGAGGTTAGGCAGATGGTTCTCTTGTATGATTCCAAGTTTTTGTGCCATCTGGAAAATTCAAAGTCCATTGGTTGGGCCCATACATTGTATCCTATATACTTGATTCAGAGTGCTTACCGATTCAAGCGCTGGATGTAACATAGTTGTCGGAGCCATTTAAATGGAAGTAGGTTGAAGCCCTACTATAAATAAGTCTTCTTTGTGTTTGTAAATAAGACAGTATTGCTAGTTAGCCTAGAATTTTCTTTGATGCGATTCCTTCTTTGTGTTTCCTTTCTTGTTGCTTTTTTGTGTGTTTTCAGACCTTTGGTAGCCACTTATCACTTTCAAAAAAATATATGTGCGAGGACCACACATCCATTTTTGTGTGGGGTGGAGTGATGTGACAAGTTTGGAAGCTATGGTGGTGAAGGCCTAGGTTGAAAAAAATAAAAAACACGTGGATTGGAAGATTGCGCATAGAAGAGGTGAACATAAGGGAAGGATGGTGTCAAAAGTCTTTATAGGAACCATGTACAAGAATGAAAAGTGTAGGAACAACATGAGGTAGGAAATGTCAAGAACTAGTATTAGGTCATAGAGAAGGAATCCCTTTGGTGCTCTACGCACTTGCTTAAGGATCTTTCGTTAGTAAGGGGTTTTTGTGTGCTTGAAGGTTGCTGAAGTCTTTTGCATAGGATTGAGTGCAAGAGGAAAAGTGTTGAAGGTTTGCATTGGAAAAATGTTCCTTCATTGCAAAATTACATTGGTAGGTGGCATGGCATTTATTGCAGAGAAAATAAAAATTTATAAATAGAAGATAGGGGTGCATTATTTCCTACCTTGCGAAGAAGGTTTGATAAGAGTTGTGAAGATTTGTGTACATAGCTAGTTTGATAAGTGAACCAGAGTGGAAAGGAGTACATGGGTGTAAACGGAGAAGGTTGTGTGGAAGAATCCCATGGGTGTTATGCCATCTTGTGGAAAAAGGGTTTTTCTAGGTTAGGGTTGCATAGCTAGGCCATGGGGTTTGAAGAATGTTTACAAAGGAGTGGAGCCGCAAAATTGAGTAGAGCGGGACCGGGAGAGAGGAAAATGTTTTGAGGACCCAATGAAGGAATAACACCGAGGAAAGTAGAAAACATTTCACCAAAGAATGGCAAGGGAAAGGGAAAATAATTCATTTCTACCAGTTTAATGAAGAATGGTACGCAAAAATGTGTACCCGGATGATGTATTACTTTGTAAGGAATGGGTGTCTCATGTCGAAAGATGGCCATAGGTGATTACAACCATCAAATGAGAACCACGAGAGAATGAGATGACCCTAGAACTGGTTCACCCTATATAGAAGAGGACTCGGATGGAATTCCTATCTATGGTGAAAATGTAAAGGTGAAAACAGAGAAGGTTGGGTTATTGTAACACTACGAATTTCCATATTTTGAAAATCTTGAGCGACTATACCAATGGTTGATGTCGTGAGTGCATGAATACCACTTGGTTTACAGGTCATAGGATATGCATAACCCCTAGCTAATTTCTAATTTCACCATCCTTATCTGCAAAGGAGAATCATTAGACAATGATTTGAGAGACAAGGAATCCATTAAGAAGATTATTGAGGCTTATGACTACAAGAAGGGTTCATGGTACTTTAACATTTCTATAATTACTCGACCCGGTGATGAGGATGATCGCACACTTGGTCACAAAGATGAATGGTCAAGAGAGATGGACATGAGATCAATAAGGTCGGTTAAATGTATGAAGCAATATTCGAAGGGGACCATCTATAACCTCTCATATTTTATTGCAAAGGAGATTATAAACACCACGCATGATGGAGAGAAGATCATGTTTGGTAATGTCCTCCTCACCATTGTCTTTTTAGAGATTGGAGTTCTTGATGGGCTGGATAAGTTTGTTTGGAAATACCCAGATGAGAACCCCTCCGCCACCAAAAGGTTTGAAGCAGTATACTTGTGACACCATGACAACCACTCGTAAGGCATGCTTGGAAAATTGGTATAAGTGGATGCGCAACGCAATTGGGTATGAATGGAGAATACCCAAGCTATTACCTTCATTAATACAAGGTGTAGACACCAAATTCGTGTCTTACGACCCCTTGTGACCCGCATCCCATTTCGCAACCTAACCTCATTACCTAAACCTTACACAATTATTTATTAATTACCTCATAATTGATAAATCCACATCGCCTACCCGCCACCTCACTTGGCCACCTCACCATGACCTAGCCCTAACCCTAAACTAACCTAATTAGGACCCATGACTTGGTCTAGACTCACATCCATAACTAATTCCTCCTTACTCGCACCCAAAGCCGACCTTCTAGCCACTTGACCAAGCCCATGGCCCGATCCTCGGGGAGAAAAACGGGAAGGTGGGCTATTTTACTAAAAATAGCCTACTTTTTCCTAACCGATGCGGTTCCTATTTCGACCGCCGTCGATTCGCAACCGCCATCGGTTCCCTGTAAATGGGCTCCCAAACCAAAACAACGGATCAGAATTTCATTTTGGAGATCGGTCGAAGGATTTACGGATCAACAGAGAGCATTGCGGCGAGGCAGAGTCAGATCTTCATTTTGACAGAGCAGAGAGGCAGTGGAAATACCGAAGTGTTTACAACCAAGGAGATCAACTTGCATCTTCATCAAAATCAGTAAGTTACATCTTGCATGTCCTTCGTTATAACATTTCTTATGCTTCTTGGATCTCAGTGCTCCTAAATCCATTTCTGAATCCATTATCCAACGTACCATTGCCTCTAACTGTCATTCTTTTGCTTCTAACCATCCCATTTCCTAATACTATCCAAAAACCAGCCATTACAAACACCACAACCAGCCCAGAAGATCCTAGAACCCACCGGTATCGGTTATCAGTAACCGCCATCGGTTATAGGTAACCGGCATCGGTTCCTTAGATAAAAACTAGGACAAACAACCTTTCCCTACCGGTTCAGCCAAGCAATTTAATTGATATTTTACGGTCTTTTGTGTTAATTCACGTTAGCGAGGAAACCGACCACCTTCGAAAGGAAGTTTTACATTTCTGGGCCCAAGGCGAGTTTCCTCATTTATTGTTTAATCAAATCTTGTGGTCTTGTGTTCTTATTTGCGAGTAGTCCTTCCCAGACAAAAAGGAGTTCTCTCATGATCAACCCGATCTTTCTCTACGGATGCGCGCACATCATCTCGACATTCTAAGGTATTCCTCCTAACCCTAACCTTATCTATTTCTAAAAGGAACGAAGCATTTCGAGTGAAACATTTTGCGCTTAGGTGGGACCCATTTTGGGTTTTTCTTTATTTCTTGCTTGCTTTCATTATAGGAGCATACTTGCTGTTTTCTTCTTCTAAAAATATTCACGAGGTATTTTTTTATTTTGGTAAAGGAACTTGCTTTGTTTTTGCATCTTGCATTAGTGAAAGCCATCTCTTTTGCTTCATCAAATATAATTTTCGATTTGGGTTTTAAAACACATGCATTGCATTCCTGCCTGTTGTTTTTCAATTCTAGTGAACATAGATTAAGTAACAGGTCGTACACGTGGGGGTGATATCCACGGTATTGACAGGAAATTAATCTTACATTCACTGCACAACACATACCGAATCACTTCACAATTAACACAACAGCTCAAACATCCCCCCTTTTCCGCGGTATTCCTCCGCTCGATTGAGGTAACCTTATAAGCCAAAACAACTTGACATTTCCCCTAAGTCTCTTGTTTAGGATTCTGACATCCTTCTACGTCTAAAGGCATAAGCCCACGATAACTAAAATTAACCCTAGGATTAGTCTCTGGGTTTACGTGTGCATCTTGCTTGTTTTCAAATTCTGTTTTCTCTGTCATACTTTGTCTTTTGTGATCAATAAGTTGATAAATATACTCAACGTTGCTAAAAATCAAATTAGCGACCCTTTGTATCTTCTTATCCTGGATTTTGACACCGCATCGGTTAAGGGACCGGCGTCGTTTTCCTGTGACCGACACCGGTTAGTAAACCGATATCGATTCTTTGTCTCCATCACCACGACAAACCGAAACTTGCCAAATTCATCATTGCGAGGTTGTTTTTGTTCTTGATAGATTGAAACTTTCATGTGAACTTGTCCATGGTTGTTATCACTCGAAAGCAAGCGCCGCCATGGTTTCACACGCTTGCTCTGTTTCTTTGCTGAATCACCCCTTCACCTTACATGGGAATCCTACGATGATAGTGAGGTTCCTAAAATTCTGTGGGAGATAAGGACTTTGCCAAGTTTACGGATGCTAATTCCAGTGTTGTCACAATACTATTTGTCTCATACCCCGACCGTACACACGATGGTCAGCTCCTTGTAGGTATGCCTATCGGTATAGCTGCTCATTTAGCTCCCACTCCTTTGATAATACCGCCTTGCTTCTGCATCTCTAACCCCGTCTCCCAATCCGGCAGTGCGCAGAGGTTCATACGACCCCGATTAGCTTTCCTTTTGTTAATCTTGGACCCCACGTATCGTTACCACCAATTGCCCCTACCTCATCTCTTTTGCAGATTGCTCCATTCATGACTTGCTCTCTGCCACCTATCCACACGAGCTTTCCTTCTCAAGCTCCGCCTACCTTTTCATTCCCATACACGTATCCAGTAACCTCAACACCTTATATGGGACATCCCTATTCTGGTGCACCATCATCTCATCCAACCACTGATTTCATCAAACAAATGATGGATAAAATGCAAAATTTGGAGGCTTCGGTTTCGGGAAGTCGTAGCGCCTTGACATACGAACAAGTTTGTCGGGAGCCCATTCACCCTTCTGTCCCCCTTCATTCATATCCTCCTCAATGGGAGTTGCCGAAATTTACTCGTTTTAATAGTAAGGAGGATCCTCAACAACACTTGCGATCATTTAGACATGCTTGTTATTTGATTGCCCATAATGACGCCTTGTTACTCCGCACCTTCCCTATGTCCTTATCAGGACCCGCCTTGGAGTGGTACAGTGCTTTAACCCAGCACTCGATCTTCTCTTTTAACCAACTAGCCCAATCTTTCTTGGATCATTTCTCCATTAACATTGCTAAGAAAGTATCTATCACCGACCTTTATGCCATCCGACAATTCGAAGACGAATCTATCGCAGATTTCGTGGGACGATGGCGCGGCCTTATCAACCAACTTACATATGCCTTGCCTCAAACCGAACTTATCGAACTATTTACGCGGGCTTGTGCTAAGCACATCTCCCCTACCCTCCAAATTCAAACTTTCCGTACATTCGACGAGGCCTTTACTATGGCTCGAAAATTAGAAATTCGAGCCTTAGAGGAAGAGAAATTGCGGTTGCGCAACAAGAACTCCACCTTCCGAACTCCTGATTCTACCAATAAACCAAATACCACCACTCCTCACGCGTCCACCTCTTCTAAATCAAAAGGAGCTGTCCACGCGGTGATGGTCAAATCCCAACCACCGTCCGATACACCACCAAAACCACCTATAAATACAAAGCCGAACCCATCAACTACACTCCCTTGGGAGAAACATATGGTGTGATATTGGAGAAATTGCTCAAAGCCGGAGCCATTACCTTACCTCCTGTTAAACCTCATTCTGGGTTTGATTCCACTCGCGCCATACCTTCTGGTACAAAGAAAATGACTTTTGTAACTTCCACCGCGTGAAGGGACACAGTCATGAAAACTGCAAGATGTTGAAAAACATAGTGCAGGAAATGGTTGATGCGGGGGATATAGCCCTCGATAATCCTAACGCCCCTGCTAACCGAAATTTGAAAATTTTCAACAAGCCATTCCCGAATCACTCGTCCAACAGTAACATCAACCAGGATATCTTAGCCGAGGAGAGTGTTCATGAGATCCATGCAGTATTCGATACCCAGCCAAAAGCCTCTATCGAGAAAACTTTGAATCAAGCCTCTTCACTAACACAGGAGACCGAACCTCCTTTTCCACCATCAAGCCAAAGCAAAATTGTTCCTTTACCCATAGAAGAGTTAACTGCCCAGGCTTCCCTTCCCATCAATGAGTCTTCTTACACCACATCCCTACAAGATTGCGAGCGGATGTTGTCTAATCTATCCATTTCCCAGACGTCTCCTTCTACCACTCTTGCCGCACAAGAGGAAGGTACGCCACTCCTTTTGACATCCTTAGATGAGAAATCTCTCGCACCGACATCATTAAATTCTTTAGCCATGACAGACCCTCTCCAACATGCCCTTCTGCCTATTAGTCCCTCATCACCTAAATCTTTTCAACGACCAGTCGACCTCTTAACATCTATTGATACAGTGCCTCATCTACCCCCTGTATCACTCCCACAGTGGACTGGAATCACAACCCACCTTTCTTCCATACCAAAGTTCATATTCACACGTGAGGACTGTCATTCCACAGAAGATAGACAGGCCCTATGGGAACGTCTGAGCAGGCCATGTTCTACTCAAATGCAAATGACCAATCGATGCCTCCACCATATACCCGAAGTGCCTACAAAAGCTTAAAATGCCCATGTTCTCACCTTCACCCCCCTCACCTCTACCGAATGCCCCTTCCACTTCTATTAACTTAGCCAAATCTTCCCCTACGCTTGGGACCTCACCAATGCCCAGTCTAACACACCCGCCTAAGCGACTCGATTTATCCAAAAATAAACCCGCCCCGCCACCTAGGAGACGAACGCAATCCGTGCCTCTATCACAATTAAAACCCTCATCGTCACACCCACCTTCCATATTGGGACCTCATCCCTCCACCTTACATCAATATATCATACCTCCTTCGTTTTCTTCAAAAGCGACCTCGCCTTCTACACCTATATAGAGATCAAAGGGTATAACAACATCGTTACCCGCGTATCCGGTCCACCTATTAACCCTAAACCAATCCCATCATCAAAGGATTTATTTTCTGTCACTCCCCTTTCTCAGTGGTTGTTTCCGTTACCACGCCATCTGTCAACCTCATCATCTAACCAGCCGAACGTAACTTCTGTGTCCAAGAAACCACGTTTAGTGAAAAACATGTGTCAGCACCCCTCGGCTAAACCACCACCTGTACGAACCAACCACGCCCAAACATTACCAAAACCCGCACAACCAATACCCTCATCCGATTTTGACCCCCTCAAAGGATCTTACGCCAAAATCCTTGCTATGTTGGTGGAGAATGCGACCATTTCCCTACCTCCACTTAGACCTTATGACCCGTCTAAACCCCGACCTATGGGTTACGATGAGTCTAAAATCTGTGCTTATCACCGCACACCAGGACATGATGTGGAGGGATGCAAAGCTCTAAAAACCATCCTTCGTCAGTCACCTCTCCCGGATAGAAAGATTAAGAAAGACAACTTACGAAGGGAGAGACCTCTAGCGTCAATTCCCTCTACTATATCATCTATCCCCGCCTCACCAAGATCTATCATTATTACAACCCCACCTCTTGAAGACCATGAATTATCCCAACCATCTTCCTCATCTCAGATCTACGAGATTAATATGATTAGTGTCATTACTCGAGACGAGAAAAACAATGGGAAAGCAAAAGAAAACACACTGCGGCATCTCTTTCTCCTTGACCATCCGATTACACCACCACCTAAAGTGGTTATTCGCGAGACCCGCCTATCCGTCTCTAATGGAGTTGCCCACCGAACCATGATCAAACGACTTCATCGATCACCCGTAAAAATGACACTATATGATCTCATTCGGACTTGAATCTCATCGACAAGCTCTCGTTGAGATCCTTCAAGGATAGAGGTTTTACCCAACGAAACCACTGCCCGTTGCCTCCATTCTAACACCCAATCACGTTGCTTCTCTCACCAAACAATCCATCTCCCCCACCACTTTTGTCTCAAAACAACAAGCGCTGCTGAGTTAGTTTCTCGGACGATGAAATTATCGACTTTAGTGCGAGAAGACCACGACCACTGCCCTTTTCATTTCCGCTACGTCCGAGACATTGAGTACGTCGGGTTATGATTGGACGGGCGCTAGCTAAACATCATCTCTTCAAAAGCCTTCCAACAAATGAACATCCCTTCTAGTTGCATGTGTGCCAACCCCATCATGTTGCGGTCATTCAATGGCGCTATTACTTCTACCTTAGGCACCGTGATCCTCAACATTCGCGTAGGCCCACGTACTTTACCCAAACTCTTCTATGTCCTTGAAGGAGAGTTCGATATAATATATTCTTGGGTCGTCCTTGGATCCGAGCCATGGGATGCGTTCCTCAACATTACATCGATGCATAAAATTTGAGTACGAGGGAAGTCCTACACTGTAAAGCTGATCCTCCCCCTTCAAAACTTGCAATATGTTATACCGCCCAAGCGATGTGCTTATACCAATTAAGACACCCATACATTCAACCCAACCATCCTCTTCAAATTTACCTCAACCATCCACCTCAACCTGCACCTACGCCTTGGTGATGAAACCACCGTCGCACAAACCACTTCTCTTCCGCGCAGCTAACATCCCAACCTCAGGCCCCTTAGTAGATGTTTTCATCGCCTCATGCCGGGGAGTACCGCCTATATAACGTTAGTTCTTTCCCTACCCGCGCAGAGTATGGACAATTACATGCACATCCCACCTACGACCGTCGCGTGGGGAGGTAATCTCTTACGGACCACCCCATTGTCGCACTAACCTAACGTATGGGGGTGTTGACGCATCCTCCATTACCCTCAACCTCCTCTTGGTGTGGTTCCCTTCCGATCCGATTTTCAATACGATAAATCGCCGCCGCTCTCACCTTCTTGACTCGCGTGCGTGGAAGGCTTTGGTTTTGGCCTTTACGAACAAGGCCGACATACACTCATTCCCCGTGACCACATGCAAACATAATGATCGAAGTGGTCTCGGTTTTCCGAAAACACCTACACGGGAGACACCTCTGTCGGTCATTTGTATCTGGAAGAAGAAGACGTTGCCCCTACCGAACCATCATCACCCACTTTGCCATCATCACCCACAGAATCGATGGACCCTGAATCTATCCCTCCTAACTTTTTTTTTTCATAAATGCCATCTTCATAGGTCCTCTCACTTATCAACGCGATAATGAGGACCCATCTTCCATTCCCCTTCTGTATCCAGACATGATCGAAGAAGATTCGCCTTCGATTAATGTTGTTGAGTGCCAGGATGACGACTCCATCCTCACTTACCTTGGGGCGGACGACTCCTATCTTCAACGCGCCTTACCATCTGAAACTCAAACCATGCTGAACGAATCTACTATAGAAATCAACATCCACACGGAGGAAGATCCTCACATAGTGAAGATCGGACAATCCCTTAACACATCAGAACAAGCCGCCTTTACTACCTTTCTCCGTGCTCGCAACCAAGCTTTCGCATGGTCTTACGCTGACATGCCAGGAATTGATCCTACCATTGCCATCCATAACATCACCCTAAACCCCGATTCCAAACCAGTCAAGCAGAAATTGAGAAAAATGCATCCACGCATTGCTCTCTTGGTCAAAGAGGAGCTCCAACGACTCCTTTCTGTTTCCTTCATTCTGCCTATTGACTATCCTCAATGGATTTCTAACATCGTACCTGTCACGAAAGCGACGGGGGGACTTCGGATATGCACGGATTTCTGGGATCTTAACCTCGCTTTCCCTAAGGATGACTTCCCCCTCCCAAGTATTGATCAACTTGTTGATCTCACTGCGGGTCATGAAATGCTTTCTCTCATGGATGGCTTTTCGAGGATACTGACCAAATTTTGGTTGCCCTACCGATCAACACAAAACGCCTTCATAACTCCTTGGGAACCTTACATTACCGTGTAATGCCATTTGGCCTTAAGAATCTTTGGTGCGACCTATCGGTGGGCTATGACCTACATTTTCATGACATTATGCACACTATCCTTGAAGATTACGTCGACGATCTTCTTGGCAAGTCTAAACATCGCAGTGAACATCTCGATGTTTTAACCATTATTTTTGATCACCTGTTACAATATTTTGTCCGTCTTCAACCAAAGAAATGTGTCTTTGGTGTCCTTTCGGGGAAACTTCTTGGCTTTATCGTCTCTTTACGTGGCATTGAGGTCGATCCATCTAAAGTAAAAGCTATCCTAGAAATGCCCCCACCCAAAAACCTCAAACAATTGCGTAGTTTACAGGGTAAACTTCAATCCATCCGGCGTTTCATCTCCCAACTCTCGGATCGATGTCACCCTTTTCATCACCTTCTAAAAAGGACGTTGCCTTTCAATGGAGTGAGGAATGTCACCAAGCCTTGAAGCTCTCAAAATGTATCTCTTGCAGCCACCGTGCTTATCCCACCCCGGGACGACCGCCCTTTCTACCTTTATCTTTCCGCCATGTGACCATCTTATAGGAGCTATGCTCGCACATCGAGATTCGGCACGCCGAGAGAAGTAGGCCGTTTATTATATAAGTCGTACCCTTGTGGATTACGAGCCTAGGTATACACATGTAGAAAAATTGTGCCTGGCCCTATCATTCGTAGCCACCAAACTCCGACATTACCTCTGAATCACAAAACTTTTGTCATCACCAACCACAGACCCCATTCATTATATATACGCCAAACCACACCTAAACCAACGCATCGCTCGATGGCTCATGCTCCTCACCGACCTTGACCTTGAGTTTATACAACGAAGTCAATCAAAGGACAAACTCTTGCAGACCAACTTGCGGAGGCCCCTCTACCTGGGGAACAATTTACCAATTTTACCTTCCCCGACGAACTCATCGCCACTCTTTCACTCGGAGAAGAGTCGTATCAAATGACCCTCTTCTTCGATGGATCTAAGTGCCAGTAGCGGCGGAGGAGCCGGCGTTGTTCTCATCCCTCTTGACGCTGAACCTATGCCTCTTTCATTCCGGCTTGATTTCCCCTGCACTAATAATACAGCGGAATACGAGGCCCTTGTTCTGGGTCTCCAAGTTGCGATACACTTAGGCATTAAATCTATCAATATCTTTGGTGACTCTCAATTGGTAGTCAATCAAGTTATGGGCATCTACCAATGTAAAAACGAGGAACTTCAGAAGTACAAACACCACGTGGAGTCACTTCTAGCCTTATTTACTCACTATTCTATCAAACCATTCCCGCTCCACTAACAAATTTGCGGATACTATGGCTTGCTTAGCCTCGCAGATTCCGCCGCACCAAGTGACTACGAATTATTCGTTGTGGTCCAAAGCAACTTTTGCACCATCTATTCAACCCCGGTAGTTTGCATGATAAATCGTGTCTACTAATTCGCAAGATACGGTACCACCAATTTCACGACTACCTTACAATCTCGGTTCTCCCTGACCTTACTAGTAGCGGAAAACGTGCTTTTCTTAAAAGTGTCTCGCGTTATGTTGTCATGGGAGGACTCCTCTATAAACGTGGCTTTGATGGCATCCTCCTTCATTTTGTCTAAGCGGCGCAGAGGTCACCTATACCATCCAACAAGTACACGATGGGATTTGTGGTGGACATTTTAGTGGCCTTGCCGTGGCTAAGCGAATCCTTCGCCTAGGTTATTATTGGCCTACTCTCAATAACATTGCTACGAATATGTTAAGCGTTGTGTCATGTGTCGACAACATGCCAATCTTCAACATACTCCTAGCCACCGCTTCTGAGTCGCTCGTGATCTTTGGCCTTTCTCACTGATGGGGTTTAGACCTTATTGGTGAGATTCACCCGACCTCTTCACAACGTCACCGTTGGATAATCACAACGACCGAATATTACACAAAATGGGTGGAGGCCATTCCACTCATTTCAATCAAAAAAAAGAAAAAATTGTCGAATTCATTAACCACCACATTATCATGTCGTTTTGGTATTCCTCATCGCCTAATAACGGATAATGGTAAATCTTTCAAAAACAAGTTGTTCTGAAGACCTTTGTGACAACTTTGGTATCAAACTTAGCTTCTCATCACCTTACTATCCAGTAGGCCAATGGTCATTTGAATCTTCTAATAAAACTCTAACCAAAATCCTCATGAAAGTTGTCAATGAATCGGAAGAAATTGGCACAATCACATTCCCTTTGCCCTTTGGGCTTATCGTCTTAGCATTCGTACCTCTACTAATGCCACACCTTTTCTTTGGTATATGGTACCGAGGCTGTTTTGCCTCTCGAAATACAAATACCCTCCCTTAGAATATCTCTTCAGGATATTCTCACCAACGATGATTTCCGCCAAGAGCGGTTAGCCCAATTGGAGCTTCTTGACGAACGACGTCTTACAGCTCTCGATCACCTTCAAATCTATCAAAAACGCATCAAGCGTGCTTATGATAAGCGACTTCATGAGCGTACCTTTAAGGTTGGTGATCTTGTCCTCAAAGAGAATCAACATGTCACCAAACTAGAAAAGAGCAAACGTGGAAAATTTGCTCCCAATTGGATTGGGCCTTATATAATCACTCACACCTATGGATCAGGCACTTATCGTTTAGCTTAAAAGCTTATTGGTAAACCTAAGCGGAACCCCTTAATGCCTTGCATCTTCGACCATTCACTGTTGAAATTAGTGTTATATCACTTCTTATCTACCTACTTGCTTTCGTCCCTTGAGCTCATTTACCGCTACATACACTTTGTTTCCTACACCTCATAATAAAATCAAGCTCACATAGTTCGATTCTCACTTCACCTCGATGATGCCTTCCCCTTTTAGTCTAGTCCATGACTTCAAAGTATTAAAATAAGCCGTATTCTTATGGGATTTTCTTGAGTCAAACTTCCTACCAAACTAGATGCTTCACGCAAAAGAACATCTAGCTATCTAAATTAAATATAGATTGCTCCCTCGAAGGACGGCTATATGCCAAACTATTTTCTGCTACTATAAATGAAATTTGCTCCCAGAAGGACAGCTATGCACTAAAATCATATCTGCTACTATAAATATTGCTCCCCAGAAGGAACTGATACTATACAGTCGGCCTTTATCGAAGCTTCTCACATTGATCGGCTTCGTGAAGACCTCAAGAATAAAACAATCAATATCCCTTGTAGACTTCCCGCATCGATCAGTCTACATTCAATAAAATAAAAGCCTCATTCAAAAGAACTTTTTGGGTCATGGACTTGTCTATTTAGGGTAGGTTCTCTTTCGTTGTAACAAGTTCTTTGTACCTCAGCTATATCATCCACATCACCTCACCATTTGTTTCAACTCAAGGGACGTACGCACGTACTTTGATATATTGTGATCATACAACTCTTTTCAACTATGGACTTCTCGTCTATGCACGGCACTTAGGGCTTCAGGCTCGTTCTACGTTGTGTGGTTTGTTTAGCTCTTTTCACCTACGGAGCACTCTTTCCGCTTTGCCTCGCATCTAGGATTGTGTGTTGATCTTAATCAGGACACTATTCCCTACTACTTGGGTATGCTAACCTTTGCTTTACCTATACCTACACCAACAACATTATCCTACCAGCACCAACAACATTACCCTACCAACATCAAATTTTTACCAAACCGCCCGATTGCCTACACCATACCAAGTTGCCTAAATTCACCCCTCCCTGATCCTAAGGGAGAACTACATCGGTCTGAGGCCCTTCCTTGCTTTGTGCAATGGGCTATGTAGGCAGCACTTAGGAGACATGGGGTCTCCCAAGGTTAGCTCGACCATCCCCTACCATAACCTATCATGTGTGGTAAATATAAATATTTTTGTGTATTTTATTACATTTCTCTTTGATCCTTTTTCAAAACACCGAAAGTCAAAACGACAACATTCTTATTATTATAACACAAATCAACATACATATCTCGTTTTATTTAGATGTTAAACAAATACATCTTCTATATCATCGACACCTTGAGTCGGCACTCTTATTTATTCTTATACCTTGCTAACATTTATTTAGACCCTCACGCCTCATCCCAAACTAGGTGATGATCGTGATCGTCGACCCCTCTCGCCAGGCCTCTCTGTCCTCAAAGGTACCACGGCTATTGGTACCGCCCACTGATCTGCCAATCTCTCCTATAACATATGAATACGCCCTCTCGCATGGAGGACTCCGTCTCTAGTCTTGTTTCTCGTGACTCATGACCGCTAACAATCTTCTTGTCTCATTCACCTGCGTTTGGAGCTGCTGAACCAAACGCTGCAGCCGATCCCTCTCTGCTGTAATCACAGCTATGTCAGGGCGATCGCGTACACCTCGCAACTCTGCTACCCACCATAACCTATAGGCCTCTGTCATTCCTGCATCCATTACACTGCGATCGGCTGCTATCTCCTCGGGCCCTTCTGGAGGTGTTGGCCGGGGAGGTGAGAATGCTGCCTCGGCATCGATCCTCATATATGGTCTATAAGCCTGTGGTATGTCCTGCACAAATCCAAATTGTCGCCGCACGCGATCTATAGGAATCCTCTCATATTCACCTGGCCTGTGCCCCGCGATCCACCTCAATCGCTCTACACCTCTCAACTCCTCAGCTATGTTCTCGGTTACCATATAGTTCCCGTAGGGCCTCCAACAGATATCCGCAACCGTCACCCTCTCCCATACCTGCCTGTAATACTCAATGTCACCCGGCACGGCCTGAGATCTTGCCTCTTGTTCATGCGGACCCATAAATCGAATCCCAACCTCTGGTACTCCGGTCTCTCCTGCCTGGATGGATCGGCCTATTGGTCGCACACAAACAATGTGCTCATAGGCCCAACAGTGTAATAAGTATGAGCAATCCAACGTTGTCCTGTGATTTCGCCTACAAGCCCATAAACCCCTGTATAGCTCCGCCAAATATGCAGGTGCCCATGCAAAAGTCACATTCCTTTCTATCATCTCCCAAATAACACCCATCAATGCCTTTGGAAATCTTCCCCCTTCTGCCCTCGGTAACGCATAATACCCTACCGCTATCAATAAAATCACTGCTAACCTTGTCTCCTCAGGGTGTGCTGCATACATTACCCCATATGTGAATGACAAACCTCGCTGTGTTAAGTCTCGTGCATATGGTGTTTCACTCGGAAATGCTTCGTTCCTTATAGAAGCAGAGATAAGGTTAGGGTTAGGAGGAATACTGTAGAATGTCGAGATGATGTGCGCGTGCATCGTAGAGAAAGATCAGCCGATGCGAAGAACTCCTTTTTGTCTTGGAAGGACTACTGCAAATAAGAACACAAGACCACAAGATTTTGATTAGATAATAAATGAGGGCGCCTTGGGCGGGAAGTATGAAACTTCCTTTCGAAGGTGGTCAGTTCCCCTGCTAATATGAATTAACACAAAATACTGTAGAGTACTAATTAAATTGTTTCGTGGAACTGGGTAGGGAAAAGGCTGTTTTTCTTGGTTTTGATCAAAGGAACCGATGCCGGTTATCTATAACCGATGGCGGTCACTGATAACCGATACCGGTTGGTTCTAGGATCTTCTGGGCTGGTTGTGGTGTTTGTAATGGCTGGTTTTTGGATAGTATTGAGAAATGGGATGGTTAGAAGCTAAGGAATGATGGTTAGAGGCAATGGTACGTTAGATAATGGGTTCAGGAACGGATTTGGGAAGATTACAATTCCAAAAGCACAAGAAATGTTATAATGGAGGACATGCAAGATATAACTTACTGGTTTTTTTGATGAAGGTGCAAGTTGATCTCCTTTGCTGCCAACTCTTCTGGTTTCTTTACTCGTCTCTGCTTGGTCGAGTGAAGTTACGACTCTCCTTTGATTAAAAATCCTTTGATCTCCAAAAATGAAATTCCGATCCGTTGTTTTGGTTTGGGAAGCCCATTTACAGGGAACCGATGGCGGTTGCGTAACCGACGGCGGTCGAGTAGGAACCGGCATCGGTTAGGAAAAAGTAGGCTATTTTTAGTAAAATAGCCCACCTTCCCTGCTTTTCTCCCGAGAGATCAGTTGCGGGCTTGGTCAAGTGGCTAGAAGGTCGGCTTTGGGTGCGAGTAAGGAGGCTTTAGTTATAGATGTGAGTCAGACCAAGTCATGGGTCCTAATTAGGTTAGTTTTAGGGTTAGGGCTAGGTCATGGTGAGGTGGCCAAGTGAGGTGGTAGGTAAGGTGATGTGGATTTATCAATTACAAGGTAATTAATAAATAATTGTGTAAGGTTTAGGTAATGAGGTTAGGTTGCGAAATGAGATGCGGGTCACAAGGGGTCGTAAGACACAATTTTGGTGTCTACATATGGACCAAACACTTGTTATCGCTGCCCGCCCCGCGCTAGGTAGTGCCTGATATACTGGTTCTCCTGTAATAGGGAGTCTCAAAATATGGAACACATCTTCCAAAGTTACTGTCATTTCACCTGTTGGCAGATAGAAGGTATTTGTCTCAAGATTCCATCTCTCAATCAGCGCCTGTAACATACCATGGTTACGTGTGATTCGTGAATAATATCGGATCCCACTTAACCCCAAACGATTTATCAACATCCATTCCGCTGGTGTTACATCCGCTCGGATTCGCGACAACAGCGCTGGCACACTATCATTCATCCTCAACCCTGCCTCTGCCTGCATACACCAAAACAACAAACAACCATTCAATCTATCAGGGTTTTTTCAAACATTCTCGGAAATTCCATCGAATAGGTATCGGTTATACATAACCAAACATCGGTTCACTAACCGATACCGGTTCTACATAACCGCTACCGGTCTCACATCAATTACATACATCTTGCCTAAAAAAAAAAAAAAAAAAAAAAACAACCACCTACGACAATAAATTGATCGTTTATTCCTTTCTATATACATGGAGACATACCCAAAACCCCGACTTACCTACCCCATAACACTCACCTCATCTATACCCCTAGCTATCATGTTTTCTTTCTCATATCTAACAACCTACTCTACCCCATCTTATTCACAAACCATGCAGAAATCAAATCACAACCACACTTTGTTTACCTCGGGGTTGCGGTAGCAGAGTTGAGCCCCTGTCTTCCCTCTTGTCCCTGCCTGCTGGATGTTTCTCCTCGTCCTGCCATTATCACCACCTTTTTCAAACCTGCCTTGCTATCTTCTGAATCTCAGATCACAATTCACTTTTCTTGTCTCTTCTCTCCTTATCACTCAGATCTCTCATGCAAAAACCTGTCTCAGTCGTCAAAACGCGTCGCGTTCGCGCTTTTAACCTCTTGCATGGCTCTAAAATTAAAACTTAAGTTGCCACCCTAGCTTTTTTATTTTTAGAAAAGCCCATACCTAAATAACCGGTATCGGTTACTTAACCGATATCGGTCTATCAGATACCGATATCGGTTCCTTAACCGATATCGGTTACACACCTATCTTTTCTCAACAGCGTTCTTTTCTTCATTTCTCACCTAAATTTTTGTCGCGCCCGCCTCTTTTCCTGCATAAACAACACAATTTACCACATTTTGTTCATCCACCACATATAACATTACATTTTCATTAAACATCATTTATTTTATACAAATACACAAACCATCAACTACGGATATCAAGAAACTATCAATCTATACATCATTTGGATCCAACTCATCAGTTACATATATCACAATGTCACAAAACCACCAATTCATCACATAACCTGACATTCATATATACGTACAAACAAACAAAAACATCAGCATCATCCATCTATCAACATGTCAATTAAACTCATCACACATTCTATATATTACCAGCCATTAACCACATATTTCAACACATTTTGAACACTGCATGTGGATCAAAACATCGTCTCTATATATATACAAATTTTCAAAAATACAATGTGCCCTACATCGGGGCCTCTGTGATCTCATAACATACCAAAGCCGGCACGCAGGCCGCAATACCTACCAAAAATCTCGACTCGGCTCGCAGGCCGGTCTCTCATATCAAAAATATACTCGGCTCGCAGGCCGGTATCAAATATACAACCCGTACTCGGCTCGCAGGCCGGTATATAATAAATAAATGAATCAAAACAATGAATAAGTGTAGGCACGCAGGCCTCTATCAATACAACCGGTTCGCAGACCGGTGCCCATGTCCCTATACAAAACCATGTCGGGGATCTATCAGCTCTCCCCACCGCCCTCGGCACCTCTCCCCACTGGTCCCTGTGGTGCCTCTCGCCTCCTGCCCGTCACGGACACGCCAGCTGTGGCTGCCCCTCCCTGAGATCTCTGGCTGTGCGAGGTCTCTGCCCTATGCGCTGCATACGCCTGATACTCGACTCCGGTACTATCAAGAATATCCTGATAATATCGGGCCTCTGCTCTAACCTCCATATAGCGATCTCGCGCCACTTTGAAGGAGCTGGGGCTGGTCCTGGCACCCAACACCAATACCCCGAGCACGTGCACACTGGCCGCACTCCGTGGTCGTGGTGGTGGTGGTGCTTTACCTGCACTGTCACACTGCACTGTGGCCGTGGTGGTATCGGGGTTGTGGTGTCTTCTTCTTTGGTATGGTTCATTTTGTGCTTGTATCTGAAATTTGTGGTCATGTCTTGCAACTGGCCGCCATTTTTGTGCCTATACTGCACTGTGGCTGTACTACCTGGTGGTGGTGCTGCCGTGCTCAGTACCGAGCACAGGCTAGCTGCCCCGTAAGACCCCTATCTCGTACTGCGCAGCAGCTTAGCTACCCTGTAAGAGCTGACCCCTAGTTTGATCTCTCTCTTTGTAACCGCACCACCCAAACACCATCTACCCACCCAAACACCACCCTAAGACCATTTTTCACCTATTTTTACCCATCTACCCACCCAAACACCCCCAAATTTTACACACCTAGCCGCCTTACCCTATCTTACCTATCTACCCTCTCTCTTTTTCAAATTACGTCTATTTACTCCTCATTTCCTAAAACAACTAAATTCCTACCCAAACCCCCAATCTCACTTAATACAACCAAATGCATAAAATAAAGAGTTTAGAACCTACCGGTACGACGACACGTCGTCGTGGTGGGATGGGTGGTGGTGGTCCAGCTGGTCCAGCCCCTCCAGCTCCTCCTGCCTGTGCCATGGCTCCAATCCTGATCTGCTGGGTCCCCGGCCAATCACCTGCTGCCTCCTCCTCAATCGGGCCCACTATCAACTCTCTCCGCCAATCAAATAGCTCCACCTCACTCAATACCCCTCCAAATCAACTCTCCACGTCAGACAAGTCAATTTGGATTGCAAATAACAAAAGTGACAATGACAGGCCGTATTTTTCTTTTTATAGGTTTTTCGACCTTAACCGATGTCGGTTTCTTTTTTGCCCTAAGAAACCGGTATCGGTCCCTTAACCGATATCGGTCACGCAGAATCGACATCGGTTTGATACCCAACTTTCACCCCATTCTTTGCCGTTCTTTACTCCTTGCCTCTTTTTCACCAATATCGCCTCGTCCACCGTTCTTTTGCACACCATTTGTTCTTTGGTCCGGCTGACCTAAGGCCTCCACCTACCTATTCGGCCCGACTCCAAGGACTCAACCTACCTATTTGGCCCGACCCAAGGCCTCCACCTACCTATTTGGCCCGACCCAAGGCCTCACCCTACCAATTGGCCCGACCCAAGGCCTCACCCTACCAATTGGCCCGACCCAAGGCCTCAACCTACCTATTTGGCCCGACCCAAGGCCTCAACCTACCAATTGGCCCGACCCAAGGCCTCAACCTACTAATTGGCCGACCCAAGGCCTCAACCGGCCTACCAATTGGCCCGACCTAAGGCCTCCACCTACCTATTCGGCCCGACCCAAGGCCTCCACCTACCTATTTGGCCCGACCCAAGGCCTCCACCTACCTATTCGGCCCGACCCAAGGCCTCAACCTACCAATTGGCCCGACCTAAGGCCTCCACCTACCTATTCGGCCCGACCCAAGGCCTCAACCTACCAATTGGCCCGACCTAAGGCCTCCACCTACCTATTCGGCCCGACCCAAGGCCTCAACCTACCAATTGGCCCGACCTAAGGCCTCAACCTACCAATTGGCCCAACCCAAGGCCTCAACCTACCAATTGGCCCGACCCAAGGCCTCAACCTACCCATTGGCCCGACCTAAGGCCTCCACCTACCTATTCGGCCAGACCCAAGGCCTCAACCTACCTATTCGGCCCGACCCAAGGCCGCCACCCAACAACTTGGCCCAACCCACGACCGTACCACTTCCATACCTTACCCAAAACCAACACCATACACTTTATCCACCCATCCGGTCATTTTGGTTCAATCGAGCTCACCTGTTCGTGTTTTAGCATGATTAGGGTCCTTGACTTGATCTGTCGACCAACTTTGCCTAGACCTAGACCGTGACGTTTATCTCAACCAAACCAACCATTTTGTCTTGCCGAACATGCCTAAACGCTCCTCTGTACCTTACCGTTATATACCTTGGAGCTACTTTCTATGCCTTGGATACCGGGATTATATCACCCTTGTTTGGATAAACTATCGACCTTTGCCTATACATCATTTGGTTTGCTCGCCAAATCATATACCCTAGTAAATCTTGTTGCATTTCAACATGCGTCTGCTTCCTTGGACCTTCCCTACCACCTTACCATCCTCTCTACAACATGTACCCTTTATCAACCCTATCCCTGATTTCCCGTTCACTCCATCGGTGATAGATTTGAGGGGGATTACCTATATCCTTAACATGAGAAACCACTTCATATTATTGTTCGCGCAGCTTTAACAAAACAAGCTACACGACAATAAGGGGCTAATGTAGACACCAAATTTGTGTCTTACGACCCCTTGTGACCCGCATCCCATTTCGCAACCTAACCTCATTACCTAAACCTTACACAATTATTTATTAATTACCTCATAATTGATAAATCCACATCGCCTTACCCGCCACCTCACTTGGCCACCTCACCATGACCTAGCCCTAACCTAAACTAACCTAATTAGGACTCATGACTTGGTCTAGACTCACATCCATAACTAATGCCTCCTTACTCGCACCCAAAGCCGACCTTCTAGCCACTTGACCAAGCCCGCCCGATCCCTCGGGAGAAAAACTTGGGGAAGGTGGGCTATTTTACTAAAAATAGCCTACTTTTTCCTAACCGATGCCGGTTCTTATTCGACCGCCGCCGCGGTTACGCAACCGCCATTGGTTCCTGTAAATGGGCTCCCCAAACCAAAACAACGGATCGGAATTTCATTTTGGAGATCGGTCGAAGGATTTCGGATCAACAGAGGCATTGCGGCGAGGAACGTAGAGTCGAGATCTTCATTTTGACAGAGCGAGACGAGTGGAAATACGGAAGTGTTTACAACCAAGGAGATCAACCCGCATCTTCGTCAAAATCGATAAGTCACGTCTTGCATGTCCTTCGGTATAACATTTCTTATGCTTCTTGGATCTCAGTGCTCCTAAATCCATTTCTGAATCCATTATCCAACGTACCATTGCCTCTAACTGTCATTCTTTTGCTTCTAACCATCCCATTTCCTAATACTATCCAAAAACCAGCCATTACAAACACCACAACCAGCCCAGAAGATCCTAGAACCCACCGGTATCGGTTATCAGTAACCGGCATCGGTTATAGGTAACCGGCATCGGTTCCTTTGATCAAAAACCAGGAAAAACAGCCTTTCCCCTACCCAGTTCAGCCAAGCAATTTAATTGATATTTTACAGTCTTTTGTGTTAATTCACGTTAGCAGGGAAACTGACCACCTTCGAAAGGAAGTTTTACATTTCCTGGGCCCAAGGCAGTTTCCTCATTTATTGTTTAATCAAATCTTGTGGTCTTGTGTTCTTATTTGCAGGTAGTCCTTCCCAGACAAAAAGGAGTTCTCCGCAGTCAACCTGATCTTTCTCTACGGTACGCGCACATCATCTCGACATTCTACAGGTATTCCTCCTAACCCTAACCTTATCTGTTTCTAAAAGGAACGAAGCATTTCCGAGTGAAACACAAGGAGCGGTTGAGTTCGTCATATACCAACATTTTTGTATCAGCATATTTACTTTGGTGGATGGCACCAAGAGTCCTTGGTGTAAGTTTCCTTTCTCCTTCACAATGTAATACTTCCAAGTCGAGGTCAATCGATTCAAAGAGGTGAAGAAACTCAAGTTTTATCTAAGTGTAGTAGATCAAGATTACCGTGAGCTACGCAGGAGTTAATATACCCCAAGAAGCGTGCCTATGTGGAGAAGTATGTCTCCCATGATGTGCACATGTTAAGACTAATAACATTTCCTGTTGCTAAGGAGGACAACAACAAGGGTATATTTATGCCTAAGGCCTAAGTATGAAAAAATTTCTTATATTGAAGATGATGTCTCCATTCCTGAAGACCCCACCATGAGGAAAAATTTTGTGCGAGGAGAAGAGAAAGAGGGAAGAGGCTCTGAGAAAAAGGAATCAAACACGTAAAAAGTACAAACAGGTTAGGGCATAGGAGTCGGCATGGGCACAAGTACTTATGTCTTCCGAAAGAGGTCTCCCATTATAAAATAGTCTCCGAAAAGGAATAAAAAAAAGATTCACTCGAGAAAGAAGAAAGAGAGAAGTATCTCGAATTGGAGTCACCAAGAAGTAAGGAAGAAGCATAGGGTGACAAAAGGGTTGGACTCTGAGAAACAAAAAGCATGAAGGCCGAAAGGGTGATGAAGATGATGAAGAGTGCATTTGTGAGGCTAATAATCATCTATATACGATCTACATGAGTAGGAGGAAGAAGGAAATGAAGAGGGGGATGATAACGAGGAAGGCACTCATGAAAATGGGGGAGTGAGGAAGTAAACATGAAAGATCGAAGATCCCGACCATGACGCAAGAAATATGGATAACACTTGTAGAGAGGGATGTGGTAGGTATTATCCAATAGGTTGGTCGAGCACAAAGTAGAGAAAAACACTTGAAGAAGTGATGAAGGAGATGAGGAGAGTGCAAGTGTAGGAAAGGAGTATGAGATCATGTGTGGAGACCCTAACTTATAAATAAGCTTCTCAACGACATCACGCACATGTGGAAAGGGCACAATAGTGGCGTAAGAATATGAGATGACTTATATTAATGATCCAAGAAAGGTATTGTGTGCATGCTTCCAAAGTACCATGCACACCAACTAACTCCTTTTTGTTCTTATTTTTATGAAGAGGGTGTGTACCGTGAACATAAGAAAATTCTATCCTCGGGATTTTGAGTCCCACGTTGATGAACCCAAGTTCGAGGTAAAAAGAGATACATCGATGAAGATACTAGATGCCAAGGAGTAAATCCATCTTTAAATGCTTAGCAACTATCGATGAGCAATTTTACAATGCACTCAATAAGGTATCGGTAGAGGTGGAAGAAAGACTCTTTAGGTAGAAATGACAGAATATGGGTCTTGGAGGAAGAGCTTGAGAAAAACAATAAGGAGATCATTGAGCAAGACAATGAGATAAAACAAAAGGAATTGATCGTGTGCATTTGAGGTGTGATCTAAGAGGGATGAAAAGGAAAAGGTACATGAAGTCCACAAGAAGATAGAGGCCATTTCAGATTCCATTATCTTGAAACACCCGACTTGGCCCTACGCCACGAGAAGAAATATGAGCCAACCATGCACTTCTGGAAGACTTGACATGTATCCTCACCATGGAAAAGTGGTTATTCGCATTAGAGTCAACATAGAAGGTAATGGCATGCCATAAGGAGGAAGAAAATATGAATATTGGGGAGACAAAAATGGTACTCTAAGATCCTTTCCGTAGTAAAATACCACACAAATGGTCAAAGTTTTGTATGATAACTATGCAAAAGAGACAAGGTAATAAGCAACCATATTGGTTACTACACATGAGGTAGAAAAATTTTTTTGGGAAAATCACAAAGGGAATAATGCGAAGCATGATAATATCCTAGTTGAGAAGAAGTTGGAAGAAATCGAAAGATTCTATTAAGAATAGCTAAAGGAACTATAACCCCAAGTCACTCACAAGGTGGATGCGCTAGAGACGATCTTAGGCTAAGCAAAGGCGGAAGGGTGATACGCTAAAAGCTAAGAGTATTGATGGGTGATGATGCCTCGGGAGAAGATCACGCATCCATAAAGAAGGGGTTCCCACCTTACATTACCACATTTGTGAGAGAATTTTGGAGAAAATTGGTGGTTATCTTACCAACGATCTGACCTGTAAATATTCATTACATGCACTTGAATTTAGAAGAAAACAAATCTACATAACAACAAGACCAAATAGCATTTAATGAGCACAAAGTACCACTAAACTCCTTAGTCAAAAAAGGCTAAAATTCCTTCTTCCTTTATTGAAGCTCAAGCAGAAATTGTACATAACATAGAAATGGAAGACATTTTAGAGTAGGGAAAATGGAAGAAATTTTCTATCTCTTTTCTCTCTTCACAAGGATATCTCTCTCATGAATTCACAAAAAATAGCTCCAAAATCTAAGAAGTCTAAGAAGTCATCTAAGAAGAAAAGTTCAAATGAGGAGCTTGTTACAATTTATAGAAGAGAAGGCAACTCTTCATCTTCCCGGTGACTTTTCAAATACTTTAATTTGACTTTAGACTATTCATATTCCACTTAAATATTTAAGTCCCTTTTATAAAATCAAGGTGACTTAAATTTTACATTATGTTTCTAAAGTCACTTAAAGTTATATTAAAAAGTGCAAACCTCAACAAAAAAATATAACATTGATGAGAGAGAGCGTTGGGTGAGAGAGAGAGAGAGAGAGAGAGAAAGAAGAGAAGAAGAAGAAGAGAGAGAAAGGAAGAATTATGTAGAAGAATGAGCCACTGGAAGTGGATTTGATCTCACTTCTGACTGGTTTCCACCTCATGCTCCTGAGAAGGCCTCTTTATCCCTCCAAGCTCCTTTTTGAAATGAGCTACTGTAGGTTCCACTTTTTGGCATGAGGAATGAATGCAGCTCAAGGTATCTATCCATCCATCAACCACATTGTTGATGTCTTTGCACTTCCCGAACCATGATGAATGTTTCTCTATGATAAGTGCAATAGAGGCCCAAATCTCTGAGAGGAATTCAAGGGTACCCTTAGTGAAGGAAAATGGATTTCCTACCTCTTTCTTGACATATTCTTCAAATGGACCAATCAACTCATCAACAGTTGTGTCCTCACCCATTATAGGTACTCCAAGTTTATGAGTTTTTTCCAATTTATACTATCCTACAATTTGTATGCTTGTTCCTCTTTTTCCTCCAGCTCTGTGATGGCCCGATTGATTTCCTCAAACCTTATTCCAAGGCCCTCACCCCCACATACATGACAAGTCTTTGAAGGAGTTTCAAAAATATTCTTCTGTCGATCAACTCCTAATGATGAGTGTTTCTCATTTCATCTACTACTAGACCCAAAGGTTCCCAATAGTCCCTTTCTTTCTCCAAGTCCTCCTTGAGTTCTCGTGTCCTATTTTTTGTCACACACATGTAAGAAAAGATTTTGACCACTTCTTGGAGCACTGACTTCCCTTTTTTAGAAATTGAGTTGATCCATTCATTATTCACTCCCCTACATTGTGAACTCATGTGTCCTCCTGATGGATCTATGGATTAAAGCTACGATGGGCACAACTTCCTCAATGGGGATTTTCATGGCATTGGGATCAACTAGATGTTGCACATAGAATGAAAGAGTTCATACTTCTCTTTAGTTCATCAATCTTCTTCTTATACTCCTTATTCCTCACCACCATGTGAGTGGAAGATTGTTGATACATGTGCAAATCCCCTTCATGAGTTTTTGGTCCTAGTTGGATTGTTCTCATCTCATAGTTCATCATGGTGTCATCTCATCCACTGGCTTGATTACCTTTTGGTTGAGCTACTTCAATGTATTGATTACCCATTTCCCCACTGTAGAACCATGAGGCCATATGTGTGAGATTTCTTGATATTTTTTTCTTTATCCAATGAGACAATCGTTGATAGATCAGGGGTTGCCACTTGTTGCATAGTGTGGGTGTCAGGGAAAATTTTTCTACATCAAGGAAACATCTCATGGATTTGGGCTCAATGATAGGTGCACCAACCATTCCCTTCTAGAGGAGGAGGAAAATCTTGAATGAGAGAGGTATGGGTGTCAACAAGAGGTGAGACCTCCTGTGGTGGCTCAAAGACTGGGTCTTGAACCATGTGTTCTTCATCCACTTGTGTTTTACCACTTGGATTTTCTTCCTACATTTCTGTGATCAAGTCATTCTCTCTCAAGTGATGTAAATGAGTCTTCTTCTACCCTAGATTTCTTTGGCATCTTCTCGTGAGGAGAAGCTTCCAACTCTGTGGCCTTCCTTTTGAACTTTCTCTAGAGTGTTTAGAACTAGAAGTCACCTCTATGAATTTTGAAGATGACTGATGGGAGGCTTGCTTTTGACTTGGAGGAATTCCTCATGATTGGATGATCATGGTTCTCTTCTTTTGAAACCAATTTCTCATTCTCCTTACCACTTTCTCAGTCCCTCCTTTATATCCCCTGATTCATGAACATACCAGTTGATTGGAGGCAAAGGGGACATCTTGACTACCACATACTCAGGATCATACATCTCTATCCCATCATCATGCAAAATATCTTCATACCAAGAGAACTTGAATTTCTTCATCTCACGATTGTCATCCTCATATGGTCCTTTTCACGCACTTCAAATTCATCAAGCACAATTGGCCCAAGTAGTCCTCGACTTGTGGCTCATGTTGTAATTATGGGATGTAGAAAGAGTTGGGATCTTCTCGATGTCAAAATTAGGCCTGGAAATGTAGGAATGCAAAGTCAAATGAGTGAAAGTGGCCTCTAGATGAGATGCATCATTTGAGCTCTTGCACGTGAATACCCTAAGAGAGAGATAGGAAATGAAATCAACTTCTTCCTCCTACTCCTAAGCCTATTATTCACTTGAATGATCTTCTCTGTAGAGCTCGAACAATACAATTTGGTCACTAAGGTACTTGGGAAGCCTTAGGGCTTGGCTTGGTCAAAAGCCAAACAACTCGTAGGTAGGAGAAGGTCGAGAATTGTATGAAATAAGAGCCATATTTTTAATCAAGGATGCCACTTTGTGTGACATCCTAGCTTCCAAATCCCCTTCTAAGATTCAAACCACATACATTGTGAATGCATCATTCATGTGAGTGAAATTCTATGGATTTCCTCCATTACCAATTGTGGAAGCTTTCGAAATGCAGGCACCTTGGCAACATAATTTTGTGTGAGAGCCAATCCTTTGAATGATCTTGAGCTAGTGAGGAGATAGACCAAGTAAGAATTCATGTGGAAACTTCTTCATCATGGGTACCTGGAGTAGTTGTAGATGGAGATTATCGTTGATGATCTACCCCCAATCAATTCTCTTCTTTCCTTTTATCAATGTCAAGATGAAAAGGCCCATCTAGTCTTGGAAGTCTCTTGTGCTTGCTTCACCCATAACTCTACTGAGGAGAGTGATGGCATCTGAATATCCTTCTCAAAACTCACACCTTGGAAGGTTCTTGGGCATCCTTGAGGGATTTCTTCCCTATTTTCAACCATGAACCAAGTGTAACCCCTTGCACATAGGCATCCATCATTTCCCAATCATGCAAGGCCCTGTCCTTTGAGATGATGACCATGTTGGGTGATGTAGGTATCTATAGAGAAAGTGAGATGGTTCTAGGGCTAATGACCACCATCGTTGTTCCATTTTCAGCTCGGATGGTTTGTGTTTTGGGCTCATAGTGGTGAGAGAAGGCTAGGACCAACTCAAACTTTTTCATGACAGACACTGGGTGTCTGTGGCAATGAACAAGCCACTTGTGAATATATGATCTTCAATCTTCTTTTTTTGGTCTTTGGTTGCCATGTGAGTTCTAAGGTCATTCAGGTCCATGTACAAGACATCATCTATCTTCTATCTCATACTCACAGGTGAAGGGTTGTGCAGCTTTTGTCCCATCCACTTCATGCTTCATGTTTTCCTTAGAAAGAGCAACTTACTATTTTTAGTAAGTATGAAAAAAAACTCCCTCGAACCTCAACTGGATGTTGTGACTCTGATTTCCTCTTCTCCTGCATTTCTCTCACCTTCTGGATCAACTTTCTATTTTTGGAAGGTGCTCATGGGACCACTTACTATTTTTAGTAAGTTCCAAAATTGGACCAAAATGCCCATTCTGGTGAATTCTCAGTTGCAGTGCATCTTCAATGTCTCTGTCTCCTTCGCAAGTTCTTTATTGATGACTTTCCCAAAATAGTAGTCCCTATGTAGAAGACCTACTATTTTTAGAAAGTGGGCTTTTTGGAGGTTGGATTGATGTGGAAAAATTTTTTGATATGGTTTTTTTCCCAATATCACCCCTCTGAAATTTTAGACCTACCCGCTCAATAGTTTAGGAGATTTTAAACTTTTAATTTTTGACCTAGTAGTGCTTTCTGGACATGACAACCATTAATGGACCTCAAAAATTAGGTCTAGTTTTCTCCTCTATTTTCATGATGAAATTTATATTTTTTATATGGTTTTTTTTTTCTTGTGCTTCTCGGTGAAATCTTGTTTTGATCCGATTGTTGGTTTGATGGGAAATCAAACTTTTTTCTTCGTTGGGCTGGAAAGAAGATTTCTTCATTGTGAATTTTTATGGCATGAGAGGAGGGTCTAAAGGTATTTTTTGATGGTTTTGGATAGAGGAATGAAAAAAAAAAAATGGTTTTCAATCCATGCATCTGTTTGCAAGATTTCTTCAAATTTGATTTCACGACAATGGGGATTTTCTATTTTTTTCTTCTTTGTTCTTCATTTCTTCTCCTTAGCTTGATGAAATATTCTTTGAGACCTACATATCACCATGGAAAGAGGATTTATTTACTTTGGTGGATTGGTTTGAGCTTTGGAAATGGTGGAGTGGTGGTAGGAAGTTGCAGAGGAGTTTGCAGAGATATGGTTGTGCATGAATGTTAGAATGTTAGAAGTTAGAAAGGAAGAAAAGGTGGGATTTTTAATTTGAAAAAAAAATGAGAAGGGATGGGGAAAATTTTCATGTCCCTGACATCCCTCACCTCAAAGGGACATGAGGGACATAAAATTCCATGGTGAGCAAGGTGATGACATGTGGCGGAGATCCGACGATAGGGAATGAAGGCTAAAAATAGCTTTAAAGCACTGAGGGGCTGGAAGCTGGTCACATGGGTGACCAAAAGTCTCCTTAGGGGTTGGGAAAATTTTTTCCATGTTTGATGTCCCTGACCTCAAGGGACATGAGGGACATCAAATTCCATGGTGCTCCAGGTGATGACACGTGGCAGATGATCGACGGTTGAGGCTTTGAGCTCCCGCAAGCACCTGGGGCTGAACTGGTGATCTCTGGAGGTCGCATGAGGGTCAGAGGTCATATGGGGGAGGAAATTTTTCCATGTGTTATTTCCCTAACCTTGAGGGATGTGAGGGACAAAAAATCCCACCAAGGCTCCTGGAGCTGACACGTGTCCTCCCAAAATTTGACTAACTCCCGAACTCGCTCCAAGAGGGCAACTTGAAATGATGATAACTTGAGCTCCTCGATGGAATTTTTTGATGAAATTTTATATGATATTGACTGAAATATCCTTTTAAATTATAAATCCAATGGTGGGGGTATTATGTCTTTATTCTTCCATTTGATCCCTAAAAAAGTGGATTTTTGATTTGGTACTCCACATGTGCATGAGAAAAACTTATTTCAAACCCATGCATGCCAAAAAGTGTTGAGAAAAAATAATTTCACCATATTGTAGGGCTTGGAATTCCCTTTCCGATGATGATTTTTTTTTCTCCTAACTCCATCCAGAGCTCCCGGAAATCACCTTGGAAGCTCAATGGTTGTTTTGGCATGTGCACTACCTAGGCCTGTGAACCCTAATTTTGGTGAAACTGCCCCAAACTTCTCCAAATATCCTTCCAAATCTTCCTGAATCACTTCCATGATGTCCCAAGGCCTTTGAATCACCTCCATGTCTAGTTTGGATTTTTTCTCCACTCCATGGGGTTGCTCCAGTCCTAGGAAGGCCAGTGATAGCCCTTCCCACAACTTGCCTAAAGCTTGCAATTTTTAATGAACTCCTAAAATCACCTAGGGGGTTGATTTGAATTTCCTAAATCACCTAGGGAATGAATTAACACAAATTGGGAGGTTACTTGGACTGACTGGGTAGACCCGAGGTGCCTTGGAATGATAAAACATGAAAAAATTGGTATAGGGGTATAGTTGTCATGCTCGAAATTGTCAATTTCCTTGTTGCACATTTGCAAGACAACAATTGGCTCTAGCTTGGGGACATGATGGATGAATGAGTGTAGTGAAGACATGACATGGGGAATCTAGAATCTCAACTTTAGACCATATGATCATTGACCAATGCCTTATCCATTGGGCCCTACAGAGAGTCATGTACAATTTACAAGAGAGGAAGATAATGAAGAAGAAACAAACACACACACACACAAAACAATGGAAAAAAACACATGAAAAAAGAAGGGAAACACACACAACAAAAGGGAAACACACCTAGAAATCACCTATGGTACAAGGGGGGGAAACCACTTTCACTGATGATACAATTTAGGTATTTCCCACTACTATGAGGAAATTCCAGTGGCATTCCATCCAAATATGAGAGTAGAAAAACATTCTCACCGCAAGCTTCATGAACCTGGAATGGGCCAAGCCATAATGAATCAAAATTTCCATGGCTTCCTTTTGGTTCCCTTCTCTTGTCCCATAGTAGGATGAGGTCTCCAACTTTGAATTCTCTCATTTTGGCTTTCTTGTCGAAGATCTTCTTTACTTTCAATTGGTGCTCCTTGATATGGTCCACCACTCGGAGTCTATTTTCTTCTAGCTTCTCAAGAAAGAGGATCCTCTTGTCAATGGAATCCTTGTACTATTTCCATCTTCTATTCCCTGAGAGCAACTTGAGAGTTGGCATCTCAACCATGATGGGAATTTCTTCTTTGACTCCATACAATAGTTGGAATGGTGACATACCTATTGCCTTCTTGGGAGTGATCTATCCACCCATAATGCATCATACAACTTTTTGTGCCAATTCCTTTGGTTTTCATCCATGAGCTTATGGAAAATGGTCATGATGTTCTTGTTGCTTGATTTGATTCCTATCCATTTCCTTATGGATAGTAGTATGATGAATGAGACAAGGAGATATATAGCCATAAAAAACTCAGTCAACTCCCTTGAAGAGAAATAGGTAGCATTATCTACTACAATATTTTGTGGCACTCAAAATGTACTATGATATTCTCCTTGATGAAGTTGCATATTTTTGGTGTTGGCTTGCTTGGCTGGAATGGCTTCCACCCATTTTGTGAAGTAGTTTCTGTTTTGTGAGCACATAGGTGTGCCCCATGCTTGAGTGAGGATTCAAAACACCGATGAAATCTAGTCCCCACTGCTGAAATGGTTCTTCAATAACAACTGGCTGAGTGGTAGTGTTGCAAGTTGTGGTCTCAATGAATTGTTGACATGCTTCACATTTGGAAACCCATTCTTGAGTGTAAAAAGAGGGTGGGCCAATAATACCTTCCTCGGAGGATCTTGTGTGTAGTGACCATCACTAAGAAATGTCCACCACATGCTTGGTCATGGTATGCTTTAAGAAATTTTTCTTGTTGCTCTTTGTCTACACATTTGAGGAAGCATCCATCAAGACCTCTCTTGTAAAGTGTGTGGTTCTAGATTACAAACTTTTTTTCCTTCAGCTTGAGTGTTCTCCTTTTCTTATAATCAAGATGAGAAGGGAATTCTCCATAAGTTAGGTAATAGGAAATATCAACATACCACTCATCAGTAGTGGTTACAAAGAGAACATGTGGATTATTTTCAAAACAAAGTTGGGCAAAGCACAATTGTCTTCACCATGTTGAGCCTTGAGTGCTTCATCTTCAATGATCAACCTACACAAGCCATTTCCTCATACCAAATTGGAGGGCTGGATATCCAAATCATACTCTTGAATTTTTGCAACCCAGTTTCCTCTTTTAGCTCTAGGATCTTGTTGTGTCAAGATGGACTTGATTGCACTATCGGGTACCATCACCACAGTATGAGAGTTGAGTATGTAAAATCTGAAAATTTTTTATAGCCTTGACTATGGCATAGGCATGTTTCTCCAACTAGTTGTAGTTTAGTTCATGCTTCTTCAATGGGAAGCTCATGAAAGCAATGGGTGCCTCCACACCTTCATCATTCTTTTGGACTAGAATGAAGAGAGTGTGTGTTCGATGCATAACAATACATGATGAATTTTTTTTTCTTGAAATCTAGAGAGACATGAGAGTTGGGGCTTTGGAAATGGATTTCTTGATTTCTTCAAAAATTTTTTTCCTTCATTATTCCATTTGAATTTTAATTGAGGTTTCATCATGGTAGTGATGTGCTTTTCAATTCTGCAAACTCTGGAACAAAAGTGACAAAAAGGAAGTTTACCTTGCCAAAGAAAGAGTGGACTCCTTTCTTGCTTGTGGGTAGAGATAGTGCTTGAATGGCTCATACTCTCTTAGGATCAATGTGTGCTCCATGTTTGTTCACAATGTGCCCCAACAACTTGCCTTCCATGACTCCAAAAATGCACTTTTTGGGTTTAATGATATGCCATGTTTTCTACACCTTGCAAGTACTATTCCAAGTGATGGATATGGTCTTCCCTCTTTTTGAAAATACCATGAGATCATCAAGATATATGATGATGTAATGTTTTAAATATTTGAATGCCAAATCCATCACCCTTTGAAATGTAGCTCTGCATTGATTAGGCCAAAAGGCATTTTTTGTATGAAAAAGTGCCCCAAGGCATTGTGAAGGTTGTCTTGGTGTGATCCTCCTCTGCCACTTTGATTTGATTGTACCCTGAGAATCCATCAAGAAATGAAATCATTTCAGATCTAGTGATTTGCAAAATATGGTCCATGATAGGGAGAGGATAATTGTCTTTCAATGATGCCTGGTTCAAGTTGTGGAAATCTACACATATTCTTATTTCACCATTCTTCTTCCACACTAACACAATGTTGGCCACCCATGTTGAATGATGGATGGGAAAGATAATCCTTGCATTAAGCATCTTCATTACCTCCTCTTTGATGGTATCAACAATATTTGGGTTATATGGCCTTTTTTTTTTCTGAATGGCTTGGCCTCCTACTTCAAGGGAATCGAGTGATGCATTTCCTTTGGTTGGAAGGATTTGAGCTCATCATAAGAGTAGGCCAAAACATCAAATATTTCTTGAGTAATGAAACAAACCTTCTCTTCTCCTCAAGTGAAAAAACATTTTCCGATATTGACCATCCTTGGCTCCTCTGGGGTGCCGATGTTTTCCTTCTCAAAATCAGCTGGGCACCGAGAAGATTGTTTTTTTTCTCTTGAATGAATCTATCATGTTTGTCAAAGAGGTCCTCAGAGAAACTAGGCCTTTGGGAATCTTGTTTCCTTTCAATTTGATCACTCCTTCATCAATCCCTTCAATTCCTTCTTTCTCTTCTTTGGCTACCACTTCTCGTGTGGATTCTCACTTCCTTCAAAGAAGAGATTATTGAAATTGTCCCTTTGTTCTAAGAATGCCAAGATCTGATTATCATCATTGAAGACCTGCCAATGATTTGCATTATCTGGTACACTAGGCCCGAAACACCATCTCAATGGTTACTTTATCTTTTCCAAAAGAAGGATGAGGTGTTACTAGGGAAGATGACACTACAAGGGAATCAAATTTTTCATTCTTCTCTCTTGGGATAGACTCGATGGAAAATGCATCAAAAGACTCAATGCAGTCCCATACTTATTTCTATAATGTCGAGTCTTGGATTTTTCACCTGATATTGTTTTGGACTTGCTTTACTATCACTTCCACATCACCTTGGCATCTCATCTTCTTGATTCCCATATCTTCTGCCATGCCCATGCCTAAGAGGAGAGCTTCATACTCCACCATGTTATTTGTATTATCAAATTGTAGCTTGTAGGAAAATGGGTACAATTCACTAAAGAAGGAGAGTACAACACCACACCTGCTCCCGAACCTACACTAGAGTGACTACCATCAAATTCCATTATCCAAACTTGATCTTCTTCCTCCTCCATAAGAAGTGGAAAGTTCTCATATTTTTGATGTGAGGAAGTAATTTCCTATCCCATTGTCTTGAAATAGAATGTTTTCCTTTGGATCATCAGACTTTCATACCGTGTACTTCATCTTCCTCACTGGAAACAATTTCTTCATTTTCCCTTCACTGGGATAGTTATAGATGACCAATCCATTTTTATTTCTCCACCCAAATCTCTAAAAGCTTTGGCTCAGTAGCATCCCAAAGGATGTTGAATGTCTACCACTAGGATGGTGAGGAGCACCTTCTTATCTGGAAAATCAGCTAGTGCTACCTATGCATCTTTGATTCTTCCTACCAATGGAACTTGTTTGGATTCCATTTAAATAATAGGTGCCATTTTCCTGGGTCAAGGTGAGGCCTAGGAATTTTCAACTTTGATGGGCATCACATTATCTGAGGCTCAAAATCTATGATGTAATTATTTAGTTGGAAGCCTTTAATGAGGAGTGATAGGTAGAAAGGTTCAACCTTGTTGGTTTTGGAGGCACTGAGGGCTAGCATGTTTTGAGAAGGTGGTGTGGATGGTGTGGGGAGTAAGCCTTTGGAATTTGGACCATGAGGTTATAGGATTACCACCATGGACTACATCAATGAACCTATCAAATTGGGTAGGATGTGTTTTGTAGGTATTCTATTTTTGTGAGTTGGACTTTAGTTTTTCTTGCATGTTCCAAAAAGTCAAATGGGGTTATGGTGGGAAAGGAAGAGGTTTGAGAATGAAAAAATTTACATGGTGAAGGTTTTTCTACTTTGGGGTTGGATTTTCCTTCATGGGTGTAGTAATTGGCTTGGAAGGAGATGGGGATGTAGGTTTTGATGGAACCTTAGATTTTTTTGTAGAACAACATTTGAAGGAGAATTATTTTTAGCAATTTTTGAGCTGGGAGAAGGACTAGATGACTTACTTGGTATGGAAACATGATCCTTGCTAACCAGTGGGTCTAATTTTTCTTTAGCCGACTCCATTGAAGGTGGTAGTGGTGATCCTCTATTGATGATTTTATTTTGTGGAACCTCATAGAAGAATCTTCTTTCTTCTTCTTTTCCTTCACTGTAGCCATTGAGGATGGAGCACCTTTCTTGGACTGTGTGTGAGTGAAAACTATGCATGAGAAGCTTGGAGCTTCTTCATCATCATCATCTTCATCATCAACATACTCAATTAGGCCATTGTGTGTATCACCATCAACTTCCTCGACCTCAAGATAGTTTTTCATCATCACCCGCATTTTCTTCTTTAGGTTCTTCAATTTCCACTTCCTCCTCTAGTTCTTTGGTGTCACAAGGTGGCATTGATTGGTGGTGCTTTGAGAGAGTAAGCCAGTGAGGAGGTGGAGAAATCCTTGGTCTATTGGGAGGATTTGGCTTCCTTGGATTGTTCCGCATTGTGATCTGGGATAGTTGTTTCTTCAAGGAAACCAAGTCATTTTCCATTTTTTGGAACATTGGGTCCATGGTGACTGAGCCTAAATTCTAGCCTTTTTTCTTTCCATTTGGGCCTTTCACTTTACTAGACAGGATTAGATCATCATTGGTTTCTATCATGGAGTCTTGAGCTTCCCTCAATGTTCTTGGTTGGGTTCTTCTGAGGAAGAAACCTACTTCTGAAGGTAAGGCATTGATGAAGAATCTCTTCAAATTATTTTAGAAGGCACCACATCTTCAAGGAATTCTTCTTATCACCTGTTGTATATCTTGCTATGAAGTCTCTCATTGATTCGAAGATTTCTTCTTCATTTGCACCAATTGGACCAAGAGATCCTGAGCAGTCTTTTGTGGTCTTGAACCTATGTTTGAATGCACTTCTTATATCTTCCCAAATAGGTGATAGACCTCGGGGGTAGCATGTAGAACCATTCAAAATTTTTTCTTGAAGTGACTCCACAAAAAGATCCAGATGACACATCTTCGTGCTCAATGCCCAATACACCGCAAGAAAGTGGTGATAAATTGCTACATGTTCTTTGGGGAGTTGAGAACCATCCCCTCTGAATTTTGGAAAGTTTTTTCTTGAGCCTTTTGGTAGCTCGTGAAGTGGTTGAGAAAGGGTGAGTGGGCTGGTGTTTCCACCCCATGGTACATTAGGCCTACGGTCCTCATGATCATGATCCACCATTCCATTTTGGATTCTAGCTTCCAACCTCTCTAAGGATGCAGCTTCTTCTTACTCTTGCATCTACTTTGGCTTGAGCTCTTTCAATTTCTTCAATTTGAGCTCTTATTTCAGCTTCACTCTTGCTTCTCTTTCTCTAGCTTCTTTTGTGGTCTCTATGTCAGTGAAATATTCAAGATTCTCATTGATGTATGGGAACTCAATGTCCAATGGATTGAAAATGCTGGACTCCCAATGTGACCAGTTGTGTGATGAAGGAGACCTCTAAATTTGGAGCAACTCTTGTCTTCTTTGAAGTTCTTCAAAAGTAGGATTGGTTTTGTCCTCCTTGTCTTTGTTTCGGGTGTATCTTCTATCCACCAACTTGGAGATTTATGCTCTTCTCTATGGTGCTTGAATTTTTCTTTGTCTTTCAAATTCAGCAAGTGTGTTCTTCTTCAAGGTCGAGTATTCTTGTAGCGATGAAGTAATGGTTGACACTTTTCCTGTTATGCCAAATAGCCTCTCAAAAATGAAGCAATATCCTCTTGAATGTGGAAGAGTAATTTAGGTATTTCAACAGGAGGATTTCTAGAATAGCCATGGTTTTGTAGACATGAGGCTCGAGATAGCTATTCAAATTCATAAAATTTTTTTTTTTTTTTTTTTTTGAATTTTTTGATTTTTTTTTTTTTTTTTTGACCTTTTGGTCATATTCAAGTGTAGATGCTACTAAATCTACCCCCATGGTGGGTGCCAAAAACTATTGGAGAAAAAATTTTTAGGGAAAAATTGGTGGTTTTCTTGCCAATGCTCTAGGAGTCTAAGTCCCTCTACTTAACTAGTGAACTTATACATGTATGTGCATGTGAGTAAAAGTGAGTTTTATCTGGTGGCCTTTTTGGTCGAGGATCAACAGGGGCACTCCACTGACCTATGAAAAATCTTGCAGATATCTGTAAGGGAGGAATTTTCTAGGAAAGTGGGAAAGGGAGTGAGAAAGTTAGAAAAGAGAAACTAATGCTGCAAGTAGAAAATCAGAGACTTGCATACACTAGCCATAAAATTTCATTACATGCACTTGAATTTAGAAGAAAAAAAATCTACATAACAACAACAAGACCAAATAGCATTTAATGAGCACAAAGTACCACTAAAATCCTTAGTCAAAAAAGGCTAAAATTCCTTCTTCTTTTATTGAAGCTCAAGCAAAAAATTGTACATAACATAGAAATGGAAGACATTTTAGAGTAGGGAAAATGGAAGAAATTTGCTATCTCTTTGCTCTCTTCACAAGGATATCTCTCTCATGAATTCACAAAAATAGCTCCAAAATCTAAGAAGTCTAAGAATTCATCTAAGAAGAAGTTCAAATGAGGAGCTTGTTACAATTTATAGAAGAGAAAACAACTCTTCATCTTCCGGTGACTTTTCAAATACTTTAATCTGACTTTAGACTATTCATATTCCACTTAAATATTTAAGTCCCTTTTATAAAAGCAAGGTGACTTAAATTTTACATTATGTTTCTAAAGTCACTTAAAGTTATATTAAAAAGTGCAAACCTCAATGCAAAAATATAACATTGATGAGAGAGAGCATTGGGTGAGAGAGAGAGAGAGAGAGAGAGAGAAAGAAGAGGAAGAAGAAGAAGAGAGAAGAGAAAGGAAGAATTATGTAGAAGAATGAGCCATGCTATAATGGATTTGATCTCACTTCTGATGGTTTCCACCTCATGCTCCTGAGAAGGCCTCTTGTCCCTCCAAGCTCCTTGCTGAAATGAGTTTTGCAAGTTCCACTTTGTCGGCATGAGGAATGTGAATGCAACTCAAGGTATTTCTATCCATCCATCACCACACTATTGATGTCTTTGCACTTCCCAAACCATGATGAATGTTTCTTTGTGATAAGTGTAATAGAGGCCCGAATCTCTGAGAGGAAGTCAAGGGTACCCTTAGTGAAGGAAAATGGATTTCCTACCTCTTTCTTGACATATTCTTCAAATGGACCAATCAACTCATCAATAGTTGTGTCCTCGCCCATTATAAGTACTCCAAGTTTCTGAGTTTCCGATTTATACTATCCTACAATTTGTATGCTTGTTCCTCTTTTTCCTCTAGCTCTATGATGGCCCGATTGATTTCCTCAAACCTTATTGCCAAGGCCCTCACCCATACATGTGACAAGTCTTCTGAAGGAGTTTAAAAATCTTCTTGTCGATCAACTCTGTGATGAGTGTTGCTCATTTCATCTACTACTAGACCCAAAGGTTCCCAATAGTCCCTTTCTTTCTCCAAGTCTTCCTTGAGTGCCCATGTCCTATTTTTTTATCACACACATGTAAGTGAAGATTTTGACCACTTCTTGGAGCACTGAACTTCCCTTTTTCAGAAATTGAGTTGATCCATTCATTATTTTCGCTCACCCCTGCATTGTGAACTCGTGTGTCCTCCTGATGGATTATGGATTAAAGCTACTATGATGGGTGTGAAACTTCCTCAATGGGGATTTTCATGGCATTGGGATCAACTAGATGTTGCACACATAGAATAAAAATTTGTATACTGTTCCTTTAGTTCATCAATCTTCTTCTTATACTCCTTATTCCTTTCCACCATGTGAGTGGAAGATTGTTGATACATGTGTAAATCCCTTCATGAGTTTTTCGGTCCTAGTTGGATCATGCTCATCTCATATCTGGTGTCATCTCATCCATTGGCTTGATTACCTTTGGCCGAGCTACTTCAATGTATTGATTACCCATTTCCCCATTGTAGAACCATGAGGCCATATGTGTGAGATTTCTTGATCTTTTTTCTTTAGCCAATGAGACAATCATTGATAGATCAGGGCTGTCACTTGTTGCACACAGTGTGGGTGTTAGGGAAATCATTTCTTGCATCCAAGGGAACATCTCATTGGATTCAGGCTCAATGATAGGGCACCAACCATTCCTATTTTGGAGGAGGAGGAAAATCTTGATGAGAGAGGTATGGGTGTCAACAAGAGGTGAGACCTCCTATGGTGGTTCAAAGACTAGGTCTTGAACCATGTGTTCTTCATCCACTTGTGTTTCTTTGCCACTGGATTTTCTTCCTACATTTATGTGATCAAGTCATCCTCTCGTAGTGATGTAAATGAGTCTTCTTCTACCCTAGCTTTCTTTGGCATCTTCTCGTGAGGAGAAGCTTCCATTTTGTGGCCTTCCTTTTGAACTTTCTCAGAGTGTTTAGAATTGAAGTCACCTCTACATGAATTTTGAAGATGACTGATGGGAGGCTTGCTTCTGACTTGGAGGAATTCCTCGTGATTGGATGATCATGGTTCTCTTCTTTTAAAACCAATTTCTTTTCTCCTTACCACTTTCTTAGTCCTGCTCCTTTATATCCCCTGATTCACGAACATACTAGTTGACTGGAGATAAGGGGGACATCTTGAATGCCACATACTCAGGATCATACATCTTTGTCCCATCATCATGCAAAATATCTTCATACCAAGAGAACTTGAATTTCTTCATCTCACTGATTGTCATCCTCATATGGTCCTTTTCACACACTTCAAATTCATCAGCACAATTGGCCCAATAGTCCTCAACTTGTGGCTCATGTTACAATTTTGGGATGTAGAAAGAGTCAAGATCTTCTCATATGTCAAAATTAGGCCTGAAATGTAGGAATGCAAAGTCAAATGAGTGAAAGTGGCCTCCAGATGAGATGTGTCATTTGAGCTCTTGCACGTGAATACCCCGAGAGAGATAGGAAATGAAATAAACTTCTTCCTCCTGCTCCTAAGCCTATTATTCACTTGAATGATCTTCTGCAGAGCTCGAACAATACAATTTGGTCACTAAGGTACTTGGGCAGCCTTAGTGGGGCTTGGTCGAAGCCAACAACTCATTGTAGGTAGGAGAAGGTCAAGAATTGTATGAAATAAGAGCCATATTTCTTAATCAAGGACGCCGTTTGTGGTGACATCCTAGCTTCCAAATCACCTTCCTAAGATTTGAACCACATACATTGTGAATGCATCGTTCACGCGAGTGAAATGTCTATGGCTTTTATTAGGAATAGGATGTTGTTAAGTATAATTACTAGTGGTGTACAATAGAAGATAACGGTGTCACAAGACAAATGCCAATAATGTAGAGTACGGTAACAATCAAAGTACAATAGGAATGTTGTAAAAAGTAAATATTTGTCGTAAGTGGTCCAGTAATGTTAAAATGTCAAAGTTGGGATAAGTAGAGAAGTAGGGTCTACATGATTAGGAATTAGAAATATTATATTTGTAATAAGGACAAAGAGTGATGTCATAAATATTTTGTGTATTTTATTTGTGGAAAAGTCTAAAAAGGTGGAACCCATGTGAGATGATAAGGTTTATCTTATCTTAGAAGATAAGCCTACATGTAAAGGCAAGAGTTTAGGCATGGAATGTGATTGGCCGAAAGAGATTTCCTATCCTATCTTAGAGATAGGGTGGATAAGCCTGAATTCCTATAAATAAAGAGGCCACCCCCTTCATTTAGCATATAAGGAAGTAGTGAGAAATATTGTATGAGTAAGTGTGTAAAGGAAGCCATCTTTTTAAAGGTGTGTTAAAGAAGCCATTAAGAGGTGTAATTGTGAAGTTTCTCCCATAATATTGGTGGAAAGCAAGTGAAGTCAAGTAACACTTGAAGTACCACATGGGTGAGATTGTAAAAATTTCATGTTAATATTATAATTTACTCGATATTTTAGATTTATCATTGTTCCTTCTTATCATAGTCTATAGTATTCTTGTGTTATGTTTGTTGTTGTGTTTCTAGATTACATCCACCAAACTAAACGTCGTGCATTAGTAAATAATCATAGCACGAGGAGTTCTGGTGAAGAATTATCATAGTGTAAAATTGGTGATGACATTTTGGTTCCATTGCGGGATCATTCCTCGTTGGTGGATTTTCTGGAGAGATATTCCCACTTAGTCAGAAAACATTTGGAGGGTAACCTTGTTTTTACTGTGCATAGTAGTTACCATGGTAAAGTCACTTTTTGTCATGAATAGTATTTACCGCAGTCCTTTTCTTTGATAAAGTCACTTTTTACCATGAATAGTATTTACCATAGTAACTTCACTTTTTATTGTGAATAGTTTTTACCACAAGAAAGTCGTTTTTACCACAATAAGTCAAGTTTTACCATAGTTTACCGTCATCATTTCTATTTTCTATTACAAGTGATTCCAATTATTTGTGCACATAAGTCTTGTTGATTGTACTTGTGGGTTGGTATTTCTTGTGGTTACTTTTAAAAATGGGGAAGATTCCTATTTTTTAAGCTCAATCTAATGAAGATGCTTCCTCTTTCATTCAAGAGTTTAAACGATCTTGTATTTGTAATGGCCTTATAAGAAGGGAACAATGGACTGAATTTTTCCTACCTTTTGGATAGTTCAAAGCACTTAGGTGGTTTGAAACACTAGGTGATAATGTGAAAAACTCCGGGATTTATTAAGCGAAAGTTTTCTTGAAGAATTTGGTGAACAATGAAATATGCGCAGATCTCATGATCAATATCACAAAGCTATCCCAAGGAGAGAAGGAGAAGATAAGGGATTATCATGCTCATGTTCTAGAGCTAAGGAGGAAGCTCGATGCCCAGATCCGGAAGGAAGGATTAGTGGATGGGTTGATGAATGGTGTGGATAATCTCCTCTATAAGCACTTCATTCTTGGGATGAAGCCAGAGATCAGACAACGAGTGAAGTATGACCACCCAGCTACCATTGAACAAGCAAAGGAGATTGCAAGAAGGCGAGAATATAGCATGGAAGAGGAACCAAAAGAAATTGTTGCTAAAGTAGAGCCTACACCAGCACCTTTGGTCTAGAATCCACAACCACTCTTGGTGAGCACAAATCTTTCTCGTAGTACATCTACTGAGTATGAAGATCTGCTCAAGAAGATGGGTCAGTTAACTATTAATCTTCTTCGAGGAAAGTAATTTAGTTCTCAGGAGGAGATAGAGGTCCAAAAAGAAATATTTCCAAAGTTGTATGTTATGGTTGTTATAAAAAGGGTCATTATAAGTATAATTGTCTAGATAGAGCTTCTACATATGGTACAAGAGATAATGATAAAGGAAAAGCACCTGTGAATTCTTTTGATGTAGTAGATAAGAGCATAAATAATGAAGTAGATGTGTTTGTAATAAAAAGAAAGAAAGAAAAAGATAACCAAGATGGAAATGATCCTAAGAAGATGAAAGGAGAAACTAGTAAGAAACATAGGAGAAGAAATTTGGGTGTGTAGGATTTTCTGATTTCATAGGGACAAGGACCATACTCCATCTTAGAAGATCTGTCCAAAAGGCCTGCAAATATTACATATGGTCAACTCTTGGCTATGTCTTTTGAGAAGAGGCGGGAGCTGCGAAGTGGACTCAATGCTCAATGAAGGAAGGAGGTTGAGGTCCCTGTTTTAGAGGTAGAGGCGGATCCCTATGCTCCACAAGCTGAGGTATTATGTAATGGTATTTCAATTCATGATGTCTTAGTTGATGGAGGTGTTGCAGTTAATGTAATGACCGAGTCTGTAATGAATATGTTGGGTTTAAAAATTGATCACCCCTCAACACTTATGTTAAGGTCATTAAATAAGGGAAAACCGAACAGAAGATGCGGTTTCAAATGTGGCAATATTTGTTATGGGTGTTGTATGTGTGGTAGACTTTCAGGTGATGAAAAATGGTACTGTTGCGTACCCAATGTTGTTAGGAAGACCATGGCTAAGGAGAGTTCATGCAAGAAACTACTGGAATGAAGGCTTCATGACACTTGGACATGGTAGAGAGAGGGTGAAGATAAACGTGATCCCTCGGCATCATAAGGTAGAACCTGTGGATTCAAGTGATGAAACTGATGATTGGACATCCTCTGATTACTCTAGTACTAGTGAAGTGGACACCGAAGATGAAGAAAGTGAGGTTGATGTTTCGGTCATGGATATCCTTCTAGTCATACTAACTCATGACCCCATAAAATTATCTGAAGAAGAAATTAATGATCGTCTCCAACAAATAAAGATTGGTGATGTTGTGATGGAGAGTGAGAAGGAATCCTACCTCCAGCTCTTTCGAAGGTACATACACATATTCACTTTTGATTACAAGGAACTCCGTCAAGTAAGTTGGGTAGAACATTCTATTGAGTTGGTAGATGGTGCTAAGCCCATAAAGAAAATGCCATATAGAATGAATCCTAGTTTTTCCAAGACTATAAAAGAAGAAATAGATAAGTTGCTTGATGCAGGATTCATATTTGTTGTGGAGAATTTAGAATGGGTTTCTCCCATTGTGATCTCAATAAAAAAGAATGGGAAGCTACGCATTTGTGTTGATTACAGGAAGCTCAATAAGGCAACAAAGAAGGATCATTACCCTCTTCCATTCTCAGATCAGATCTTGGACGAAGTAGCTGGCCAAGAGTGTTATAGTTTTGCTAATGGATATAGCGGATACAACCAAGTCCATATAGCGGAGAAAGATTAGCTGAAGACCACGTTCACCACTCCTTAGGGAATGTTTTCTTATAGAGTTATGCCTTTTGGGTTGTGTAATGCTCCAGCAACGTTCCAACGTTTGATGAATAGGGTGTTCAAACCCTACATTAGGAACTTCATCAGAGTATTTCTGGATGATTTTTGCATCTATGGGAGCAAGATGGACCACCTGCACCAAATGGAGAAAACATTTCACATGTTAGATGAAGCACAAGCCTCACTAAACCCTACAAAGTGTGTCTTTGGATGTTCTAAAGGCATTTTGTTAGGGCATGTTGTATCCAGAGATGGTATTGCATCGATCCCGATAAAGTTTCAAAAATCAAAGAGTTACCATTTCCTATGAATAGAAGTAAGTTGAGATCATTTTTAGGCCATGTGGGTTACTATAGAAGGTTCATCAATAATTTCTCAAAGATTGCACAGCCACTAACCCAGTTCTTGAAGAAGTACGTTACTTATGAACCAGGAAATAAGGCACATGAAGCTTTTGAACAACTGAAGGAAGCCCTGGTGTCTTCACATGTTCTAAAGAGTCCAGATTGGAGCAAGCCATTCATTGTGTACACTGATGCCTCAGATGCAGCACTAGGAAGTACTCTGAGCCAAAAGGATGAAAATGGGAATGAACATCCAGTTTACTTTGGGAGCAGACAAATGAGTAGTGCTGAGGTAAATTATACTGTAACTGAAAAAGAGGCTCTGGCTATCATTTTTGTTGTAAAGAAGTTTAGGAATTACTTGCTAGGGAAAAAATTTCTAGTTGTAACAGATCAAGGAAGCCACTTCATTAATGAGATGGTAGAAGCCCTAGTCAATAAGTTTTCTATTAAGCATAGGAAGGCAACAACATACAAGCCAAGCACAAATGGACAGTAGAACGAACAAATTTTACGTTGTGTCAAATTCTAGCAAAAGATGCAACCTGCAGGTACATAAGTGGGATAAAATGATTCATGCAGCATTGTGGGCATATAGGGCAACATCAAAGTCAAGAACAGGATACTCCCCATTTCGGTTGGCTTATGGCATTGATCCATTATTCCTATCGAGTTTGATATTCCCACCGTGAGAGTTATGAAAAAGGAAAGGATAGATGAAAGTGATTCAAGAAAAGAAAGGTTGGTGTATCTTCATTTGCTAGAGAAAATGATAGAAATAGTGAAGGATACAAGCTATAAGAAGAAAATGAAGCGAGAAGAAATAATTTGATCGAAAGATCCGTTGGTCTCCATTTCATGTGAATGACTTGGTTCTAGTATATGATTCCATATACAAAAAAGAAGACAGAAAATTTCTTCCAAAATGGATGGGGCCCTACAAAATAGCAGTTGTGCATGAAAATGTTACATATCGATCGAGGAATTGGATGGTAATCCCATTACGAAATGGGTCAACCATGACAAATTAAAGATTTTCAGTGCACCACTTTGAATGCCCATAAAAGTCTACTACGAGGACGAGTAGAAGCTAGGAAGGGGAAAATGTCAACATTAAAATTTTCCTCCGTAATTTCTATTTTATTAATGTATGTATTAGGAATAGGATGTTGTTAAGTATAATTAGTAGTGGCATCCAATAGAAGATAACGACATCGTCAGTATGGTGCCGCCAATAATGTAGAGTATGGTAATAGTCAAAGTACAATAGGAATGTTGTAAAAAGTAAATATTTGTCGTAAGTGGTCCGGTAATGTTAAAATGTCAAAGTTGGGATAAGTAGAGAAGTAGGGTCTACATGATTAGGAATTAGAAATATTATATTTGTAATAAGGACAAAGAGTGATGTCATAAATATTTTGTGTATTTTATTTGTGGAAAAGTCTAAAAATGTGGAACCCATGTGAGATGATAAGGTTTATCTTATCTTAGAAGATAATCATACATGTAAAGGCAAGAGTTTAGGCATGGAATGTGATTGGCAGAAGAGATTTCCTATCATATCTTAGAGATAGAGTGGATAAGCCTGAATTCCTATAAATAAATAGGCCACCCCCTCATTTAGCATAGAAGGAAGTAGTGAGAAATATTGTATGAGTAAGTGTGTAAAGGAAGCCATCATTTTGAAGGTGTGTTAAAGAAGCCATTAAGACGTGTAATTGTGAAGTTTCTCCCATAATATTGGTGGAAGGCAAGTGAAGTCAAGTAACACTTGAAGTACCACATGGGTGAGATTGTAAAAATTTCATGTTAATATTATAATTTACTCGATAGTTTAGATTTATCATTGTTCCTTCTTATCATAGCCTATAGTATTCTTGTCTTATGTTTGTTGTTGTGTTTCCAGATTACATCCACCAAACTAAAGGCTGCGCATTAGTAAATAATCATAGCACGAGGAGTTCCGGTGAAGAATTATCATAGTGCCGATTGGTGATGACATTACCTCGGCGCAGCTACAAATAGAGATTGTTGCCGATGATCTACGCCCTTAATTAATTTTATGCTTTCCTTATGTCAATGTCAAGATGAAAAGGCATATCCAGTCTTGGAAGTCTCTTGTGTTTACTTTTCCCATAACTCTATTGAGGAGAGTGATGGCATATGAATATCCTTCTTGAAACTCACACCTTGGAAGGTTCTTGGGAATCCTTGAGGGATTTCTCCTGTTTTCAACCATGAACCAAGTGCAACCCCTTGCACGTAGGCATCCATTATTTCCCAATCATGCAAGGCTCTGTCCTTTGAGATGATGACCATGTTGGGTGATGTAGGTATCTACAGAGAAAGTGAGATGGTTTTAGGGATAATGAAAGCCATCATTGTTCTATTTTCATCTCGGATGTTTGAGGTTTTGGGATCATAGTGGTGAGAGCAAGCTAGACCAACTCAAGACTTTGCACAGACATTAGGTGTCCTGTGGCGACAAACAAGCCACTTGTGAATATCTTATCTTTAATCTTCTTTCAGTATTTAGCTGCCATGCGAGTTCTAAGGTCATTCAGGTCCATGTACAAGACATCATTTTCTTCTATCTCATACTCACAGGTGAAGGGTTGTGTCAGTTTCTGTCCCATCCACTTCTGCTTCATGTTTTCCTTAGAAAGAGAAACTTACTATTTTTAGTAAGTATGAAAAAGTAACTCCCTCGAACCTCAACTGGATGTTGTGACTTTGATTTCCTCTTCTCCTTGCATTCCTCTCACCTTCTGGATCAAATTTCTATTTTGGCAGGTGCTTGTGGGACCACTTACTATTTTTAGTAAGTTCCAAAATTGGGCCAAAATGCCCGTTTTGGTGAATTCTTAGCTGCAAAGTATGCGTCTTCAATGTCTACATATCCTTTGCATGTTCTTTTGTTGATGAATTTCCCAAAATAGTAGTCCCCTATGTAGAGGACCTACTATTTTTAGAAAGTGGGCTTCTGGAGGTTGGATTTATGTGGAACAAAGTTTTTCGATATGGGTTTTTTACAATATCACCCCTCTGTAATTTTAGATCTACCCTCTCAATAGTTTAGGAGATTTTAAACTTTTAATTTTCGACCTCGCAGTGCTTATTGACATGGAAGCCATTAATGGACCTCAAAAATTGCAAGTATAGTTTTCTCCTTTGTTTGTGATGAAATTTATATTTTTGATATGGGTTTTTTCCTCTTGTGCTTCTAGTGAAATCTCATTTCGATCCGACTGCCGGTTTGACGGGAAATCCAACTTCTTTCTTTGTTGGGTTGGAAAGAAGATTTCTTCATTGTGAATGTTTTATTATGGGGAGAGGAGGGTCTGCAAGTTTTTATCTAATGGTTTTGGATAGAGGAACGAATAGAAAAAAATGGTTTGTCAATCCGTGCATCTATTTGCAATATTTCTTCAAATTTCGATTTCACGGCAATGGGGATTTCTACTATTCTTCTTCTTTGTTCTTCATTTCTTCTCCTTAGCTTGATGAAATATTCTTCTAGGGACCTATGTATCACCATGAGAAATATTATTTCTTCACTTTGGTGGAGCTAGTTTGATCTTTGGAAATGGTAGAGTGGTGGTGGGAATTTGCAGAGGAGTTTACAGGATATGATATGGGTGCAGGCACAGAATGTTAGAAGTTAGAAGTGGGAAGCAGGTGGGGATTTTTAAATTTTGAAATAAAGATGAGAAGGGATGAGGAAAATTTTCATGTCCCTAATGTCCCTCACCTCAAAGGGATGTGAGGGACATAAAATCACACGGCAAGCAAGGTGACGACACATGGCAGAGATCCGACAGTAGGGAATAAAGGATAAAAATCAGCTTTAAAGCACCGAGAGGCTGAAAGATGGTCATATGGGTGACCAAAAGTCTCCTTAAGGGCTGGGCACATTTTTCCATGTTTTATGTCCCTGAATTCAAAGGGATGTGAGGGACATCAAATTCCATGGCGCTCTAGGTGATAACATGTGGCATCGATCTGACAGATTTAGGCTTTGAGCTCCCATAAACACTTGGGGGTTGAACTGACAATCCTAGAGGTCGTATGAGGGTATAGAAGTCATATGGGGGCTAGGTGAATTTTTCCATGTTTGATGTCCCTGATATTTAGGGACATGAGGGACACAAAATACCACTAGGCTCCTAGAGCTAACACACGTCCTCCCAAAATTTGACTAACTCCCGAACTTGCTCCAAGAGGGCAACTTAAAACGGTGATAACTTGAACTCACGATGGACGTTTTTAATGAAATGTTATATGATATTGATTGGAAATATCCTTTTGACTCCAATGTTATGGGTATAATTTCTTGATTCTTCCATTTTATCCCTAAAAATCATATTTTTATCCGGTGCTTCACTTGTGCATGAGAAAACTGCTTTCAAAACAATTGCACTAAAGTTTTGAGGAAAACATAATTTCACCATCTTTTACATATTGGATTTCCCTTTCTAGACATTTTTTCTCATAACTCCATCTAGAGCTCTTGGAATCACCTTTGGAAGCTCAGTGGTTGTTTTGGCCTATGCACTGCTTAGGCCTATGAACCCTAATTTTGGTGAAACTGCCCCAAACTCTCCAAATATTTCCTGAATCTTCTTGAATCACTTCCATGATGTCCCAAGGCCTTTGACTCACCTCCATGTATATTTTTGTATTTTCTATTATGCTCCATGTTGTTTCTCCAGTCCTAGGAAGGCCGGTGATAGCTCTTCCCATAACTCGCCTTAAGTTTGTAATTTTTAATGAACTCGTAAAATTACCTAGGGGTTGATTTGAATTTCCTAAATCACCTAGGGAATGAAGTAACACCAATTGGGATGTTCTGGACTGACTAGGTAGACCTAAGGTGCCTCGTAATGATAAAATGTGAAAATATTTGTACAAGAGTATAATTGTCATGCTCGAAAATTATCAATTTCCTTTTTGCACATTTCGCAAGACAACACATTCTTTATTTATTACAGCTCCACTATTCTTTATTCTTTGAAGAAGCAAAATGTTTCTAAGGATATAGAAAATGCATAGTGTGGGTTCATGTTGGACCCTAAATATTGGCTAAGTGAAAAAGGCACAAGTGCATAGGATTAAAAATAGGACACTTTAGGAAAATCACGTAGGAAAAAGGGTTTAAGAAGGGTTTAAGTGAAACCAGGGCACACGTGGGAGGAAGAACAAGGGTTTAAAGGAATTGGCCATATTTGGCATCATGGAGTCACTTGAGGAAAAATGTGAGGACCTGACTAAGCATGATAAGTGGATAAGGTGCCGCCTCAAACCTTGGAGGCCAAGAAAACAATATTCCACGCGGGAATATTCCTAAAGGAATCATTACAAGATCTTTGGAAGGTTTTGTAAGGAGGATAAGCATTCGTCAATGGAGGACCACATTGACACTTTGCACACAATCTCCTCAAGAGATAATTCATGGTGGTGGACGTTGATCCTATTTAAATAAGTGTTTGGGACATGAACAAGGGAGAGAGACATGAGAAGGAAAACGGAGAAATAATATAACCAGTGTTGCAGAATGTTAGGAAATGATAACAATTTAGATCTCATGATGCTAGGGTTTAGAGTTATTAGTGCTAAAGGGTTGTAAGGGATATCATTAAGTGTATGTATGGGTACTGGGGTCTGTAACAAGGGTTATAATGGGGAATGCATAGTTAGGATCTCTAATCATATTAGTTTTCGGTGTTGGATCTTTTTCATTTGATGTATATGGTCTGAGATGACCCTTTTGAATGTAGTATGGCTACTAGAGAATCTTTTTAAATCAATATACATGGATATATTCTATACATCTTGTTTATGGGTGTAAACCCTCATATTATTTGGCTTGTCATGACTTAAATCTGGTTTCTTGTGCTTCATACAATGTTTATTTAGCTTTTGTGATGTATTGATGTATAAATTTGTTAGTTATATCTTCTGTCTTTTTGAGTAGATGTGTGTACTTTTGTTTCTACAAATAATCCTCCATTAATGGTGGAACTCTCTTGCAAATCTCACATAAAGGAGGGGCTCGGACGTCTGTGAGTTCCTAGCGTATGTTGAGTGATAGGCCAACGTGATTAGGGTTAGAAAGAAGTATTAAGGGAAAAATAATAACTACAAGAATCATAGAAAATATAAAATTGGTGCTTATGGATGGTGAATCAATTCTAAATATTTCTATTCGAAAGTGGTTAAACAACTAGGCCACACTGATGCTGGTCTAGAACCTAAATTCATCACCATTAAGGCCTATGATAATGAGGAGCGCCAATCAACTAGTATGGTCACTTTTCCTATAGAAGTGGGGCCTACTACTCATGACACCAAGTTCCATGTTTTGGACATGGAAATTCCTTACAACATTCTCCTCGGTCTCTCATGGATTCATGCCATGTGGAGTCATGCCTTCTATGTACCATTAGTGTATAAATTTATACCATGAAGGACAAAATATTACCATTCGGTTGTATCCTCAACCCTTTTCTCATTACAGATAATTATTAGGTTATTTTCCCACCACATTTGAATGTACTTCTATAGAAATGGTCGTTTAGGTTCAATCAAAGGCTCTCACCTCAGGTGTTGATCCTGATATGTAGTGTTCTCATGATTATGGTGCTTCTACATATGTATCTCCTTTTGGTACATGGGAGATGAAGACCATTCCAACCGAGCCATGGAGAGTACATCCTCCAAAAGACCCTCTTAATTTCAAACCTCCCCTATCACCCAAAGTGCATGGTACGTATTGATATAAGTATCAATGATCCCAGAGCATTGTAACATCAATAATTTTACTCCCTGGTGGCCTCTTGGTAGATGAAAAATTTCTTGACACCTATATGATACCGCCTCCTACTGATTAAATGGCATCATGTTATCAAGCCCCCAAGTATGTCATCCCCAATAAAATGATGTACACCATGGGATATAAAGGATATGGTTGTGGCACCAATGAACAAGGTGTGTGGGAATATCTTCGACACCCCCATCACAAGGTTTGTAAATATGGTATTAGTATCCAAATGTATGGGTCCAATCCTCCAAAGGTTGATGCCGCCTCTTCTAAATGAGAAGATAGTTCATATGATTATGAAAGAGAAACAAATTCTGGTGTATTCTTTACGAAGACCTTTCTTCCACGAACTTGTTTTCGCATGTATATCTTAACTATATCCCCTATCATATCTCCTATCATTCTTGAATTAAATATTCTCCACCCATCCTCAAAGAACCGGGATCAACAATAACACTTTCCTATCGAATTCTTTTAAAATGGTGAAGTAATTGGAGATTTTATCGGTCTCCATGATGACATTTTAGTTAGCAAACCACAGAATGGCTTCTCCTTCAACATTGATGTGTATGCATACTTCAGGAGGAATCGAGTTTTTCACCACCAAAATCAAAAGAAAAGAAATGGAAAGATATCCTCAGATAATCCTTGTAAAAATAATAAGTCCAAGTCCCATAGTGAAAAACTCTTTGAGGCACTAGCGAAAAAACAAATAGAAAAATCATTGGACATAAAACATAACTAGTTTAAGGGTTAAAATATCATTTAAGACAATCGTATATGAATATCTCAATCTCCCCCAATCCTATGCATATGGAGGAAGAATTTAAATTTCAGTGAAGGAGACCATATGCATAAACATTAGAATAGAGGAGCAACTTAGAATGGTTAAATTGGGAGCTTTACTCTTAGCACAAGAGAAGAAGACCTTTGGTCTAATCAATTATTTATACTAGTTTTATTTTCTTCTCTTCTCTTAATAAATTCTCGCATACGATGATGGTTCCAAAGATGTGAATCAAAATATTGGTATTAATCTTCTCCATGCAACGTATCCAAAAAAATTCTTAATCCAACTGCGATATGAATCTAAAATATTTGAAGAAGACCTTTTTCATGCTTCTATGTGAATTATTAGATATATTTTCTTGGTCTTATGTGGACATGTAAGGGTTATATTCGTAATTAGTAGTGCATGTTGATCGAAGAATACTTGTCAAAGATCACACAAGGAGTCCGTGCGGGGGATAGAAGTTCCGAACCAAGGGCATGGAAGGACAGAAGGACACGCGCGTGGGAGGTAAGTTCAACTTTCAAGACTTAGCCGATTTTGAGCATGAAGACCTATTTTTAGAAGATGGCGTGTGGAACACACCAACAATGTAGAGATGTGTGCGCCATGCATTATCATCTTTGGAGGATCAGATTGAAGCATTTTTGCATGGAGATGAGCTAAGAATAGAATTGACACTTCAGTTAACTACAAGAGGACTATAGATAGCACACTTGCATGTGTGGCTATGCTTGTAAATGGCGTGTGGCTATCAATAGCATGCGACCTATTTCTGGAATAGATAAGTGGTGAAGGGAAAGTCCCCACCCTATATATATGATATTAGGTACATAGTAAAGGAAGGTAAGGGTGTGATATGTGTGTGTGTAATAGAGAATATACGCATATGTCTGAATTACTATATCAGATCCATACGTGCATTGATATAGATTGACATTACTTTAAGGAGCTTCTGTATTTAATAAAGATGGAAGATATTGGCTGAATCTAAGTGTCATTCTATGTGTAATTGAGTAGTGCATATTATTAAGTCAATCATGATTACTATTTAAGCCTGTTCTTTCATAGATCTGAATGTAGCATGCATTGTAGAATGATGGATTAGTTATGAATCTATATGTTTCTTCCTTCATCGTGCTAACATCCTGCTACAACAACCCTAAAGAGGGATCTGGTACCTTTGCATGCTTTGGGTGAGTGCTCAGTCAAGGCTGAGTGATGTGCCAATGTGACTAGGTATTATCCAGTAAATTCTAGGTTTGCATCATTGGTTTTATTGTCGGGACCTCTTTTTAGTTATTTTTAGGATGGTTCGTAATGAAGATGTATCGGTTAACTCTAGCAAGTATTGAGGAATGGATACATGATCTAGAGGAAGAATATGCACGATGGTTCAACAGTGGATCTAAGTTTAACGCACACACTTGGGTAGAATAGAATCTATATTATAAAGGTAGAACTATACGAGTGGCTTACTTCGCTTATGCATCTCAAAGAATTAGAGGTATCGTGTACTTTTCTGGACACAAAAAAATTTAGAACCTTTATGATGTTGATCCGATCTAGACTCGTGTTGTGGATACGTGGTTCCATGGTGTTCTAATGATTATATTCTAGAATATTCAATTTTGATGTACTCTTGCCCGAAGGTAGCTGAATTCCAGTTTTTACAAAAGTATTAAAGAGGAACATATTTGCAATGTATTCCGCTAGCGATCAAGATCTTGACGGTAAATTTGAACCGGAAAGTAAGTCAATGGCTAACTAAACCTCACTATGTGCGAGGAAGGAACAATTTTGGTTTAAGATAGCAGACTAGTGACAGAGAAGCAGAGAGAGGAAAGGTGGCTTAAGTATAATGAGGCACACAAGAGGGAGATAGAGAAGTAGTGTTACGTTGCAAAAAGTATGGCATTGAGGAGAGAGATGGCTCGTGAAGGATTTATAGCTCACGTAGAAGACATGGAGCTAGAGCATCAGGAACTCCCCCATCTTGGAAAGCATGATAGAGATCCCTTCTCGGCCTCACATAGAAGTGTGCTAGCAAAGACTACCTAGACCGCAAGTGCACATCTTAATTCACTTGTGACCTAGCCTTTGCGATTGGTTTTTAGTATCTAGTATGACAAGTAACCAACAAGCTAACTTGGGAAGTAGGAGAGCAAGAGTAAGTTAGGGATCAAGTACATCAATGGCAGGACAAATGGCTTCAATGTTATATGGAGGATCATTCTTAGGTGCATCATCCGCATAGAATGTGAGCATATAGAATGTTGGATTCACCTGCGGAAGTAGAGCTAACTCACGAGACTATTGGGGTTCAAAGATAGTACTACTATAAGAGTACAAGGGAATACAACTACATGTCCTACTCCACTACAGGTGGAGGATCAAGAGGTATAGGTGGTTCTAGTTCTCGTGGTTCTAAAGGTAGAGGAAACACAGGAGGTTCTGGATCAGGTGGTCAAGGTCCGTAATAACCACAGAATATCTATATGGAGATGTCTCTTCATCTCTCAGAATATAGAGGAATAGAGGATGTTGTCAAACATGTGCATATAATGTGAAATCTTGTGGCGTGCTAAAGGGATCATGGCTGCTTTGAGTGTAAGGAAAGTCAATTTTCCACTACATTACGGGGCGTGCACACAACTGATATAGAAGCTTGACCCGATCAAACTTGCGTGGATTATGCAAAGCATTAAGGGATGCTTTCTTGAAATAGTTTCATATCCTTGAGTTTGAGTAGAAGAGTACAAGTGTGCTCAAGGATATCAAGAAAGGCACTACCTGAGAGTGTACATGATTATGATTCTCATTTTAAGACACTTACTTCTAATCTATCTTATGATATTCATGCTAGCCAAAGATGCACAATGGTTCATTGAAGGATTGATTACACATTTTAGAAGGGCACTGCTGTCACATAAGACATACATCGATCCATGCGAAGCATTCAGAAGTAGCTTTACATGCTTTGAGGGGTTGGGAGCATTGACACCGGTGTTAGTCCATTCCTAGAGGCATAGATTGCAGATATGAAAAGCAAATTAGAAAAGCTATCGAAGAAATTCATCCCATGAAACACGCTCAAGAATTTGGTGTACAGATTGTGAAGTGGAAGGTCACACCAAGGATAGTTTCCCTTGCAGATCTGTACACTCATTACTATTGGACTATGATATTTTCCATTTGAATCATGATGCTAGATCACCGTCCTTTATTATAGCATGTAATAAGGAAGAATGTATCTTTGTTTTTCAAAATTTGTAGGTCCACGACTCATGATATTGAGGATTTTCTATTGATTGGTCAGATCCAGGATGCTATAGACATTGGGGTACGACAGAAAGTGTAATAGATAATTATAAGGGTAAGAATGAGCACCAGGATTAGGATCATAATCAAACATGCTATGACAAGAATGAGGGGAATTTTGAAGGAGGTCATGGAAGGGGACATGGATATCGTAGTGGATATGGAGGATGAGGCCATGGTGGTGGAAGAGGTGAGTTCCCTCATGGAACATGTTATATGTGTAGATATTCTAACCACAACAACACGAATGTCCTTAGAATATTGCATGTTCTTTCTGCGGGAAGAACCATAGCTATGAAGAGTGCCCAGATTTATATGAGCATTTGAGTAAGCAGCATAAGCAAGAAAACAAAGGTCTTTGGGATGGTTAGAATCCAAAGACGTGGTAAAAGATCGTGGATGCCCAAGATCACGAGAAGGACCTAAGGCATTCGACGGTGAAGATTACTACACGTGCTAAAGGCAGACGCGTGAGAGAGGCATTGCACTAGAAGCCTACGATCACCAAGGAGGAGGTTTTGCATGCAAGATACCCAAATCCTGCTCATCAGAAGGAAGTTTACTAGGATACCATGGAAGTGCTAAGGAATCTTCTGTGGTGAGATACAATATCTAAAGGAGCGTAAGAAAGCATCGTGAGATAGTCCAAACTTATATCAATGATCTCAGTAAGAGGTGTGCAAGATGTTGCTTCAGAAAACATCATTCCACTATTAGGAAGTTGGTTAAAAGGGAACACTCGCGAACAAGTCTTGAGACCGGATGATAGATTATACATGTAAATATTTCCCCGATAGCATTGACTATGAGAAATAAATTACTCAATGCTATTGTGGATGGGTGGCTATCGAGAAACATATTGATCGATATAGGTGCGAAGTAAATGTGATTACATTAGATGCATGGGTATAAATGGGGAGGCCTCCACCGCAACCATCATCTAATGTGTTACTTATGGAAAATCGGACTAAGGCCACTCCTATAGGAGTTTTGAGAGATGCATTTATAACTATACAAGGGGACAAGTTCACTGGGATTTTGAGGTATTAGCACTTGCAGAAGCAAAAAATTGTCCAGCCTCTCGCTTGACGCCCTTGGTGTTATGCGAATAATGTTGATTTGAGATTCAATAAGGGGTATATCAGCTTTGAAAACAAGGAGGAAAGGGTTGTGATACCTTTGATAGATGGGAAGTCTACACCATATGTTGAGCCTCTAAGTTAGGAGGACTTAAATAAAATTTATGTGTGTGTTATTCAGACCCGTGAGGTCAATGAACCATCAAAAGAAGGCATCCTACAGTGGGAGGATTCTCATTATATTAGTGATACTATGAGTATTGCTTGCAAAAATTGGGCTCATGGTACATATGAATTAGTAGGACGCGAGGTGAAAAGCGTGGTTGCATGCAAGAATGGACTTCATTCGATTTACATGGATAGGTAAGACAAGTACCTTGGTATACAGGGGCAAAAGATCTTCCTACATTTTTGAAGGCCATGGAAACACAATGGATAGATCAAATTAAGAGAAGATATATGTTAGTATATACATTACATGGGATAGCATCACGCTAGTGGGTAGTCCACGGAGATAATCTTATAAACTGGGAATAGATTGGAGTTTCTTTTCTACTAGGTTTGTAAGGAACAATGCACCTACGCAGATCTACACTTATCATGGTGATCAACCTGTTCAACATCACATTCAGTAGTGTGAGAGACTCTAGACAACAAGATAGGAAGCATTACCACCTTCACTCTGGGTGCATCAACTATATTCTACGCTATAAGGATGCGCACACGCTTGGTATGTATATGTAGAACTACATCGAGAAACTCGAAACTGGCAAGATTTGACTGTAGGAATGATCCAGAATTTCGAATACTTCTCAACTAAACCTCATGTAGAAGAGGCATTAAAATTTGTTAAGCGCTTAACTATGGGAGATAGTGCAAAATCAGAAGAGCATATTCAGGAATTATTTGGTGAGACAGAGTCTGAAGCATGTTTTGAAAAGGAAGAAAAAATGGACTCCATACTACTTGAACACACTTGCCTTGAGAAAGAGAAAGGAAATATGGTTTACAACGTGGATGACGAGGAAGTTGAGAACCTAGATATTGACCATTCACAAGGGGTGCGCGAGGTCTTGGATAGTGCAGACAAGGATATGCACACCTACCACGAACCCATGAAGACAAATAAGGTGAATATAGGTTCGGAGGCTGAGCCTAAGGAGGCCATATTTGGGGACTACTGGTAAGACTCAGAGGTAGCAAATATAATTGAGATACTCAGGATTATCGTGGATTTATTTCCTCAAGGGTATCATGAACTTAAAGATAAAACTTAAGGATGGTGCATGGCCAGTTAGAAAGAGACCTTACAAAATGAATCCTAATTTGTGTGAAAAGGTAAAAGAATAAATTGATAAAATGTTGAAATCTGGAATTATCAAGCCCCTTGATGAGTCAGAATGGGTTAGCCCAATGGTGATCAGTATCAAGAAGGACAGATGAATTAGAATATGTGTGGAATACAGGGAGCTGAATGCTACATGCGTCACAGATCCATTCCCTACGCCATTCACTGAGGAAATACTAGAAGGAGTTGTAAGGCGTGAAATATATTATTTCACATATGGTTTTTTCGTGTATCATCAAAGTTAGGATTGCTCAGAAGATCAAGAAAAGACAACATTTACTACCTGAGTGGGGTATTTTTCCTATACCGTGATGCCTTTGGATGAAAAAAATGCATGTTGTATTCTCACACATAGTTGTTCAGAATTCAAATATTTTATTCATAACTTCTTACAGTCTACCTAGATGATTGGACAAGATATTGGATTTTGAAAGATCATTGTGACAATCAGGCTTAATGTTTGAACGCAGTGCGCATAATTGAGTATTTATTTGAACATCAAGAAGTGTATATTTTCTACACCATTTGGGATATTGTTAGGACATATAATCTGCAAGGAAGGTTTGCTAGTTGATCCAACGCTAAGGTTGTAGTCATTTTAGACCTGGAAGTGCCTACCACCAAAGTGAGGTGCACGTATTTTTAGGTCATACAGATATTATAGAAAATTCATTAAAGGGTATGCCACAATTCTTTGAACCATTGGAAGAATTATCAAGTGGAAAGTTACATTTTATTGGGGAGAACCGCAACAATGCGCGTTTAAGATATTAAAAGAGAAACTTACTATCACACCCATTCTACATTTTCCCTCATGGGATAAACCATTTCATGTGCATGTGGACGCTTCTAACATGGCCATTGGCATTGTGTTAGCTCAACTCGCGAAGGTATTGTAGATCATCCAATATATTTTGTTAATAGGAAGCTAACTCTTGCTTAACGAAATTATACAACTACTGAGTGCGAAACTTTATCAATGATCTATGCATTACACAAGTTTCGACAGTACTTGTTAGCAACACCATTTGTGTTCTATACTGCAACACATGGCATTGAAGTACTTGGTAAAAATCCCATCCTACAAAAAGGTGCATATGCAGATGGGTGCTCCTATTTCAAGATTTTGACTTCACAGTTGTGGTGAAGCTAGGGAAAAGAAATTCTAGACCAAACCATTTATCTAGAATCAATTCAGGAGAGGATGCACAGACAATTGAAGAAACAATGTCGGATGCACAGTTATATAGGTTACAACGTGCACCCATGGAATTAGAAGACATTTTTGTCTTTCTACGAACATGTATGGCACCAGAAGGAATGAAAGCATTAGAAAAGAAGCAGCTTGCTATACGCGCGACACCATTTATGTTAATCAGTGGTGACCTTTACAAGTTAGGAAGAGATAAAGCATTACGTCTGTTGTATATTAGATCATGAGCGTAATGATATCATGGAAGAAGCTCATGCCGGTATTGGCAGAGGCCATTATACGGGTGATGCGATTGCTCGAAAGATCTTACTTGTTGGATTATGGTGGGAAACATTATATAAAGGTTGTAAAGAATATTGTAAGGCATGTGATCATTGTCAAGCACCTTGAAAAACCAGGGGAAAAGAGATGAGATTCCTTTAAGACCGATTATTAGTGTCGAACCATTTGATAAATGGGCCATTGACTTTGTAGGACCTATTTCACCAGCCCACGCGTAGGACCGGATCACACTATATCATTACTTGCATAGATTATCTCACACAATGGGCAGAAGCAACACCTACCAAGAACTGCATAATATCTACAAAGAGCTAGGTTTATATGTGAGAATTTTTTTACATGATATGGATGTCCATTAAGCTTGACAAGTGATAGGGGTACACACTTTTGAATGAGACAATCACGATCCTATTATATGAGTTTATTATTGAACACCATAAAACTACACCCTACCATCCTTAGTAAAATGGAACTCATTGAGGCTTTTAACAAGATTTTGAGCCGACTTTGACAAAAATTTGTGATGTTGGAAGAAAGGATTGGGATGACAAAGTGTCAGCTATTTTTGGGCATATAGAAAAAATTACAAGAGATTGAACAAAGCCACACCATTTCAATTGGTGTTTGGCATGGAAGCTATTCTCCCTATAGAATTTATGTTACCTTCTTTGTGCATTGTGTGCACTGGAGGTCTAGCTAATGAACAGGCTTTAGAAGAGCATATCGAAAAGATGATTTAACTGGATGAGCGATAAGCCATAGCACGATGGAGTCAGAAGTAGGAAAAGGCCGGTAGAAGGCATGGCATGACAGAAACATATGAGATAAGAAGTTTGAGATTGGACAAATGGTACTTCTTTATGACTCAAAGTTCTTGCACCATTTAGGTAAGCTCAAAGTACATTGGTTGGGACCATATGTTATCACTTATATACTTGAATCAAAGTGCTTGCTAGTTAGAAGCACTTGATGGAAAATGGATACCCGATTACTTTAACAGAGTAGATTTGAAACCCTATGATAAATAATTCTTCTTGGTGTTTGTAAAAGGCGATTGCCATTTAGATTAAGTTTTTAATTCTGTATTTCCTTAATGTATTTCCTTCATTGTCGCTATGCTTTATCAATTTAGTTGTTGTTTTTGTGTAATAAGCATGCTTGCGCGCATGAAACTAATTACTATGTGAAGAATGTCTATGCGTAGAGGACTGCACATACCTTTAGTGTGGGGTGGCTGTAGTTATCAAAGTAAAATACTATGGGAATTGGCAGGTGAAAGGAATAAGCTGCTACGGGTGTGCTTTAATTCAAAAGAATATTGCTTCTCAAAAGTGACCAAGGATGGAGATGAATGAAAGAACAGTATAACATGAGGTAAGCAGAGGCCATGATAGATACCAGGAGAAGGTATAGTGATGAGGTACTCGGGCGCAAGGGCACACACTGAAGAGAAGTATGTGACCAGAGGGTAGGAAGGAGCACTAGAAGGTTATAGTTGGGGCACAAAGATGTACCGCATAGATTGAATGAATTTGGTCAATGAATGAGGGGATATTTGGTAGGTGAAGGAGTAATAAATGCATCAAAATTTGAAAATTTTATAGAAGGATGGGATGTGGATTCATTTTTACCCTCGCAATGAAGAATATTCGAAGAAAGAGCCAAGTCCAAGAGCTAAGTGATCAAGTTAAGGTGTGAAGGGTGTGAAACCAAGCATGACAACCAGATCTCGTATGCGACAAGAATCTACGCCCCGGTGGTGAAGGGTTTGAGCAGAGAAGGGATACAAAAAAGGGTTAGGTTACGAAGTTTCCACCTAGGGCACGATCAATCGAGCTAGGGTTTGATTCACAAAGTTACAGAGTTAAAGGGGAGACATTTGCAAGGTAAAAATGACACCTAAGAAGGCATCTACAAAGCAAGCAGCAAAAGGAAAGAAGAAGGCGGTTTGAATGGCGGGTTTTAGAGGCTGAAATAAAGGAAGAGTATCCAGAGTTGATACTTCAAATTGATACAGAGGAGGCTGCCTCATAACTTCATAGAAATTCTTTATTTATCTACATTATTTCATTCTTATTCTTTCCATTCTTCTATTCTTTACTTTAATTTTTGGAGATACCCATTGCCGAGATGACAATGAGATTAGTGTGGGGTAATGTTGATCAAAGAATACTTGTCAAAGATCATAAAAGGATTCCGCGTGGGATAGAAGTCCCGGAACCAAGGGCGCGGAAGGATAGGAAGGACATGCGCGCGTGAGGCAAGTTTAACTTTCAGGACTTAGCCAATTTTGAGCATGAAGACCTATTTTTAAGATGGCCTCGTAACAAACCAACAATGCAGAGACGTGAGCACCATGCAATGTCTATCTTTCGAGGATTAGATTGAAGCATTTTTGCATAGAGATGAGCTAAGAATAGAATTGACACTTTAGTTAACTGCAAGAGGACTATAGATAGCACACTTGCATGTGTGGCTATGCTTGTAAATGGCATGTGGCTATCAATAGCATGTGGCCTATTTTTGGAATAGATAAGCGGTGAAGGGAAAGTCCCTACCCTATATATATATGATATTAGGTACATAGTAAAGGAAGGGAAGGGTGCGATATGTGTGTGTAATGTAGAATATACACATATGTCTAAATTACCGTATCAAATCCATACATGCATTAATATAGATTGACATTACTTTGTAAGGAGCTTTTGTATTTAATAAATATGGAATATATTGGATGAATCTAAGTGTCATTACGTGTGTAATTGAGTAGTGCATATTATTAATTCAATCATGATTACTATTTAAGCATGTTATTTCATAGATTTGAATGTAGCATGCATTGTAGAATGATGGATTAGTTATGAATCTATATGTTTCTTCCTTCATCATGTTAACATCCTCGCTACAACATCCCTAAAGAGGGACCTCGTTACCTTTGTGGGCTTAGTGAGCACTCATTCAAGGCCGAGTGATGTGCCGAATGACTAGGATGTTATCTCGGTAAATTCTAGGTTGCATCAAGGCATAACCTAGTTGTGCACAAAGAAGAAAATTCCATCAAGCAGAAGCTTAGAAAGATGAATCCTCATGTTGCCATATTAGTAAAAGAAGAACTAGAAAAATTATTGGCAAAGAGGCTTCATCGTGACTATTGATTATTCAGAATGGATTTCTAATATAGTCCTTATAAAAAAGAAACTCATTCGTATCAATATTTGTACACATTTCAAAGACATTAATAAAGTGTTTCATAAGGATGATTTTACTCGCTTAACATTGACATGATTATCAATTCAACTACTGGTTATGAAATGTTATCCCTCATGGATGGATTTTTGGGATATAATCGATTAAAATAGCTAAAGAGGTTTAACATAAGACTACTTTTACAACCCCTCGGGGGACATTCTATTATCAAATCACGCCCTTCACCTAAAAAAAGGGACGTGTAGCCTATCAAAGGGATATGACTATCATCTTTCACAATATGATAAATGATATAATGAAATATTATGTGGATGACATCTTGGGAAAATCTAGGACTAGAGAGGACCATCCACCAATCTTGTGGTGCATCTTTCAAAGCATCTTAGAGACTATAAATTCATACTTGACCCAAAGAAATGTGTCTTTGGCGTGTTATCGTGAAAATTGGTATTGAGGTGGAGCCTGTAAAGGTCTCAGCTATAACATAAATTCCTACTCTTTTGAACATCAAACAAATGTTTAGTTTACATGGGAAGATCCAAGCTATCAGAAGATTTATTTCTCAGCTCGCAGATAAGTTCCATTCATTCACACATCTTCTTAAGAAAGATTTTTATTTTCATTGGGGTCTAGAACAAGAACAAGCATTTTCTTTTTTGAAAGAATATTTGTCTAAACCCCTTGTTCTAATGCCACATATTCCAAGTGAACCATTATTGTTGTACATTTCTGCCACTCAATTTGTAATTGGTGCACTTTTAGCTCAAAAGATGATATAAATCAGAAAGAAAAAGTTGTCTATTACCTTATTCACATGTTGATCGCTTACGAGCTCAACTATCCATAGATTGAAAAGGATTGTTTGGCCGTTGTTTTTATTTTCAAAAACTTCATCATTATTTGCTAAATAATAAGACCAAGCTCATTTCCATAGTTGACCCACTAAAGTACTTATTATCTAAACCTGCACTTACAGGAAGGATGGCTAATTGGATCATCCTACTTAGCGAGTTTGATATTGAGTACGTCAATCAAAAATTAGTCAAAGGGAAGGTACTGGTGGATCAACTAGTTGAAGCCCTTTTCCAAGAATTGAACCATTGAGTCTGGAACTTCCAGATGCTTCTATGATGTATCTTGAGGAGTCCATTACATGGAAAATGTATTTTTATGGATCCTTTACTTTCCATGGTTCAGAGTAGGATTTTTCTCATCAATCCCATAGGAGATATGATTCCTCAAGCATTCAGACTAGGTTTTCCATGTACAAACAATATAGTGGAATATGAATCTCTCATTACAAGGTTGAAAATAGCTATACGCTGGGATATCGTAGGTCAATGTAATTGGTGATTCTATGTTAATCATCAAACAAGTAAATGATGAGTACAAAGTTAAGGATGAGAAGCTCATTCCTTATAAGAAATTGCTGATAATAATGGTATAGCTTTGATACCAAATGATAGAATAGAATAAGATTGCAATGACCAAAGAGGGATGGAAGCCTCAAAAATATTATTGATCACGAAATCGACATTACATAACAATGCAAGAGCTATAATATTTATAGATATTAGATAGCCTCATATGGATAGACATGACACCCTAGTAGGCACCAACTACGAGATGATAAGACCCATCTCACATGCACATGTAATTATTACTAATACCAATATTGAATGTTATCCAACATAACAATATTGAATGCAAGTCACTAGACTAGAGTGCACATGTTGCACATTATTAAATAAAAGACAATGCAATAAAATGCAATAAATATGCCTATGTTAAATTATGCTAACATTCCCCCCCTTAATTTTGCATAGTTTCCAATGAAGTGGAGAGGAACTCTCTGAACAGTGTGAATTTGTCACGTGCAAGTGACTTAGTGAAAACATCTACCTTCTGTTCAGCTGTAGGACAGAAATGGAGCTGTATGTTGTGCTTCAAGACATGCTCGTGTATGAAATGAACCTGTACTTCAATATGCTTGGTTCTCTCATGAAATATTGGATTGCGAACAAGCTTTCAACTCCTTCATTATCAACATATATATTGGAGTAGATTTGTTGTGGTAGACCAATTCCTTCTAGTATTCGGCGTAGCCATATTGCTTCACAAACAACTTCACCTGTAGCTCGATACTCTGCTTTTGTAGAAGAGCGAGAAACAAAGTTCTGTTTCTTGCTTCCCCATGATATCGGTCTAGATCCCATAAAGAAGACAAAGCCTGATGTTGACTTCTTATCATCCATATTTTGCGCATGATCTAAATCTAAATATCCCGTCAAGAAGAATTTGTCATTCTTCTTATACTCTGACCAAGGTCAACTGTACCCTTTAGATATCTCAAGTATTCTCTTTGCACGCTTTCCAATGACATATTTTCGGTTCTTGCATGAAGCATGATAAATAGCCGATCGCAAAGGCGATATCCGGTCTAGTATATGTCGTAAATGAGACTCCAAATCAACTGCCGATAGAGAGTTGCATTCACCGGTGGTGATGGATCGAAACAAGATAATCGAAGTCTCACTTCCATAGGTGTAGCAATAGGAGTGCGGTCCATCATCCCGAATGTCTTGATCTTGGTTGTGGGAGTAAATGTCTCCTCATAATCAATGCCTTCTTGTTGTGCATACCCCTTTACTACAAGCCTTTCTTTATACTTTTCAATAGTCCCATCTCGATTTATACTTAGTCTTGAATATCCATCTCGTATCCAATGGGTTTCTTCCCTGGTGGAAGGTCGACAAGTTGCCATGTGTTGTTCTTCATCACTAACTCGATACTCGAATCCATGGCATCTTTCCAAGCTTTTGATTTTAGGGCTTCTTGAACTCGTAGATGGCTCAACTGCTTCAACAACTCGATCATTAAGGCATAATTTACCTCTTCACGAGCTTGATGCATGAGTTCTAGGTCCAGGATTGGATGATGTGCTAGGTGCTTCAACCAAATTTGTATCTCTTATTAATTGAGTATACCATTTAGGTAACTTCTTAGTTGTTCCATTGGCTTGTGGTGGATCCAAGTTTTCACCATCATCCAATTCATCACCTGTCATCTTAAAGTGGGAACATCAAATTCTATCTTCACAAGAGGTGTATTCTGCATGTTTGTTGAGTCATTGAGTGGAGCATCTGCTTGTTTCTTCTCAAAGAACTCAACATCCCTACTTGTGTATACTTTCTTTGCTTTCGGATCCCATAATCTGTACCCAAGTGCTTCTTCACTGTATCCAATGAATATCAATTTCTCAGCTTTCATATCCAACTTGTTCCTATTCTTCTTGGGTATGTGCATGCTAGCTTTACACCCAAATACTCTTAGGTGTGCAATTGATGGTTTCCGATTTGACCATGCTTCTTGAGGTGTCACTCCTTCAAGAGCTACTGTGGGCACTCTGTTCAACAAATAGACTGGGCAGCTTTCTTGTAAGCTTTCGCCCAAAATGTCTTTGTTAAACTTGAGTCATCAATCATACATCGCACCATTTCCATGATAGTACGATTCCTTCTCTCAACTATACCATTTTGTTGTGGTGTGTGAGTAGGAGGCATTTGTCGACGAATCCCATGAGCTTCCAGGAAAGTCTTAAACTCATTTCTTGTGAATTCCCCCCTCAATCTGAGCAGAGAGTTTTGATCTTGCGACGACCAACTTCATTCTCAACAAGTGCTTTAAACTTCGAAATGTCTCAAAGGCTTCGACTCTTGTTTCTTAGACAATATATCCACATCTTTCTTGAGTATTCATCAACACAAAGCATGAAGTATTGACATCCGAATGACTTCGTTGCATGGGCCCGCAAAGATCGGTGTGCACCAAATAAAGCTTTCCCTTAGCTCTATATGTGTTCTTCCGAAAGGGTACTGTGTTGCTTTCCAAATTAGGCAATTGTGACACTTGTCGGTTGTTGTGCTTGAGTGTAGGCAATCCTTTCACCATGTTACCCTTTTGAAGTGTTTGGAGATAACCAAAACTGATGTGACCATATCTGCGATGCCATAGTTCTGCAGATTGTGTGTCTTTGGCCACTAGAGCTTGATCATCCTTGTGGACAAGATCAAGTTGGAACATGCGTCCCACATTGGAGGCTCTGCTACAATATTGGAACCTCTTGACTTATCTCTTATCAAGCACACTTTTTCTCCAAGATATCACAAAATCTAACTTCAAGTTGTGATCAAGGAGTTGACTAACCGATAGCAAATTTTTGGTCAACCTGTGTACATACAATACATTTGTGATTTTACGAGGCATGTTTTCCAAGAGGTAGTGAAATGTTTCCAATCCCCTCGACATCAGTATGATGAGTCATCACCTAATGACACATGGTTCTTGTTAGGTGAGTCACGTAGTGTGTAGAACCAATCCTTGCGTCCAGTCATGTGTCGAGTTGCACTCCGAGTTAACATACCCGGATATCTTATGTGGACTTGGTTTCTTCATCAAATTGAGAAAAATACATGTGGTGTCCTTCATCTGAATCATCCTCATGTTTGGAAATGTACCCTTGTTGTTTGGGTTTTCTTTTCCAATTACCATTTTTCTGCCCTTGATTGTTGTTGTTGTTAGACTTCCCTTTATTTGAATTGTTGTTACCCTGTTGGTTGTTGGGTTTTGAATTGCTTGATGAACCCTTTTTGTAGGAATTGTACCAACAATATTTGATGTCATGTCCCCCTCTATTGCAAATGGGACACTTCTTGGTGTTGTCTCGTTGACTTTGGTCCCTTTGTTGACTTTGATTTTGTTGGGACTTCTTGTTATTGGACTGAAATTTTCCCTTTCCTTTATGATTGGAAGATAGTGCTTGCTCATCTTCATGATCTTTGTTGTTCATTACCTCTTCTTGTTGGAGTAGATTGACCAACTTCTCAAAGGTGACTATGTGTTCACTCATATTGATAGTTGTCACAAAGATTCTATAGGAAGGAGGAAGTGCTCACAACACAATTGGTATGAGGTCTTCATCACTTATCTCTTTTTTCAATGCCAATAGAGATGCCCTCAAAGTAGCAACTCGTCTTAAAAAAACTTCAACTTTCTCATTATGCTTGAACTTGAGAGTATGCAGTTGTGATAGTAGGTTGAGGATGGAATTCTTGTTCTTTGCCTCATAAACTGTGCTCAACTTATCCCATGCATCCTTGGCCGATGTGGCATCTCTAATGTGGGGTTGCACATCGTCCGTTATGCCAAACAAGATGATCAACTTGGCCTTTTGATTGGCCCTGTCAAATTGAACTTGTTGTCTTCTATCATCAAGTGATCTTGTTGTTGTTCCATCTACAACTGTCAATAGGTCTTCAAACTCAAGTAACATCTTGATCTTCGGTTTCCATGCAGCATAGTTGTCTCCTCTAAGCAGTTGTGAATCTAGCAAGAAGAAATTTGGTGCTTGTGCACCCATTTCTCGTAATCGAATCTACGAAACTCGAATTTCTAACAAAGGGTAAGGCTCTTATCACTCCAGGTTTATGGTCTCCCTCTCAATATACCGTCAGGCCGATATACCAAACCTTTCTATATACACTCCCTTCCGATATACCCGTCAGTACATGGAAGAAGATCACCCTTTCAATATACCCATCAGTACGGAAAGAGGTGTTAACACACGTGAAATAATTTAGTACGTGGTACGTAGACAATACGGAGAGGGGTTTGTGCAAGCACAAATGGATGGGAGGGCTCAAATGTGTGTGTATTGTGTCCTTATTACTCCCCGTCGATTTTATAGGGTCGATGCCTGACGACGTTTAGGTAGCTGTGTTAGGTGTTAAGTGCAGTAGTAGTCACGACGGCATCACCCGTAAGTGCTTCCCAGAGGCACCATATATACTGACCACGCTTTATGAGATCAAAGATCTCATGTGATAAACAAACATAAAATAAAAAATTTGCACTTTTCTTTTCTTTTCAACTTTATGCACCAAGATTAGTACAAAATTCTTCAAAAGTACATCAAAATGAAGTTTTGTGTCCCCCTCTTTAAAAAAGGGTCTAAAATCACAAAATAACAATTTAGGCCAAAAATATTTTTACCCCCAATAGGTGTTTTTCGCTAAATTCAGCGGTGGCTCTAAATGTGTTTGGTGAGCTTCTAAATTTGGAAATCTCCCAAATTTAGTAATTTCTCCAAATTTTCCAAAAAAAAAAAATTAATAAAAAATATGGAGAGAGTGGGAATTGAACCGCTGACTTGTTTGTTCCCAAGATCCAAACAAACAATCTAAATATTATTTTCACTTTTTCTCACAAACCGTGATCTGGGTTTTTCTAAAATTTTGACAGCAGCATCATAAAATATTTTTCTTGAAACCCACAAAATTTTAGAAGAATCGAAATCTTATTTTTGAGATCTTACCAATTTACCAGCTAGATCTAATTTTTTTCAGAAAAAATGATCTGACTTGTACAGACTTTTCGTCACATGTAGAGGCCGAATCTAAAGATGATGTAAACTGCAAAGTTGTGCACCTCCTTCTTATCTTTCAGAAAAAAAAATGGCACATCAATCCGACATTGTATGAAAAAGTTACGTCCTTTTTTCTAAGAGATATCTGCTGGAATTTTGTTGACGGGACTGCTTCAACCTTTGCTCCCGAATTCTTCACACCTCCACTTTCAGATCTGATTTTTTTTTTTTTTAGATCTGATCTTTTTTTTTTTCACTCTTTTTTAGATCTGCAATTTTTTTCAAGATCTTTCTCCTTTTTTTTAAGATTTTTTTCAAGATCTTTTTTTTTTAAAGATCTCCAAATCTGAAATATTCCACCAATATGTTGGATCAATTGGCTATGCCAATGACTAATCAAAAAAAAAAATTACCTTCCAAATAAGTGGATAGGTCAAATTTTAGTTGAGGGATGCTTGGAAGGAATGGAGGCTGCGGGATGCTTCAATGGCTCTCCTTTGATGCAGATCTTCTTCTCCAATGGATCCTCTCCAATAGTGCTCCTCTTCAACCTTGTTTGGATATAACTCGCTTTCCGATACCAAATGATAATAATGGTATAGCTCTGATACCAAATGATAGAATAGAATAATATTGCAATGACCAAAGAGGGATGGAAGCCTCACAAATATTATTGATCATGAAATCAAATTACATAACATTGCAAAGAGTCAGTAATATTTATAGATATTAGATAGCCTCATATGGATAGACATGACACCCTAGTAGGCACCAACTATGAGATGATAAGACCCATCTCACATGCACATGTAATTACTACTAATACTAGTATTGAATGTTATCCAACATAACAATATTGAATGCAAGTCACTAGACTAGAGTGCACATGTTGCACATTATTAAATAAAAGATAATGCAATAAAATGCAATAAATATGCCTATGCTAAATTATGCTAACAATTGCACTGATAATTTGAAGGAATTATTTGTACATATCATGTTCTATCAAATACCTCGGGGACAAAATCATGCAGCAGATGTTATGGATACAGTGGGATATTTATTACACATCCCACCAAGAAACAATGATATTCCTTTCTTTGTGGAGTATTTAATGACACCAACATATGACATTCCAAATTCTTGTTTGGTATGTGAAGTTGTTTGGTCCCTTATCCCCCTAGTATAATGACATTTATAATTACCTTCATGATGGAACCTTCCCTACTGACATTACCCTATTTGAAAAATGAAAAATTATCCAAGTCATAGCCCGCTAAACCCTAATTAGGGGCACACTCTATCATAGAGGCTATGAAATGAATATGTTACGTTTCCTTAATTTGGAAGAATCTATTCTAGAATTTAAGGAGGTGCATGAAGGCATATGTGGGGCCCATACAAGTGGCATGCTTCTAGCTAAAAATTGTTAAGAGTGGGTTGTTATTGACCTACAATGGAAACTTATTGTTGTCGGTTTGTTAATAAATGCTTGTTGCTAAGGCCAAAAAAGTATTGCTAACCTAATACATGCCCCATCATAGTCTTTGTAACCAATCACAACGGTGTGGCCTTTTTGAAAATGGGGACTCGATCTCATTAGAAATCTTACCCCTACTTCATCTGATGGCGACATGTTCGTTATTACTTCCACCAAGTATTTCACAAAGTGGGTAGAGGCGTTCCCTCTTACCTATGTTAATTGGTGCAAATATTTCAAATCTCATCATGAACCACCTCATTTTCCATTACATCATTCCTTCTTCCATTTTGGATGATAATGGTAAGTCATTCAATAATAAAACAATGAAGGCGGTGTATCAACATTTTCAAATCTGACTAAAATACTCTACTCCTTATTACCCTCAAGGTAATGAACAGTGGAAGCCTTGAATAAAAATCTTGTTCGTATCATGGAAAATATGGTTAATAATACTTTTCGTAATTGACACTTGCGGATACATCCTTCCATCCGAGCTTATCAAAAATACATCCAAACCCCTCTGGTTCTACACCATATTCCTTAGTTTTCAAACACCAAATCCATATTACCCCTTGAGATTGATATCCCTTCTTTGCGCATATCTTTTCGAGACTATTTAGACAAAGAGGAGGATTATAGAGTTTCTAGACTCATAGAACTAGAGCTACTGGATGAGAAACACCTTCATACACTGGATCACCTAAAAGTGTATTGAATCGAAAGTGCGTTAAGGATACAATAAAATAATCATACCTTTCCAATTTGAGGTAGGATACTTTTTCTTTTAATAAAATCAATTTAATACCACTAAAGATAGAGAAAAGAAAGGAAAGTTTGAGCCTAATTGGTTAGGACCATATGTTGTGGTTACTAAGTTTGGTTCAAGAGCATATAAACTTGTTGATTCTGATGGTGATGAGCTGTGGGAGCCTATGAATGCCATACATCTAAAGTGGTTATATGCTTAAGCATGGAGGACCTTCAATATCATAAAATCAAAAAAGTATAAAAATTAGAAAAAAAAGAGAAAATTTAAGTAGAAATCAATTCATCCATGTGTGGAACTTTGGATAATTCCTTTGGTGAAAACTAGTTTCCGATGCCATTAGAGGGTTTTTTTTTATAAGCATCTAACACACCCGGGATACAAAGTGGCTTTATCTTAAGATAGTTTTTCCCTATGTCTAAGATTCTTTCAATTCAATCCTTCGTAGCCTTGATCCAGCTTAATCCTACACTTATATGCAAGGAGTTTCCGTTGAACATTCCCATCTAATGCTGGGGGAAATATTTTACATCTTCACTTTCTTGTACATATCTCGTGATTTTTCCCTACTACATTCCCTATCTAACACTAGGGGCATCCACATGTATTTTCCATATCTCTGGAAAACCTTTTAGAAAATCTAAAAACATTCAAATAACCTTTGACAAAACCCTAAATATTTAAAATAGGTTTCGTCATAAAACAAACCAAAAATAATACAACATTGTCCTTGTACGATGGAAAATCAACACGTGACCTTGGTCTCACTCGACCTCTTGAGTACGTGCTAAGACAACCGATGTAGAATGAATAGATGGCTCTATGTAGTGAAATATAGCGAATATGTGATATGTAGATGAAATATTTGGAAATGGGATGAACAAACTATTAAGGAAAAATAATGTCCTCCATGCACAATATCGGTATTTTCTCATCAAGGGCAAGAAATGCCCTCCTAACCTAAATGGGTCTCATGGATGGGTCAGAAAGGATAGCCACACAAAGACTCTAATCAATATTAGGCTCCATGGAAATCCTCTCTAACGATTATGGGATACATGGAAAACCAATGGGCACCTTGTAATGATGTCCACACAAGGTAATGGAATAAACGAGAGAGAGGCATGGCTCGCGAGATCTATGGGTGGTTGGTTGGTTCACCTGAACATGAAATCTCTATAAGTGTCTTCATTCAAGGACATTCAATGTATGACAATATCGTGTGGATGTGGGGATGTTCTACAAACTAGTGAGTGTAGTCCAGTGTATAAGTCTACTTGGTCTTCGGGCTCATTTGATTGGGGACCACGGGATCACAACCATCAACTCTCTTTGGTTGTGGTCTAGAAATGTTCATGTGTGCATTTGTGCAATTTAATCTACAAAAGCAAATAACAAGCTAATCTAAGTAAATAAAAGCTACACTATGTTTTTGTATTTTTCCATTATAAAAGAAATAAAGAAATTAAAAATAATATAATCTACTCTAAACTAATCTTTTTGTATTTTCTTGAATAACAAATGCGTAAAGAAGAAATGAAGAAATAAATTTCCTCTAATTTAATTAACAAATCCTATACAAATAAATAGGCCGAATGTAGTTATTTATCTGTGCAACAATATATTAAATCTATTCTAATTTAAATGAAGCTTTTTCCAATTAATAATTGTGGATTATCAAATCCTCTTCCTATTTCGAGACATGGGAAGATTTGAAGCTTCTGAGAAGATTTTCTTCCCCTGCAACTTCCTAGGATAGAATATGAGAAGATTCAATAGAAACCAAAATTTACAAAGATATTTTTTATTATCTATGGTGATATAGCAAGCTTCCTCCAGATATTCTTCCCTCACAAATCCACAGGGATAGGAAGGGAAGGATCTATCACCAAAAACTTCTATAGAAGATGTGAAAGCTTCTTGGAAATGATCTAACTATTTGTAATAAATAAAATGATTTCTTCTAATCTAGTTGATAAGTGTGTGTACGTTCATAAATAAATGAAGAAACTCAATAACAACCCCCAACCTAGAATTATAGTGCAAAGGAAATGCCAATTGTGGTATCACTTTGTCCCCTTAGTTATATTTACCAATATTTTATGTCCACGTGAGTCCAGGAACTGGGAATGTAGAGGAAGTAGAAAGAAGAAAGTGCTGGAGCAATGGTAGCTTGATGGCAGTTTGGTTGCAATGTAGGTAGAAGAAAGACAATGCAAGAGAATAGAGCTTGGTTATGCAGTTTCTAGCAAGATTGTGGCAGCTCAAATAAGTAAGATACATAAATAATATCCAGCCATTTTCTTCAAAAGAAGCAATGATTTTATAGAACACAAGCTAGGAAATGGTCTAAGCCATTTGGTTAATGGGGTGCCACATCACAAAAAGGAAAGGGAGTTTAACACTCAATCAATAATTAGAAGTGGAAGAGGAGGTTGATATGAATCATTCAAGCTTGAAATCAGATCAATCGATCTAGAAATGTGAGCTAAAAGTGAACTGGAGTGGGTCAACACATGTCCGATTCACGCCTAGAAAATTTCAGACAATTCACATGAAACCGTTGCCCTACACAAGGAGGTGGTTAGAAAGCACCACCAAATTAGGGTGGCAGATGCGTAACCTCCACCCAAGCCAGGTGGTGGTTTTGTAACTAAAGGCAAAAATAAAGGAAAAGTAGTGCAAAATCTACAAAAATCAAGAAATGGCTAAGTAAGGTGATCTAAGCTACAAATATGAACTACAAAGAGATAATGAGGCTCAAAACCTTTGGAAAAGACATGTATCATCATTGGGAACTTTGGAACTATTTTCAACAATGTAGCAAGTGTAAATTTGGGTGCATACATATTTTCCCCTTGGAGAAGTGTTTTAGCCATGAAGAGTGGTAAAATGTAGAGTCGAGTATGGCATTCCATTAAATGTACGTGTTCGAAGTGACGCCATCCAAACTCCTGCTACCCTGCAAAATGTGAAGACAAATCAAGTCACGCAAATAGATATGATATCAAAAAATAAACACTAAAACGAAACGACATGAGGACTTACCATTTCCACAAGGATAAAAGTATACATGTGTTAGTGCTCCAAGCACAAAGCACACACATTCAACACGAAGTTAAAACAAAACATATATATATATATATACACATATATCTAAAACCATTAATTTGCAAATTCATTTGTACTATCCCTCATAGTTATTTTGGAGCTCTAGATTACCTGTACTCATTTTGAGCATTGATATAGTAAAAACTAAGATTGCAACGTCGTGATCATGGCCCCATGAGTGAGAGTTCTAATGGCTAGGCAAAAGGTTAGTATTTTGCATTTGTTTATTTTAAACCTAAAATGTGAAAAATTGAAAAATCTACACCTAGGGGGTAATTTTTACAAATATTCTAGTCAAAATGTTCCCTAGGGGTCGTCTAGGTGGGTCTAGATTTTGTTTGTCCAAAATGATCATTTTTGTATTTTTTTGCATTTTTGGGTCAAAGGGGACGACTTTTCCATTCTAGATGTGACTTCCTCCTTACACAAGGCAACAAGCGATTAAAACCTCGACATGCATATGGTGGCGATTACATAACCATTGTGGCAATTACGCAATTTGTCACTTTGCAGGCGGTGGTTTTGTAATTTTCAAGGCAGAACCTTATTTCGAGAAACCTAAGTGAAGTTTTTGGATTTTAAGTTGTTTTCTAATATTTTTGATGAGATTATGTATTGAACCATGTTTCTAACTATCTATTTTTCTTGTTTTGGTGAACACAGAAGGATGTGTATGTTTGTTGGATTTGGGACAGAGAGTGTGATTGGCTCCTTGGGATTATTGATTAGTTACCCCATGAAGAGAGGGACATGTTACATAGATCTGGCATATGGAGAATCTCTTAGATGCCATTGATAACACTAGAAAGCCACATACTATGTGATTTACTATGCTACTGGGATTCCAACTAGAATACCTTTTGATTTCCGTGGCTAGAGGAGATTAGAGTATCACTCTCAATGATGTTTACAGGATCTTGGGTGTTCCTATGACTAGAAGACGGTTGACATTGGAGAAAGGTTCTCTAGCTATGTATAGATAGTGGGCATCATACATGGGGGATGATGGGGCATCCAATGTGGGTGATAAGTAGGGTATGCAGTTATTGTCAATTACCTCTCGCACCCATCCCCACTCTACATAACGCCATCATCGTACTTTTTCTTCGCGTTTAATGGGAGACAAGGGTGGGGAAAAGCTCTTGTATTGTTGGGATCCTATCATTATGGCTATTGAGCAGCATGGGAGGATATTTTCTTGGGGTGTGGACATTCTTGGGACCACATCCCATGATTTGTACTACATTGTTAGGTTGCAGGGAAATCCCGAGCCATCCTACCTTGGTGATGTTTTGGGTCTATGAACGGATCATTCCCTATTAGAGGGGAGTTGGAATATTAGATCTAAGGGATTCATAGCCGCTAGATAGACATTTTTAATAGTTCTCGGAGGTGTACACCAGGTTTTTTCCACACCGACCACGTATGACTTCATTGTGAGGAAATACCAGGATATGGTTTGGATATGGGGTGATGAAACAACTATTCTACTTACTTGTGGTGGTGCAAGATAGTTAGTAGATAGGAAAACCAAGGTGGAAGTACACCACATGTATAGAGTAACTCAAGCTGATCTAGGCTACCATATGATGATGCACTCCTTGTCCTTCTTATTTTTTATCATGGGATTAGAGAGGCACGATTCAGCCCTATGGGAAAAATAAATTGCATGATTGTTACAATCGAGGTACCTATCAGTGTGAAGAAGGTCCCAATCCCAGAGCACCAGTATCCCTCCTCCAGATTGAGGTTGCACCCACTCACAAAGTCGGGGAGGATGAGGAGGCCCATACATATTCGTGAGACCGAGCGTGAGGTTGATACCATTGAGGAGATGGGAGAGGAGGCAGGAGGGGAGGAACATGATGAGGAGGGAGAGTGATATAGAGTGGTGGGTCACAGAGGAGATCTCTATTATGAGAGAGCAGAGGTAGAGTTATAGAGGGAGACTCTTGTTTCAAAGGACCCACTTTCTTGAGAGGGAGGTGGCAATGAGCATTCTATGATGGGTTAACACATCGCACCAGGAGAGGATGAGGCTCAGCAGTGCACTGCAGTGGCTCCACCACATCCGGTTGTACCATATGACCCTTCCTGGATGCCAGGAGATCCGAGTATGTAGATACTCTTCTCTCGACCTTGTTAGCTAGAATTTTTAGTAAGTTATGCATTGTGTTTCTTTTTGAGTTTTTATAGTTTTCTAACTCATCGTTGTTTCCTTTTTGTTTCACGTACCACTCTGGCGATGGATGGTGTGATTTTATTCATAAAATCATGGTTGATACATTGCTTATCCCTATGGGAAGACATGGGATGAGTTCTTAGAGATGTGGGGTAGCCGATATAGGTTATTCACCACACTAATGTCTTTTGCCACTTGGCAAGCCGCAGAGATTCTCTCTGAGATGAGGATTGAGCTCCTACTTTTCATTTAACACAAAGGATACGGAGGTAGAGTCACTCCCGTAGCGAGGCCATGACTAGTGGTAGATCACATGGTCACTCTCATCACTCAGTGCATGGAGGCTCCCATTCACATCATAGGAGTCATAGTTGTGCACCCTCTCAGGGATCCCGTAGGGAGGGATAGGCCATGGGCCTTTATTACTTCGATGTCATTTTTACGAGACATGTATATGACTTTTTTTGGATTTTTATGCTCATTGCGAGTGTTTTGACCACACCTAGAGTGTGATGGAATTGTATACAGACTTGAATTATTATGGATATATATACAAATACTTCTTTTTGTTTCAGTCATTCTTGCGTAAGAGTTGACTCATTGATGGTTTATCTCACTTGTGTACTCTTAGATGCTCAGAACTTCCAATGTTTTTATATGATTTTGGATGCATGCTATGGATGATGATATGCTAATGTAATGATTTTGTTTTGTTGTTTTGTCAATATTATGCTAATGCAAACACAATGTAATCTCAAAATTTTAATTTTTCAAGCGATATTTGATACTTCATGTTTTTTTGGCAAAATATGATAAATGTAATATGTTAAGGAAAGAACCCACTCCACTTATAACTCCATGAAACTACTAAGATGCGAAGGCTCACCACCGATATCAATAAGGGATCTGAGTTATATGATTTTTATGAATGGAAGTGATGAAAAAAAGACAATATTTTGACATTAATCCAATTAGGAACCTACAACCCAACTCTACACACAATTTACTACATATCCTAGAATGTGATTTACTTGCAAGTTTATCTAGACTTAGATATGTAGATGGCCACTTGATTGAAAAAATCTAGTTTTAAGGTTTTAACTCTTTCAAAACATACACATCTAATTCACTTTTTTGGGGGATTTAAGATTTCAAAGCAATTTTAATTGAATGAAATACTTACAACTTTATAACTTATTTGAAGAAACTCCCTATACCTTGCCCCATGCTACCAATAAGAATCATGGGCTCATCATTGAGGACAAGATACAGGTGAGTAAGGGAGCTTCCCCCTTTCCCAACCTTACGCTACCAGTAAGAAGCATGGGCTCATCATTGAAGATTGGTGGGGCAAGGAAGTGTAGTTTTATTTGTAAATGAATTTTTTTACATTTATTTTATTTGAATTGTTCATTTTTTATTTTAACTTTGAGTTGTGCTTTTGGGAGGGATAAATTTCCCCTAGCCTCAACCCCATGTAACCAATAAGAAGCGTGGGGTCAACACCGAAGGCCGAGGTAGGCGAATAAGTGATCTCGAGTAAGAAATTTAGAATGTTTTTATTACCAAAGAGGTTTTACGGGATAAATGTGACACCAATAAGCTTCTAGAACAAACTATGGGAAAAGACAACTAGATGGAAGAAAACTACGAATAGAACCAAGAATGCAGGACTTGGTAGAATTAGTGTCAAAATTATGTCTTAACTTATTGAACTTGATGAAATGGTTCAGAAATTTGATGATAATATTACGGATATTTGAAGAAACATGATTTAACTTTTTTCCATTTTTTTAGAATTTTTTGAAATTTGTTTGAGAGATAAGTTCCTTGATTACAAATTCACAAAATTATCTCGCGAGATGAAAATGCAAAGAAAAGTGTGCATGTAGTAATGTACATGTGGAAATATAGATGGATCATGAATAGTAACATTTTAGGTGAAGTGAATTAATAGACTCTCCAAAGTATTCACCCTCTAATGTACACAAGTGAAATGGCCCATTTTTGTAGTCCTCCATGACTCAATATGGGCCCAACCACTGGGCACAGAATTCCCTTCCTTTGTCAGTTTTCTTATCTATCCGGTTGTCAAGTCTCAATACCAAATCTCATTCACTTATTTTGTTCTTGTAAACTTCTTATTATATAGATGGGCCATCTTGTTTGTAATGCCTCTAGCATGACAAGTACCTAAGATGAATTCTACTTTAGAAGGTAAAAACGTTGACATGTGATTTTGTCTTAAGACGATGTACTCTTGTGACTTTTGAAATCATGTTTGTAATAGGAAATAATTCATTTATTGAACAGGTACATTCTGTCGTATTTTTACTTAATTAAAAATGAAGCAATCCATCTCGTTATGCAGATAAATTCACTGCAGGGGATTATGAATTTCAGTTTCAGTTTTCATAATTTAAGAGAAATCAAATAGCATTACCTTGGATCAATTCCATTGATCCAAGGTATGCTTCTAATTTACATGTCTTGTTGACATGATGTCTAATTTGGACATATGGAAGAGTTCTGGATCTGGAGTGTGTCGGGGTTTTAAACAACGCTCTTCATGGATATTTGCTATTTATTTAATCCAAGAACAATTTTGGTTCTTCTTTTCTATTATTTTTAGGATGAGATGTCATTGGAGGACCTTGGACCTAATATAACTATGTTTTAAAAATAATGACTCTATCCTAGGGGTTAAACCTAACCTAAGCTATTATGTCTTATGCTAATTGGGAAGAAAAAAAGAATTAGGAGGGACCTAGACTAATACTATGGACCTACCTATGGACTTATGTTGATTTCCTAAACTAAATTTAACTTAACTTAAAGTATGGCTAACCTAAAGGGGGCCTCATGGAACGACATGGAAATTGGGTGGTCGGTGGCATCGATTTCTAGATATTAAACGGGATTTAATGCAGTCTTATCTCTTCCTATTGCCAACTTTGGCATGGGCATTGGAAAAGTTAGGGAGGGTGAGTTGGCACCTCCACCGAGTTTGGTTGCATGCAAAATTTAAATTTATTCTTCGCCAAATATGGAGATGGCGGTGGCATGGAAATAGGAGGGAACTAAAGTCCTTTACATTTAATGTTTTTGAACTTGGCAAAAACTGCCTAGGAAGATGCATGAGGGGTTTAGTTGTTTTGATTTTTTTGTTTCGATCTTGGGCTCTGCATGATGTTGTTGATTCTTCGAACCTCCAGTTTGATTCTTGCATGACTATTATTTTTGCATAGCATAGAGCTATTAATGGACATTGTGAAAACTATAAGAAGAAGGGAGAAGTGTTGAAAGTTGGTTGACGTTTCGTGGAAAGGAAGAAGCTATTGAAGTTTTCTTAGAGATCTTCTATGAATCAAGTAAAGGAGAAGCGCTATTAGGCATGATAGGCTCTACCCATTAAGTTGTTTTGCTTTTACTTAAATGATTCATTAAAAGAACTCTACTCTTGGGAATATATTGGTTTTTGCTTGGATGATAGGATCTCTACATTTGATTCTTGTGCTATGTATTGTGAATGTTGTTTCAACTCCACTTGTATGGTGGAAATTATGGTTTGGGTTTTCATTTTCTCTTGATTTGATTTTTTGGGTTATGCTTTTATCCTTCTACACGATCCTGAAATGAAGTCGAAACTGTTAGTGATCTAGTTTGGAATTGTGTAAACTTTTAAGTAGCTTTCGGTTGCTTAAATTTTTGGGACTTGTTGTAGAATATCTTATCTCACCACTGTGGAAAGACTTCAAGGTGCTAATCTATTTAAATATCTTGATTGATTATTTGACCTTGCATGAATCTGTGTGAAGGATAAACTTTTGGGACTCTGGTTTTAGCATATTCTTCTGAGTTCTGATGGAAGGCTCAAAAATTTGTGATCGTGTCTGATTCCTTATCACTTCTACGATTGTGATTTTGGGTTCTTGTTTTTACCCTCCCCATTGAAGTCATCTTTCCTCGTGATTTTTGAGGAAAGATATATTGTTCGAGTGGTTTTTGCATAGAAAGAATTTTTAAATCTGTTTAGGCTTGCTAGAACTTTTTCATTCTTTAATTGAGGGTTTAGTAAGTATAATCATGTTATCTCCTTGAAATGAATTATTTCTTATGGAAGTATAATTTTCTTGGAATCTCCGTAAGGGAAGTGTTATTATGTTCTATTCTTTTGAGTATTTGGGTAACCTCTGAAATTGAGGAAATTGTTGCTAAGAAGGAAAATTTATCTTGGGTATTGGCATATTGTTTTACAGTTGTTGTTTTCAACTTGAATGTCTGGACAATTCTATGGACATTGTTTGATGTGTTTAGTTTGCATGATTCTTGACCTTGGGCCATTGAACTCGGTTTAAGTTCATTTAGATTTTTGACAATAATGTATTGATGAAAGATAATGGTAACTCTTTGGTGTCCCCAGATTTCATCCTGAAATCTGAGACTACCCTATCCGAAAAAATTTCGTACTTTTAAAATAATGGGTCGTTTTGTGTTTTTATTGCGAAAAGTTCCTGTAATGTGTCGAGATATTCCCAAGGAGCCATATTATCCATTTTCGCCAAATACCCAGATGCCTAAAATTGTTATATTCTGTCGTCAGGATTTGCCTGCGGGAAATTTGTATTTAATTATTTTGAGCCCCGTTTGAGGCAATTTGCGCTCCGGTTTAACCCTGTTGTGATCGTATATATCGTTATTCCAGTATACCAGTAGGGTTTTAACTAGGAATGAATCTCACAGGCTTTATTTGTAACTCACGCAATGTTTTATGTTTTGTGTTTTTCCCATTTCATTTTTTCGTGAAATTTCTCTAGATCAATTCCTTTCGGTTTGGCTTCGATTCTGGCCGAGTATCTCGGAGATCACATACACACGCGTTGTGCAGGAAGGAATTCGCCATTGGAGGTCTGGTTCTCTGGGAAAAGATGAAGTCGTGCACCAAAAAGCCTCTTCTGGCTGGGCGCATTTTCGGAAAAAGAGGGTTTGAAGTGGATCATGGGATTTTGGAAGTAGTAGGAAAGTGCGAATTTTATACCTACATAGCAGGGTACTTTTTCCCATGGAAGCAACGTCACTTAAGTCACAATGGGAAAATTAGAGGCAACAGGCAGGTGGGAATTTCTTACCTGCCTTGCAGGGTAAAAATTCTCATTGTGGAATAAAAGAAAAATCACTTAAGTGAATCATGGGATTTTATTATGCCTTGCAGGAGTAAATAATCCCATTATGAAAGTCAAATGACTTAAGTGAATCATGGGATTTTCAGGGCTGCCTTGCAGGGTAAATAATCCCATTGACATCTGAATTTTAAAAATAGAAATTCTTTATTCCAAAAAGTGCGACCCACCTTGGGTGAATAATAAATGCATTAAATAAATATTTGTTAATATTTATTCACCCAATTTTGGCGCCCAGGCTTGTGGAAAAGTCAACAGAGGTAAATGGACAAAAGGAGGTTGAAAATAGACTGTTCTAAAATTAAATAAATAATATTTATTTAATGCAGCCCCTTTATGTCAAAAAGTGTGCCCCTTTTGGGAGATAAGTATTAAATGATTAATTTAATTCCTATTTTCAGTGGCTAAGGTCAAAGCATACCGCGAGGCTTGAGTTAAGTGGAAGCGAAGTCTAAAATTAAATAAATTTATTTTATTTAATGGCAGCCATAAGCATGCACAAAATAGGCACCCCATTTGAAGAGTGAAGCTTATTAATTAATTAATTAATTGCCAGTAATAGGAAAGGCATTAATTAATTATAGAATCATAAGGATTATATAAGCAGAGGCTTTCATAAGGATTAATTAATTAATTCACAGGCAGAGAAGTGCAGCCCAGAGGAAAAGTGCACCCCATTTGAAGAGGATTTTTGCTCAGAAGAAGGTGAAATTAATGTTGAAAGCTTCTAGAATTGGCACACAAGTTGAAGGAGGTTGATTTATGTCTAGATAATTGTTTGCATAAGTGATAAAGGTGCTCAGGTGAAGTTGGTAAAATTCTTGCTTGCTTTGCATGCAAATAAAACATCAGATTTTTATGGGGTAGTAGGCTTGAATTATGCAGATTTTATGATTAAAATCCACTATTCATAGTCCGGTTACCATCTTTGTCTGCAATTAATTGCAGGAATTCATTACAGGTGCTTTACAAAAGAAAAGGAGCTTAAATCAATGTCCAATAAATTGAATATATCCTCTCGAATCAAGAATTATCCAGATCCGCACTGGCTTTTGAAGAATTTCGGTCGAGTAAGAAGAAAACGAATTGTTCAAACAAAAATTGCTCCATCTATGGCAAAGCGGGATGAAAGAGAAAGCTCAGTGGAATCATGCGTAGCTTCTAGATTTGTTGAAGTCAATAGGCCTAGATCCAGATCCAAATCTCATAATTGCAAAAGCTTCAGGCACAAAGGCTTCATCCTCTTGTTTCTGATGCAACCCATGTAGAAGTCAGTGCATGGAAAATTTCTTCCAGGATCTTGTGCATGTGCTTCAATCTTCCAGTTGAAGCCTTCATTGAAGTTGCATTCACCGGAGTGCTTTCCAAAAATTTTAATTGCTCATATGCAATTAAAAATAAAAATGATGAGTTATTTACGGCAGACATTGCACTGATGCATGTACAGGAGAAGAACTGCAAAAGCTTCAAGGATAAAAGAGAAGACAAGGTGAAGGCAAAATTCCAGCCCGCTTCCAGATCTAGCTTGTTGTTTCCAGATCCAGTTGTTTCCAATTCCAGCTTGTTTCTAGATCCAGCCGTTTCCAATTCTAGCTTGTTTTTGAGATCCAAACTTGCTTCCAGATCTAGCTACTCCCAGATCCAGCTTGGTGAGAATCAAAGGCAAAAGAATCAGCTGCATGCAGAATATGAAAAAGGACAAGACTACAACTTTCCTCTTTCTTCTTCTTTCTCTTATTTCCTCCGACAAAGTAATTGAGCGATCAATTAAATTATACAACTTAAGTGATTGGTTTAAAATCCATTACTTGAAGAAGTCAACTACTTGGAGATAGGTGGCAGACGTGTAAAATAGAAGGTTCTATTTTTAGTTGCAAATCATGCATGTCATGCAAAGAGGAATTCCAGGAGGGAGATTGCCAGTTGTTTCCTTTCCCACTTCCACATGTGCCGGCCAACTAAAAGATTCCGACATATAATTGCCCATCTACATTCTATAAGTAGAGGAAGAACCTTCGGGTTAAAAATTAGAATTTGTAAGTAACATTCTTATGTTCCAGGACTTTGTCTTGAAACCCCGAGAGCCACTTGAAGCAAAGGAATATACAAGAGTAGATTTCCGGAGAAATTTGTGTCACGGTGTATTTTGTTTCTAGCTTTCTATCTTAGATCTTTGAATAAACTTTGTGTTATTTTAGATCTATATCTCGGAGTTGCCTTTGATTATAATTAAATGTGTTGATATCTATTGGTTTCTTCTATGTGCATGCAATCAACTCTGTTATCTATTGATTGGGATGCACATCTTCCCCATTTCTTCTTTGTGTTTATATAATTCCCTTCTTCTTTAAATATTTCATTTCTTTAAACAATTACTTACTTTAACAGAACTATACAAAGCTATGGTTCATGAGTTGAATAGTTAAAGTAAAACCCCATATAGATACTAGCATATTTTAATTGACAAATCTGACATGGGAGCCTCACCGGTAAATGAGGAGATTTATCTCATGATTGCCTAGGTTTTATGCTATGCAAAAATCTAGCCAACACTCTTGTTTGGTTAAAATGCATTATATACTTCCTTTCCCTTAATAATCGAGTTAGGAGGACTATGCGCAGACTTACCCTTTGGATAATCCTCTTCCTTTCTCTCTTTTGTGTCTATAGGGAAATGGTTACTTGTTGTCTTGTAGATTTAGGTGTTATATTTATTGTCCCCATTGAATGATGAAAGGTAATGGATGTTATGGTTCATCATTTCTTCCCTTCTTTGGTCATGTTGTCATTCAATTTGATCCCTGATTAGTTCTCTATTTGGGATTTTGGTGTGGGGCAGTAGAGACTGAGCTTGTCTATATATGTTCTTGGTTATCTCATGCTCTCTTTCTAATCATGCTTAGAACTATGAGTAAGTAATATCTCCCTCCCTCCTTTAATTTTCTTTCTATTTCAAACTTTGTCTAGGTGTTTTCCTATTTGGTTTGCTTTGTTATGCAATCTCCGTAACTGTATTGTATAATTAAGTTTAAATTGTGCTAGGGAAGTATAGTTGAAGTAGAGGTTAATTGGATGGATGATTGAGTTGAAGCTTATTGTTAAACCCTTCCATTCTACTCTTTTGAATTAACATTGGTAATGTTGTATCTCTGGGATTGTGTTTATAGTCTCAATTGCATGCTAATTTAATCTTACCCTTGATGAGATCTGTTTAGTTCGTTGGAATTTAACTTAAATTGGGTTCTAATTCTAAATTTGAGTATTAGGATACTTAAATCAGTAACACATTTAAGTTATGTGATTTGGTTCATCCTAAACTTATTCTTATGTTTTTAATTTGATTATTGGCATATCTTATTTTAAGGATGAATTTAGGTGAATGATATGTCGAGATGGAAGTACTATTGTTTTATCCACTACTGAACTATGCCTAAAAGATAGTTAGGATAGTTATCTCCTTATGTTAAATAGGTTTAACTGAGAAGGGAAACATGTAAAGTAATGTATGAAAATAATATTTGGATTGTGAGGAAAGGTTACTTATCTGAATTACTATTTTAATTCTTTTTATGAAAGACAATAGTATGGAAGGTTGAAGTTGTTTATATCATGACCTATTCTTACTTTTGTTATGGTTTATCACTTTTTCTCTCTCTTTTATTTAAGTATGGTAACTCCTTTTGGCTATGTCTTTCTGAATTGCTCAGGATCAATTTCATAACAATAGAGTTCTCTTTATGAAACAATTAGCTAAAAGCACATCATTTTAATGTTTAGTGCTTATCATGCTCATTTCAATGAACTGATCGGTGTTAGCAATTTTATACATGGACTTCATAAGTGTTAAAATGATAAAATATCTTTAGGAAGTTACATTTTTACCAAATATGGTGGATCTTTTATGATGAAATATGGTTCATTATTTAAATGTATTTGATGAAAAATAAATTTTACTTGTAATTGATCTTGTTATTATTATTTGACATTAGAAATGTCCAAGTGTTTGGACTTATTTTGTATGAATCCTCTTGGTGAATGAAAAAATTGTGAATTTGTTTGTACTTGATGTGTAATCTTTTTGGGTATTCTATGAATGGAAATGTTAAGTATTTCTCTAATTTTCATATCAAGAATTTACCCTCTTGGGTTATAATAGATTGAATAGAGATCAAAAGGGTACTATATGTACTACCCTCTCTAGTGAAATGCAACTTATTAAGTTGACATTCGTGCATGGATATTCAACTATATCACTATGACTATATTTAAATCAAATGTTTGTGGGTGAATAAAACTATGATGATAACTTATAATACACTATGGGGTTATAAATGAACATTAACCCTTTATAAGAAAAAGGGAAGACAACTTCCATGCAATGAATCATAGACTTGTTTTAAGACCTTTTAGGAATGAATCAATGTTATCTTTGGATATTTGAAGGTTTTCTTTCTCATGAAGAGTTCCTTAACTAGAATAGGAATGCAAAGAAAGGAAATTAAATGGGATTAGACTTCATTTCATTGAAGTCTAATATAAAAAGAACTTTCTCAGAACTTATATAAGCTAGGGCTTGAGTAAGGGAGTAAGCAAACATCACTTAAATGTATTCGGATCTATTATGTAAAATATAAATCGAATGTTAATGGTATAAAAATAACTTATGGAATGGATAGGGATTAGATGTATCTGCATACCTACCTTTATTGCAATTTTAACTTGGAACCCTAAGGGTTAATGAACCTAGTTGTTTAGTAGGGTTACTATAATTAACCCTTAATAAGGAAAATTAGTAATTCATTAACTTCTTTCTAAGGTATGTTCATCTGGATGTTGACACATGTTGACACATGACAACTACAAGTGCAGGAAAGATACCTTCATGAATACTTGGGTCTTCACGAGGATACTTTGTTGTAGTTGACATGTTGCAACACCCTTCAGAGTTTAATCAGCTAGATCTACATAAATTCTGACTTGATCACAATTCTTCCCTAGGTAAAGTTAGGGGCATGATCTATTGTCGAGGTCAACTCACAATTACTTAGGATAAATAAACACACACAATTGACTTTGGTCGATTGAGTATGTCTATGTACCCTTAGTCACTACGAGTAGTCCTCCACACTAGTCTATGTTGTTAACCTTGTCTATGGTTAAACTATGAAAGAGTGGACTAACAGTAGTTAATAAGGACCATTCTAGATAATGATTGAGTGAGGTGAAGGACTTATTCCATTTGACGTGTATGTCATCTAGGAATATAAATATGAACAATATGTTTAAAATATTTGGCCAAAGTATCACAAGTTGTTGGTTGCGTTGTCCTATGTCACCTAGTTTAAGAAGTGGGATTTCAGATGAATATCGATAATAGATATTTAGATATTCCTCTTAAATAGAACACTTAATACCCCGAAAATGGTAAAGGAACCAAGTATACATAGTATACAAATTATTAAGTTAACATGAGAGATCGGTATGATATTGAGTCATGAAATGAGAGATTGGTGTTCCACTAAGTCATTTACAACTGCATATGGTTTTCTATTATGAGATTGATTGGCTTTTGGAATGTGTGTTCTAAATTATGTTAATTTAGAACAGAGAAGATTAGTCAAAAAAATATTTCCTTCTTTCTAAAGTATTAAAATGGGAATGTTACGTTGTCAACATAAACTATGTGTCATTGTTCAAAGATCTAGCCTAACTTCATCGAGGCTTTCTAATTCAATGAGTTGTGCCTCGCGATATCCTTCTTCACCTAAGATGCCTTGCAATGATATTTGAAGACTAGGTATCTCAACTTCAAGTAGTAAAACTGCTTCAAAACTGAATACTAAGGAATATGGGGTTTCCCGTAGGTATTCTTACCGAAGTTTTGTAGGCCCACAAGGCTGGAAATAGCTTCAAATGCCAATCACATTTATTCTCCTTGACCATTTTTAGGAGAATGGATTTTAACATCTTATTCGTAGCCTCATCCTATCCATTGGCCTGAGGATAGTATAAAGAGGTTGTGTGGTGGTTTATATGGAACTTCAGTGCATAGCTCACGCACCTCTTCATTCTTAAAAGACATGTCATTATATGTGATAATGACCCGTGGGACTCCATACCTACAAATGATCTGATTGAGGATGAAATTTGCAATCACATACCCAGGAATAGTGGTAAAAGTCATGGCCTCAATCTAATTTGTTAAATATTCCATGGCCGTAATTATGAAATTATGGCCATCTATCGATGAGGGAGAAAAATTCCCTATCAAATCTAAAACCCATGTGGAAAAGGGTCAAGGTGTTGCAATAGGTTGTAGAGCCTAATTAGGTATATGAATCTCATGAGAGAATTCTTGACATTTGTGGCACCTATGCACATACTCCAAAGTATCATGTTCTAAGGTGGGCCAAAAATAACCCATTTAGTGTATTTTTTTGCGGAAGTGTAAGCATGCCCTCCAAAGTGACCCCCATAGACTCCACCGTGAACTTTGAAGATAGTTTTTCCGACTCTTCCTTGTTGACACACCTTAACAACATTCCATCAAAGGCTTTGCGATAGATAACTTGTTCTATAATCACATATGTACCGACTATAATGTAGCCATCTTCTTTGTTGTGAGGTCGCTCCCTCAGGGCATGTGTAGTCCATAATGAAATTGATAATGTCGCATACCTTGGATATGCATAAATTGGAGGCTTGGTTTTTATGTAATACACGCACTCATCAAGGAAATCCAACTTTACTAGATATCCACCATCTAATGAGTTATCTCGTTAACCAATCTGAAATGATTTCTCCCTTGACAAACTTTTGATTGATAAAGTTAACTCAAATTCACCCATTAAGGTGATGAAGTGTCCAACTTTCTTGGACCAGGAACCTTATGTTAGAAACATCTGAAGGTGGTTTGTTTTGACAATTACATGTGTTACTTGTTTAAGCATATAATTCCTTAACTGTTTCATTGCAAACACTATAGCAAGGAATTCCTTTTCTACCTACATATAGCGTGTCTCATAGTCTAAAGAAGGTGCGCAACTAATGAATTAAATTACATGTTCACATTTATCATCATCTTCTTGTGCTAACATACAAGCTAGAGAGACATCTGTAGCTCGAGAATATAGGATGAGAGGATGATATGATTTAAGTGAGTAGATGAGTATGGGCGTTATAATAGGAAATGTTTCAGCGACTCAAATTCTTCATCACACTCGATGCGTCTAGTCCATATAGAAATCCTTCTTTAACAACTTGTTGATTGATGAATGAGATAGGTAAAATTAGGAATGAACCTACATATTTCTCCTAGCTTCTACCGAAAAATGACTTAATGTCCGACTCCTTTGATGGTGGTGTCATTTTTAGGACCACTCCGAATGTTTTTCTAGATCTACATCAATCCCTCATGAAGAGATGATGTAACCCAAAAAAATTCCCTCAGAACTCCAAATAAACACTTTTCTAGATTTAATGTAGCAATATATTCAATGAGATGAGAGAGGATTACGATAAGACACCTCAGTGGTAATCACATCACTTCCTATCCTTAACCGAGTAAGATCGTTAACATATGATTCCACAATCTTCAGAATAATATCATGGATATATAGGTCATTTCCGTTGATAGATAGACAGGAGTTCTTAATACCAAATGGCATAACCGCGTGCACTAACAATAGGTACCCCAAGGAGTAGTGAAAGTGGTCTTTTTTCTGATCCTCCTCAGAGATCCTAATTTGATTGTAACTGAGAAACCATCCATGAGTGATAACAAATTGTATCCATCTGTCATTGCATCCATGATGACATCAATGGAAGGTAACGAGAAATATTCCTTGGTACATGCCTTATTTATGTCCCAAAAATCAATGTATATTCAAATTTTTGCATTCCTCTTAAGAACAGGACTATGTTTTATACCCACATGGAATAATCTATAGGTTTGATGAATCCCACTTGTAGGGGTTTCATGACCTCTTCTTTGACCATAAATGCCACCTTTGGCTTCATAGGTCTGGACTTTTATTTAATGGGATTAGTTTCAGAAGCTTGGTTATGATGTTGTGGATCGTAATGTGAGGAAAAATTTCCATCATATATTTTTATCTCAATGCGAAGGATTTTGAATGTTCCTTGAGAGCCTTCATATGAATTTCCACTTCTTCCAGAGTTAAAAAAGAACCAAGTTTCAATATCTTAGGGTCTTCCTCCATTCGATATTTATATCGATGGTCCCTTCGATTAAAGAGACATTTACTTCTTCAAACTTGAGTAGGTCCGTGAGCTAGTTCCATTTCTCCTTCCTCTTCTACTTCATAGACCTCAAGGCCCTCCGATGAAGAAGGATCCATTGTACAATCTCAAAAATAGGAGGAAGAATGAGGTATGAGAGCGAAACCCTTCTTTTGATGTGTAAGATGAAGGTCAATGTCAACTTTAAGGTATCCTAAGATAGCCTCATAATTCTCTTCATAATCTTGGGTGGCAAAGTTATGTCGACATTAAAATTTTCCTCCGTAATTTCTATTTTATTAATGTATGTATTAGGAATAGGATGTTGTTAAGTATAATTAGTAGTGGCGCCCAATAGAAGATAACTTGGCACACAAGATGGTGCCGCTAATAATGTAGAGTATGGTAACGAGCTTAAAGTATAATAGGAATGTTGTGAAAAAGTAAATATTTGTCATAAGTGGTCCAAGAATGTTAAAATGTCAAAGTTGGGATAAGTAGAGAAGTAGTGGTCTACATGATTAGGAATTAGAAATATTATATTTGTAATAAGGACAAAGAGTGATGTCATAAATATTTTGTGTATTTTATTTGTGGAAAAGTCTAAAAAGGTGGAACCCATGTGAGATGATAAGGTTTATATTATCTTAGAAGATAAGCCTACATGTAAAGGTAAGAGTTTAAGCATGGAATGTGATTGGGTGGAAGAGATTTTGTATCCTATCTTAGAGATAGGGTGGATAAGCCTGAATTCCTATAAATAAAGAGGACACCCCCTCATTTAGCATAGAAGAAAGTAGTGAGAAATATTGTATGAGTAAGTGTGTAAAGGAAGCCATCATTTTGAAGGTGTATTTAAGAAGACATTAAGAGGTGTAATTGTGAATTTTCTCTCATAGTATTGGTGGAAGGCAAGTGAAGTCAGTAACACTGAAGTACCACATGGGTGAGATTGTAACAATTTCATGTTAATATTATAATTTACTCTAATATTTCATATTTATCATCATTCCTTCTTATCATAGTCTATGGTATTCTTGTGTTATGTTTGTTGTTGTGTTTCTAGATTACATCCACCAAACTAAAGGTCACGTGCATTAGTAAATAATCATAGCACGAGGAGTTCCAAGTGAAGAATTATCATAGTGCCTAATTGTGATGACATTTTGGTTCCGCTGCCGAGACCATTCCTTATTGGTGGATTTCCGGAGAGATATTCCCACTTAGTCGGAAAACATTTGGAGGGTAACCTTGTTTTTATGTGCATAGTAGTTACCATGGTAAAGTCATTTTATCGTGAATAGTATTTACTGCAAAGAAAGTCACTTTTAGCATGAATAGTATTTACCGCATGTTGGTCGTCAAATAGGACTTTTTACGAAGAGCAATAAATGGGACAAGAAATCCCTCCTCTTTAATGGGAGAGGTTCCTTATTCGAAACGAACTTATTTACAAATGTAAAAAACATGATTTTCTAGTTGAACTTGGATATTACGAAAGTGTTTTCTGTGAGGATGTTCAAGTACAAAAGGACTGAGGAATGAAAAGACGAGAAGAGCGAGAAAGGCAACATGCGTAATTATAGTGAATCGAGTAATTATTTATGTATGTGAAGTTACAAAGTGAATTAAAACAAGATCATTTGTATCATATAAATAAGATGAAATTTAAAGACACAAAGTTACGTAAATAACATGCTTTGAAAACAAAGGTTCATTAATCAAAGACACAAAGTTCCTTCTTGGTTATACAAGATCACCATGCATTGCAAAGTTGAATAGTATGTAATCAGTGAGACTAACAAACTGGAGACAAATGATCTTCACCAAAATTAAAATGAAAACTTATGAATAACAGAGATCAGATAGACAGAGAATGGAAAGCCCTTTTGTATTGATTTCTTTGTGATCTATTTACACTTTCAGAAAATATGCCAAGTTCTTCCTCCTTTAGAATGGCGTAAAGAAGACCATTATATAGCTTACAAATCAGTTACTCTTTGTAACCATTTCTTTTAACTAAAGAATAGTTAAGGACCTGCCAATTGCAATACCTTAACTAATTACAAAGAAAACGAAAAAGAAAGGGAAGAAGAGAAAAGAATAAGGAGAAGAAGCACGGTGTGGCCAGCTACTTTGGGAGGGACCCACCGAATTCAAAATCCATTGCTCGAATTTCTTTAACGCCTCAGCTATGTCTCTGCCACGAGGGACTGACGTGTTGGCCGCAGATTGAGTCCAAAATCCAAGACACTTCTCCATCTCTTTATCAAACTCGACATGAGTATGATAATCTTTATTTGCTTCTTCAATGGCAGATCAAGAGAGTAGATCTCCTTCATTTTTCTTTGGAGATGGAGCTTTCCTTGAATAAATTATCTTTTACAAAATCTCTAAACTGAGCTTTGATCTCTTGCAAGGAAAGGGGCGCACCTGAAGTTTCATCCTGAAGATGATAGTGTATGTCTTTGAAAGTTGAGATAACCAATGTCTTGAAAGCTTCGCCCTTCTACCAGCCTACTCTTAGTTCTCCCAAAGCCTCCTCCAGGACTTTGATCTTCCACTCCACACTATAGACCCAAGACTTTGATAAATTATCCTTGACATCATCGAAAACCTTATTTGCAAGAAGATGTCCTCATCCTGTCTGTCCCATAAGGCGGAGGTCCACTATGCAATCTGTTGCTCCGAGTTTGAGATCTTTATCCATGATATTGATAGTTGAGGAGAGCACATTGCACATTTTCACCTTTTCGTGGAGTTTGAAAGCTTCATCGATGAAGTTCAAACCTGCAACAAGCATATCATCTACCATGGCTTCCATAGCTCGCCATAGATAGAATACTTGTGCATATCTTTAATACTCTGCACTTCATCTTGGCTCAAAATTATGGGTGGTGGAAGAGTAGTGAACTGAGTAGGATCAAAACTTTGTTCTTAGAAAAAAAGACTTGATGAAACCTATGAGAATTTGGGCCTGTTCTTCCAACTGTTCAATAGTTTTCTGCCCTTTCTCTACCCTCCCAATGACTCTTGTGACTATTTCCTGGAGGTTGTGAATCTCACCTTTAGGGGTAGACTCTCCCATTGGAATTCTCGAGAGCTCTAAGTCAGATGCCTGCAAGTCCTACTCTGACTTGTCCACTGTAGGTTTAGCAATCTCTAGGAATTGCTGACCTTGAGCATCAGACACTATTCTGGAGGTGGTTCTAGATTTCTTGGCACGAGAAGGAGTGGTGCCCAACAAGGCTGCGACAACATCAAAATTTGACCCTGAGCTCCGAGAGGAAAATTTCCTCTTCCTATTGTCAACCAAAGGTTGCACCCACGCAAAAGAGGAAGAGGAATCGGGGAGGGGCAATGAGGGCCGAGAGATAGAGAGCTCATGACACTCAAGGTCTGACGCAATTGTTGATTCAAGTGAGAGATGTGAGCGTGGCGCTTGAGGTAATCGGCAAAAGAATCTAGCACTGGAGCTCAAGTGCTATGGATTTCTTTATCTTTATCATTTGGATCTTCGGGAGCATTTCAGGAGTTGGCATTTCACTTTCTGGAAGGAATTACGAGAGAAAAGGGATACACGCGTAGGGGAATTAGATTGCGAGGGTTCGATAAAGGATAGCGTGGAAACATGTGTGAGAAATGCAAAGGTGGCTTGCTCGTTATATAGCCGTTGAGGAGAGAGAAAGGTGATCAATGTGCATTAAATTCATATCTATCAGTTTGAAAAACAACATATTCAAGTAGAGCGGGAAAAACTAAGTATGAATGGCACTTGGTTCAGCTTGGGACATGTGAGACGTGAATGCGCGAAACACGCAGCTCTACTCGGATTCGGGCGAAGCAGGAGAAGACGCACAAATGCATTTTGGGACAATTGAGATGAAAAAGCGCGCGGCACGCGGTTCGGTGTTTCGGCTGAAAATGGAACAAAGGCCCGTTTGAACTTTGGGACATTTGGGACAAAAAGCGTGAAGTCACGCTGGTTCGGGCGAAAATGTTACAATAGGTCCAGGAAAGTTTGGGACATTCGGGCGCTTGCGAAGTACGTGACTCGGAGTGTTTGGGACTGAAAGTGGAACAAAAGGCCCATTTGAACTTGGGACATTTTCGGGTGTTTCGGCCGAAATTGAACAACTCGCACAATTATCTTTGGGACATTTGGGACGAAAAGTTCCGACGGCTCGAAAATGGAACAACTTCGGGGAAATTGGCCGATCGGGGAACAGAGCGCACTTTTGAACTTGGGACACGTGGGACAAAAATGTCCGACAGGCCCGAAATACATACAAAATGACCCAAACTACTGATTTTTTTAATTTCACGGCTTTTTCACACTACCACGATGTAAAAGACACTTAAACTCAATTTTTTTTTGAAAATGACTTTAAGAGCAAGGGGAATTTTGAGTGGAGAACACTGGCTCCTTCTGGGGATGACTTGGCATGAATTCAAGGAATGAGACAAGGCAAGAACTTAGACAAACTCAGGGGAAGCAGACCAGTACCTTATCCATTGGGCAACGGAGTCAACAAGAAAACCAATACAAAGGGCAACACACCAAAACCGAAAAGGAGAAAAACAAAATGCTGTACAGAATATACAAGAGACTCCCTAGTCACCTATGACTTGAACAACTTGAGATACTGCCCACTATAAGGAAGTGGGAGAGGAGAACCATCCATGTAATCAAGGTAGAAAGAATTCTTACTAGTAAAGTGTCTGATCTTGAAAGGTCCGAGCCAAAGGGAATCAAACTTTCCATGGCTGCCACGAGGTTCATGTCTTTTATCCCATAACAACACAGTGTCTCCAACTTGGAAATCTCTAAACCTAGCTTTCTTATCAAACAGGACCTTTACCTTTTGTTGGTGAACAGATATCCTATCAAGCAACCACCAATCTGTCCTCATTCAGTTTGTGCAGGTACATAATTCTCTTATCCAAAGCATCTCTGAAACTAGTATCTTCAATGGCCTTCATCAGGTGCAAGGCTGGTAGTTCCACTGTTACTGGCAATTGAGCTTCTAACCCATATACCACTTGAAAAGGGGACATTCCAATGGCTCTTTTAGGTGTGATCCTGTTTGCCCAAAGAGCATCATAGAGCTTCTTGTGCCAGTTTCGTTGAGACTCATTGACCAACTTCCTTATAATAGTCACCAGATTTTTGTTAGTGGATTACGCTTGCCCATTTCCCGAGGATAATAATCGAGGAATGAGCCAAAGAGATGCCATACCCATAAATTTTTTATCTCTAGTTGAAGAGAAATTGAAGCATTATCGTCACAATCTTGTTAGGTACACCATACCTTACCAAGATGTTCTCTTTATGAATTGCACACTCACTTGAAGTGGTGCTCTTTACTAGGATAGCTTCTACCCATTTGGTGAAATAATCGGTGGCGAGTTAGTACAGTGAGTGTGACCGGAACTAGAAGCGAGATTAAGTGTACCAATGAAGTCCAAACCCCTTTGTTGAAACGGTTCCTCAATCACAAGCGGCTCGAGAGGCAAAGAAGCCAATTTAGGTCTTCCCACAAAGGTTTGACAAGCCTCACATTTATCCACCCACTTGGACGTATCCCCGAACAAAGTAGGCCGTAATATCCTCCATGGAGTATCTTATGAGTCATTTGATTGTTGAGGAATAGTGTCCTCCACAAGCCTGATCATGAAAAGCTGAGAGTAGCTTTTTCTGCTGTTCCTTGTCCACACATTTCAAAATCTTCCATCTATTCCCCGTTTAAACAAGGTGTTTTCCCACAACACATATTGTACTGACCTTAGTTTAACACCTCTTTTCTTTGGCAGTCAAATGAGAGGGGCATTCTCCATAGGTGAGAAAATGGGCGATGTCAGCATACCATTCATCAACTGAGCTGAGAAACAGAATGGTAGGAAGTCAACCTTATCCTCCAGCAACTCATGTCTAGCTCCTTCTGCAATTAGCTCACAAAGGCCTTTACCACGAACAAGCTTGGTCGGTTTGATGTCAATATCATATTCTTGGACCTTAGCAACCCAGTTCCCTCTCTTGGATCCAAATTCCTGTTGTGTGAGAATTGACTTAACAGTTGTATCTGGAACCAACACCATGGAATGAGAGTTGAGAATGTAAAAATGAAACTGCTTGACAGCTTTGAAACTACTGCAAAAGCATGTTTTTCCATCATGGTGTATTTTAACTCGTGATATTTCAGGATATAGCTCATGAAAGCAATTAGAAGTTCATGCTTATCGAGTCTTCTTGAGTCAAAAAACAGCCAAGTTATTATTTGTGGCATAGCAATAGATAATGAAATCTTTGCTTGAAATCAGACAAGCTAAAGCAGAGTCTTAGCAATAGCCTTTTTTTTTTTTTTTTAATACCTTCAAAGGATTCTTTTCCTTAGAAGACCAACCAAATGTTTGTTTCCTTTCATCATCGAGAAATATTCAAAGTTAACTTGCAAAACCAGGATGAACCTTCTTAGAAAATTGATCTTACCAAAAAAGAGTGCACACCCTTTTTTTTGGTCGGGAGAGGAATTTTTGCTGGATAGCTTGAACTCGTTCAGGATCGATCTTAATACCATCTTTGGAGACAATGTGTCCTAATAACTTCCCTTCTGTGACACAAAAGATAGATTTTTTAGGGTTCAGAGAGATCCCATGCTCTCTGCATCTCAAAGCAGAACTTTTTCAGGTGATAAAAATGATCTTCCCTTGTTTTAGAAAACACAGTCAAGTCATCAAGGTATATGACGATACACTTCCCTTTCAAACTTCCAAAAGCCAGATCCATAGCTCTCTGAAAAGTGGCACCAGCATTAATGAGCCCAAAAGGCATTCTTTTGTAAGCAAAGGTACCCCAAGGGGTAGTGAAAGTTGTCTTGTGTTGATCTGCAGTGTCAACCTCTACCTGATTATATCCCGAGAATCCATCAAGCATGGATAACATCTCAGATCCTGTTACTGCTTGCAAGACCTGGTCCATCATGGGCAAAGGGTAATTATCCTTCAAAGAAGCCTGATTTAGATTCCTGAAATCAACACAGATGCGGATCTCACCATTTTTCTTCCTCACAGGCACAATGTTTGCAATCCATGTTGAATGGTGAATGGGAAAAATGATTCTAGCCTTCAATAACTTCTGGATTTCCTGAAAGATGGTGTCAGCTATTTTGGGATTATATTGCCTCTGTTTCTGCTTAAAAGGTTTAATTCCTGGTTTGAGAGGAATAGAATGCTGCATATCTTTTGGCTTGAAAGCCTTTAAATCCTCATAAGAATAAGCAAGAACATCCTTATACCTCCTTAGAAGATCAATTGCTTTTCTTCTTTCATCTGTTGTGCAACATTTTCCAATATTCACTAGCCTAGGATCAGTAGAACTCCCAATATTGATTTTGTCATGCTCAGCTGATTGTTGAGGTCCAGTAGAAGCTCTAGACTTCACATACCTGTCATGTTTATCAAATAGTTCCTCCAAACTCACCAATCCTTTTGGAATCTTGTTTCCTTTGAGTTGTATGCATCCTTCCTACTCTGTATCTTCTCCTTGGGTGACCGCTTTGTCAGAAAACACATTTTCACAAGGTAGGTTGTCACTTCCTTCGAAATACAACTGTTCAAAATTATCCTTAAGTTCTAAGAAAGAAAGCAAGTGTTGATCATCATTGAAGACTTGCCAGTTATTGGTGTTATCAGGTACACTAGGTCGATGGATCATCTCAATGGTAAACTTATCTTGAGAGAAATCAGGATGAGGAATCAATAATGACCACAGGAGGCTAGTGAATCAGCCCCTTTATTCTTTTCCCTAGCATTGCGTGATGGAGAAAGCATCAAGAAATTCAATGGAATCCCAAACCTGATTCCGGTAATGTTTCAACCTTCCATTTTTTACTTGAAAAAGGTTTCTAACTTGCTTTACAATCAATTCTGCATCACCACGAGCCAGAAGATTCTTTACACCTTGTTCTTTGGCCACTTGCAATCCAAGAATGAGAGCCTCATACTCTGCTGTATTATTAGTATTTTCGAACTACAACTTGAATGAAAAAGGATGTAGGCTTCCTTCAGGTGACACCAGTAGGACACCAGCTCCAGAACCAGCTGAGGAACAACTTCCATCAAACTCTAAAATCCAAACACCATTAGGATCTTTAGGAGATACTTTGGGGAGTTGAATTTCATCAGGAGACATAATCATGTAGTTACCATGTCCCATATCCTCATAGAGTATTTGTGCTTTGGGATCATCAGTTTTTTGTACAATATACTTAGATTGCTTCTCAGCGTGACCTCTTCATTTGTCCATTAACGAGTACAAGGGCATGTGACCAATCCATTTGAATTTCTCCACCCACATCTTTACTGTAGAAGTTCCTACTTAGCAACATTCCATATGAAGGAGGAATATCTGCTACTAAGATGGTAGCCAAAACTTTCTTCTAGGCAAAGCAACAAAAGCCACTTGTGCATCTTTAATTCTTCCAACCTAAAGGCACTTCCTTACTCTCCATAGAGTAGCAAGATCCATAAGTAATGGTGAGGGTCAAGCCTAAGGCATGAGCTACTTTAGCATGGCATGACATTGTCGAGGCTCTGAATCTATGACACAATTCGAGCCTATGGCCAGCTATAAGAAGTGTTACATAAAATGGTTTAATCTTGTCATTAGGTGAGGTGACAGTAATTACTGGGGGCTAGGGTGTGGTGCGAAGGAGTGGGTAAAAGGCCTTTAGAGGTGGTTTTAGAATGGGAATTGACAAAGTGAATCATTTTAGCAAAATCCTTGGGATGGGTTTGATAATATTCAACCTCACGAGATTTGAACCTTAGTCTTTTCGGGTGATCAATAATATCAAAAGACCTAGAAGTGGACGGGCCATCATCACTTGAGATCCTAGGTTTATCAACTTTAGGAGAAAAAGAAGGAGAAACTTTTGAAGCAGAACTAACAGGACTCACCTTTGGTGTAGATGAAGTAGGGATAGGAGATCCTCTTTTTGCAATTACAGGGATAGTCGCCGGTTGCTCTTAGATTTCTTGGTGGGCTTCGTCACTTTCTCCTTCGATTTGTCTGCTCTCGAGTCATGACAATGAATGATTCACTATTCATGTCTGCTACTACTTCATCATAGTCATCACCATCATTAGTGCCTTTAGTGGTGAAGAAATTAACTCGAGATCCCTCAAGTTCATCTCGCTTCATCTACTTCTTCAACGCAGCTCCTCGCAAGCTTCGTTATCTTCATCATCATCGGCTCCTCAACTTCACAGGTTGCATTGACGGGAACTTTAACGGGAGGTCCTTCAAGTGCTAGTCTAGTTTGAGAAGTAGGAAAATGATTTCGGGTTGAAAATTCCTCCTTGGGAATGTCTGCATAAGGAGCATGCTTTGAGCCAATTGTTTCTTTATAGCAATGAGGTCATTAGCAAGTTTCGAACTAATGGATCGAGTATTATGTCGAGGAGTGGAGGAGGAAGAAGAAGCAGACTTAGATTTGGAAGGGTCTCTTCTCGGCTTCCCGACATGATTAAATCATCTCGACACTAACGGCAAGGGCTTGATCCTCAACCAATGTTGCGAGATTATCCCTTCTTAGTGCATAACGACTTTGGGTGATCGAGCATTTAGGAAGAAACATTTTTGAATTTGATCAACAGTCGGGTAAGCGGCGGAATTTTATTGATCAATTTGTTGAACGGGCCACAAAATCTCTCATGGGCTCTTGTGAATCTTTCTTTATCCGAGAGATTTGGGCTAGAAAGGCATGCACATCTTCCACGGCTCAAAACGGCTTTCAAATCTAGTTCTCATTGTGTCCCGAGTCGGTGATAGCACCGCACTAGGAAGGTGATAGAACCAATCAACAAGCATTATCTTGTAAAGTCTCCACGAATGCAGTCTTACGGAGACTTCTTCATGTTCAACTCCCAAAACTCCACATGGAACAATGAAGGCTGCACGATGTGTTCATCGGGATGCACTTTGCCATTGCCTTTGAATTTAGGGAAGTTCTTCCGGTTACCTCGGGTAACTCATGCAAAGGCCGAGGAAGGGCAAGAGGCCCGACACGCGACCCCATGGCAATGGTGCCGCCATTCTTGGAAATATGGCTTAGAGAGGAACTACAACACCGAAAGGATCAAAGCTTGAAGATTGGGACTAGCAGGCTCTTAAGGAATAACACCGTGGGATTTATCTTGAACAGGTGGAGTGCTTGTCGAACGGGTCCTTCTATTTGTTGTTGAAGGGAAAGGAAAACCTGCTGCTCCAAAAGCTGGAACCGAGAATCTTCGATACCAAGGGCCCTTCTCCCTCGAGTGAAATGTGGAGTCGCCGAGATCAAAGGATGATCAAAAATTACGAAATGGTAGAATATGATTTTCCCCAAGTAGAGTCACCAAAAACTGTTGGTCGTCAAATAGGACTTTTAAGAAGAGCAACCGATCGGGGGACAAAAGTCCCTCCTCTTTAATGGGAGAGGTTCCCTTATTCGAAACGAACTTATTTACAAATATACAAAACATGATTTCATGGTTGAACTTGGATATTACGAAAGTGTTTCCTGAGGATCATCAATTACAAAAGGACTAAGGGAATGGAATACGAGGATGAGCGAGAAAAGCAACATGCAGAATTATAGTGAATCGAATAATTCTTTATGTATGTGCGAGTTATAGTGAATTGAAACAAGATCATTTCTATCATATAAATAAGATGGAATTTAAAGACACAAAGTTCTGTAAATAGCATCTGCCAGAAAACAAAGGTTCATTAATCAAAGACACAAAGTTCCTTCTTGGTTATACAAGATCACCATGCATTGTAAAGTTGAATAGTATGCAATCAGTGAGACTAACAAACTGGAAACAAAATGATCTTCACCAAAATTAAAATGAAAGCTTAGGAACAATGAGATATCGGATAGACAGAGAATGGAAAGCCCTTTTGTATTGATTTCTTTGTGATCTATTTACACTTTCAGAAAATATGCCAAGTTCTTCCTCCTTTAGAATGGCGTAAAAGACCATTATATAGCTTACAAATCAGTTACTCTTCGTAACCATTTCTTTTAACTAAATAATAGTTAAGGACTGCCAATTGCAATACCTCAACTTATTACAAAGAAAACGGAAAAAGAAAGGGAAGAAGAGAAAAGAATAAGGAGAAGAAGACAGGTGGCCGGTTACTGGGAGGGACCCACTGACTTCAAAATCCTGCTTGAATTTCTTTAACGCCTCAGCTATGTCTCTGCCACGAGGGACTGACGTGTTGGCCGTAGACTGAGTCCAAAATCCAAGACACTTCTCCATCTCTTTATCAAACTCGACATGAGTATGATAATCTTTATTTGCTTCTTCAATGGCAGATTGAAGAGAGCAGATCTCCTTCATTTTTTCTTTGGAGATGGAGCTTTCCTTGAATAAATTATCTTTTACAAAAGCTCTGAACTGAGCTTTGATCTCTTGCAAGGAAAGGGCGCACCAGAAGTTTCATCCTGAAGATGATAGTGTATATCTTTGAAAGCTGAGACAACCAATGTCTTGAAAGCTTCGCCCTTCTGCCAGCTATTCTTCAGTTCTCCCAAAGCCTCCTCCAGGACTTTGATCTTCCACTCCACACTGTAGACCCAGGACTTTGATAAATTATCCTTGACATCATCGAAAACCTTATTTGCCAGTAAGATGTCCTCATCTGTCTGTCCCATAAGGCGGAGGTCCACTATGCAACTACTCCAGAGTTTGAGCTCTTTATCCATGATCCCGATAGTGGAAGAGAGCTTCATTGCACATTTCTCACCTTTTCATGGAGTTTGAAAGCTTCATCGATGAAGTTCAAACCTGCAACAAGCATATCATCTACCATGGATTCCATAGCTCTGCCATAGACAGAATACTTGTGCATATCTTTAATACTCTGCACTTCATCTTGGCTCAAAATTACAGGTGGTGGAAGAGTGGTCAACGGAGTAGGGTCCAAAACTTTGTCCTTAGACAAAAGAGACTTGATGAAACCTGTGAGAATTTGGGCCTGTTCTTCCAACTGTTCAATAGTTTGCTGCCCTTTCTCTACCCTCCCAATGACTCTTGTGACTGTTTCTTGGAGGTTGTGAATCTCACCTTCAGGGGTAGACTCTCCCATTGGAATTCTCGAGAGCTCTAAGTCAGATGCCTGCAAGTCCTGCTCTGACTTGTCCACTGTAGGCTTAGCAATCTCCAGGAATTGCTGACCTTGAGCATCAGACACTATTCTGGAGGTGGTTCTGGCTTTCTTGGCATGAGAAGGAGTGGTGCCCAACAAGGCTGCGACAACATCAAAATTTGACCCTGAGCTCCGAGAGGAAAATTTTCTCTTCCTATTGTCAACCAAAGGTTGCACCCACGCAAAAGAGGAAGAGGAATCAGCAGGAGGGGCAAGAGGGCCGAGAGACAGAGAGCTCATGACACTCAAGGTTTGAGCAGCTGTTGATTCAAGTTGAGATGTGAGCGGGTGCTTGAGGCAATTGCGGCAGAAGAATCTACAGCACCTGGAAGCTCAGTGCTCTGGATTTCTTTATCTTTATCAGCTGGGTCTTCAGGAGCATTTGTAGGGGTTGGCATTTCACTTTCTGGAAGGAATTATAGAGAAAAGGGATACCGTGCGGGGAATAGATTGCATGGGTTCGAGCAAAAGATAGCGTGGAAGTAGTGTGAGAAATTAAAAGGTGGTTTGCTCGTTATATAGCCATTGAGAGAGAGAAAAGGTGATCAATGCGCATTAAATTCATATCTATCGGTTTGAAAAGCAACATATTCGGGTAGAGCGGGAAAAACTAAGTATGAATGGCACTTGGTTCATTAGGGACATGTGAGACCGAATGCGCTTGAAACACGCGCTGCATTCTACGATTGGGGCGAAGCACGGGGAGAAGACGAATGACAAATGCCTTTGGGAAAATTGGGACAAAACGCCGGCACGCGGTTCGGGTGTTTCAATAGGCCGAAAATGGAACAAAGGGCCTGTTTGAACTTGGGACATTCGGACGCAAAAACGCCATGAAGTACGCGGTTCGGGCGAATCGGCAAAAATGCAACTTGCTCATTTGAACTTGGGACTTCGGGCGGGACAAAAATGTCCGAAGTACGTGGTTCGGGTGCTTGGCGAAATTTGAACAACTCACACAATTATCTTTGGGACATTTGGGACAAAAGTTCAGACTGGGCCCGAAAACAAAACAACTTCGGGGAAATCGGCCGATCGGGGAACAGAGGGCCTATTTGAACTTGGGACACGCGGGACAAAAATGTCCGAAACCGAAAAACACACAAAATGACCCATGAACGCAGATTTTTCAATTCCTCGTTTTTCACACCATGAGCTCGATAGAAAAGACACTTAAACTTGAAAATTTTTGAAAATGACTTCTTAAGAACAGGGGAATTTTGAGTGGACAACACCGCAGTAACTTCACTTTTTCGTGAATAGTGTTTACCACAAGAAAGTCGATTTTACCACAAAGAAGTCAAGTTTTACCATAGTTTACCGTGGTCATTTGTATTTTCTATTATAGTGATTCCAATTATTTATGCACATAAGTCTTGTTGATTGTACTTTTGGGTTGGTATTTCACTGTAATTACTTTTGAAAATGGGGAAGATTCCTATTTTTTCAGCCCAATCTAATGAAGATGCTTCCTCTTTCATTCAAGAGTTTAAACGATCTTGTATTTGTAATGGCCTTATAAGAAGGGAACAATGGACTGAATTTTTTCCTACCTTTTTGGATGGTTCAGCCCTTAGGTGGTTTGAAACACTAGGTGATAATGTGAAAAACTCATGGGATTTATTAACTGAAAGTTTTCTTGAATAATTTGGTGAACAATGAAATATGCAGATCTCATGATCGATATCACAAAGCTAGCCCAAGGAGAGAAGGAGAAGATAAGGGATTATCATGCTCATGTTCTAGAGCTAAGGAGGAAGCTCGATGCCCAGATCCGGAAGGAAGGATTAGCGGATGGGTTGATGAATGGCATGGATAATCTCCTCAGCCAAGCACTTCATTCTTGGGATGAAGCCATAGATCAGACAACGAGTGAAGTATGACCACCCAGCTACCATTGAACAAGCAAAGGAGATTGTAAGAAGGAAAGAAGAAAGCATGGAAGAGGAGCCAAAAGAAATTGTTGCTAAAGTAGAGCCTACACCAATACCTTTGGTCCAGAATCCACAACCACTCTCGGTGAGCACAAATATTTCTCCTAGTACATCTACTGAGTATGAAGATCTGCTCAAGAAGATGGGTCAGTTAACTATTAATCTTCTTCAAGGAAAGGAATTTAGTTCTCGGGGAGGAGATAGAGGTCCAAAAGAAATATTTCAAGTTGTATGTTATGGTTGTTATAAAAAGGGTCATTATAAGTATAATTTTCCGAGATAGAGCTTATACATCTGCAGTACAAGAGATAATGATAAAGGAAAATCACCTGTGAATTCTTTTGATGTAATAGATAAGAGCATAAATAATGAAGTAGATGTGTTTGTAACAAAAATAAAGAAAGAAAAAGATAACCAAGATGGAAATGATCCTTAGAAGATGAAAGGAGAAACTAGTAAGAAATATAGAGAAGAAAGTTGGGTGTAAGATTTTCTTATTTCACAGGAAAAGGATCATACTCCATCTTAGAAGATCTATCCAAAAGGCCTCGCAAATCTTACATATGGCCAACTCTTGGCTATGTCTCTCGAGAAGAGGTGGGAGCTGCGAAGTGGACTCAATGCTCGACAAAAGAAGGAGGTTGAGGTCCCTATCTTAAAGGCGGAGGTGGATCCATACGCCCACAAGCCGAGGTATTATGTAATGGTATTTCAATCCATGATGTCTTAGTTGATGGAGTGCCTGCGATTAATGTAATGACCGAGTCTCAGTAATGAATATGTTGGGTTTAAAAATTGATCACCCCTCAACACTTATGTTAAGGTCATTAAATAAGGAAAAACTAAACCAGAAGGTGTATTTTCAAACGTGGCAATATCTGTTATGGGTGTTGTATGTGTGGTAGACTTTGAGATGATGAAAAATAAATTGTTGCATACCCAATGTTGTTGCGAAGGCCGTGGCTAAGGAGCGTTCATGTAAGAAACTACTAGAATGAAGGCTTCATGACACTTGGACGTGGTAGAGAGAGGGTGAAGATAAACGCGATCCCTCGTCATCATAAGGCGAGTAACCTATGGATTCAAGTGACGAAATCGATGATTGGACATCCTCTGATTACTCTAGTACTAGTGAAGTGGACACGGAAGATGAAGAAAGTGAGGTTGATGTTTCGGTCATGGATATCCTTCTAGTCACACCGACTCATGAACCCATAAAATTATTTGAAGAATAAATTGATGATCTTCTCCAACAAATAAAGATTGGTGATGCTGTGATGGAGAGTGAGAAGGAATCCTACCTCCAGCTCTTTTAAAGGTACATACACATATTCACTTTTGATTACAAGGAACTCACAAGTAAGTTGGGTAGAACATTCTATTGAGCTGGTAGATGGTGCTAAGCCCATAAAGCAAATGCCCTATAGAATGAATCCTAATTTTTCCAAGACTCGTAAAAGAAGAAATAGATAAGTTGCTTAACGCAGATTTATATTTGTTGTGGAGAATTTAGAATTTGTTTCTCCCATTTTTATATCAATAAAAAAATAATGGGAAGCTTCACATTTGTGCTGATTACAGGAAGCTCAATAAGGCAACAAAGAAGGATCATTATCCTCTTCCATTCTCGATCAGATCTTGGGCCAAGTAGGCTGGCGAGTGTTATAGTTTTCTTTGATCGATATAATAATACAACCAAGTCTCAGATAGCGTAGAAATATCAAATTCAAGACCACGTTCACCACTCCTTGGGGAATGTTTTCTTATAGAGTTATGACTTTTTGGTTGTGTAATGCTCAGCAATGTTCCGACATTTGATGAATAGAGTGTTCAAACCCTACATTGGGTACTTCATCGAGTATTTACGGATGATTTTTGTATCTATGGGAGCAAGATGGACCACCTACACCAGATGGAGATAGCATCTCAAAGGTTATATGAAGCACAAGCCTCACTAAACCCTACAAAGTGTGTCTTTGGATGTTCTAAAGGCGTTTTGTTAGGGCATGTCAGTATCTAGATATGGTATTGAAATACCGATCCGATAAAGTTTCAAAATCAAAGAGTTACCATTTCCAATGAATAGAAGTAAGTTGAGATCATTTTTAGGCCATGTGGGTTACTATAGAAGGTTCATCAAGAATTTCTCAAAGATTGCATAGCCACTAACCCAGTTCTTGAAGAAGGATGTTACTTATGAACCAGAAATAAGGCGCATGAAGCTTTTGAACAACTAAAAGGAAGCCTGGTGTCTTCACCTGTTTTAAAGAATCCAGTTAGAGCAATCCATTCATTGTGTACACCGATGCCTTAGATGCAGCACGAGGAAGTACTACGAGCCAAAAGGATGAAAATGGGAATGAACATCCATTTTACTTTGGGAGCACAAATGAGTAAGTCTTTGAGGTAAATCTATACTCAGAAAAAAGAGGCTTTGGGCTATCATTTTTCTATAAAGAAGTTTAGGAATTACTTGCTAGGAAAAAGTTTCTAATTGTAATAGATCAAGGAAGCCACTTCATTAATGAGGTGGTAGAAGCCCTAGTTAATAAGTTTTTTATTAAGCACGGAAGGCAAAAACATACAAGCCAAGCCACAAATGGACAAGGTGGAACGAACAAATTTTGTGTTGTGTCAAATTCTAGCAAAAGATGCAGCCTATCCGCAGTACATAAGTGGGATAAAAGGATTCATGCAGCATTGTGGGCATATAGGGCAACATCAAAGTTAGCAATAGGATACTCCCATTTCCGGGTTGGCTTATGGTATTGATCCATTCCTTCCTATTAAGTTTGATATTCCACCGTGAGAGTTATGAAAATGAAAGGATGGATGAAAGTGATTCAAGAAAAGAAAGGTTGGTACATCTTCATTTGATAGAGGAAATGAGGGAAATAGCAAAGGATACAAGCTATAAGAAGAAAATGAAGCGAGAAGGAATACTTTGATCAAAAGATCATTTGGTCTCCATTTTATGTGAATGACTTGGTTCTAGTATATGATTCCGTATACCAAAAAAGAAGAAGAGAAAATTTCTTCCAAAATGGATGGGGCCCTACAAAATAAGCAATTTGTGCATGAAAATGGTACATATCGATTTGGAGGAATTGGATGGTACTCCCATTATGAAATGGGTCAACCATGACAAATTAAAGATTTTCCAGCACCACTTAGAATGTCCATAAAAGTCTACTCTCGAGGACGGAGTAGAAGCGAGGAAGGGGGAAAATGTCGACATTAAAATTTTCCTCCATAATTTCTATTTTATTAATGTATGTATTAGGAATATGATGTTGTTACGTATAATTGGTAGTGGCATCCAATAGAAGATAACGGCAAACATCCCGATCACGGTGTTCCAATAATGTAGAGTACAAGAACAATCAAAGTACAATAGGAATGTTGTAAAAAGTAAATATTTTTCGTAAGTGGTCCGAAGAATGTTAAAATGTCGAAGTTGGGATAAGTAGAGAAGTAGGGTCTACATGATTAGGAATTAGAAATATTATATTTGTAATAAGGACAAAGAGTGATGTCATAAATATTTTGTGTATTTTATTTGTGGAAAAGTCTAAAAGGTGGAACCCATGTGAGATGATAAGGTTTATCTTATCTTAGAAGATAAGCCTACATGTGAAGGTAAGATTTTAGGCATGGAATGTGATTGGCCGGAAGAGATTTCTATCCTATCTTAGAGATAGGGTGGATAAGCCTGAATTCCTATAAATAAAGAGACCACCCCCTCATTTAGCATAGAAGGAAGTAGTGAGAAATATTGTATAAGTGTGTAAAGAAAGCCATCATTTTGAAGGTGTATTTAAGAAGCCATCAAGAGGTGTAATTGTGAAGTTTTCTCATAGTATTGGTGGAAGGCAAGTGAATTCAAGAATAACACTGAAGTACCACATGGGTGAGATCAGTAATAATTTCATATTAATATTATAATTTACTACGATATTTCAGATTTATCATCATTCCTTCTTATCATAGTCTATGGTATTCTTGTGTTATGTTTGTTGTTGTGTTTCAGCATTACATCCACCAAACTAAAGGTTGTGCATTAGTAAATAATCATAGCATGAGGAGTTCCAGGTGAATAATTATCATAGTGTCGGATTGGTGATGACAGTTCATTCTCGGTCTAAACATATTCTAGGATTGGATTGGTAGGTATTTTTTTGAACTAAGGGTTCATTTCAGATTAACATAGTGAATTTGGTATCTTATAAATCTCCTCTTAGACAAAAGTGAGAAGAGAAAGTATCCATAGAATCATCAAAAAAATTGTTTCGCGTGGGATATTTTTAATGGATATGAAGTCAAAACCTTTTATTAGGTTAAGGACGGTAGTCTTATAGAGCTTCAAGTGCTCCGCTCTAGTCCAATAAACTTCTTAAACTGGATTGGCAACTAGTTGGAATCACCCAACAATATAATAATTCAAGCACCCATTCTCTTGGATACAATGATACCAAGAAGAAGAGCCTCGTATTTGGCTCCATTTTTATCCATTTGAAATTGAGCTTAAAGGCAAAGGCATAACCTTCCCTTCTAGGGAAGTAAGGATCATGCCTTCCCTAACACCAAAATGACACTTTGCTCCATCATAGTTGAGTGTCCAATAGTTTCTAGGGAAGATTGATGTTTGATCATTTTTATACCTTTTTTCCTCCACTTTTGAGACCTCAACCATGAAAATATCATCGGCTGGAAGAGAGCCAAGTCCTAGAGCATGTCCTATACCCAAGGATTTGAAAGGGAGGAGAATGGGAAAATCATTCTCCAAAAACTTGACAATCTTAGTTGTGGTTTCCGTTGATATTGTCTCAATAATAGTAGTTTCATCTTTAGTAGTGATAACCCCATCAATTAAACTAGTGGTTTCAAGTTCCGTTATTGGAACTAGTTTAGACTCTGGTGTTGCATCTTTAGGTTTGTTTACTTGATTGGCAGGGAGTTCAAACTCATTATGGACCCTAGGTTTCTTCTTTAAGTTGTCTAGGTGAATATCAAAAGGCTTTGGGTCACCCTGAGTGACAAAGACTTTCCCCAAATGAAATAGAATGACTTAATAGAATAGTGTGGAAGGGATTTCCTTCATTCGATGGATCTAAGGTCAGCCAAGAATCATATTATATTTGGTTTCCTATCTATAATATAAAACTTAGTTATAATTTTCTTAGGCCCAAGAGTAACTGGGAGCACTATAGTCTCTATGGATGTTGCTTTAAGAATTTTGTAGTCTCTTAGCGTATTTATAGTTGAGGAACAGTTGGTTTCCCTATAGCTTAACTTTTAGAGGAATGAAAAGGGGAAAATATTAATAGTTTCCCCATCATCAATCATCACATGTTTAATGTAATTATTATATATCCAGACCTATAAATATAATGTTGGGTCACCTCTATGTGTTAGCTTAGCATTGATGGGAATCTTACTGATGTCAAAAATGAATCCAACATCTCTTTCAGGATGCTCAAGAGGATAGATGTCAAAGTCTATGTGGTTAATTTGCGTTTTCGATGGAGGAGTAACATTAATCAAGTGACCAAGACCCAATGCTTGTAAAAATTAGTTTGATGAGTAGGAGAGTTCTTCAAAAAATCCAAGAAGGAGATGTGAGAAAAGGTCTTGGTTAAATCTGTAATTAGATCATATGCCCCTACCAAACCTCGAAGTATTGGAGTGTCATTTGACATAGATGGGTAGATGGGAATAGGCTACATTGAGTAATCATGGGTTCTTATAGCTGTGTTAATTTGAGGTTATGTTCCTAATTCAACAAGACCCGTGATCTTGGTTTGTTATCGACCATCCAATGGAGGCACTACTAGTGGGTTTCAAGAAGTGGAAGCTTCGATCATTTTTTCCCCTAGGTTACCCTTGTTTGTGTTGTGTGGGTTTAATTTTCCATTTTCATGATGTATAGGTTTTATCACCGAATCACAACACCCTTATGTTTACACAAGTGCATATACTTGAGCTCACGGTGTGATTGGATAACATGGGTACTATCTCCAAGTTGTGGGACTTGCTACTTGAGATAGACCTCCAGAGAAATTTGGTTCTTGCTCCTAAACTACTTGCCACAATCTACTCTAATGCAAGCAAGACTTTCTTTCATAATCTAACTTTACAAGGGACCAAGGAGAGATAATTCATGAAAATGAAAGCCTACACTAAAGCTGGGTGATACAAAAAAGGAGGGGTGTGAGAGTAGTCTTCTAATGTGTGAAAAATAGAAGTAAAATGCATACTAGAAGGGGTGATAACAGTTCTCCACAATCTGGAAAATGCATTCACAACAATATTTCATACATGCATAATAATAATGAGTCCTTGCAAGAGCATAAAAATAGACACAATATTCTTGTAATGAAGGTTGAAAGGGCAAGAAGAGTGCAAACAAACACAACATGGGAAGATGCATCCACAAACTTGTATTTTATTGCTTCATGATATGCACAGTTTAATCTATTACAAGATAAGGGCCTGGATCACCATGTAAGGAGTCCACTACAAGGGCTTGCAGCACATTGGCTTCACAAAAAAATTTTGATAGAGATTTGCTACAACAAAACTACCTTCTTTTACAATGAGCCCAACACTCCAATTTATAGAAGAATGAGAAGAGAGAGAGAAGGGGAAAATGGAAATCCTGAAATCTATCCTTCAACCACTTGTAAGAGGCATTAAATGGAGTGAAATTATTATATGTTACTTGAAAAATTCTCCCCATACTATCCTAGGTGCTGCAACAAAGAAAGAATGATGACCATGCCTCTTAATTGCACTCCCAACTACCAAATAAAACACTGTCATGAACCCAACCACGTTTTATGAAAAATATCCATTTATTTCTCATCAAATCCCAAATTTCTTGATTTCTATGCATTTTTCTTGGATCCATGATTCCAACAATACAAATTTCATGTGATTTCGTTGAGAAATGCAAAAGTTATGACCTTCTAAGTGTGGGCAGCTATTTTGGGTCTACCAGGCATTTTCTGTCATTTGATGAGAATGAGCATTAATTGACTGGAGCTGAATATGTTTCTTATATTTTAATATATCTACCCTCATAAAAATTAATAAATCTAGTTTTTTTGATGCTACACAAGGATGTCATGATCATTCCAGAAAGTCCAATTTTATGAAAATCGGAGCTTGGAGTCAAAAGTTATGGTCGTTTGAAGTTCGGGAGGTCAAACATTGACTTTTCTCTTCATTGCGGCTATTTCGGAAAAATTGGGTCTATATGTCTTTGTTGTCCCGGAAAAAATCTCTGCATTACTCAATTTAGGATTCCTTTTCCCGTGCGCCTGCGTGGTTGACTAGACCAAGAGGGCCGTTGACCTCCACATTCTCCACAACGTATGGTTCTTTCTACGGCTTTTTCACCTTTACGCGTCCACACATACTTTTGTCCCGACTGTCCTGGACACATTTCTCCTCGCCATCCTCAATATAATGACTTGCAATAAAATTTCATTTTCCCGTCCCACACGTACTCGTGTTCCAAATGTCCCGCAAAACCATCCGGGGACAAAAAAATTTGCTTTTTCGATTTCCCTTGACTTCAACATTTTCAGCAATGCGCACCCCGCGTGTCCCTATTGAACTTGTGCGGTCTGGGACACAGAAAGCTGATTTAGCTGATTCCTTTGTATTTCAGCTCCAAACCTAGTATGAAAAACCTGGTACGATCACACTGGTACGATTCACAGCCTCCAAACCCGCAATGCATTAAAACAAGCCTGCGACTTCAATTTTTGGATTTTTTCAATTTTTTCTAACTTGTTGGATTTTTTTCCTTGAATGGGGAGTTAGAGAGAAGCCAAAGGGACCCCCAAAACATGATTTTGGGCCTCAAATCAATTCTACTTTCTTGGGACTAAATAATTTGATGTATGTTATCAAAATTACCTCGAGGGGTGAATTTTGGATAACAATAGGAAGAGGGTCACTAAAGATCCTAAGAGGAGTGTTTTGAATAGAAACAAACCCCATGCTAGCATTTTACGTGAGTGTAGGATTTTCCAAAAACATCTCGATGAAGAGTTTCCTTTGGTCCTCTGGTAGGTGTTGTATAAACTTGTTATTGTCATGAACAGCTTCTAAAGCATCATGCCCTTAGACCCGATGGAACCGTAATAAAGGTAGGGATCAGAATCTTGAGGTATTTGATTTTCATTATGTTGTGGTACAATGTTTCAAGTTGTTGTTTAACTTCGATTTCTATATTTAAAGTTCGACGCCTTTGCCCTTAGTTTTATATTGATTTTGATACCCGTTTGCGTATTAATTGGGCACTTGGGCCTGAACTTCTTGTGGAGAAGGATGAAGGTTAAAATCCACCATGTTTATGGAGGGAGTGAAATTGTTACTCCTTTAATTATTTCCATTTGCGTTGTTATTGGCATTGTTTGTGCTTGAAGTGTTAACAACATTTGGCTTTTTGGCTTGATCAGTTACATTGTCCATTGTAACACCACAATTCTTATTGAGGACCTTTGGTCCTTGATTTTTGTTGGAATTTTTGGGATAATTTTACTCACCCTAAGAGGGAGTGATAATTTTCCCATTTAAACCGTAGGTTTTTTTACCACTATCTATTACCTCTTGATCGATGTGGAGACCACCCTCAAGACCTCTTTGATCTCCTAAGGGGAAACATTTGGGCTTATTCCTTTGTTTCTGGTTAAGGGAATGAAGGAACAGATCGCAAAACTGCGCGTGATCCATATTGGTAGAACTCACCAAAGAGTAGAGGACCACGCTGCCACCTCGAATGAAGAGGGTAGTGTATTCACTACACTCTTGTTTTATATGAAGGAATTCCCTAATTCCTATCCTTAGCAACTTGTTCATATCAAATGCCTTTACGAACTTAGATATAAGTTGCTTAAAGGAATGTATGGAGGCTTTAGGTATCCTGTAATACCAATCGAGAACAATCTCCTCAAGGGCCTTGGGGAATATCTTAGCCACAACCACATCCCATGGCAAGAACTCTCTGATGGTAGTTGCATATGCTTTAATATGCACGGTTGGGTCTCCTTCCCCTTTAAACTTTGACAAGTCAGAAGTGGTGTGGAAGCATTAAGCTTTGTATAGTAAATTCCAGGGTCTCCTTAAGATATTCAACATATGTTCCGAATGTGTAGGAATCTACTATGGACAACCCTTGATGGGGAGGTAGAGTAGGCATATCAAGCTAGTACGGCGCGTAATGTAAACATTTGTAGAAGCATAAGGCATCCCTTGTGGCTGAGCATATGAACTAGGGAAGGAATACATGTCCCCTGCGGTGATTTTGAATACATGTGTACATATAGGGAACATTATTCTAGTAACTGCAGTGAGAGGCACAAAGCTAGGAACGTCACATTTCTGTTGGGATGACATTCGAATGCTCTTTCGACCGGTCCGTGTTGAGGGCATATGTATGATGTGTGAGGGGTCATGCCTAACATGGTCGATCCAATGAGGATATATCAAGGAAAAGGAACACCTTTGTAAATTGGAGGAGGTGATGGCATAAAAGACACATAACCAGGATTGGGAGCATGGTTGGGTATCTTTACTTTCTGGAAAAAGGTGAGACACGAGATGATTGGGAAAGTTCCAACTCCCTAACTCTATCTACCAGCGTAGAAATCACATCACCGAAGATGGTGTTGTATTTTTTTGGGCATATTTTGTGCCTTGTTAGGAGGTAGAGGTACATGATGTCTTTCTATAAATTATTCTCTTGGAGGCCACCCTCATTAGGTATATTTTCCATCATAGGGGATGGGTAGCAAAGATCTTTTTGAAATAGAGATTTAGCATAATTTTACATACTTTAAAGGACCGGTCCATGACATTGAAGCACTCTTGGCTTCGGGTGAAGTGCCCCATGAGTTTTTCATGAGAAGAGAGGTAGGAAGTGAAAGGATTATATTGCATGTTGACTTGGGGTCTAGACAAGACTCGAGGATAGAATCCTTGTCCTCCAATGAGTGTCATATCATTCAAGTTGGAGAACTCTTATTGATTGAGCTCCTCACTCCTAACAAGAATTTTTGTTAGCACCTTATGGAAGAGGAGTGTGATGTGAAGGTAGATTGAAGGTCACCCATGACAATGAGGGTGATGGTAGAATAATATGCCTCAAGACCTAAAATAGGTCACTCTAATCTTCATCAACATATTCGTATAAATACCCTTAGAATAATTGGAATGAGAAGATGGAAAGAAATGTGGTGGAAATTACCTTAAAATATTTAATTATTTAATAAGGTAATTAGTTGATATATTGTTATATAGTTTTATAACAATATTTGTCATATTATTGCATAGGTTATATTGTTACGTAGTTGTAACAATTATTATTTTTTTGTATTTAATTATTGTTTGCTTCCCGGATGTATTTTGGAAGTTGTTGTGATTTTGGTTGTACCTGTGCAACCCATTTATTTGTCTGCACATGGTTGTTTAATTCCTATAAGAATTTACAACACTCCATTGTAATTCAGGTTGATTGAGATTAATATAATTTATAGGCTTTATGTCCCTGTTCTACATTTGGTACCAGAGCTGGTTGAAGCTCCTGGCAAGGTTGGAGAGGTTACAGAGGAAGAACAATCGTGGAGAAGAAATCTACTTCATCGGAGAGCCAGTGTTGCCTCAGTAAGCTTCCCACATCTCCCTGTAGTCCCACAACCTCTGTGTGAAATCTAGGTAAATGTAAAAAAATTTTTTTGCCTTGGTGCCCTCTACACCAAGAAAATTTTTTCCTGGACTTAAAAAAATTAAAAAATTTTTTTTCCCCATCAGGGGTTTTGCCTCTACATTTAGAGGTATATTTGGTTACTATTGAAATTGGAGGTGCATCTGGTCTCTGTTATAGTTAGCATACTATTACATCTGGAGGTATGTGTGTTGAAGAGCTCCTACCGAGCTAGTTACTTGCTTTGACTGACAAGTTATATTGGAAGTGTCTACACCCCCACCGAGCTACCTTTCTCATTGTGAAGGAGCTGCATTCGGTTTGAGAGCTCACACCACTCTACACACTGAGTTGTGCTCTAAAAAGCCCCTATTTCACACTATAAAAACCATTAAAATATAAATATTGAGCCTTTATATCAATTCATCGTAGGACCTGCACACTCTTCACACCGAGTTACATTTGTATTGGATCAACTCCATTACATAAGTTTTTCCTAGATGCTTGCACTTGCAGTTGAAGTTGTGTTTTTGAAAGGACCGAGCAACATTGGGTTGGAGTAATTTTTTTGCATGAAATCCAACCAATCATGGTATACTCTTGCAATACAAAATGATCAAGACCCCATCAAAGAAAATTGGTGACTCCATTTCGACCTTCACAAAGCATCAAAAAAAATCGGTGAAACTCCATCGAGTTGACTCCTCACCTAACGCTCCATGAGCTCTAAAGCATACCAACAAACCTACAACAAGCGAAAAAAATCAAATATAGCAAAACAAACAGCTCCAATCAACACATTGAAAGCAAAAAGTGCGTGAAGGAAAGTAATATCAATAAATTGGTGGATAAACAATCACATGTGAGAAAAGGCAAAAAATGAGGAAATAAAATACAATTGGTGGCTAAAAGAATATAAAGAGGTTTTAGATCCTCTTTCTAAGGAGAAAACCCTAAATCCACATTCAAAAATCAACTGCCACATGGATCCTCCATAGGCATGTAGTCCCATGTGGTGCCTCCTCTCTGCCACGTCGTTATTTTAAAGAGGTGAGTCATTCTTAATTATTTAAATATATTTGCTTGATTTTATATAAGCGCTCATAGAGCCAAGTTGGTAGAGAAAAAGCTTTTAGTGGATGAGGGTGAGGGTTCGACCCCCACCCCCAAAAAAAATTTGAATTTTGACATTTAGCGGAAAATTTGAGAAACCGCCAAACTTTGGAGGGGCCATTTAGTAGAAAAACCACCTCTAAAACTTAGTTTATAACTAAAAAGCCCTCTAAAATTTTAGTGAGAAAACCCTAATTTAGGGTAAAAATTTTTTTCTCCTATTAGGCCTATTTTTTCATTTAGACAACATTTTCCAAAGGAAGACTATCTAAAAACTTCATTTTGAGCTACTTTTAACAATTTTTTGCATTGAAGGTCATTCTGGGCTCGGAGGCCACCAGGGCCTGTGCAAAAAAAATTTTTGTGCCATTCAATTTTTCCAAATTTTTGAATGTAATTTGCATGCTTCAGTATATTGTACTAATTTTGCAAGTTTCCATAGTCAACCACAAATATTGTAACTACTCAAAAATGTAGAGAGTTGTAATAAAAAATAGTAAAATTGGTTCTAAAACACTCACGAGATCCTAGATCTCATTCGTAGCGTTCGGTATATATATGGTGCCTCTGGGAAGCACTTACGGGTAAATTTGTCATGACTACTACTGCACTTAACACCTAATATAGCTGCAACAACATCATCTAGGCATCGACCCTTTAAATCGATGGGGAGTAATAAGGTCACAATGCACACACTATGAGCCATCCCATCCATCTGTGAATGATTGCACGACATAAATATGGATTGAGAAATTATCCAAGTATATAGTGAAGTTACATGCGTGTATGAGGATATTTATTTGAGCCGGTGTCAATAATTGCACAAGACCCCTTCAGTACTATCTTGGTACCACGTATTGAATTCTTTCACATACGTTAATGCCTCTTTCATGTACCACTGGGTATATAGAAAGGGTGAGCTTCTTCCACGTACCACCGGGTATATATGGAAGGGCACGTATATAGAAAGGTTTGGTATATCGGATTGATGGTATATAGATTGGGAGACCTTATACCTAGAGTGATAAGAGCCAAACCCTGTTAGTGATTTTCTACAAAATGGGCACCAATGCCCCCAAATTTTTTCTTCAGATTCACAACTACTCAGAGGAAACAACTATGCTTGCATGGAAGACAAAAATCAAGACACAACTTGAGTTTGAAGAGATCTGGCTGTTGTGAATGGTACTTTGACCAAGATCAACTACTGATACAACACAACAATGGTAGTTTGATAAAGCAGATCAAAAGGCCAAACTCATCATCTTGTTTGGAGTGTCGATGATGTGCAACCCCACATTTGAGATGCCAAAACAACCAAAGAAGCGTGGGATAAAGTTGAGCACAATATATGAGGCCAAAAAAAGAATGTCATACTAAATTTGTAGAGTCAGTTACACACATTGAAGTTCAAGCAAGAATGAGAAAATTGAAAGCTTTCTTAAGAAGAGTTATAGAGTTGAGGGCTTCACTTCTAGCCCTAGGAGAAGTAATCATAGATGATGCTCTCATTCCCATTTTTCTGAGAGCACTCCCTCTTCTTACCACATTTTTTTAACAACACTAAACGTGTCAGATATGATAGTTAGTTTTGACAAGTTGGTAAACCTACTGCAACAAGAGGAAGCCATGCATAATAAGGATGATGAAGAGGAGAAAGAACTTTCTTCACATCAAAAATGGAAAGGAAAAGGTAAAGGAAAACCTAATTCCTATCAAAAGTCCCAACATTAGAATCAAGTATCACATCAAGGGACAAACAACAGAAGAAGCAATGTCCAATTTGTAAAAGAGGACATGACTTAAAATATTGTTGGTATAATACTTACAAGAAAGGTTCATCAAGAAACTCTGGACCTCCACAACAACAATCTCACAAGGACATTCTCAAACTACAATCAAGGGAAGAAAAAGGGGAACTAGAAAAGAAGACCCCATCAGTAAGGAAATATTGTTGAGCAAGAAGAACATTCAGATAATGAAGACTTCTTGTACACTGCTCGATCAAGTGAACCATCCATGTCATCTAGTGATATCGGTATGTTGATTGAGAGCCACTCGACACATGACCAGCCATAGAGACTAGTTTACTTCAATGAGGGACATGCCTTGAAAAACCATGTTTCGTTGGGTGATGATTCTTCATATATAGTTTAGGGGATTGGGAACATTTCTCTACCCCTTGGTTCATGCAACTATAGACTATCAGATGTCTTATATGTCCTTGGGTTGACAAAGAATCTACTTTCAATTCAGTCAACTCCTAGATCACAACTTAAAAATTGACTTTGATAGTCATTAGGAAAGAAAACATGTTTGATTTGAGATAAATCATGAGGCTCGAAAATAGTTGTAAAAGCCTCAATGTGGGATGCATGTTCTAGCTTGATTTTGTCCATAGAGATGATTAGGAACTTGTGGCTAAGAACTCTACCTTAGCATAGTTGTGGCATCAAAGACTTGGTCATGTTAGTTTCAAGTATCTGAGACACTTCTTTGAGTGTAATATGGTACATGGGCTACCATCTCTTTAGAAGGATATAGACAAGTGTCCTCACTACCTAGTAGGAAAACAACACATAGAGCTTCATTCTAGAAGAGTACATATCGAGCTCATGGTAAGCTTGATCTGGTTCATACTGATCTTTGCGGTCTAATGTAACCAAGTCATTCTAGATTTTAGTACTTCATGCTTTGTGTTGATGACTATTCAAGAAAAATGTGGATTTTTTGTCTTCACAAGAAAAGTGAAGCTTTTGAAACCTTTCAAGAAGTTCAAAGTAGTATTGAGAATGAAACTAGTCATCACATTAGAACTCTCTACTCAAATCGAGGGGGAATTCACCAGTAATGAGTTCAAATACTACCTACAAACTCATGGGATTGTCGAAAAATGCCTCCTCCACACACACCACAATAGAATGGTGTTGTTGAGAGAAGAAATCATACTATCATGGAAATGGTGTGATGCATGATCGATGACTCTGGACTTGCAAAGACATTCTAGGAAGAAAAAAAGACAATAAAGTGTATTTTTGAATAGAGTGCCCATAGTTTCTCTTGATGGAGTAACACCACAAGAAGCATGGTCAAAATGGAAACCATCTATTACACACCTTAGAGTATTTGGGTGCAAAGAAAGTATGCACATACCCAAGAAAAACAAAAAGAAATTGGACATGAAGTCACAGAAAACTCATCTTCATTGGGTACAGTGAAGAGACTCTTGGGTACAGATTGATGGATCTCAAAGACCAAGAAAGTCTACACCAGTAGAGATGTTGAGTTTTTTGAGAAGAAGGAAGCAGAGTCTCCTCCTCCAGACTCACCTGATGTAGATTCTTCACTAGTTGTAAAAATTGAAAGCTGATGTTCCCATAGATGATGAAAGTGATGATGGGGATGATGGTGTTGATCTAATAGAACCATGACCCATGGGAATAGTTCAACATATGCCCAAGTGGTGTACTAGCACATTACGAGATGTAAGAATGGATGCTCCACCGGATACATCCACCCCTGGACCATGGACTCATAGTAAAGCAAGAGAAGAAGTTAAATTTTCTTTGATGAGTAGAGTTATTGAGTCTGATGAGCCTCTCTAGATCTAGGAAGCCCTACAGTCAAAATCTTGGAAAGATGCCATGGACTTTGAATATCAGTCAGTAATGAAAAATAACACTTGGCAGCTTGTTATCGATCTTCCACTAGGGAAGAAACCCATTGGATGCGTAGATGGATATTCAAAACAAAGTACAAAGTAGATGGGATAGTGGAAAAGTATAAAGCAAGACTTGTAAAAAGGGGTATGCACAAAAAGAAGGCATTGACTATGAGGAGACATTTTTCTCCCAACTAAGATCAAAATGATCAGGATGATCTTTTCTCTAGCTGCATAGTTTGGTTGGAAAGTCCATCAGATGGACGTAAAAAGTGCCTTCTGAATGGAGATTTACAAGAAGAAGTCTATATGACTCAACTTGAGGGATATGTAGTACTGGTCAAGAAACAAAGGTATGAAGACTAGGAAATCTTTGTATGGCCTCAAACAGGCACCCGGGCATGGTACATCAAAATTGATGAGCATCTCGTACAACATGGATTTGTTAGAAATCCATACGATCCCAATATTTACCTCAAAAAGCAAGGGGGAGATTGTGATTGTCATTGTCTATGTCGATGATCTAGTCATCATTGGAAGTTTAGTGAGGATGATCGATGCAACGAAGAAATATCTTAATCGATTGTTTGACATGAATGATCTCGGGATAATGCATTATTGTCTTGGATTGGAAGTATGGTAGAAAGAGAATCACATCTTTGTTTCTCAGATGAAATATACCAAGAAAATGCTCAAGAAATTCAAGATGATGGATTGCACACCAATTGCTACACCTATGGAGAACAGATTGCAGTTATCTCATTCAGATCCATCTCTGAGGTAAATGCCACTCTCTATCGGCTAGTTGATTGGGAGTCTCATTTACCTAACCTACACTAGACCAGATATCAACTTTGTAGTAAGCTATCTATCCAGGTTCATGTAAGAACCCAAAGTGTGTCATTGGAAAGAAGCAAAGGCACATCTTGAGATATCTCAAAGGATCAATGGATCTTGGTCTAGAATACAAGAAGAAGAATGAAAACTTCTTCTTGTCTTAGGATATTTAGATTCAGATCATGTAGGCAATATTGATGATAGAAAATCCACTTTAGGATTTGTATTCTTTATGGGATCTAGACCAATATCATGGGAAGAAAGAAACAACACTTTGTTTCTCATTCTTCCATAGAAGTTGAGTATCATTCTATAGGAGAAGCTATCTGTGAAGTGATTTGGCTATGTCGCATACTTGAAGGACTTGGAATACCATAGGAAAAACTGACCACCATGTATGTTGACAATGAAGGTGTTCTCAAACTTGTTCACAATCAATTTTTCATGAAAGAACAAAACACATTGAGGTATAGGTACATTTCATACATGAGCATGTCTTGAAGCACAATATACAACTTCAATTTTGTCCAACAACTGAAAAAAAGTAGATATTTTCATGAAGTCACTTGCATGTGACAAGTTCGAGTTGTTTAGAGAGTTCCTCTCCTCATCCCTTGAGGCAATGCAAAATTAAGGGGGAATGTTAGGTTAATTTATGCATCATATTACCTTAAAATATTTAATTATTTAATAAGGTAATTAGTTGATATATTGTTATATAGTTTTATAACAATATTTTTCATATTATTGCATAGGTTATATTGTTACGTAGTTGTAACAATTATTATTTGTTTGTATTTAATTATTGTTGCTTCCCGGATGTATTTTGGAACCTATAATAAGAGTCCGTCCCTATTCTATAAACATATAGCATGAATATGTGATATATGGATGAAATATTTGGAAATGGTATGAACAAGATATCAAGACAAAATAACGTCCTCAACGCCACAAATATCGGGATCTTCTTAAAGTAAAGAACCCTAAATGATTCTAATAGATGGGTGGAAAGGATAGCCACACGAAGACTATAATCAACATTGAGATTTTTGGAAATCCTCTCTATTGGTTGTGGGATATGTGGAAAAACAACGGGTGCCTCGTAATGATGTCTAGAAAAGGTCATGGAAAACATGAGAGAGAGGCATGGCTCCACTAGATCTATGAGTGGTTGGCTATCTAAAAATAAAATCTTAATAAGTGTCTTCATTCGTGACATTCAATTATCTAACAATATTTGGCAGATGTGGGGATGTTCTAAAGACTAGTGAGTGTAATCTAGTGTCTAATTATATTTGGTCTTTAGGCCCATTCGGTTGGGGGACCCTAGGATCACAACCGTAAACTCTCTCTGGTTGTGGTCCAGGAATGGTCATGTGTGCATTTGTGCAATTTAATCTATGAAAGAAAATAACAAGCTAATCTAAGTAAATAAAAGCTACACTATGTTTTTGTATTTTCCAATATAGAAGAAATAAAGCAATAAACAACAATCTAATCTACTTTAAACTAATATTTTTGTATTTTTTGGAATAATAGTGCGTATAGAAGAAATGAAGAAATAAATTGCCTCTAATTTAATTAACAAATCCTATTATAAATAAATAGCCGGATGTAGCTATTTATCTGTGTAATAGTATATTAAATATATTCTAATTTAAATGAATCTTTTCCAATTAATAATTGTGGATTATCAAATCCTCTTCCTATCTCAAAGACACGGGAAGATTTGAAGCTTCTGAGAAGATTTTCTTCCCCTGCAACTTCCCGGATAGAATATGAGAAGATTCAATAGAAATCACAATTTACAACATATTTGTTATTATCTATGGTGATATAGAAAGATTCCTCTAGATATTATTCCCTCACAAATCCACAAGGATAGGAAGGGAAGGATCTATCATCGAAACTTCTATAGAATATGTGAAAGCTTCTTGGAAATGATCTAACTATTTGCAATAAATAAAATGATTTCTTCTACTCTAGTTGATAAGTGTGTACTCTTGAACTCGATCCACGGGATGTCTATGTCTCTAAACTCGAGCCATCTCTCTCAAAACTCGAGTAAAAATCTCACAAATCTCAATAGGGTCTAATAGAAATAACTGCAGTTGTGATGGATTTTACCCCTTCCACCCTACTATTTATACCCTCCAAGCCCTAATTATTTATTTTCTCTCCCTGTGGGCGATAACTAACGTGATCTTCTAATTTTTTCCCGCCATGTGTCGAGCTCCTTCGCAATGAATATTTTTAGTAAATGGTCTTTTTTTGTTTTACGTTTTCATCTTGTTAGGACATATTTTTGCTTCCCAAAGGCTCTGTTTCTTCTACCTTGGGCAGATTTTTTCTTCCCGTGGATTTTTGTTGATGCCTCGTGTGCATTGTTATTCTTATATATCACATTCTTTCTAGAAAACTTTAAAATTTTAAAAATTTGGTAAAAAGCATTCACACAAAATTGAATCATTTACAAGACACAACGTCCTTAAACATCGAAATTTGTCTTATAAAAATATTTTTGGGTCCTCACTTGTTCTCGCACATGACTCATGGATCATTTTTATCTACCTCTATTAACAAAATTTAGTTTGTTTGCTATGTCTATACTCCTCGCATAACGAGTTACTTGGTGAAGTTTCATAGATCACGCTTACTTTTTCATGGGACCCCTATATTCTATGTGTATTCACCTCACATGTATCCTTTCTTTGGGTGTCATTTTTAATACTTTTTGTTAACTAGAACATTTGGGAATTGAATCACTATAACAAAACATTGGTGCATTTATCTTTAACATTGTTTGTTTGAGTACTACGGTTGTTTGTACTTGTTTCTTTATTGGTTTGTTTGTTTACTTTCTCGTGTGGCATTACTTTATGTATATTGCTTTGAGTTAGTGTTTTAACAACAAAAAAATGTTAGTATTATGGATTTTCATGTTATTTTACACTTTTTTGTATGTTTATATATATAATAAAGGGTCGATGATGTAGATCATAGAGATAAATGAATAAATAAGGTTTTTTTCTTGAGATAAGATAAATGAAATTTATCTCCATTCTCTTCATCTCCACTCTTCTTCATTATCATTTTTTTGTCACACTTTTTCTTTAACAACACGGGGCATTAGGGATTATTTTTATCCCCCTCCTTATTTCTTTTATCTATTAAAACACATATGGTTTCTCTTTCCTACTCACTCACATTGCATACTCTTCTACTCGACTTGTGATGAATTTTATTTTTACTTCTTCTATTTTTGATCGTCGATCAACCTCTTTCACCACCCCATCAACACTCAAGGGGGAATCCTTAACTCTACTAATTTTTCTTCCACTCCTTCAAAATTTAATTGTCTGTAATTTTTACTATCATTCAAGTGGCATCATGTACGCCACCCCAAAGAGGGGAAAATAATGTAGACACCTAAAATCCGCTTACACAATTTTAATACTAAGATTACACTAATTACACTCTTTTCCATCATTTCCATTATAATTGGTGATTTTCCACTAATTAACTAATGTTTCCCTCCATTTTGGTCAATTAACGACACTTCATTAATTAACTAGCCTTTATCCCACTCCGGATGCCAATTAATGACACTTCATTATTTATAATTATCTTCCAATAGAATAATTAACTATTATCGTTAATTAAGCCTTTTTAACCTTGTATTTAATCAATAAACCATCTTATTGGTTAAATTCCCCTCTTAAATCATTCTAATCCTACCTATTTCCCTCTAAATCACCTTCAAATAGATTTCTAAGCTTATTCTAGCCTACTAATTAATCGTAGTTAATTGAATAATCTCCAACTCCTATGAGTTGATATCACTTATTAATTCCTCTAATCAAGCTTATCCTTTCTGATTCTTCTTTATCCTTTATCCCACATGAAATAGTTTGAAATATTCTCCCAAATTGGAAAGCTATATAAAGGACCCTCCTACCTTCTTTCACACCTACACCACACTTTTTCTAGTGATTACTATAGGCATATGATAAAGGCATTCTCCATTGTTGGAATATATCCTTCATCTTTGCATCCATTCTCTCATTATTGAGTAGTAAAGGAAGATCTAAGCATGTCCTGTATCCATTTCTTGGTGATATCATTTCCTCTCTTTGGAGGAAAACATACAAATTTCATTGTTTATGACCTAAATATGCTCTAATAATACCTCAAACTTTTGACACAAATTAACTAGTTTAAAGCAAGATCAAAACGATAATGATCTCAAGTTAAATGTAAAGCTAAGTAATGAAAATCAATGATAAAAGCTTAATAAAAAAATGGAGATTAAATGAAAATAACATCTAACATCTAAGCATGCATGTTAGTATGTTTAATTAACTAACATAGACCTAGATAGATCTAGGAGCAATCAAATTGGGAATGGTCACTACTCCACAAATGGTGAGAAGATATCTCTAGCACAAGAATATAAGGTCATGCTAGATATTATCCTACTAAACATAATGAAGGCTTTAGGAAAATATAAGCATGTGAATCCTTAAAGGAGTTTAGGATCTTTATCATATATCTTAGATGAGGCTATTAATCAAAGCATATGGTGTAAAATTGGAAGGTAGTATTTAGTCTTATTTATAGTTTTTCCTTCGAGGAAAAATTGCATCTTGGTTCATGTGGAACTAAAATTACGAAGAATATTTAGAATTTATAATCATGATTAGGCTTTGATAATCATAATTAGTGAATTATGCAAAGTGATTAAGAGGTGTGGAGCCTTAATGAACTGTTTAGGTCAACTAGAGGCTAGGATAAGAGTTTGAAGCTTGTTGAGATGTTATGGAGAGAAGTGGAGTGATTTTGAGTGGTTGAAAGAGGGGTTTAAGCCAATAGTAGGGTATATTGACCAAAACAAGGGTAAAATAGGCTTAATTAGATAATAATGCTACTTATTTCTCTCAAGAGGATAACAATTTACGATTTGACGCCGATTAGCATCCGAATGCGGAAAAGGGTGGATAATTAGAAAAGTTATGATAATTAACCAAAATAGAGGGAAATCGTTAGTTAATTAGTGGAAATCACTAATTATAATAGAATTGGTAATAATGAGAGTGATTTACATGTGTGCACTTTGGCAATAAGATTGCAAAATCAAAATTCGAGTGTCTACATTTGCCCTCGTTTGAGGTGAAGTTAGTGACTTCACTTCAAATATAGTAGACAAGCATAAAAGGTAAATTTATGAAGAAAAAAATTAGTAGGATGAAGGATTCCCCCTTAAGTGTCGATGGGGTGATAGAAGAAGTCAATCGACGATCGAAATGAATAGAAGAAATAGGATAAAACAAAGTAGATCATTCCTAACTTTTTCTCCCGACCTCATAACGACTCCATTTTTTTGTTGGAAAGGTATTGAAGCAAACTACGTAATGGTAAGATAAATTTGGGTTTTTGAATTTTTTTAACATTTTTTGGGGTTTTAAATTTATTTTGCCAATTTGTTTGGGATTTTTTTATGTTTATTTGGATTTTTTGACTTTTCCAACTAACATATTTGAATGTTTTGGGAGTTTTTGAAACATATTTAAATTTTTTTGACTTGTTATAAATTTTTATCCAAATAACTCTCCTAGTTATTAGGGTAACTAGTATAAATATTTTGGCTCTCAAGTCCTCATTGAAAGTTTTGTGCGCTAAGGTTCACTGGCACAACTCTTGATTGCATCTTCCCTTGGTGCCCATTGTTTTTCCTCAAGCGCTCTTACACTCTTTTTGTTCTCTCCTTCCTTTTTCTTTTCCTCTTTGTTCCACTCCTCCAAGCACCCACCTTAAAGCACTTTCTCCTTCTTCCTAAGCAACTTCTTCACCCTACGTGCACGTCTCAGACTTGCTTCAATAAGCTAAGTCCATGATCCCCCATGCGCTATGCCCATTACTTTATATTAGTTGTGCCTTGACCATGTTCTTCTCGCACAATAGTTTGCCTCATTTCCCATGCGCATCACGCACACCATTCTCGCACCTTCCTCCAGTGCCCATCCCTCACGCCCTCCTTTGTGCTCCTCTATACCAAGGTCGCTTCTTCCGACATGCCTAAATATGCCGTGTACAACCGGTTAAAGTGCACCAACAGGTGCCAAATCCTCAAGCAACAAATTAGCAAGTGGCACATGGTAGAAATGACAAATATTTACACATTTGGTCATCATTTCAGCCAATCCGTACCCACCTAGACTTTTCAAAAATCTACCGACATCGACATAAAGTGCTAGAAATTCAAATTCAAATTCTTGGTGGATCTGGTAGGTGAGAAATGGGAAAACGTCTCTCTGAGCATTAATGAGCAGATCTAATTGCTCCAACCACCCAATTTGATATGATCTGCCCTCCTTTCTCCTTTAAAGCATGCCAAACGTGCTTGGGGAAGCGATTTCACATATCTCTAGGTAGATTTGTGCACTAAAAGCTTCTTGTTGGTGGTTGCATTTCAAATTCGAGTTTCCCCACTTTCTTCCCTTCTTCCTCCATGGATTCATCTATAAATGTAAGAGATAGACTCATTTGTTATGTTGGACACTCTGGATCCTTACGCATTTTGCTAAGGACTCCATACTTTCTGTATTTTGAGTTTTAGACCTCTAGATCTGGCTCTTGCATGTGGATATTAGCCTCCTTCATCATTATAATAGCTCTGTGCATTTCTAGAAGTAATAGAAGCATCGTTTTATGACTATTCTCTGTCCTAACATGTTTTCATTCCCTCTTTTGCCTTTTATTTTACGTTGTGTGCTAGTTGTGCCATTTCAGGTCCTTGTAGTTCTTTATTTAGTTGTGTTCCATGAGAATGATCTAGTGAATACATGTTTAACTATGATACTCATGCCTAGCCTCCTTTCACGCATTTCCTTTCATTCTCGCCGTAACAAATAGTGTTCATCCCTCTTTTCTCGGTGATATCACCTTTAGTGTAGTTTTTTCATGTCATTCTTCTATTCCGGTCCCTAGGTATTATTAGCTTAGTTTTTCCTTCCATCACTAGGAGTAGAAGTAGTAGTAGAAATAGATAAAGGAACCAGCCTTCTCCGAAGATCCATCCTAAGTACGCAAGGTCCCAAAACTTGGGGATGGTTCCATTGTGGTCTCAAACACCTCATACCTTCTAAGATCTAAGATGCAGGTGCACGCTTGAGAAACCAACAAAAATTTTGAATCTATGTATAGGAAATGAAAAACATGGATGCCCAAAGCAACGAGATGGGATGTACAAGGGAAAAATGCCACGCGCATGTGTAAGAAAGTGAAGATGTGAAAATTCCCCAAGCGTTAGTTGGGAATATACAAAGGTAAGATCTTCACGTGTAAAATATGGATCAAAGAAAATATATATAGGTTCAACATGATGATGAACGTAACCCAATGACATGCTAGGAAGGAGAAAGGATGCCCCCATCGTAAGTTGGCCAAGAAGCACATGATAGAAAGAAGTGGAAGATTGTTTTGAGAAAGGGGACAAAGGTGCCCACAAACATGGAAAAAGGTAATATTATACACATGGATGTTCTAAATAAAGTAGAAGAAAAATGTGAATTTTGTCAATGCATCTTAGAAGCCTTTGAATGAAGAAGTAATTAACCAAAGGCACAAATCATGAGACAAGATATGGACTAGAGTAGGAGTTTGAACAAGGTCCATGTTAGGAAATAAGAGATAAAATATGCGGAATAATCCTCACGCGTAATCGCAATAAGAGTAAAAACTAATATGCAAGAAATTATTACAGATCTCAAATAAAATTGCGTAATAACATAAAGACAACACAAAGAGACAAGATGATTTAACGTGGTTCACCCAATTTGGGCTACATCCACCAAGAATCACTTGCTCGATTTTATTACAAGCCACCACTCTCTCAATACAATACGTGATCCGAAGGAGCTATGCTCAACAAACTCTACAGAATTCACGGCCAATTCAAACACATCTACAATACATTTGCTTGTACATCTATCATATGCATAAGACCATATAAATAGACAATCGCTTAAGTAGTTTTATAAAACCGTGGTATCAAAACCATGGGCAAAACCCATCCCATAAACCTATGGGTCAAAAACTTGCCCATATGAGAAAATCACATTTCCCGATATGTCGGGTGCATTTTTTCGAGGCCAAAAATTTTACGCCTAAAATAAAAATGGGTCGTGCCCCAAACCCAAGCGAGGATACATGAAAAGTGTACAAAGACTTTAGTGTATAGTCTTCAACACTTTCACACATGAAAACAGGAGCTCCACAACCTAACAAATGAAAAAAAGACACTTGGTAATATTATAATCTTTTTTTCTCATAGATATCCAATGTGTGCACATGGAAATTTATTACCTCTTGGAGGGAGGATTTGATAGACAACAAGTGAAGACACCCTAGCTAATGTGTAGGAATGATTTATTTTTAGAGTCAATTTTTTGTGAATGAATTGTGGAAGGAGAGTCGTGCATTGCTTCGCTACCAATCAGAATCCATAGCCCCAACGGAGATACATTTGATTCTAATAACAATAGTTCTCTACTTCCATTCAACCATCCATAGCCCTAGTAGAGATTATTGGAAATACCCCAAGAGAGACTTATATATCAATTTGATTTTTCTTTACCTTTGGATTTTTGATTTGATTGATTTTTTTACTTTCTGAAAATTTATTTCAGCTCTCTTTTATTGACAAGAGGTTAAGAATCACTTATGGCTTGATGGAAGGATGTGGAAGTGATTGTGATGATGACATTTTCTAGTGTCAACACATACATCCAAAATTTCTTCGCAATAAGTTTGTTTTTAGATTTTGATTGTGATAAGATCTCTATGAGGTCATTCATTCTTTAAGTTAACAAGGTGCTAAAATACCAAGGTTAAACAGATACCATAGAGATAAATGTCATAAAATGCATGTGAATTAGCTACTCAAAATATCACTAAAGGGATGAAAATGGTAGGAAGACTTGCAAAAGAATAACAAGGAAGGGAAGAAAGAACATCCATGTGTATGCAATACCTGATTGCAATGTTTGATCTTTACCTTTGATATTTTTTTGAAATGTTTTCTCTTTTTTTGTATTTTTAAAAGGTGAGACCAACCAGGTCACTCGACGTGATAAGATCCAACAACAATGTTAGTGATTTCCTTGATAAGGAATACTAGGCATGTTTTCTTATCAAGATTCATATTATCCTCGATCTTGATGATCATGGTGAGCTCATACTCAATAGATGACTATGTTTTATCATGAAACATGGATTTTGTAAGTAGGATATTGAGTTCCCTTTTCATAGGTTTATGTACTTTGCACCATAATTGATGGTTACGTTGATGTACATTTTTAAATTGTGTTTGATTTTGAACTTTAAGATCATTTGATTGTTGTGAGCTTTGGATATCTTGGAATTTTTAATTGAGCCTAATGAAGGAACCGTTTTAGTTTCCTATAAGCTACTACGTGACTTTTCTGATCCCGAGAAGTGGGAGAGGAAAACGGATGAATAGAATTGATGTGATAAATTACGGTGGGTTTTCCAAAATCATTGATAGAAGAACAATATGATGGATGCAAAGGATACAATCCAAGAATTGAAGAGGATGGGATACTAGGAGGTGTCCCATAGAATGAAGATAAAGGACTACAAGGATGTGGCCCTAAGATTGAAGATGAAGGACTTCCTAGTGGCATCCCATAGATAGAAGATGAAGGACTACCTGGAGGTGTCCCATATATAGAAGAAGATGGGCTACTAGGACGTGGCCCAAGAATTGAAGATGAGGGACTTCTAGGATGTTCCCCTAGTATAGATGAAGATGGGCTACCAGAGGTGAGCCACATATAGAAGAAAATGGGATACTAGGAGGTGAGCCACACATAGATGATGAAGGGATACTCTGAAGGTGCCCAACATATAGAAGGGGCGATGGGCTACCATTGGTGACCCAAGGTGAGAAGAAAATGGGCTACCAGAAGGTGAGCCACAAATAGATGATGAAGGGAAACTTAGAGGTGCCCCACATATAGAAGCATATGATGGGCTACTAGGTGGTGACCCAAGGTGAGATTGCGATGGAGGAATCCGATAGATAAATAATGATGTGAAAAAAATATAGGATCTTCCTCAATGGTCTTAGGATCTTCCTTAGTATTCTTGACAAAAGGAATCAATTTCTTCTTCCCAATATGCAATTGTATTGAATTCAAGATTAAATCCTTGATTGTAATCCTCTAGGGGAATGCCATCATGTGACCCCAGGAATTTTGTGATCGTCTCCTCATCTTGAGATGAATCGATCGGTAGGGGTATTTGTTCTTCGACCATAGGAGGTTGACCAAAATAAATGGGTCCAACTGGTGTGGAAGATTGAGAAGATGATGACTCAAGAGATAAAGTATATTTGGATCTAGATGTCTCATGAGTAGAAGGAGACATGGCTTTGAGATAGTTTGATTGGTATAGGTTTTCATAGAAGTTGGCATATTTCGGGAAATAATGAGGATCGCATAGAAACTCGGAATATGATTATGACATAGGATTCATCGAGGTGTTTGCGACACGTGTGCATCAACTTAGATTATTGTGAAATAAGAGTCTAATTAGATTATTGTGATATGAGTGTCGACTTAGATGAATGCAACATAAGTGTCAATTGATTTGATTGCGACATGGGAGTTGATTTATATGAATGCAACATGGATGTGGACTTAGAATATTACAACATGGTAGTCATCTTAGTATAGTATAACGTAGACTTTGGCTTAGATTAATTTGTGGTCACCTAGATCTTCAATGGAGGAGGAAGTTGTCGAGGAGGAAAATAAGGGAGGTCCTATAAAACAAGGGAGGATTGTGGCTTAAGAACACAATTATATTTTTGAGTAGTGAGACTTGGGGCTACATGGATCTTCAAAGGAGGAAGATTCCATTTAGGTGACTGATAAGGAGAGTCCTGCAAAGAAAGGGAGGATTGTGACTTAAGAGTCAAATGAAGTGAATAGCTCTAATGAGAATCGAGGAAGACTAAGGTGAATCGAAGAATTAGAATAATAGTTTGGATCAGAGTCAAAAGAAGAGTGGGAGGAACCCAAATAATAATTTGGATCAAAAGTGTCCAAACCATACCATCAACTATGAGATGAAGGTGGGGAACAGGTACCCAAATGGGTTCTCTAGTATGAAGAACCAAATAAGGCTTAGTCATGATAGGCATCCTTTGATGGGAATGTAGAAACCTAGGTTCCCTATTGTCATACATATAAGGAGCCATGCGATAGTCAGTCATTATTGGAAAATGCCTAGACCTAGATAGCACAATTTTTCCAAAGAGAATCTAAGGAAAATAGGTATCGTAATGACACAATTATGACAAATCGTCAAGGTTTAGACAACAAGTTATAGGTGTAAATGTCAAAACGTTTGATCAAAATTGGGAAACACGAAGGACACAAGGGAAAAATCTTTTCTTATTTTCGATTTGATGTAAGAGTTGCTTGATAGGAGATGTTTTTGCTAAGGTTTTAAAATGGACCCTAGGAAATTTTTCACAAGTGTAACAATGCTAAGTCATCACAAAGAATGGTGAGTATAAAATAGCCACAAATCCAACAAGTCAATTTGAACCCTAGGATAAAGAACAAATAATTATCTACCCTAATAAGGTAATATACTATGTAATTTTTTCTAAGACAATACAATGATGTACAAGACTCAAATCTAGTCACAACAAAAAAATTTACTCCCTATGTTTTATCTAGATAGGTTTGAAACCAAATAGTGACAACACAATATCACCAATTAGGTCAAGTTTGAAACAAACAAGACCTAAATGATAAGAGAATATTGACATGAACTTCTAATAAGATATACTAAATACTATTTTCTAAACACTAACAAATTCTAAGTCTCAGTAAACTATATGATACAAATGTGAGCAACGTAACAATGTAATTTGGACACGTAATCAAACTTTGCAAGAAAGAAATAATTTAGTATCAAAATGGCATTATAGTGATGCTAAAAAAGTAACCTCAACACTCACAAAACTCAAGACAAGGCTAGAATGTAAAAACTATGCCTAAGTAGATCAAGGAATTAGTATGTGTGCGAGCAAAGATTGTAACAACATAATCTAGAGATTTGGGTCAAGTTTCACAATGGAAACAAGACGTAAATATCTCAATTATATGCCTATAATACAAGAAGCATAAAAAATCTAAAGAATACAATGATAAGAAAACCTAACTACAATGATAATATGCCTTAATATGGGTATGAGACAAGGGGCCTACTAGAGCATGATCACGTACCATTCACACTTTCAACACTTGCATTCCAACATTGCAACCTAGTCATGCAAGTAGACTACAAAAGTGGTGGACACATTATTCCCAATAGTATCTTGTATATGTCATTTACTCTTTTGTCCCAAAATGGGAAACAAGAGAACAAAGGGGTAGACCAAATGAGGGTGAAACAAACTAAGTATACTTTTCCAAAGTTTTACCTTGCCTTAAGGTAAATGAAAAACTAGAGCAAAGTAACACCTTGTAAGTCTTGTGATGAAATATCACGCGATTCCTACTTTAAGAGATTATTTCCCTTGTTCAAATAACAAGAGTTATAATCTAACAAAGTAGAAACTTTGTGAAAGCTCTCAAGTATACTATCTAAGACAAAATTGGCTCCAAGCGAGCAAGCTTCCTAATGGTTCTCTCACCTAGGTTGTCACAAGATATCTAGAGCGAGCTCGATTTACCCAAAAATTCATACTGACTAGTTTGGGGTTATCTCGGATTTACTTTACCCCCTTCGTATGATGAGAACTAAGGTTCATTCAGTTATACTTTCACTGGGGTCGCGATACAAATATCTTTGACTCTAAATTTTCAAGGAGTACTAGTCAATTGGGTATTTAGAGCACTTTCTTGTTTCATTCACAAGGTTCCCTCTTGTGTGAACTACTTTAGGGTTCCTAGAACCACCCCTATTGTGAGCTTAAGGCTTATTCCAAAGAGGTTATGTTCTAGTTGAATGGACGAGCTTTAGCTCTTAACAAACCTACAAATCAAGTGTTTTGTATAGTGGTGTATTTTTTAATCTTTTGGATTAAGTAATGTGGTTTTGTCCACCTTTGGCAACCTATAAGCACACATGAAAGTTAGAGTTTGGTTTGAAGAGATCCCTTCTTTCGTGTACAAGCGTTAGGTCCTTCACACAAATGGTTAGTAGTTCCAAAATATTCACAATGTCATAGGAAAATAGCAATGAAAAATTCTTATAAATCAACTAACTAGCATCAAAATTTGCAAAAACAAGGTTTATTCCCAATTACTCCAAATGCTTCTTAATGATAGACTAAACTTGCTTTTGGTTCCCAAGATCACACTAGGTGTAAGGGAAGAGCATACACAATTTTTAGCCTTGATTATTTATCAAGTGAAAAATCTCTTAAAATAAAAGATCAAACATATGCCAAAAATGAAGGTTTATTCTCTTAAGCACAAAATGAATGATGATTGTTCCTACTTACTCCCAAAAAGAAAAAAATTAGTTTAGAGGTGCTTTTGGTTCTCAAGATCACACTAGGTGCAAGAGAAGAGCATACACAACTCTATTCCAAACTCAATAAAAGTATGAAAACATAATCACTCCTCAAACTCTAACCCAACTTACTCAAAAATACCTTATCAAATTCAAGGACAATTTTGTTAGGAATATTGCTCTAAAATCAATAAAGTGACAAAAACAACATCTAAAAACCCTTAAAAACAGACACCAATCCTAAAATTAAAATTTAGAATTTTGAGAACATTTTATCTTGATGCATGGGCACCCTCTTAATGCATGGGCACCCCTCTAGATGCACATGAACTCAACTAGATGCGCAGTGCTCACGATGTAATGCATGCGCCCCCTTGTCATTTTTCACACGATCAAGTGATGTATGGGACCTTCCAAAGTGAGGCACATGTGCTCTTCTATATGCACATGCACAATTTTCACTCAGATCCAAAAATCTAGTGTTGCAAGGGTGCTCCTTTGGATTCACATGCACTCCCTCTAGATTCACATGTGCTCCTCACAGATGCACAAGTGTCTTTTTCCGTAGGTTCTCAAACTATCTTTCGGAGGCCATAACCTTTTCTCCCGAGCTCAAAATGACTCCATTTTTGGCGTTGGAAAGGCATTGAAATGAAATACACAATGATACCATAAATTTGGGTTTTATAGTTACCAATACTTTAGGCTATTCATTTTTAGAAAATTATTCCTTTCTATCATATCTCAATGCTTTGATGAATGTTGTTTTGAGAAGATTTCTTGAAAAAGGTCCAATCTTTGGTATTTTGAGGGAATTTTGACAGGGCTTCACCTCCTTATATCCTGCAAGGAACATGAAAACACAAATTCTACCACTAATCTAGTTGAAACAACTATAAAAATATAAATCAATCGACAAAAACTTTGAATTTTTCTCTAAAAACTTGAAATTAATCTAAAAACCTTGAGAAACTAATCTACAAAAGCTTTATAGTAATATAGAAAGCTTGAAAATAATCTAGAAAGCTTGAAATTAATCTAAAAAATATTGAATTTAAATTTGAAAACTTGAAACTAATCTAGAAAACTTGAAATGAAGAACTTTGAAACTAAGTTTAAAAGCTTTAAAAATGAATGTGAATGTGGTTTGTCCCATCAAGGCGTGCAAATGATAACATCCCAAAATTTTGACACAAATTAACTAGTTTAAAGCAAGATCAACACCATAAATATCTCAAGTTAAATGCAAAGCTAAGGAATGAAACATCAATGATAAAATCTTAATAGCACAACAATGGAGATTAAATGAAACTAACATCTAACATCTAAGCATGTCTACTAGTATGTTTGATTAACTAACATAGACCTAAATAGATCTAGGAGCAATCAAATTGGGAATGGTTTCTACTCCACAAATGGTGAGAAGATCTCTCTAGCACAAGACTACAAGGCCATGCTAGATATTCTCCTACTAACCATAATGAAGGCTTTAGGAAAATATGAGCATGTGAATCCTTAAAGGAGTTTAGGATCTTTAACATATATCTTATATGAGGCTACTAATCAAAGAATGGTGTAAAATTGGAAGGTAGTATTTAGTCTTATTTATAGTTTTTCCTTTGAGGAAAACTTGCATCTTGGTGCATGTGGGACTAAAATTACAAAGAATATTTATAATTTCTAATCATAATTAGGATTTGCTAATCACAATTAGTGAATTATGAATTGATTAAGAGGTGTGGAGCCTTAATCAAGTGTTTAGGGTTAGCTAGGAGGCTAGGATAAAATTTTGAAGCTTGCTAAGACGTTGTGGAGAGAAATGGGGTGATTTTGAGTGGTTGGAAGAGGGTTTAAGCCAATAGTAGGGTATATTGACCAAAACAAGGGTAAAATAGGCTTAATTAGCTAATAACGCTAATTATTTCCCAGAAGAGGATAAAACTTATGATTTGACATCGATTGGCATCTTGAATGTGGAAAAGGGTGGATAATTAGCAAAGTAGTGTTAATTAACCAAAATAGAGGAAAGTGTTATTAATTAGTGGAAATCACTAATTATAATGGAATTGGTAAGAATGAGAGTGATTTGTGTGTGTTTTAGAAATAAGATTGCAAAAGTGAAATTTAGGTGTCTATAGGCTCATACTTAATAACAATCATACATTACAAGAGTAGGAATGGTTTAGCATTAGATGTTTCATTCATGTTTATGCATTAGAGTATCTATTTCCTTTAAGATCTTATCTTGATGTTAATGGTAGATTAGATTTGTTTTGATACTACTAGGTGTTAGTTTCATTTCAATAGCATATCAAGTTTATCATACATACAGTAGGATTTTCTTTCAAGGATGAGAGATGGACTTGAGATTGTATCTATCTAACAACATGCATGAGTGATAAAATGTAATGTGAGGGAATGATAGGAGATGTGAGAGCCACATTGAGAGGTTGAAATTTTCCATTATCATTGATCATGCGAATATGGGAGGAAGAAGTGGAAGATGAAGATGTCAAGGGCATGCTAGATGTATATGCAAAATAAGTAATAGCTAGAATAGAAGAAGTAACATGGGTAGCTTCTAGAGAAGAAGAAGAAGAAGAAGAAGAAACATGTGGAGATGAACAAGAAACATCGAAAGGGAGATTGATAGAAACATTAGGGTATTATTAGAAGAAGTGAGGGATCCATAGCAATAGGAGGAAAATCATCATGAATTGTATTAGATACTTCCTCAAAAGTAGATGAAAGTAAATTATAAAATTCACATTCAATAGAAGCAACATGCTCAATAGAATCATTATACTTAGTAGATAGATTCTCAAATGTAATTATTTCATCGAGTTTCATCAACATATATAGAAATATGAGAAGAAATATCAATAAATATATCATGAAAATCATTAGGAACATTTTTAGAAATAAGAGAGGTGGGAGATACAAATTGACACCCATCCTTCGTACTATCTTAGCGTCATCTACGAGGTGAATCATGATTCTTATCTAGGTTATCACTAGTAATACCATGCATATAATCAATAAGTGTCATCAAGAGTCTCGAAAGAGAAATAGAAGAAGGAAGATTAGTCCTAGATCCCATGGAATAACAAGAATTACAACTTATAAAGTTTTGTTCCGAGTAACAATGCCGATAGAGGAATGGACGAAACTAGTAGGAAGATTGCATTCAATGGCCCGAAGGTGCTTTTGAATATTATCATCAACACGAGGTTTGTAATAGAGAGTGCTAAGATCAGCTTCAATAGCCTCATCATAAATAGGATTGACACTCTCATGATGCATGGATTTCCTAGAAGGAGGAGATATACTCTTATCCATTTGGGTATTTTGGGTCCTAGGAAAGGATTTCTAAGCTACGAGTTCACCAAAATGATTCAATAAAATCTGAATATTTTATTAAAATCTGAAATTGAATATTTTTATAATGATATAAAATGAAATACAAATGCTAATAAATCGTATTCGATGTAATTATGAAAGTAAATGAGGAAGATAGGGAACTTACCTTGATTTCTCTTATCTTGTGGTATATCTAAATAGGTAGGATTGATGAAACGAGAAGCTTAGAGTGTCACAATTAGGTCCAGTAAAGTGCAAGAGACATCAAGATATCTGAGTCTAGGGTTCCTAGACTAGGGCATGGGCACCGGGGCACCGCTGCGAGACCTCCTTGATGTGCATGTTACTACCCAAAATATGTGGAGCTTAGTTTCACAGTGGTCGCGAGGTGTTTACTTTTGTCACCTTTGATCACTTGTACTTCGCTGGAACTTGTTGTTATTCGCTTGAAACCTACAATCAAAATGAAGCACATGAAAACCCTCAAACCACATTAAATCTTTAAAATAAAGGTACAAAATGAGGGGTTCGATTGTCCTCATTTTTTAAACAAGTAAAATCATGACCGAGCAAAGTGATCTACATCTTAGACCAAATGTAGTTGTATGTGTTTGTGTGTGTAATAGTTCTCCTAGGTTTCCCTCATGCCAATTATGCCATGATAATAGGTGATACCTAGATAAAATGCAAATGTGTGGGATGGAATTTAGAAACTTCCCCTTCCCATGCAAAGTGTTTATGTAGAGTAATGAGCTCAAATGCACTCCCTTTGATATGTAGATGTATAGCCCTTGATAAGAATTTTTCGCCACTATAAAAGTATGTATGTTGTGTTTATATAGGGATATCTCATTTGAATTTTGATACTAATGACCGACATGCCGAGTATGACCTCGAGAAAGGAGTTAAAAACCGCAAGAGTTGACTACAAATGTGAAAAATGTAACCAAGAACAAAGAGAACATGGGTGCCCAAGATGGACAGAACGCTTGGGCGCTAGTATGTAGTCTTGGGAAATGGTGTCAAGAGATAATTGAAGACAAATGTGTGAGTACCGAGACATGGATCCTCGTGTCCCGACCATAATTTTGTGTAGAAGTGACAAATGTGAGAAACAAATAAAGCAAGCAAACGAACTAGACAATGTGTCATCGGTGAATAATTTTCTTATGCAAGATCCAAATATAAAACAACATACCTAGAGGTATAGTAAAATAGTAGTATGTGCATGATTTTTGTCTACAATTTTGGAATTCCCCATGAAATTATATCAGATAATGGTCTGGTTCATTTATAGGAAATGCTTGGATTTTCTTAGTAAATACTCCATAATTTCGAGTCATTCTTCTAAATATTACCCATAGGGTAATGGACAAGTTGAATCTATAAATAAAAATTTAATTGATCTAATTAAAAAATTGGTTAATGATAGAAAAATTAATTGGCATTTAAAATTTTTTGAGGCATTATGGGCTGACAAAAGTACCATCAAGACAAGTACTAATTTTTTACCTTTCATGCTTGCTTATGGTTTTGAAACCATCATGCCTATTTAGTTACTGATTTCTCTTGCACATACAACTTTGAATTATGGTTTAGATTACTTGGATTACTTGAAATTATGATTTGATGAATTTATTGCTATAAACCAAACAAGATTCACGCTTTGCAAAAGATTGAAAAAGGTAAAGAAAATTTGAAAAGGCTATTTGACAAAAAGGTCACTATGAAAAATTTCCATGTAAGAGATCTCGTTTTGTGTTGGGATAAAGCTAGAGAGAATACTAGAAAACATCACAAATATTATTCCCTTTGGTTAGGTCATTATTGAATTTCCTCGGTTTTGGGAAATAATTTCTTTCATTTAAGGGAAATTGATGGTGGTTGGTTACACTTTACAATCAATAGTCAACACCCAAAACATTACTACAATTGAGTCCTTTGACTTGTATATTATGTATATATTGTTTGGATTTTTGTTTTGGTTTGTTTGGTTTTCTTGTTCTTTTATTTTTGTTTTGATTTGCCTTGTGTTCGAATAAGTTTCCATGATCATAGAAATCCTCGATACGCTTCATCACCACAAATATCTTGGGTTGGATGTAGATGTCTATCAAGTTTTTTATATGGTAAGATTCTTTGAAGGTTTCAATCAAAGATGATTTATTGAATAATGTATCCGATTTCATAGTTAGATGTTATAATGGTATAATTGTTGTGAAGAAGTTGTACTTGGTTTTCAAAGTAGTGAAGGATGACTCTGTACTTGATCTTATCTAGCCCTCACTTCCCAATATCCTTACATCCCTTCTTCATTCATAATCAGTCGAAAATTTGTCCCTTTTAATTTAAGACAATATTGGGGTCCATGTAGATTGAATCAAGAAACAATGAACCTTCGTTGCACTCTTGAGCCCAAATTTTATCATCTTTGATGCGGTATAACTTCTTGTCACAAGAAATTAGCCAACATGGTCGCCAATGTTATTGATAAAATTTTAACACACCCCATTTTTTTCAAAAGTATTTAGAGAATTCCCTATTTCCATTACCTCATACCTGCATTGCAATTATGATGAGTCAGTCAGAGGCCACTTGATATTTATGCATTATTTATCTTATTTAACACTAAGTGGTTTTGTGGCATTCTTTACTATGTCACCTGCCTTTTATGGAATTGATATATATGTCATTTTGTTTACCAAACTGGATAGTGTGATTTCAACAATGGAAATTAAGTTTTGTTTTGTGATATCCTTTTTCGGTTTCCAAGCTCACATTATGATATATTTATTCTTTCCATTCTGGAAATGATTTGCTAAAGGAGACATAAGGGAGATGTGTTGGTTTCAAAATGACCATTTTTTTATAATTTTTTGACTGTCACCACTTCACTTATCTTAATGAATCTCATGACTAGATTTCTCTCATGTTGATAAAGATCATTAAAGGTGACATAATTGTGATCATGTGGTCTGATATTCTGCCTTTCTTGAAGTTTTTATAGTGTTCTAATATGGGCTCACATATTTGATAAGTTGGTATTATCTTGTATGGATGTTAAGCATTGTTTGAATGGCATTAGTTGGTTAAGGGGTGATATATTAAAGCACCCACCATATTATGTGACCCTTTCTCGAACCATAGTGTATGTTTGATTTCCAAGGCATTAGTATTTGTAGAGTGAGGTGGAATTTGGGTAATGGTAAGCTTATAGTGGTGAATTAAATGAGGTACGTGTGCATTGAATTTTTGCGTTAGTGGCATTGAACTATGGAGAATTTGGAGTTTTGGGTCATTTTTCCTTTTGATTTGTGCCTTCTTGCGCAGAAGTTTGGTAGAAGTGCTCATCTAGTTTTTGTGCTTGGAATTGTTGGCTGCTTTAGTTATTCATTTGATCCCCTTAATTATGAGAAATCGTGTGTCGAAGTTTATGGGTATGGAGGTCTTGTTCAAGTGTAGTAGTTATCCCATCCGGGTTAGTTTCATTTACCTTGCATGCACATGAATATGAATTATGCACATTCATATACGTGTTAAATTTTTACGCTGAAGTATTAGGAAGTTTAATCACATTTGGGTCCTTATTTCTATTTGTAATATATAGTGAAGTGGGTGAAGTTTTCATGGAATAAATAAGTGTTTTCCTAGGTCATTGTTTGATGTTTGAGAACATGTAGTCCGTTTCACACCCAGTTTGAGATTTATTTGTTAAAATAAAATGGAAAGAGCATGAAAATATTAAATCATTTGATCATTTATCTTTGGTGAGCTTGATATAATTCTGTGTTATTTTATTTCAAGGCTATGCTAGAGGGTAGTGTTGTATTGCATGCTTTTTTATTTGGGTTGAAATGAAAATCATAGTCTTGGTAGGAATGACATGGTATATAAGTTCATATTTGATTCATTTCATCCTCTTGAAACAGTTTTGAGTTCATGGCATAAAAAAGCAAGAATTGGTACAATGAAATGGTACTATTAAAGACAACTAAGGTAGTGATGACTGGTTTTTTATGAAATGCTTCTATGTAAATGACCATTTATCATACACTCTATTTCATTATTTATCATAAGTTTGATACCCAAAAGTGAAAATCAAGTCTAACCTTTGTTGAAAATTGTGTTGGGTGTATGTGAATGTCATTGTGATTGAAAGTGCTTCCATTTGTGGACTATATGGGATAAAAGGAATTTCCTAGTTCATATTTCATTTGAAATATAACATCTAGAGTATATGGGAATGTTTTGAAGCACCGTTTGTTTCTCGTTAAGATGATATTCATTTCGCAACATGAGTTTTATTTGAAGAAGATGAAACATGGAATGAATAAGTTGAAATAATGTGGAATCAAAGCAGAGTTGTTGATTTTATAAGGAAATGTTTTTCTTGTGCATGAGTTTTTTTGAAATGCACTCTAGTTTTAACATGTTAATATGAACAATGCTCAAAGCCATAATATAGTTTGATTTTGCAAAAGTACAATGATATTATAAAATAACCATTTCCTTTTGAGTATTTGATTGACAAGATATGAGTTTCAAAGAATAAAATGTGGTGATTGAAAGGAAAATTGTCTAAAGAAATGCATAAATTTTTTGAAGTAATTAATTTAAATGTTAATGAGATTCTACATTTATTTGGACTAGTTGTGATTTAGTTTGATAAGGTTTAATGTTGTTAGATAAAAATGATTGTCATCTGTCACATTTTAATTAGGGTATTAAGTTCACTTTGTTTTATAGAAACTTGATGAACTTTTGAATTGAGCTTGTTGGTAATTTTTCATTTTCTCATCTTTCCTAGCATGTCAAGATGGGATGGACATGGGGAGTACTAGGAGATCAATTTCCCATCATTCCTGGGGTCATGAAAATTTTTGTGGTCAATCATAGTGATAGAGAGGTTCACCTAAGGGTGGAAAATGAGAACTAGTATGCTTGTGGTAGGATTCCCTTCACAATAACTGGTCCTACCCATGTCTCCATGCATTTTAACACAAATAAGCCACGCTTACATGAAGTGCTACAAGTTATTGAGTCTTACCCCCATGCTCAACCTTCCCGTAATGTACATAATCGCCATGCATCGAATATTGGCCATACCAAGGAAGATCATAATACATCTTCTTCTAACCACTCTACCTAGTCTCCGCCACATCTCCCTTGCCTCCACATATTATCTTTCCTTCCGCTAATTCACCATTATTACCTAGAAAAACCCATCCTTTGCATTCACATGATTTACATCTACCTTCTAAGTGTCCTAAGTCCCCTTCTCGCATTACCTAAGGTGGTGAAGCTTTAAAGAGGGTAAATTTGGAAGTAGGGGAGGAGATGGGAGTCATCACTCACACTACCTTTATAGTTGAACCCTATGAATACATTGAATTGATGATATATGGTAGAACTCATTTGTTTGATCTTACCAAGGATGACTAGTTTTTCATGGTATAGCTTGTTGTTTTCATTCGACATATATTTCATGAATATATGCAAATACTTAACAATTTTTGGATTATAGTTTGATGACATATGGTGGTGGATTATAATATGTGTGTGTGTGTGCAGGGTTCATTTTAAGGGCCACTAGGATATTGGAGGTGGAATATCCTCTGGAAAATATACCGGAACCACTTTTGTGGCACGGTAAATTTCCGGTTTTTAAGTAAATTTTTTCTTGACATAATCTTAATCATCACATGACAACCACGTTCTTTTGGAGCCATAATAAATATTTTTTTCGATGCGATCAGTAAAATTTATCATCACACAAAATAAAATTTGTTGTCACACGATAATAAATTTGATTGATGTGTGACATCAAAATTTTTGTGTGCGCAACATTAAATTTTGTTTGTGTGTGACAACAAATTTGATGTCGTGTGAAAAAATTACTTTCGTGTGATAGAAAAATGCAATGTTATGTGTCTATTAATCCTTTCTGTCATGCACCTCTAAATCCTTTTTATCACGTGTCTCTGCCTCTTTTGGTCACACGCCCCAATACCAAAACCCTAATATTGACCTATAAATACCCCCTCCGACCCTCATTTCTCACACTTCTCACAACTTATTTCTCCATCCTCACAGTTTTCACAGGATCCTTTTCAACTCAATGCTCTGATCTCTTTTTCAACTCGGTTCTCACAAGTTACATTTTCAACTCGCGACTCACATATTTCCTATTTAACTCGGTGTTCATAGGGCCCTACAGTTTTCCTATTCAATTATCAATGCTCACGGGTCACAACCTTCATATTTCCTATTCAATTCTCGGTGCTTGTAGGTCAACTTTCCAAGTGTTTTAAAACAAAAGCCAGTGTCTTGATTCAACTGCTTCAAGTCTTGATAAAATTATTTCAAGTCTCGATTCTCAAATGTAGTCTTCATAACTACGTCATGGCATCTCAAACTATCTAGGCCACCTCCTACCCAAGATCCAATACAAGAACTTAATGTGCCCACAAATTAATGTAGTATTACAATTAAATGAAATATATAAGGAATGGGTACAATATTGTGGGTTTGAAGGACTAGTTAACATGCCATAGTTTGAGACAAATGTCTTCATTCTGAACTACCTCCTTTCATCATTCAATCCAGTAGACAAGAAATTCACTGTGACGTTTCAGATGAACACATATTCAGATTCAATGTTGATCATACAGATATTCATCGATTGATGACCTTCTTTTCAATAATTTCAACATTGTTACAACCAAATCCACTTCAACATAAGATGGTAAGATTTTTCCTATAATCCTATTAAAATTTCCATGTTAAAGGTATGTGTTTTAATATTTATGAATTTCAAGTTTATTTAAAATTTTAATTTTGATATAAATTGTGCTTAATTCTTATTTAATGAATTTTTGCAAAGCAAATCTCAACAAATCAAGATGAGGATTCGATGTGCAAGGAGTCGAAACAAAAATTTTCAAGCCATTATAACATTTTTACAAGCGAGAATTATTTTACAGGGTAGGAAGAAAGATATTCCCCATTGGACTATTTCCTACATTATCGCAATGATCCGAAAGAAAAAAATTGATTGGTGCACATACTTATCAAATAGGATAAAATTTGATATTGCCAATGCTCGAGTTGTTAAAAACCAACATTTTGTTCCAAAACTATATCCTTTCTCTTTATTTTAAGGCATTTCATAATTTACAAGGTGAACCCACTCCTACTTGCATGAACAAACAGATGAAGCAATTTTCCATTTCAATTGAAGAACAACAGGTTAGTAAATTATATTTTGATGTTAGTAAGATTATTCACTTCTATTACAAATTACATTTTGATGTTAGTAAGATTATTCACTTATGTTTGCTTATTTACCTTATGCAAAAAAATTGGTCACCATTCCACGGCAAAAACATCATCAAGAGGAAGAATTCAAGAACATGCGAAGGCCATGAAGAGATTCACATTCTGACATGGATGCTCACTCATCACCTCAGCCTCAAGTGTTTCAATTAGTAAAATGAGAGACGTAATACCCCTAACATTCATTATTGTTTTTTTTACATTTTACCATTTACCATTTTTCATTTAACATTTGTAGGGACTTTGGACTACCCTCCACATTTACCACTACAATCATCACCCACTTAATCAGTTCATCGCATGCATTATTCAATCACAACAAATGTAAGCTCCTACGCCACCAATCTAATCACCCACACAATCATTTTAGATATGGTCGCTACATATTCCCGTTTAAAGAAGGTATAAAATTGTCTATTTTTTTGTAATATTTAACAATTTTATATATAAGTTACTAATGTCTTTTGTTCTTGAAAGTGTGTTCATCGTGCCATTTATTCAAATGATTCCATCTCTTCCACCAGTACCACCATTCGAATCGAGTTCCAACAAGAGTATGAAATACCACTGGTAAATGCATGACACTTCCGACCCCGGTGGGACACTAAAAATTACTTCCGAAGTTTTCCAATATCTCTTTAGCATGCCTAGTACAACGAGGTAAATAAGTTTTAAATCAAATAAATTTGGAAGAAGATTATTTGGGCATTGATAGAAATGAACCAACATGTTTTTTTATACACATGATATGATTCAGGAACACATGTATGTTTTTGTTTTGATGTATTTATTTTAACATTGTTCTATATCAATTTCTTGTCAATTTTTAATTTTTAAATCGCTTCTAGTTTTAATATTTAAATTTATTTTAACACATAAATAGGATCATGACACACAAATCTAAAAAAGATTCATAATGTATACACGAAGCCTCAAATGTTGATCTTTAAACCCCCATCCTATCCATCCTCTCCGGAAAGTGACCATTGATTAGTTTTTCTTTGGATAGCTTGATTTCTAATGACTATGAAGCCCATGTCCAAGATTTTGTTATGCCTAGTATAATTCAGCTCAAATAAAGTGGGAGCTAAGGGATAAAGTATTAATTAAGGAGATAAATAATCATTTTGATAATCATAGCTAGAGGTATAGTTTATATGTTGCAGTTAAAAATCATCCAACTAAGATAGATATCTTATTGAACCAAGCACAAGGTGGGACTGTAACATATAGTAATAATTATCAAGACAATGTTTTAGATAAAATTTTGAATCGATTAGAGAATATTAATGCTGAAGCCCAGGCATATTACAAAAAATGGTCAAAGGATAAAGATCTGGTGGAAATTGCCAATGCTGAAAGAGATAAAGATCTTGTAAGTATTATGAATTACAAGTTACAACATTCAATTTTAAATCATATTTTTTATTACTTTCAATTTTTAATAATATGTTTTAATTGAGCTTAATTTTTTTGTTACAATTAAATATGGAAATAACTATTTTATATAAGTTTTCAACATCACAATTTTCAACCATTTTCTTTACTGAGCCAATAGATGTGGTTGCCTTTGTATGTAATGGAAAGGTTTACAAATCTATGGGATGAGGTTAAAGAACCTCATGCTTGACTAAACTCAACCATGCACCATAGGCTTAGAGCTAAACAAGAAACTATCTATGCATATATAAATTTGAAACAAACATTCAAACCCAAGCATATATACTACTCTCTACTCCATGAAAGCTTAATGAAAGTGAACCTAGTTAAATTCTAAGAAATCAAATTATGTACATTTACTCCCAAACATAGTGAAGAGATCTCTCCAAGTTGGCTACATGGCCAAGCTTTAGATCTTCCCTTACTAACTATATTTGGAATGGATGGATGCAAGATGGAGGAGCTTCAACAATGGAGGATAGCCAAGATCAAATGCCTATTAGCTTGGCTAATGCAAATGAGGTCTAATGCCAATATCTCCAAATGTGAGAGAGATTTTGTTATGTAAACAAGGTGTGTGTTTGAGAGGGAGAGGTGACCCTTCTATTTATAGTTTTTCACTTGGGAGAGTTTGGAATTTGGGTGCATGTGGGACTAAAGCTCAAAAATCACTTTTAGATTAGATTAGGATAAACATGCTTTAGGCTTAGATAAGCTTGGTTTAGGCTAGTTAACTAGGGTTTAGGCTAGTTAAACTTGATTAGCAAGTGATTAGAGACTCATTGAGAGTTGGGAGGGGTCTGGATAACCAATTGTGACTAATAGATAGCCTACAAAGCCAATAGAAGTGGTCTAGAGAGAAATAGGAGGTTCGAATGGTCGAAAGGAGGAATGTTTAGCTAATAAGAGAGATATTAGCCTAATAAGCTGATTTATAGGAGGAATATGACCAAGAAGGTGTCGTAAAAGGGGCATCGAGAATGGAGCAAAGAATAGGGAATTAACAAAGTATCATCAATTGGTTGAATTGGAGGAAATGTTAAGTGTAAGCATATTTTAGGTGTCTAGATTTTCCTCTTTTGGGTGGCGTAATGACGTCACTTCAAAGAAAGTATACAAGCATAAACAAGTAGAAATTTTTTTGAAGGGATAAAAGAAAAATGAGTAGAATGGAGGATGCCCCCTCGATTGTCAATGGGGTGATAGAAGAACTTGATTGACGATCGAAAAGATGACAGAAAGAGAACAGAAGAAAGAATAGTGTGAAGAAGAAGACAAGAAAAGGGATATAGAAGAAAAGGAGTATGAGGAAGAGGGAATGAGCCAACATCCATCCAAATTGCCTTTTAAACAACTTTATTTTCATCATATTGCTAGAGATCTTCATCATCGTTCCTTATTAAAAATAATGAACAAAAGTGTAGTATGAGATGAAAATCCATATACGAACAAATGTCCATTGCTAAAAACACCAACTCCATGCAATACGAGAAAGTAAACAAACTAAACTAACAGAGAAACATAATGTAATGCTTTTATTATCAAGCTTGATTACGACTGTGTGAATTAATGACAAGGGTTGATGATGGTGCCCCAAACAAGGATATATGCAAGGGGAATAATGGAGGACACTTCGGTCCTATGAAAAGCAATGTGCACTCTAAACAAGATTTACCAAGAAACTCGTTGTGCCTAGAGTACAGATAAAGTAAGTATCCTAGCTTTTGTTAATGGGAATAGATCAAGATGATTCGTGAGTCGTGAACATGAACAAGTGAGAACCAAATAGTGATGTTTTGTAGGATGATTTTCAATTTTTAGAAGTTTTCTTAAACATATTTGAATTGTTTTGTGATTTTTCTAACATATCTAGAATGTTTTTGATGATTTTGAAAGTTTTCTAAAACTATGTACGAGAAGATGAGGAAGTGTGGATGCCCCAAGCGATAGATGGGATGTATGAGGGCATAAGGCCACGCGTGTGTATGAGAAAGGTGAAGATGTAAAAATGCCCCGGTGATTAGGTGGGAGTATTCAAAGGCAAACTATTCATGTGTAGAAGCGAGACCCAAGGCCATTATGGATAGGTTCAACATGATGACAAACGTAAACTAATGAAGTTCCGGGAAGGAGCAAAGATGCCCCCATCGTAAGTTGTCCTAAAAGCACAAGATAGAAAGGAAGGAGAAGATTATTTTTGTGAAGGGGGACAAAGGTGTCTAAAAACATGGCGAAAAGGCAATCTTATACACATGGATGTTCTAAACGAAGTAGAAGAATGATGTGAATTATATGAATGTAGCTTAGAAGCCTCCATGATGAAAAATTGATTAGCTAAAGACACAAACCATGAGACGAGATATGGACTAAAGAAAGAGTTTGAACAAGGTATAAAAAAGACACTTGGTAACATACTAGTCCTATTTACTCATAGAGATCCAATGTGTACACATGGAATTTATTACCTCTTGAAGGAAGATTTAATAGACAACAAGTGAAGACACCCTAGAGCCAGGTGTGTAGGAATGATTGATTGTGAAAGGTGATTTTGTGAATGAAGGGTAGTCATACATTGCTCCCCTACTAGCCAAATTGCGTCCATAGCCTCTGATAGAGATTATTGAAAATACCCCAAGAGAGAGTAATATATCAATTTGTTTTTGCTTTTATCTTTTAGCTACGATTTTTGATTGATTTTGATTATTTTAATTTTTGAAAACTTATTTCAGCTCTCTTGTTTGACAAGGGTTAAGAACCACCGATGGCTTGATGAAAGGAGGTGGAAGTGATTATGATGACGACATTGGCTAGTGTCGACAAATATGTCCAAAAGTTATTTACAACAAGTTTATTAGATGTTGAATGTGATAGGATCTCTAAGAGGTCACTCGTTCTTTAGTTTACCAAGGTGATAAAAGACCAGTGGTCAAACGGATACCATAAAGATAGCTATCGCAAAATGTGTGCGAATAGGCTAACCAAAATATCACTGAAGGGATGAAAATGGTAGGAAGACTTGCAAAGGAAGAGAAAGAAAGGGAAGAAATAAAATCCATGTGTATGAAAACACCTAATTACAATGTTTGATCTTTGTACCTTTGATTTTTCTTGTGTTTTCCCATGTTTTTGTATTTTTGAATTGTTTTTATTTTTAGATTTTTGATAGTTTTTGGAAAGATGGGAACAAAAATTCACTCTACAAGGTAAGATCCAACAACGATGTTTGCAATTTCCTTGTTAAGGGAGACTAAGTGTGGTTGTTTATCAAGAGTCATGTTTTCCCGATCTCGATGATCGTGGTGAGTTCACACTCAACAAATGACTGTGATTTGTTTTGAAACATGGGTTTCATATGTGGGAGCTTGAGTTCCCTATCCATAGGTTTATGCACTTTGTGCCATACTTGATGGTTACGTTGATGTGTGTTCTTGAATTGCGTTTGATTTTTAACCTTAAGATTGTTTGATTTGTTGGGAGCTATAGAGATCTTTGCATTTTGATCTTGAGCTTGATTAAGAAACTATTTGGGTTTCTTATAAGCTAACGCATGACTTGTCTGATCTCAAGAAGGAGAAGAAAGTGAATGTGGACATTTAGAACTAATGTGAGAAATGACTATGGGCTTGCCACAACCATTGATAAAATAAATATGTGATGGATGAAATGGATATGGTCCAAGAATTGAAGAGGATGGGCTACCGGGAGGTGATCTACCGATAGAAGATGATGAAGGGCTTCAGGGATGTGGCCAATAGTAGAAGAAGAAGGGCTACTTAGGACATGACCCATAGATAGAAGATGAAGGGATACTAGGATGTGGCCCAAGAATAGAAGAAGAAGGGCTATGAGGACGTGACCCATAGATGTAAGATGATGGGCTACTAGGATGTGGCCCAAGAATAGAAGATAATGGACTACCTGGGGTGATCCATACCTAGAAGACAAGGGGCTAGTTGGGCGTGCCCCAAGAATAGAAGATAGTGGACTACTCGAAAATGTCCCACAAATAGTAGAGGGAGGGCTAATATAAGGTGACCCACACCTAGATGAAGATGAAGGGATACTTAGCATTGACCCCATAAGAGATTGTGATTAAGGAACTATGATAGAAAAAGAGTTATTGGATGATGAGAAGATAGGCCATGGATCAATGCAAGACCAAGGAGTTTCATCACATAATGAAGAATGTGAAGATGGAAGAATAAGAGGAGGATCAAGTTTCATGATCTGAGGCTCTTCCTCCATTTCTTGATAAAAGGAATCAACCTTTTCCTCACAATACGTAAACGCATCAAAGTCTATAGAGAATTCTTTCTCATAATCTGCTAAAGGAATATCTTCATATGCCCTTATAAATTCCCCGATTGTTTCTTCATTATGAAAGATATCAATCGGTATGAGTTTTGATCAACCACCAAGGGTTGATTTGGAAGAAAGAGGTTCACTTGGTGTGAAAGACTTAGAATATGTTTGATAATGATTGATAGAAGAAGATGATGTGGGGACGAAGAAGATGTGTAGCTAGATGTCTCGGGGAGTAAAAGAAGGTGGTGTGGACCTATCTATACGATGGTATATCATCCGTAAAATAGTAGGATTAAGTCCAAAGTTTGTAGATTATGACGCATGGGTTGATTCGGATGTTTGACTCGAAGGACTTTGAGTCACACGAATCTTCAAATAAGGAAGACTTATTGGGGTGATTGATGAATAAGATCCTATGAAGAAGGGAGGACCATGATTTGAGAATCGCATTGGATGAATAATAACAAGGTCTGAAAAAAAAGAGAGGACCACAATTAAAGAATTGTATTAGATGTTTTATTATAGGGATTTGGAGTCACACGTATATTCAAAGGAATAAGACGTCGTTGAGGTGGTGATAAAAGGGGTCCTGAAAGAAAGGGAGGACCGCATGACATAGAAGTCATATTAAATGTATGATGAAGAGGGTCCTGTGAAGATAGGGAGGACCATGACATAGGAGTCACATTAGATGACTTAGGAGTCGAATTAGATGAATCTGAATAGTAGTTTGGATCTGAATAGTAGTTTGGATCCGAATAGTAGTTTAGATCTGAATCATCAAAAGAGTCGGAGGAAATATTTGGATTGGAATCCTCGGAAGAAGAAGAAATGTTTAGATTAGAATTAGAAGAAGAGTGGGGGAACTCGAATAATAATTTGGATCAGAAGCATCCAAATCATACCACTAACTATGAGATGAAGGTGGGGAATGAGTTACCCGTATGGGCTCTCTAGCACGAAGAACCAAATGAGGTTTGGTCATGATGGGCGTCTTTTGATTTGTACACCTGAAACTTTGATTCCTTATTGTTGTATGTATAAGGAACCTTACGATAATCAGTCATTGTTGGCATCATTTTAAGCACAAATTTCTAGATCTAGACAGTGTGATGGAACTCCTTCAAAGGGAAGGAAGTGACATGTCAATTCAGGAAGCATAATGACAACCAGCTAGACATTTCGTAAGTATTGATATGCGTGCGTGATTTTCCGAAGAAGGTCTAAGGAAAATAGACATCGTGATGATGCAATATTGATGAGATCACAAGGTATTGTCCTAGAAAATAAGTTTTCGAATGAATAATCACAAGGAACAATCATGCAAGTGTGAAACACAAAGCCAATCAATAAGGAAATACACCATATGAAAATGTGTGTGCAAAGTGATAGTTGATGCAAAGATGATCAACACAATGTCAATATTTACGTCAAGATCGAAATGAACAAGGCGTAAATATTAACAAAGGGTAGATGTGACTCCCAATCAAAGGATACCACGACAAGTTCAACAACCAACAAGGCCTAAATGTTAAAGGGTGAGGTTTATAAATGTAAGCCATGTAACCACACCAATTGGACACATCTATCAAGCTTCACGGAGAAGTGAGATATTAGTGTCAAAGTGGTATCGAAATGACGCAAAAAAAGTAAGCAACACCTTTCAAGATTTGGGACAATGTTTGAAATCAAACTAAGTCAAAGTATACTAAGGATGTGTTAAAACGTGGGTAATGTAATGCCACAATGCAGACACTTAGATCATGTTTACGAGAAACGTGACATAAGTATCTTAATTGTGTCGTCTACAATGCACAAATGAGGTAACATGTCAAAGGGAGATAAAATGATGAATCAATCCTAACTATGATGACGATCCTAGCATGGATATCAAGATCACAAAGGCTATCAATGATATAAATACGTCTCCACACACTTTAGACATTTAACTAACCCATCCGCAAACATGGATGGGCATAAACGGACAAATAAGTGGTGAAATAATCAATTGATAACGCAAAGGTAGTTACTTCTCTTCTGATAAAAAAGTGTCAAAAGAAAGTGAAGGAAGTAGATCAAATGGGGGTAAAAATGTTGGCCTCACTTTGGCAGAGTTTCGCCTTACCTTAGGGTAAGTGAAAAACTAAGTGAAAGTAACGTGTCACACATTTCATGGTGAATAATGGCTCACAACATCAACACCATTTTAAACTGGTCAAAGTGGGCTCCTGGCCAAAGTATATTTTCCTAGGTGGTTCTCTCGTCCTAGGTGTTACAAAGCCATCTAAGAGCGGGCATGATTTACCCAAAAAGTTGCAATGACTAATTTGGGAGTATCTCGGCTTTTCCCCCTTCAAGTACAGTGGGCACTAATTGCATCCATTGTGTACTCTTGCCAGGGTCGCGATATGGAAAACTTTGTAACGCTAACTCACAAGGAAATTTAGTCAAGTAGGTAGTGCGGAGTACTTCATGTTTCATCCACAAGGTTCCCTCTTGTGTGGACTTCTTTGGGGTTCTGGTACCATCCCCATTGTTGTAGCTTAAAGCGTTATGCCAAAGGGTTATGTTCCGGTTCAGCGGAGAGGGACGTACCCTTTTCCAAAACACTGAAATACGGTGTTTTGAATATGGTGTGTTTTTATCTTTTTAAGATAAATGTGGTTTTAAGTGGCACACCATTTGGCAACCCTGTAAGAAACACGTATTAGAAAGTTTTGTTTTGTCTTAGTTCCTCCTTTCTTTAACATGTGATTTTGGTCCTACATACAAGATTAGTAATTTTCACAAAAGATCATGATATCAAAAGAGATTTTGCGTGTTGCTTTTGATTCCTAAGATCACCAAAAGGTGCGAAGGAAGAGCATACGCAACGCGAAAACTCAACTAAAATAAGTTTATGGAAAATACATTAAGTTTTTTTGAAAAATTTTGAGTTTATTTTAACCATTTTTGAAATGTTCATCCATTAGGAAGCGTAAAGTAAGTGTTTTTAAAGAAATAAGAGGGTTTTGAAAGTGTTTTTGGTTCCCAAGATCACCTAGAAGGTGCGAGGGAAGAGCATACACACTTTGAAAACCTCTATCAATTAAGAAATGAAACACTTAACTAAGTCAAAAACAAGACCAAAATAACCCTGCAAACAACCTGATTAGTGTCACAAAACCTTTCAAATTGTTAGAATAGCCAAGAAAAACATTTTTTTAATTTTAAGATACGTTAGAAAATGACTAGTTACCTCATAATGTAAACCATAAATTTTCTATAACTCAAAATCCTAATTTTATGATTCCATTGTGTATTTCACTTCAATACCTTTCCAACGCAACAAAAATGGAGTCGTTTTGAGCTCGGGAGCAAAATTTATGGCCTCCGGAAGATTGCTAATGATGCTTGCACTAAGGTTTGGGCATGTGCGCCAGGGTTTTGGCATGTGTGTCATGGTTTGGGCATGTGCCCCCGGTTTGGGTGTGTGTGCCACATATTGGGTGCCTACGTGCCTCTGTCAAAAAATGACAGTCAGAGTTGTACTGCACACATAGAATGGTATGTGCACTCCCTTTCCTGTAGGTGGCTAAAAAAACACAGGATTTTTCAAAAATAATCTCAAAAATATCAAAATTTTATCGATTTGGTTCAATTTTGGCAGCACTTCACCTCCTTTGATCCTACAAAGAGCACAAAAACAAGACAATCCTAGCTAAACTAGCTAAGAAACTTGATATTTATCCATTAATACAAGAAAGGTTAGTGAAATTAAAAACTTGAAACTAATCTAAAAAACTTTGAAAAACTAATCTAGAAAGCTTGAAACTAATCTAGAAACATTGAAACTAAAAAATTTAGAAACTAAAATAAAAGCTTCAAAATGACTCCATTAATGGAGGATGGACTAAGAGTCCCACCAGGTGTGCCAAATGTATGCAATGGAAAGGTTTTCAAAGCAATGGGATGAGGTTAAAGAACCTCACGCTTGACTAAACTTAACCATGCACCATAGGATTAGAGCTAAACAAGAAATTTTCTATGCATATATAACTTTGAAACAAACATTCAAACCCAAGCATATATACTACTCTCTACTCCATGAAAGCTTAATGAAAGTGAACCTAGTTAGATTCTAAGCAATCAAATTATGTATAGTTTCCTCTCAAACATAGTGAAGAGATCTCTCCAAGTTGGCTACATGGACAAGCTTTAGATCTTCCCTTAATAACTATATTTGGAATGGATGGATGCAAGATGGAGGAGCTTCAACAATGGAGGATAGCCAAGATCAAATTCCTATTAGCTTGGCCAATGCAAATGAGGTCTAATGTCAATATCTCCAAATATGACAGAGAGATTTTGTTATGTAAACAAGGTGTGTGTTTGAGAGGAAAGGTGACCCGTCTATTTATAGTGTTTCACTTGGGAGAGTTTAAAATTTGGGTGCATGTGGGACTAAAGCTCAAAAATCACTTTTAGATTAGATTAGGATAAACATGCTTTAGGCCCCAGATAAGCTTGGTTTAGTCTAGTTAACTAGGGTTTAGGCTAGTTAAACTTTATTAGCAAGTGATTAGAGACTCGTTGAGCAGGTTGGGAGGGATCTAGATAACCAATTGTGACTAATATATAACCTACGAAGCTAATAGAAGTGGTCTAGAGAGAACTAGGGAGGTCTTGAATGGTCGAAAGGAGGAATGTTTAGCTAATAAGAGAGATATTAGCCTAATAAGCTGATTTATAGGAGGAATATGACCAAGAAGGTGTTGTAAAAGGGGCATCCGAGAATGGAGTGAAGAATACGGAATTAACGAAGTATCGTCAATTAGTTGAATTGGAGGAAATGATAAGTGTAAGAATATTATAGAGTGTCTACGGCCTTATCGATTTTCAAAACCATAAACATGGATCCATACCCATGAGGTGTTTTCAATTGTTGTTACTTCATTAATTGATAAAGATAGAAACTTTGCATTTTTTACAATATCTTTCAAATCTTCCTTTTCAATCATTGCAAGGCATTTATCCATTTCCCATGTGTTGTTGTCTGACCAATGAGATTGAGGAATGTTGTGAATTCCATTATATTGAACAAATTTTGAAATCAATGAAATCATAAATGGGTCTTCCCTTCTTAAGGATGTGGAATATGGTAGAGAATTGTATGCTTTTAGCATGAAAATTTGATTGAATCACCTTACCAATTTTTGATGTGATTGTTCCACTCTTTTCCATGATTTTTGTGTCTTTTTGCTTTCAACTTCATACTACGATGTGTATTTAACATACCTAAATTATTTTTCACTTTTCCATCTGTGTGTTTTTATTATCTGGCCATCCTCCTGTTGTATAGTCACATATTGTTTTCCACAATGTTTTTCAATTATTTCTAACTTCAATTACATTTTTGTTGTTTTCAAGTTTCTAGGTACATATTGTACATGTACATTCAGTTGGGATATATTTAGAATTATTTGGATCTACTGAGTTCGATAAAAGGAAATTTTGTAGCCCACTCAAACTTATATGTCCTACCAAGTGTCCACATATTCTTGTTTGCTTTCAAATTTTTACTTTTTGACCATAATTTTTAGGAATATCTCGATCATCTTGTTTCCTCTTTCATGAACCAAAATTTTCATTTGATTTTGGTGTTACATTTTTCTAAGTATTTGAGATATCTTGATCCTCTCCTAGTTGCATCGCAATAGGAATATCTTGAAGCTCTGGCATTTTCAATAGGAGTATCTTCAAGCTCTGGCGTGTTGTCATCATAGGTATCATTTGCTTGATATTGTATTGAATTCATGTCCACTTCAATAATACCTTCCACATAGTTTTTACTCGATTGATTCCGAGTTATAGTTGTATGGGTGCTAGTTGTAGTTGTATTGGTAGCTGTAAAGTTTCTAAAATACTTGAACAATGTTTAATTTTGAGATATTTTGGTTATCTTATAGCTCTTCCGAGCACTAGCATCCTCAATTGAATACTTGATTTGGGAACTTGTCTCAAGTATACACGTATGGACATCTCGGACTCTTGTCACGCGTATGCACCCTAGTCGTGCATCTTCACCCTTGTCATGTTTCTTCACCCTTATCACATGCCTTCACCCTTACCATGCATTTTTACCCTTATCACGTGTCAATGCCCTTATCGTACCCTTTTACACGTCAACAAACCTTAATTTTCACATGTCTACAAAACCTTACTTATAGATCGTCTGAAATCCTTGTCACACGTCTACACCTTTTCACGCATCTATAATCCAATTTACACATATTTTCATGCATCTCGATTATAGTTCACAAGTTCACACGGTACTTGATTATACTTTAGATAGTACCTTACTAGTAAGTTACTAGTATACTACCCGGTGAATTACCTATGTTTATATAGGAGTATTTTTTAATAGTAGGTGAATCGTCCCCCTACAAAAAATTATACTAGAAAAATTTGGTGAACAGTACATTGTCTTACTCTGAAACATTCACCTTTATAGATTTTCCAAATATGGAATATTCTCCAAATTACGAATATTTACCACTAAAATTATCCATGTGTGTGTGTGGTTAGATGATAGCAACATCATTGGATTCATGGTGTTTGATGATTATTCTCTTATTATGATGGTGGATTTATTTAAATGATTACAATGTTTTATGGATGTGTTTGTATTTTATTTAGTGCATTTATATTAAAGTGGGCCCTTGTCTTATGTCTCATACATCATACTTTTAATGTAATTTTATTAAAAGTTAGTTACCTGAGTCCTTTCACTTACATTCAAATAAAATATTATAAAGTTTCACTTAAAACATAAAGTAATAGTTTATTATTCAAATTCATTATTTAGAGCCCAACCGGTTATAAGTGCTTTGGCACAAGGGAAGATTATAAAAGGACTTGGTAGATAGATTTTTTGAGGATGAGAAATCAGACGATGCAAAGCAATTTTGTGAAGCTTATTTCATAAGGAATATCTCTGCGCATAAGGTTTTACGAGATAAGTGATCTTACAAATTTTATGATGACATCGTTTTGAAGTTTGAGTATGAATTTCAGATACAATGGGTATATCCTGTTTTAATATTATTTTATTGATTATCTGATTTATTATTCTATATCTCATCTAAGTTGATTGTATATTTTTATCTCATCATATCAAAGCATGCCTTGATAAATGTAGATTTGACCATGTTGGTTTTGATTTGAATCACGACTCTTGTTATACGATGTTTTGGAAATCATTGTACATTTAATAAACACAAATTTGTTTCTCATCAACTTGAGTCTATTTTCATTTTCGTCTTACAAATTTTGTTAATATATTATATGAATAAAGTGTTTTTATTTGTTTCTTTTGTTTTTTGTTCTTTTTGTCTCAATATCATTACATCATTCGATAAGTAAGAGATAATTAAATCATCACTTATTTTTTTCACATTTTCAAGAGGTTGTCTAATCAATAGGCTTCACTCTGTCAGATAAAGGTTGATAATAATTTCTTTATTTGAGAAATCAATCTCATTAATAAGTGATTATCATTTTATATGAAATGTAATGGAATATTCTCAAATGATCTCATTATCAAATCTGACTTAAATGGTGTATGGTCTTGTTGTGTCTTTTGTTGTGTTTTTGTATATCCTTTTTTGTTAAGAGATAGAAAATTTCCCAAAATATTAGGTTAGTTCATGATTAACCTATACTTAAACTACCCATGCTTAAGCCATTCTTAAGTATCATCACAATTAAATTGGTTTGATTCCATCTTGACCTTTTGCATTAGGAGAAAGGGTTGATTAGTTTTCATACTACTTTTATTGAAAACAACACCTAGGGAATATGCAAGACAATGATATGCCTAGAACAATGTGTCACCTAAGGAAAGTTACAAATCAGGTTTGTGATCATCTACAATGAAACTTATCCATGGGGAAGCATTAACGGTTATAGAGGCAAGGCCTCGATATCTCCCAATACACTTTTCATTAACGGATGATGGTTTTGGAGAAGAATGAATTATTTTATTCAAGGAAAAACATGTCAATTTATACATCCATGAAACGGTTCATAAGGAGAAGTAAATGTCAACCAATAAGAGAGGATATGCCATGAATACATAGCCGACTATGTTGGTTGATAAAACAAATGTCATTAATTATGTTAACATTCCCCCTTAATGTATTATTTTTACAAATGTACCCCAAAAGCAGTTCAAATTTCACTTTTCCAAGAGACTTGGTGAGTATATGTGCATTTTGAGAATCTTTTGGGTAGTAATGGAGATGGATGTGGTGGTTCAATACTTGTTCTTGAATGTAGTGGCATTTGACCTCAATTAGTTTTGTTTGTCATAGAAAACTAGATTTTCACCGGCTTCAACACACCTTGATTTTCGTAATGAATAGTGTGTGGATATTATTTAGGAATGCCCATATCAGCAAAAATGTGAGCGTAACCAAATCACTTCACACACAGCTCCTCTTCAGTTTAATACTCCCTCGGTGGATGAGATAGCAACAATAGTTTTTTTATTAATCCACGAGATAGGTCAAGATCGAGATGAAAAATATAGCATGTAGTTGATTTCCTATCATCAACATATCCAACATAGTCCAAGTTTGTAAATCCTGCAACAAGAACTGAGATTTCTTATGATACTCCATACCATAGTCAATTTTACCTTAGACATATCTCAACACATGCTTTGTTGCTACCTAATGATGATTCTTCGGCTCCTACATCAATCTAGAAATATATCTCATAGAAAACAAAAGTTATGGTCTAGTATAGGTCAATTAAATGAGACTCCCAATAAGTTGTCTGTAGTGAGTACCATCTACTTGAGGTGAATCCTAGAATCTAGAAAGTTACAAACCTTTTTCCATTAGAGTGGACATAGGTTTACAATCAAACATGTCATACTTTTCTAGGAATGTCTTGGCATATTTTATTTAGGAGATAAAATATGATGCTTCTTCTTCCATATCTCCAAGCCAAGGAAATAGTGAAGTAGCCCCAAATATGTCATGTTGAAGGATTTTCTCAAATCATTCTTAACATCTTTGATGAGATTGTTTGAACTCCCTATGATCACAAGATCATCCATATACAAAACCAAAATGACAATCTCTGTGCCTATCCTTTTTATATACATATTTGAATCAAAGGGGCTAGGATTTAATCCGTGCCACAATTGGTGATCATCTAATTTAATGTACCATTCCCTAGGTGTTTGTTTAGTTCCATAAAGTGACTCAATTAGATGACATACCTTATGAGGATGTTGCTCATCGATAAATACTTCTCGTTGTGTCATGTATGCTTCTTCTTTGAGATCATCATTCAAGAAATCACTTTTTACATCTATCATTGTTGAAGTTTTCATCATTTTTGTGTTATCATTGCATTGCAGACAACTATGATGATTTTCATCTTCATATTGATTTCAAAGGTATCCTTATAGTAAATTCCACATGATGAGAATATCCCTTTTGCAACTAGTCATGATTTGTATTTGTCGATAGATCCATCTTCCATGTATTTTGTTTTGAAAATCCACTTGCAACCAATGGACTTCTTTGCCAAGAAGATCAAAAATATTCCATTTATGATTCGAATCAAGGAATAATATTATGCATCTATGGCCTTCTTCACTCTGGTTAATAAGTGCTTCATAAAATGTATCAGGTTTGGTTCTATCATCCACTGAACTCATGAGTGCAAGATTTACCCCATTTCTCATATGTCTTGTTGTTCTAATTCCCGATGAAGTATATGGAAGAGAGATCAGGTGGGATTCCATCAAGGTGCTTTAGACCCAATTTAGACATTGACTTTGTTGTTGATGTGAAGAATTATTTTCTAAATTACCAAGATCAACAAATAATTCTCCTTGCAACTCATCTTTCTTCTATGAAGAATTCTCATGTTCATTATCTAAGCTGTGAGTGAAATATATGACATGAGGTCAAGATCGACTCTTCTTTCTATGGAAATGATTCAAATGATGACTCATCACAAACCACATCTCTACTCTCATATATCTTATTTATCTCAAGATCCATGAGATGATATTCCTTTGAGGTAGAACTTTACCCAAAAATTTTCACTTTGGAATGTAATTACATTCCTCTTCTTATCTGGGACACATATATATGTTATACAACTAAATACTCTCAAATGAGAAATTGAAGGATTATGATTACTCCATACCTCTTCTAGTGTTTTGTCTTGCAAGATCTTTGTAGGTGCTCGGTTCAGAAGATATATAGTTGTCTGGATCAATTATACCTAAAATTTATTCTCCAACTTTGTAGTGGAAATCATGCAATGATCCATCTCCATGATAATTCGATTGTGACATTTTGCAATGTCATTTTGTTGGGGAGTATAGGGGTAGTCAAGTGTTGTGTGATGTCTTTCTCCTTCAATAATGCCAATAATTTATTTGACATGAATTCCCCCTCAATCTAAGTGGAGGAAAAGAAGGGGCTTCTCGGTCTACTAAACAACTCACTTATAGAAGATCTAAAAATTGGAAAATTCTTCACTCTTATTTAGAAGAAAGAACACCCATGTCTTACAGGAATAATCAGCGGTGAACAACTCAAAGTATTGAAATACCTTAAAATAAGTAGGGAAGGGTCCACAAAGATCAGTATTTACAACCTTGAGGAGGTTCTTGGCATGAAATATACTTGATTCGAATGGATCCTAGTTTTGTTTACCTTTCAGAAATCCAAGAAAAAGAGGTAATGAATAGGAGAGTGGAGGAATTCCTCATACCATATGCTTAGAACTCGAGTTGATATAGGGATCGAGTAGAAATATTCCCATATCAATAATGCCAAAGTGTAGTAAACTCCACCGGGAGGCAAATAAACAACTCTGATGATGAAACTACATCTAATGCAAATAATCGATCTTTCAAAACATATCTAGAAAGTATCACACATTTTTGTGATACCAAACAAGATTTGATGCCTTTCGAACCATGAACTCTACCTTGAGCTTGTGATTCAATAGTTGAGAGATAGACATGAGATTTTTGGTCAAGCTAGGAACATAGAGCACCTTCATGAGATTACATCTTCTCATCCTAAGAGGAATGGTGACATTTCCTATTCCTTCTACAACATACTCATTATTGTCTACAATTCAAACCCGATCTCCAGTGGGTCAATCAGTCAATGAATCAAACAACTTCCTATCACACTGTCGGTCATATGCTTCTTAGCTTTGAGTCAATCAACCAAACATTCTATGATGGTTGTGATGTTTAGAGACTAGAACAACTATTATTATAATTAATGTAACTAATATTTAATTAGCACCCTTAATGAAATAAAAAAATTGTTGTAATTTTTCTAGTTGTGCATTGTCATTTTCACATGGCAAATTTTAAGGCGTCACACTCTTCATGTGTGCCAAAATTTGGTAATTTCAGGTACTTCCTCATCTGAGACATCACCTGGCTAGGCTGTGACATGTCATTTTATCTTTTTATAGTAAAGACGCCACTTGGATTTTGTGAATCATCATGGCCAAATGTTATCTATTATCCGAATTACGTTTTGTGTGTCCATTATACCAACAATTCACACTGTCGTTTGTATTTATGGTGTAGATGTGACACCATCGATTCATTTTTTTAGACTTCTTATGTTTTTGCTTCTATGGTTTCTTTTATGATTGCTTTTTTGGTCTCATGTGATTCTTCTAACTCATCTTTGCTTCAAGATCAATTCTTTTTCTTCAAATTCTTCATGTAATACCTAAATGGCTTCTTCCTCTCTGTAGAAATTTTACCATTTCAACAAATTTCACCTTTTTTTTGATGTTCAATGTAGTGATGAATGTCCTGAACTTGAAAGTAAGATCTCACCATGTGAGAGGGATAAGTAACTTATCTTCCACCAATTCTTTGAGTGCTACAAGCTCTACTCATAGTTCTACCACACTGACGTAAGAATTCCTCTACTTTCTCACCTTCTTTCATACTAATTGTATGAATATTTTACTAGATATGGAGGATCTTTTTCAAGTTCTTTACTTTGCATATGGTGGAGAGAGTATCTCATGCCACCTTTCATGTCGTCGCATCCCGTATGTGTGATTGCACCTAATCAAAAATGTTGAGAGTGATCGAAATCAAGGATTTTACATTTTCCTTATCATAATTCATGTTCTCATCTACGTCAATGGGACGAGAGGCTATGCCAATGATGAGATCCCAAATATCTTTGAACATGAGAAAAGTGTGCATCTTCATCTTCCAAGCGGCATAATTAGGCCCTTTCAAGAATTCGAGCATTGAAAAACAATATATTGGGAGAAAACATGATGTCATAATTTTTTAAATATTATGTTTAAGGGTACCATGACTTATTGAGAAAAAGAGAATGAAGGTTGGCATGTTATGACCTTGTAGTGAGATCTGAAACATTTGTATAGGAATTCTATTTCACGTTCATCATCTTCCTCGTATCCTTCCTTGAGATTCGTATGAATTTTCTTGTCTTGGCACCATACGTCAAACAAGAACTAATATAGTAGTCTATAACTTACCATATCCTCAAATTGTATGTTTTCGATGTTATGTAGAATTTCGAGCAATGCAAGATATAATTTAGTGATTTCAAAATCTTGATCTCGACCTCTTAATGGTGATTCACCTCACAAATTACTTGCAATGGTGCTTACATCATCTTGAATGTGTGATATGTACTTAATTCTCACTAACATGGTCATGGTGAAGGTTTTTGGTTTCTCATATTTGTTTCTTGAACACAATGAATAAAACAATAGATAAACAAGAGGTATCTAATCGCAAAATAGACAACAAAGAGAAGGTAAATAGAATATATTTTCTATATTCGTTCTTTTCTTCACATTTTTTGCCTAGCATTTATTTTATAATCATTATCCAAATAAAACAAAAAAAAAGGAAAAATCCACAAGATACATGTTTTGATTAGGACTACCACACAATTATTAAACAATTCTCTTGGAAGAAATAATATGATCAATTTTCTAACAACAAATATCCAAATATAAATTCACACAATCTGCCAAAAATAGGTCACAGGATTTACCATGCGGTGGCATGTTACCTTTCACCATTTTTTGTGTTGCAGATCACTCCAAGATAGGTATGTAATTTTTTTAAGCAAGTTGAATCCTCTAAAATGTTTGTCACTACACAAGATATTCAGATTCACTTGCTCTAATACCAATGATTTTTTTGGAGAAGAATGGATTTTTTTATTCAAGGAAAAACATGCTAATTTATACAGATTTGTGAAACAGTTCCACTGAAAAAGGAACTATCAACGATTAGAGGATATGCCACGAAGGCATAACCAACTAGGTGGGTTCAAAAACAATGATGTTAATTATTCTAATAGCGATGATAGGACTCGAATCCAAAATTTAGCATTGGGAAACTCAAATCCCTAGTTTGGCGACAAGACAATGAAATTCTTAGTGTGATTGAATCAAGTCAAGAATTGATTACTCTCGATTCTCCTACCGGCTCCTAAACAACAATTCTATAAAAAAGAATTCAAATTTCTATCTCTTTCTATTTCAACATTTCATGTGTAATCTAACCCCTTGGTTTACCTTTTCCCAATACGTATTTCCATTTTATATACTTTTCAAGTTAAAGTTTTATTGCATTTATGTAGATCATTTCCTACACTTTTTTCTTTTGCAGGTCATATCCTATCCCAACGAAGGAAAATCACACAAGCAACCATGAAGAAAATATAAAGAACGCTCCAACATTTAGATGATGTTCCAAGAAACTACACACACATATCATCACTCCATGCATGCAAAGGTATCCTTAAGATACTTATCCCTCCCTTCCCTTAGAAATATATGATACACATTTTTGTATTATTCCATTCGGCATATTACAACACTCATTCGAAACACTATTGGCCACAATCTTCTTTCGACTCCCCAAGGTACACTTTTATTTTTCTACTTTATGCTACTAAATCCTTATTCACTAGCATAAAATGAAGGAAAATGTAGTTACTAAATCATGCACTTACTATGTACATCTAGCCTCTAAATATTTCATTTATATGCATGATTCCTAAGCAAGATAATTATTCATTAACAACAATTGTTTTTCTTTGATATTGCTTTTATCTTTCTTATCTTTGTTACTTGTCTTTTATGTATTTCAACCTTATATTTTTGCACATTATCCAATAAAATTTTCATCTTTGATCTTTTACTATTTAATCTTTTCTAGAACCATGTACAAAATCGTGTGTTAGAAATAGGATCACCCGGGAGCTACTATCCCCTCTAGGTGCTTTTGTCCTCCTCTCTTTTTCTAATATTTCGGATGTTACTTCTTTCTTATCTTTGTTTATCACCATGGGTCGGCCTTTCACTTGTTAATGATGAAACTTAAGAAAAGGAATCATATATATACATGTCTTATTTAACTTCATTAGGGAAAGCATTTTCAAGAGGCACATATTATTACAAGGAGCTAATATTTTCTATCAACTACACCAAGGATAACATTTTTGGGATTGGATGCTTCACTACATATGAGGGTTTATTCTGAATTCCATACCACATGTTTGCATTTGGATAAAGTAGTTGTAGCTCTCTATTCTTTGTGCGACTGGCACTAGAGAATTTTAGCTCAAGGGACACTATTTCAATCACACACAAAACTAGAACTACATTGAGTCTGAAATTTAGTGTTCGCATTAGGTGATAATCACATTGGGGTGACCACCGAGGTCATTACAACTCAAGCATATGCATATATTTATTCATTTAATTTGTAATTTAGTATTGTGTAATTAGCTAGGGTTTATTTTGTAGGTACACGTGTGATAAAGTAGAGGTACCGTGAACCCGACATGACCTACAACAAATAAGAAGTGACACGGAAAGAACTAGGACCAAAGCTGCTCTCGCATATACCAACACCTAGAACGGAAACTAACGCCCATGTGGCCTTTTCCTCTCCTAGGCACTATGTCCCTGAGATAATTAGAGTCAGTTTCAAATATAGATCTTACATAACCCAAATTCTTCCCTTCCAGATCAGTCTCCAGTCCATAATAAGTTTAGACCTATAATACAAGTTGAGTCATTCTCCAAACCTTATCTACCACTCTTGTTTTTGCTTCTTTATCCTTATCTTTATTGAATAATGTTATATCTATCTAACGAGTAATGTCCTTACTTAGATTTATTTTTGTTAAATCAACTTTAAATTTTATTTTTTTGAGTGTCACTTAGAGGATTTATTTTTTCTTGGAGAATTCAAATGAAAAAAATTAATATGTTGGTGATATGATGGAGTTAGGAGCCCACTCACTTTTTTGGAAAGAGTTTTCCAATCCCAACATAGTGGTGCAACTTGATTGATTCCATTTGTTACAAGTTGGTAGGAAATCAATAGAAAATGTAATGGAAATATTAATTAATCGACATGTAAAAATACAAGATAAGAATCTTAAGATTGATATCTCTCAACATATCTCTCACATGTAAACACACAAATACTTTAATACCATAACAATTACTAAATATGTTACTTTAAATTAAATTTTATAGATTATATGTATCAGTCTTAATATTAGATATCCAAATAACAATGTCATTTATTTTTTCTATTTATTGGAACATGAATTTTTGATTTACAATCTAGGTTCTCTTTAGCCCATTTATATATGGGCTTCTCCATTGCAATATTTTGAGGTTATTAGTCTTTCATAAGTTTTTTTCTTTGGATTGAATATTGTGTTAGGCTTATTTGTTAAGGATTGGGGATTTCCATTCGCCAAATTCCTAGGCACGATCCCATCCACACCCCTTATTATTTAGTATTTCTTAAAATTTACATTGTAGTGGATAGCTATATACCATGAGACTACTACCCATTTAATATAAATACTAAATTGAATCAAGCCTTCCACATTTAGCACTAAGCAAACTTCATCGTTTCAAATTGATTTGTTTTCTAGTGAAACCCAATTAATAATATAATTTTCAGCTATATATTGAAATTAAAATATCATATCGTGTCATAAGCCAATTAGTTAGAGGCTTCATGGCATTTAATAGAACAAAACCAAAGTCCGTAATGACATTTACATGACTTAAAACCTTCTACCATATAGATTTATATTAAAACTACATTAAATCTTTTGCTACTTTCCATGGAAAAACAACATATATATATATATATATATATATATATATATATATATATATATATATATATATATATATATATATGTATGTATGTATGTATGTATGTATGTATGTATGTATGTATGTATGTATGTATGTATGTATGTATGTATGTATGTATGTATGTATGTATGTATGTATGTATGTATGTATGTATGTATGTATGTATGTATGTATGTATGTATGTATGTATGTATGTATGTATGTATGTATGTATGTATGTATGTATGTATGTATATATGTATGTATGTATATATATATGTATGTATGTATATATATATATATATATGTATGTATATATATATATGTATGTATGTATATATAGATATATATATATATCATACATACATATATATATATATATATATATATATATATGATATCGTGCCATAAACTAATTAGTTAAAGGCTTCACGACATTCAATAGAACCAAAGTCACTAATAAAATTTGCATGACTTAAAACCACCTACCATATAGATTTATTACATGAAGGAGTTTTACCTATGGAAATGCCCCGTAGACGTTTCTCTGATCGTGTTAAATTTGACATTTGATGGCCATCTTGACGTTTTGTTTTTCCTCCCTATTTTAACTTTTCGATCGTCTATTGATTTTTCATTGGTGTATAGATTCGACGGTTTAGGCCTGGACTCTCTGACATGTGAAAGTAATATTATTTTAATGTTAAATACCAACAACAATACCCAAAATCACCCCTGCCCTTCGCCTCATGAAAAATCACAGGAAAATTCAATTTCTGCATCTTAAACTAGAACGAAAGGTTGGGAACATGGAAATACTCTGTCATCCCCTTCCACATCCTTTCGCTGCGTGTAGTTGAACTAATGCATCACAAACATCCAGATGTGTGAAAACCATTATCATTAAGCATGAATTTTGAGCATGAATCGTGAACCTAGCTCGTAAACATGTCGCTTATTAAGTACATCGGAGGAGAGGAGATGAAGAAAATTCATTTTCAATTCGATTGTCTGTGTTTTTCATCTACTAGCTCGATCCATTGTTTCAACTTCATAGCTAGCTTGTGAGAAGACTTCACAAGAATTCCATTCATATGCGGTAGAATATTAAAATTATTTAGTGTTGGAAACAATTTAAAGATGTCGAACGAAAAGATTTACAAAAAAAACTTCGCGCCCGTTCATGAATTTTTCCTCCGCCTGAGAACTTAAAAGTTAGAACAAATAATAAAGATGATCCGGCTGGTGCTGTGGACGATGGGGTAAAGAAATACGACAGGAGTTCTTTACATTTCGATGTTCAGACTTTTACGTGTATATAATATTTTGGAGTTTTAAAAAGTACGGTAAGAGTTTTAAATTTCATGTTAGTTTTATTCAAAATTGGAATTTAATTTATAAAAATTAAATAAAGATTAGGAATTTTTAATAAATTACTAGTGTTTGAATTATTTTATTTTTTAATGAATAGTCAACAACTAAACGTTTTAATATTTAAAAAATAACATTTAAAGTTATTGATTTTGTTGAGACTTTATAATATATGTCGATGTTTATTTTTAATATATTATGTTTTTTATTGCAAAGTATTTTTATGTTGATAACCGTTTATTAAATGTGATAAGGTGGTTGTTAGTGCAAATGGGATGGTTTGAAACTATCTTTTGGGATGTGTTGATGTTCGGCAATTTCGATGTCATGGATTTCCTCAACATTTTTACTATGCATTCAATGAATATAAAGCAGTTGGTTATTTACCACATATTAGAGGAACATTGAACAATTGCAATTTTTTCCTAAATAGCATTGGTGTGACTTTAGTTGCCGACACTTTTGTGAATGGTTGAAAATCAAGGGTTCTAATTTCCTGATGTAATAGATCGAGGCCATTCATTTCCATTGTGCAAGTTAGCAATTGTAAGAAATGTTTTTACAATTTATAGTGAAGAAGTGTCGATGACAATGGCATGTGGATTGACATTTGACCCGGACAAACATATATCCACGAGTCAAGCACTAGATCATCTCCACAATTACCATTCTTTTCTTTTTGTCCATTGTGAGTTAAAGCCCTACTATAATTTTTTATTATGATACCACAAATAATCCACAATAACAAGTGTAATCCTGTAGGACCTTTTGTCAATGGTTATAACAAATGTAGGATTGAAAATTTGGTTGGGCTGCTAAGGATGCAACTTCATGTTTGTCCACATTATATCCCCTTTTGAAACTCTCAAAACCCTTGGCATCACTTCTGCTTTGTTGATGTGTTGCAAACACATGGAAAACAATGCTAGATAGCTATTGTTTAAGAAGTGATTCATTTATATTGATAAGTAGATTATGGGTATGGATCTCTAACATGTGTCGACATCACTTATTAATTCAAAGACAAGATTAGTGGAGAGGTCATTCTTGATGGCATCGATTTTGATATCAAGGTGACGACGAAGCACTACGACGATCTCGTCAAGGCCATCTCTGCTCTCTACTCCTCTGCAAAAGTGTATCTTAGCACTACTACACAATTCCCATACCTAGATAACTCTCAAGGGATGGTCTTGCATACGTGGGTGTTCAACTACATATGGAGCCAGTTTTACAACAACGTGCAATGTGAGTACACAGATGGGCACACTTCCAATCTCTTGAATGCATGAAAACAAAGGACCACTTTTGTAACAACTGCTATGAACCCAGGGTTTCCTCTCGGGCCTTCCGTATTCCACCGACGATGTGCCCAACGATGGTTTTATTCCGTTAAAATGTTCACTCCACAGCCCTACTTGTAACGAGTCTACCGCCTCTAACTGTGCAGGAGTCATGTTGTGCTCCAGGTTCTATGACCAAAATACCATATATAGTTCCGCCATTGAATCTTCAGTCTGAGTAATCAATTGTATTTATAGTAATTGAATATATATTAATAGTAATACATCCATCCCATAGTGAGGTGTACTAATTTGGTGGGCCTCAGTTTCGAAACATTTAGAGATATATGTTTAAATAAATCTTGAGCATGGATAAGTAATGCTCAGCTTTGGTTGTTGCCAACACAATTACGTACATGAAGACATATTAAACTAATTAGCAATTGCACATGAGTTGCAAATTATGGTAGCAGTCATATTAAACTAAAGTTTCTTACTTTATTTTTAACTTTTATGTTAATTATTGGTTATTATAATAAGGATTTTTTTCAATTCACAGTAACTTTTGCACCCCATTTTGTCATGTAATTCCAATCCCACCATTTCTTTTTGAATTGATTTTGGTGCATCTCTATCGAGTTTACTTTGTCGTGAGAGAGACGTGGAATGGAAATGTTAAGGCTCATCTTTTTATGAAAATGTAAAGTCTTATTGAACACTATCATATCATGTGCCAAAGCTCCATTTAGATTAGCAATCGTCAAAAATAGAAATAATCTAAGTCTCACTAATTTAACGAAAAATAAATACTTAGATGTTCATCAATAATTTCTTGGTGTCCACTACCATGACAACAATTGATAAGATTGTGAATTGCTACGAGGTTTTGAAAGAATTAAAGAGCGTAGTAGATTTGGGTGGGGTAAAAGGAACCACACTAGGGGAGATAGTGAAGGCATATCCTCACATCCATGGGATTGACCTCGATCTCCCCCATGTTATCGCAACCACCCCTCCTACTCTAGATTTTCTTTCTTTTCTCCATTCTTCACCAGATAATAGAGGTGTGTTATCTTATCATTTACAAGAAATAATTTTTTTGGGTTTTGAGCATGTGGGCGGTAACATGTTCCAGAGCATACCAGGTGTAGACGTCGTATTTGTCAAGGTACTAACTCGTTGTTTTATGCACAATGTCTTTGCTTTTGGAAAATGAAAAATATATAACACGTTAGAAAATGATTGTGATGATTTGGTGAAACATAATGTAATTGTGACCAGGGACGACGAAAGGTGCACCAAAATACTGGCTGATTGTCACACGACGTTGGGGTAGTTGGACGGTTCAGTTTCAAATTGTTTCACCTTTCCATGAAATTCACATTATTTCCCCTTTCCTTTTTCACCACCCTCACACTTCTCCACACTCTAACCCCTTCTTCTTCACCCCTCTTCCCCTCCCATTGTTTCTCTACCTCTAATTTGACTCCTTTAAAAGATCCCCTTTGGCGTTTCCATCGTACATTTCATGTGCGTAATATTAAAATAAATTTAAAAACTACATTAAATAATTTGCTACTTTACATGGAAAAACACTAACTAAATTTTTATAATAAATATAATAAAATAGATAAAACTTTCTATGCATTAATATTGATTTATTATATATCATAGCATACAAATATTATGATTATATGGCATATTAAGAAAAGGATAAAAATATTGAAAACAAAAGCATATTAAAAATCTATACTTGGGTTTGAGAGTGTCGGCTTCTTAAAATAGGTTTGAGGCTTGAGAAGCACGCCACTTATATTAATAGCTCATACTACCGTTTCGATTGCTATATTTATAAAAACATAAAAATTGGCATTCCTATAATTAAGCAAAGTAAACGATGATGGCAAATACCAGAGAATCCGTGAAGAAGACGGAACAGAAACAACAATCGCCCTCCCCATACAAACAAGCCATAGAAGAAGATGCGCAGAAAGAAGCAGCTGCCTTACTTCTCCGAAGCCTTCCATCTCTATCTGCAGGCATGTGTCAGCCTTGTCTGGTTCTTTTGCATGATCATCTATTAAAACTTGCTCTGGGAAGTGATCAGGAAGAACAGGAGCAACGATACTCTCCTCCTCCTCCTCCAGGTAATATGTCTTCTGCATCTAAAATGAGAAGTGAGTTGGGTTCTCATCATGGTCATGAACGTCAATCATGGGCAGATATGGTTCAAAAAGATTTACAAGATGGTGAAATAGAAGATATAAATAAGCCATCTGGGGAATCAGTTCAACAGAAAAAGGCCTCTCAAGGGATGAAAGAGAGAAAATTCGTTTCATGGGAGTAGGCCGAAAAAGATACTTTCTCTGTTTAGAAAGAATTAATGGGAAAATGGTGAATATCATGCAAGGATTGGAGCTGCATACAAACCTTGCATGATAATCAGTGTTTTCAGCCAAGCAGAGCAGAAAAGAATAGTGGATTTAGTTTATGAAGTTCAAGAGCAGGGGAAAAAGAAGCAGCTGAAAGAGCACACATATTCAAAGCCACGAAAATGGATGAAAGGTAAAGGGCGTGTAACTATTCAATTTGGTTGCTGTTATAACTATGCAACCGACAAGAATGGAAACCCACCTGGTATTATTGGGGATGGAGAAGTGGACCCAATTCCTCCTTTGCTGAAAACAGTCATTCGCAGATTAGTGAGATGGCATGTTTTACCACCATCTTGCATACCTGATAGTTGCATTATCAATATTTACGAGGAAGGAGACTGCATACCACCTCACATAGACCATCATGACTTTGTTAGGCCTTTTTGCACAGTTTCATTTCTGAGTGAATGCAACATTGTTTTTGGGTCAAGGTTGAAGACAGTTGCAGAAGGTGAATTTGCTGGTTCTACATCAATGACATTGCCTGTGGGATCAGTTCTTGTTATCAATGGAAATGGTGCTGATATTGCTAAGCATGCTGTTCCATCCGTGCCAAGCAAGAGGATTTCTATAACATTTAGAAAGATGGACCCAGCAAAGGTACCATATAACTTTGTCCCTGAAACTGATTTACAGTACATTCAGCCTCTTTCTTACACAAATACACCTCAATCTCATCTCTCAAGTCAATCTGCAATCGCCAATGGGAAGATGATGTTAGGAGGAAAGGAGTCTTGTATAGCTCCAACATTTTCAGAGGATCCTGATTTTCCCTCCTTAAGTGCAGGGTCTCATTCAGTGAGAAAGCGGCAAGGAAAAGGTATTTAGGAAAATAAATATTGAAGTAACTAAAAGTCAATATTCATTTGATTAAATAGCTAACTTCTAAGTGGCCTATGTCTCATTGCTTACGCACCAACGATGGTTATTATTTAGAAAAAAAGAAATGTATTGGTTGTACACTGAGATACATAGAAATTGTGACACCCTGGATTGCTACTTGAAAAAATAAGATAGGGAAATCCTATTAGCATAGTTTCACATTGCACTTGGATATTTGGCCTGTAAAAATTCTCACACTCTACTTCTGATAATAACAGGCAAGAGGGATTATTTTTTTAGTAAAAGACATTGTCGAAGAAAAAAGGCTATTTAAATTCCGCTGCTTTGTGTTTAAGTTCTTTTGGGAAGGTCCCTTTCTACTTATTGGATTCCAAAATAACCTCGAAAGATGGAGTTTGGGCATAACCTCTGCTCAAAAACTACCGACAATTGAATATGGAAAATAAATACTCTTTTCAGCAGTAACAGAACCCTTATCATTATTCTTTTGATTTTGGGTTGGTTATTAAAATTATCATGGAGCAAAGGAATGTTTTAATTTGTAGAGTACAAATTCTCTATTAAAAATTGTAGATTTTTTTTTGAAAATTGAAATCTTTTTCAAATTTAAGATGCAGATTGGAACAATGATTTTAGGGATTTTTTCTATGGATAAGTTTTGAATCATAATCATAATTCATCATTAAGAACAAGATTTTTAAGCTTCAATCTTTGGATTAATTTATATTTATTGAGTAATATTTAAGACACAAAAATTATAGAATTGAGTTATCTGGGATTTATTTGATAGTCCCTAAAAGACATATTTTCTATTGGCAGGTTTGCAAAAATTTCAACATTGTTTGAGGTGTTTTATTAGCTTGGTAGGGATAGAGTTTCTCTTTGAAAATTAAGAGTTTCTCTTTGAAATACACTAATCTAATCTAGAGTTTCTATCTAGATTAGATTGATATATTTTTTCAAATTAAATTTATCATGTTTAATGTGGGACGAAGTTTTCAAATAAATGATGATTTTGGAGTAGTATAAATAATTATAAAATGTGTTTAAGAGGCATATCCAATTTGGGACACTAAGATATATATTTAGAGATATTTGAGTGGGTTTTAATGGGATTATAGAGTTGTAAAAGAGGAGGTCTCTAAAGATGAAGATATACTAAAAACAAACAAGCAAGCATATTCATCCCTAAACCAATCAATCATGGGGCCACTTCCATTGCGATGCCAGCTCTATTGACATTAAGATATATAAATACACTTTCTATTAGTGACATGTCAACATATTCCTTTACTAGATCAAAAACACTTTAAACTTTCTTTTGAGATCTTCAATTATATATTTATTTATGGATAGTATGTGTTTGTGATGAACATTAATATGGCAAGGTTGTCTACAAATTTTTTAACTTAAAATATGTAGCTTATTCTACTAGACTTGTTCTTCTTTAAAAAAATCAATTAATACTTTTTAATAACTAAATATTTTTTAATGAAAACTATATTTACAATATAATTTTTTTGTAAATGGATGTATGCCTTCTCAAGGAAGAATTGAATCACTTATCTTAGACATTAAATGTTTCTTTTAATAGATATAATTTTATAATGAGATTTTTTTCCCATCTTTGAATATTTATTTAAATGTATGAAGATCAAAAAGGTTCATCACACCATTAAGATTTATTTTTAAAAATTAACAAGAATTTTATAAAAACTTTTATTTATGTCTACCAACCACTAACAAGCACCTTTGAAGAGGTGGTGTTGTTATGGTTGATCACATCATTAAGAATTATTTTTTAAAAATAATAAGAATTTTATATAAACTTTTATATTTATGTCTATCACCCACTAACAAGCACCTTTGAAGAGGTAGTGTTGCTATGATTGATCACACCATTAAGAATTATTTTTAAAAAAATAACAAAAATTTTACTAAAAAAATTATTTGTCTATCAACCACTAACAAGCACTTTTGAAGAGGTGGTGTTGCTAGTTTTAGTATAATGAGATACTTCATCTTATATGTATAATTTTTAAAGTGGTAGTTTCAATCTATTTTGAAGTGAGAAAGTTTGTTTTTAGTTTGCTTTCTTATCATTTTAGATTAGTTACACAATTTTTTTGTTGAATCGTAATGTCTCAATCTAACTACACTTTATACCGATATATAGTATCAATTTAATTACACCTCCTCATTGTGTGTGTGTGTGTGTGTGTGTGTGTGTGTGTGTGTGTGTGTGTGTGTGTGTGTGTGTGTGTGTGTGTGTGTGTGTGTGTGTGTGTGTGTACGTGTGTGTGTGTGTGTGTGTGTGTGTGTGTGTGTGTCTGTGTGTGTACATATACATATACTGTGTACATATACATATATGTCTATACATATCATATACATATATGTATATATATACACACACACACACACACACACACATATACATATACATATATACATGTATGTGTGTGTGTGTGTGTGTACACATACATACATACATACAATGTTGATCGTACAAAAGGCGGGTGGAGAAACTCACACCCTAGAATGTGAATCACATCGAACCACTTACTCAAGAAAGAGGTCATATTACATCAAAACCACAATAAAAGTGTGAGCATCAATCAAAACGGAGTGAACAAAAGAAGAGCCAGAAAACTAGCCGCAATGACAAACATGACAAACGGAGGTGGTGGAGGGATGTCGAGCTTGCACCCCACCAATACTAAGATGAGCTATATCTAAATTAAAATATTGTTTAAATGAATAAATTTTCCATTAGTACATATAATTGAAACATTCAATATAATTGATTTGACTATCAAACCATTGAAATGACTTATATTTCAATATATTTTTATGATTGTGGTGATTTGTGTTTGAATAATAATTTGTTTGCAAGTATTTGTTATCTAATTGAAGGAAGCCAAAGGTAACCTATATATGATGGATATTAATTTGTCATTTATTTTTTCAGCCAATCATAATTTACTTGCATGGTTGAGATTATGTTTTGGTAAATACATTTATTTATGTTTTTTTATAATATTTATTTTTCACATTGAGGTGTGTGTATTTGAAGGTGTTGGCCTCACTAAGGTGTTTATGTTTGAAAGTGACATGCCAGCCAAAAACTAGTGAGAGTTTTTTTCGCTTAAATGGCAAGTATAGGTGTCAAGGGAATCGTTAACGCAAAAAATTAACACCCTAGGATTTGATCATGGAAGATCAATACTTTTGGCTAGTTCATGGGATTGTCTTGGCATGGGACTTGCATCTTGTGACAACCCTCCAAAAAAAGGTTGGTTCCTCTACCTAAAATCTAATGCCAACACTACTCCTACAACTAAAGAAAAACCATCGAAGCCTAATATAAGCCTTCACATGGACCAGGGAGACAGAGATGCATGGAAATGAAATCATAATTGAAAAGGGGTGGTGATAACACTTTTGAGAAAAGAAGGGTGATCACTTTCCACCGGATGGTAAAATGAAGGAAAATGTCGAGGAGAGAGTAAAAATGCACCATATGCCAACATCGCATAACAAAACCCCTCCCACACATTTCCAACACAAAAATGGTACTCTGCATGTAGGAAATGCACACATCATACCAAAGAAAAGAATGGAGAGGAAAGGAATGATAAAATGTGAGTACATGGAAGTAAGAGCCACAAATATGGTATTTTATTGTTTAAAGGATGCATAAATCATTACATCAATGGTGGAAGGCACTTGAACATGTTACAAAGACCTAATCTAAGGTTTGGAACTTGTGAGAGTTCACCACAATTTTGACATGGTGCCATTAAAACAAAATAAGAATCAACCCTTTACAAATGAATTATTTATGTAATATATAAAGAAAGGATAAGAGAAAGAGGAGGGAAATACACTACGTTAAATGAAAAAATGCAATAAATCACTACAAGACCATGTGGGTGCCGGAAAAGCCATCTTTTTATGTCATCTCCTTAACAAAATGGAGGAATGGGTGCCATTTGGAAATAAAATTTGCTACTTGAAGTGGTTATATGCTTGTAGAAGAAAACCTCACACTTTTCCCTTCAAATCCATGTTTTCATTTACGACACTAAAAAAGCATCAAATCCTACATTTCTTAATGCCAAAATGAATCCCTTGAAAACACAATTTCAATGCCACAAGTTTAATGCGATTTGGAGCTCCAGAACAAATGTCATGGCCAAAAACTAATCATGCCTTATACCACAACTTTGAGTGTGATTTTACATGTTTTACTTGAGTATTTTTTTGTTTGATGGAATTTTAATGTTATGCGGTTTTAAGAATTATGGAGGCTTTACTATGTTGCACAAATTCCATTTGAATTGAAACCCATAGAAGACATCTTTCTTTTCTACGGAATCTAACTTTTTTGGTAGCATTTGGAGACTCCTGCCGCTTTCTTTGACCCAATGTGACCAAGTTTCTTTGTTTTATGGGTTAGGAGAACCCACAAATGTTACTATTCCTTGAAAATTTTGTAGAACAATGAGTTGGTGTTCCACGACTTCTAACCTTGTTTGTGTTCCAAAATTGTTTCCTTTACTCTCGTAGCTCCTCACGTTATGTTCCCCATGCAACACAAATTCATTAGATTTGACTCCATCCTTTACTTCACGGCTTCAATCAACTCTATAACACTCTAAATGTTTCAAGTCCGCATAGGACTATTTTTCATGTCCATGAAGTACTAACCTTGTTGAAAATCCACTTATGTCTTGAATTAAAAATCCTTTGTTCCATGAAATTGAAGAGTCTACGGAACACTTAAATTGATCCCTTTATTCCGTAGTTTTCAATAACCCATAGAACACTAATTTTCTTTATTCCACGGGACACTAGGTTGTAGTGTTCCATGAATTTTTGACAAAAAAATAATCTAAGTCCGTAATGGATCTGCAAGTTGTCATGATAGCCTCGGGGTTATTTTGAAAATATTTTAGAAACTCATGGGGATGTTTTTGTAGATACCTATAGTTTGATCAAAGCACTATTATTCCTAATACTACACTAACTATTCTCCTTCTTGAAAATTGACGACATACCATCAGTTAGACCTATCTAACTCCCTTCCTACGACACTTTTTTGGTTGTATTCCTCTTATAAATCAACTAAGCAGGCTAATATAGCCTTTTATTGACTAAACCATCTTCTCACTCCCTTCTAGACTACTTCTATTAGCTTCCTAGACTATCAATCCATTTCATTGGATTGATTAAACCTCTCAAAACTCTTTCAAAACCCTAATTTCTCTCTAAAATGAGATTAACTAGCCTAACCTAGGTTAATTAGCCCTAACTATGGTCAACCTCTTCTAAAACTAGTCAAATCTTACTTTGACTTGCTAAAAGTGCTTTTTGGGCTTTTTCATTTGTCCCACATGCACCCAAATCTCCCACTTTCCCAAATGGAAAACTATAAATAGCCCACTACCCCCTCTCATTTACAAGAACACTTCTTCCCTCTAACATAAACTATAGTATTATTGCTAGGATTAGGAGTTTTATTTCATTTTATTGAGTTATTTGCTTTATCCTTTGCAACACACCACACACCATTGAGTAAATGGGAAGAACCATTGGCCTTGAAGCCATTAATGGTGAGCTCCCATTCTCTTAAGCACAAATTGATTGCTTAGATCCTTATTAGGCTCACTTATTTAAGCTTTCAAGAATATAGGGTAATTATATTTGTTAATTTTACTGTTTGCTTCAAGGTTAATGCATGCAAAGTAGGAATCCTTGTTTACTTCTTATTTGATGGTCCATTGATTGGTTTTGCACAAAGCTTTGGGGTTTCTTAAGTGTTCTTACCCCATTTCCATAGCTTTTGCAACCTTTCTTTGAACACATTTGGCATGCTTGGTGGGACATGAAGTCCATCCTCCATTAATGGAGTCTTGTTAAAGCTATTTATTTTTCTCGTTTCTAACCACTTTCATGTTTTCTAGGAGAAATAACTTGTTATTTACATGATTTCATTTTTTAAGTGAGCTAAATCATCCTTGATCATGTATTTTTGTGGGTTTGAGCTAGAAATAGGCTTCTTTGGCTAACCTTTAACCTATTTTCTTGTCAAAAAAATTCAATTCCATGACTTTTATAGGTTTTCAGGGGGTGCGTGTAGGTTTCCTAAAGAGGTGCATCTCCGTTGATACCCTAGCACTAGCGTCAAGATAGCCGCGTATCCGTTTGTCATACTAGTGGTTGAAAACACATTTTAGAACATGTCATATCTCCGTTGAACCATTGCGGTCTCGTTGACCATTGAGTGACTCCATGTCTCTAGACACGTTGGTGTATATTGGCTTACTGTGTAAACTCTATCATTTTGACCCATGAGCGTATTCATCGAACCTTAGGTGTCTCCATGTCAACTGTTGGGCGTCCTCGTGTCTCTGGACACACTGGTGTTTTCCGTCCCTTTGTACTAGATTTTCTAATTTATTTTTCTCAGGCATATATGTTGGGTTGAGAGCATCCGCGTTAAAACCCTAACACACCTATCTAGCAGGCCCACGTAGGTGTTGGGGCCCACTATCATAAAACCTGCCATGCATCCACGTTGGTTCGGGGGCGTATTCATTGGTCAGGGCACACGTGTTTCATTCTCGAATGCGCAGTGTCGTGTTAAAATTTGAACTTTATTTCCCTGAGCTATAAGATCATTTTTTTAAAATTTCAGAGGTTTTCAAAGTCTAACAAAGCAAGTGCAGGGTGTTGATTAATTGTTTAATCTAGCATAACTTAAGAGTTTTCATTCCTTAACTAAAACGAGGTTTGTAAAGTGTGTATGCTCTCTCCTTGCACCTTCTAGGTGATCTTGGAGATCAAAAACACTTGTACAACCTTTTGTCACATTTAAAAACACTTGTTTTATGCTTCTAAAAGTAAATTACTTTCCATATAACTTGTTTTAGTGGAATTTTCACATTGTGTATGCTCTTCCTTCGTGCCTTTCGGGTGATCTTAGGAATCAAAAAGCAATGTGTAAATTCTCTTTCTTGATATCGGTATTGAATGGAAAATTACTAACTCATCGCATACATGACCTAAAGATTATCAAAGAAAAGGTGTAAAAATGAAACACAAACCTTCTAATACACGTGTTTTCATACAGGTGTTGAAACGGTGTGCTACTTAAAACCACATTAAGTTAAGCAAGATAAAAAACACACCATTTCAATTCCCACTGTATTGCAGGTTTCGGAAAAGGGTACGTCCCTATCCGCTCAACTCGAACATAAAACCTTTGGCATAATGCCTTAAGCTAAAAAGGGGGTGGTTCCAGAACCGTAAAGTAATCCACCACCGAGTAACCTCATGGATGAAATAGGAAGCACTCGCTTACCCACTTGACTAGTTTTTATTGTGAGTTAGAGTCAAAGATTTTCTCGTATCGCAACCCCAATGATGGTACAACCGAACACACTAGTTGCTCATTGTAGCAGAAGGAGAGGTAAAGTAAATCCGAGATACTCCTAAATCAATCAAAGTGTGACTCTTTGGGTAAATCATGCTAGCTCTTAGACAACTTGTGACACCTAGTTAAGAGATCTTATTAAGGATCCATTCTCTTGGAGCCCACTTTGCTAGTCCGTTGTCGCGTCAAGCCATCACGAAGTGACAACTCACTTGGAGTCTGAACCTTGTTTTTCAAACAAGGAAAAGAGCCCATGTAAGTTAGAACTAAGTTCCTTTCATCACGGAATTAAACGATGTCTCACTTAGCTCGGTTTCATTCTCACCTTTGGATGAGGTGAAACTCTACCCAAGTGGCACTTAGTTTATTTTCATCTTTTTATCTATACCCTTACATTCTCATCGATCATTTTTCAGGTTGAGAGGGAATCATACCTCGTGCATCTTATTAATGATATCACTCGCCACTTTTTTGTCCGTTTACGCCCATCCATGTTTTCGTTGGGTTGTTAAATGTCTAAAGTATGTAGGTGCATTTTCATGTCTTTAATAGTTCTTTGATCTTGATTTCAAGATCATCTTCACTACTGCAATTTTGGTTCATATTTTATCTCTCCTTAGGTTGATATTCTTTTCTCACATTCTAGTCACACAATTTTTGTACTTACATTGGGTTTTCAGTTTCTTGAGAACTTGATATAAGTCCCTTTATTATGTGGTTACGATGCTCACACAACTAACAAATTCTTGTTATACTCTTACTTTATTTTAGTTTCAACGTCATCTAAGAATTTTTTAGGATGTGAAATTGCCTTATATATACCGAAATAACATCATCTTGATACTAACACCTTTTTTCTCGGTTAATGTATCAGGATAGTGTTGTTATGCTATACATACTTGTAACTTCCATTTTCAGAAAACTTAGCTTTCATTGGTATTCGAACTAGTTTTAGTATACCTCGTCGAGGGATTGCGTCAATACCACTTTAATATTTAGGATTTGTTAGAATTCTAACTTGACCTACATATTGATACGATATTGGCACTATCCACTTTGAACCCCTCACCAAAATCATAGTTAGGGTATAGGCTTGGCAAAATGACAAATTTGAGTGATCATTACATTTGAGTGTTCATATGAGTGTTCCTTGAATCATAAAAACAATTGCATAACATTACTTCTAGAACTGACACAAACATACGCCTAGGTTTCACATAAACTTCAAAGACATTTAGACGGAACCTCGTATAACTTTTGGCTAGTGATGCCTAGAATCACGAAGATGGTGTCCAAACCAAATGACCGCGACTTAGGAGAGAATCCTTTTGAATCATTCCCATTTAGCGGAAACAACTTAGCGCCTCTCTTTTCACAAGTTAAAGACATAGAGCCGTTGATCGATCATAGCGAGAGAGGAGTCTGACTCTTCTAAAGAACAACACCAATTAGACTTAGGCCACTTTGACGAACTCCTTTTTTATAATAGGGATCAAGTACTCTGCAAGAGTCTTAGAACTAGGGGCTAAGCTTCCACAAGAACGCATGAAGCAGAAACTAAGGTCATTAATCATAAAAAAAGAGTGAAGATCCCTCTTAGACATAGATAACCCTTTTGACGTAGGGTACGCTTCTACTTCTGGTCAACATCATAACACTTGAAGGATACCCATCCAAGCCACTTGGTGATCCCCACGACCTTATTATAAATATTCATGTAAAATGAAGATTGAGCACAAAGCCTCACCACCTCCTAAGTTTGATGAGGAAGAGGATCCTTTAATTGAAGAAGATATCCTTCAAAAACAAATCCTGAAACTGAGCCAAAAATAAAAAAATAGGCTCTTTAAGTAGGAATGTATACAAAGACAAAATCAAGATGAAATATAACAAGTTCCACTTAAATCCATAAAGTGATGTGACCTTTAGAGTGGCTAAGGTGCAAAGACCAATGTCACCTACCAAAGAAAAAATCATTGAACGAGAATTACAATCAATGAAAGATACGCTTACTACGCTACAAGAGGGAAACGTAGGACATAATAGGAAATATTTTTATGAAGAACTATGCCCTTACCCCTTCGATAAGGACATGTTATGGAAACCCTTCCCAAAACATTTTATTGTTCCTAAATTTGATAAATATAAGTGCAAGAGTGATCCTCGTGATCACATAAAGGACTTTTATATGGCTTGCCAAGAGGTCGCATACAATGATAACTTCTTAATACGAATCTTCCCTCATAGCCTAGGGGCACTGGGATTGGAATGGTTCTATAGCATACCCAAGGGCTCCATTACAACATGGCCCATGTTAGTAGAAAAAATTGTACGACATTATTCCTACAACATGGAAAATGATATCACAATGAACGACCTCTGCAATGCAAAGTAGAAGCCCAACGAAACCTTTGTAAGATTTTTACAATGATGGCAAGGGTTGGTGAGTTGTTTCCCTTGTGCCTTTCCCAAAAACAACTGGTAAGAATATTTGTACCTAACTTGAACCTGAAAAATACTTTCATTTACAAATGCACTGCGGCTCTAACTTCAAAGAAATCATAGAGAAGGGTAGTCAAATCAAGAAGGCCCTCATCGCGAAGGGAACACTTAAACCAGGTTGTCAAAGACAAACATGAAGAAAAATCCTTAGATAAAACTAAAGTTCTTCAAAAAAACAAACATGTCGTTGGAGATGGCATTACGGACTCCAAGAGAGTCCAAGCCATGCAGACTGGTCTACTTTTAAAGCTCTCACAAGGACCTTGTCCCAAAGCACCTACCAAACGTGAGTTCACACCATTAACAGAATCCCTATCTACCATACTGAAACAGTTAGATAACGTAAACATGGTGGAGTATCCAACCGTGATGGTACCATACCCAGAAAATGCTCCAAAACCTGTTTGGTTCAAGGAACATGAGTACTGTGACTTCCACCGCGTTAAAGGGCACAAGACAAATAGGTGTTTAAGACTACATCATTACATACAAGACCTCATTGAAGAGGGAAAGATCATTGTAGATTCTCCCCCGACTTAGGCCAAGGTCCAAACAAGAAAATGGGTATCTTTAAAGATCCCTTTCCCAACCATGTGAAAAAAGAAAAGGAATCCAAATCACGAACAAGCCTCTCGATGACTGTAGGACTTCCTCTTATATTTATCCCACTAATAACAGTCCCTTCGATTCCATCACGGGATGTATTCATTCTTTTGATAAACAAGTCAATATTATCTCGGATCTTAGAAAAGAGTTACACAAGAGGGATGATACACACTCGTTTAATCATACCAGATCCCTGCCTATCCCTCAGGAAGGTGAATACAATTTGATAGACCAGTTGGAGAAAAACCTGCTAGGATATCCATTTTAGATCTCCTCAAAATCTCTACTGACCCATAAGAACATATTTTATAAGACACTTCAAAGTTTGGGAGCCGCAACCGATGTACATCTCATGCACCTCCAAGCCATGATTATGCACCTTGACGCTAATAATCATATCACTTTTGATCGTGTTGGAATCTCACGTAATGACCCAGAGCATAACTTACCCTTATACCTAGAAGTGATTGTTACCCGTCACAAAATTAAGAGAGTACTTATGGATGGTGGATCCGGTCTAAACATTTGTACTTTGAAGCTGGTTAGCAGCTAGGCCATTCGAAATGGATCTAGATGCCAAAACTATTACGATCATGACCTATGATAATGAGGAGAGAGAGTCAGCAGCACTATAGTGGTTCCAATGGAAGTAGGGACGACTTATCATGATATAATGTTCTATGTCCTTGACTTGGATCTACCATACAACATTCTCTTAAGAGGTCCATGGATCTATGCCATGCAAGCCATTCCTTCAACTTTCCATCAATGTATCAAAATGTGCCATAATGGATAGATAATCACCATTCAGGGTGATCCAGAACCATTTACACATTGCAGAGCCTTGGATAGTTTTTCTCATGCGAGTTTATGAATTCCCTTCAGCGAGACATTATTGTTCTTTCGAGATAAAGGCTATCAAGGAACGGGTGGATCCGCATTTACTCACTCCTTACAATCAATACTTTCCTTCATTGGTCAACCCTTTCGCACCACGGGCGGCAACGTCCGAAAAAATATGGCCCGGGCGAGCCGCTTACCCTTGAGTAAGATTTATTAATATGAAATTTATCGGTGTCTCCCCAGACATGTGGTAAACCTTATTTTCATTTCAAAATAAATTGAGAACAATGCCCTAAACCATTGGAGAAGTCCATTCCTAGTGGTTTCTTATCCGAGGAAAAGATGTTAGGTGATCCTACTAACAGAGTGCTAGAAGGAACCATGGATTCATGCCATCAGACACCCCAATATGTCAAAGGCCACCGCATGATGTTTTTCATGGGTTACAAAGGGCTTGGATGTGGAATCAATGTGCAAGGGCGATTGGAACCCATTCCTATCCCTCACTTCAAATCAAATAAACATGGTCTTGGAATACGACCTCCCGAAGATCCACCCTTTGAGATTGACACCACCTCTTCTGAACGTGAGAGCAATTCATCTCATTCTGATAGCGACATGGATTCTCAATGTAGCCTCTATGAGGATCTCGGCTCAACTAACCTATTCCCTAATTTAGTTTTCCTTACCTTATCCTAATTTTAGCCTCAAACCAATTTCCAAGTAGCCCTTGTATATCCCAAACTTATAGATTGGGATCAACAATTTCACATGCCAATCAACTTCTTTGAGAATGATGAGGCATTAGCAGAATTCATGGGACTCAAGGACTCTATTCCATCGGGGATCATAAGAAAGGCTTTGCAATTCAGCTAGACACCTGTGCATACTTTGGAGAAGAAGCAGATATGTGTGGACACTTGAATAAGAAAGTCACAAACAAGAGTAAAAATACTTCAGAGAAACCTTGTGCAAGGAATAAACACAAGTCTCATAGCGAAAAACTCTTTGAAGCACTCGTAGACAAACAAAACAAAGAACCTATGGATAAAATGAGCTATCCATTCAAGGATGATGATGAGCTACCTAAGGAGGTTGACCTTACTCTTCCCCCTGATCCTACCCAAATGGAGGATGCTTCTAAGATGCTTGTGGAAGAAACCATCAATGTCAACATTGGCTCAAGAATAACCAAGAATGAAAAAATTGGGAGCTTCACTCTCGGCTCAAGAACAAAACTTTTTGTAGATTTGTTAAGAGAATATGCAGATATATTTGCATAGTAATATGTTGATATGCTCGGGTTAGATCCAGACTTAGTTTTGCATAACCTCGTTGACACCCGAGATGCTAAACCCATCAAGAAGAAGTTGAGAAAGATGTACCCTAAAGTTGCGCTCCTCGGCAAATAAGAACCGAGAGAAACTATTAGCTGTTGATTTCATTAAGCTCATCAACTATTTAGAGTGGATATCTAATATAGTCCCTATTCAAAAGAAACCTGTTGGCATAACAATCTACACTTATTCCCATAATATCAAGAAATCATGTCCCAAGGATGATTTCTCCTTGCCTAAAATTGATATGATTTTTGATTCCACTACTAGTTATGAAATGTTGTCCTTAATGGATGGCTTTTCAAGTTATAACTAGATTCGGATTGCAGAAGAGGACCAACATAAAACAAACTTCATCACTCCTTGGGGAACGTTCTGTTACAAGGTCATGCCTTTCAAACTCAAGAATGTCAAGCCGCTACTACTATCGTGTAATGACTATCATCTTTCATGACATGATGAATGACATCATGGAAGATTATGTTGATGACATCCTAGCCAAATCCAAAAGTAGAGGAGAGCACCCTAAAGTGTTGAGACATATTTTCCAACGTCTCTAGGATTACAAGGTGTGCTTGAACCCTAAGAAGTGTGTCTTTGGAATTTTTTCAGGAAAAATCCTAGGTTTCATTGTCTCACAGAGAGGGATAGAAGTGGACCCTACAAAGGTTACGGCTATCACAGAAATTCCACCACCTACCACTCTCAAACAACTAAGAAGTCTACAAGGAAAAATTTAGGCAATCTGTCACTTTATTTCACAACTTGCAGATAAGTGCCACCCATTTACACATCTACTAAAGAAGGATGTTGCATTCAACTGGGGACCAAATTGTCAAAAGGCATTTACATTACTAAAACAATACCTTGTTAACCCACATGTACTCATGCCACCTACCCCAGTGAACCTCTCCTCTTGTACATCTCGCTACCCAGTTTGCTATTGGTGCACTACTTTCCCAATATGATCTAGACCATAAATAAAGGGTAGTCTATTATTTTAGTCGCACCTTGATTGCTACTATGAACTGAATTACTAGTAGATTGAAAAAGCTCACTAGTGGTTGTCTTCACCTTTCAAAAACTTTGTCACTATCTCTTTAACAACAAAACCAAACTAATATCTAAAGTTGACCTTGCAAGTACCTTTTATCCAAACCCACCCTTACAGGACGAATGGCTAATTGGATCATTCTCCTAAGAGAATTTGATATTGAGTTTGTAAATTAGAAATCCTTAAAGGGATAAGTATTGGTTGATCAGTTGGTAGAAGCTCCTCTACCAGGAATGGAACCTTTGTGTCTGGACCTGCCAGATGCATCCATGATGTATGTTGAAGAATCTGTAGAATGGAAAGTCCATTTTGATGGATCATTCACCTTCCACGGATCGAGAGGCAGGAGTAGTGCTCATCACTCCCACGGTGAGGTTATCCCAAGGGCATTCTGTTTGGGATTCCCTTGCACTAATAACATTGTGGAGTATGAGGTACTCATTTTTGGCCTTAAGTTGACTATCACTTGGAATATCATACAACTACGATTCATAGGATACTCCCAACTCATTATTAGGCAAGTTAATGATGAGTACAAAGTTAAAGATGAGAAAAATTTCCATATAATAAATTGGTTGAAACCTTGAAGGAATACTTTACACATATTATCTTTGAGCAAAAACAAGGTCACATAATAGATCAGCAGATGTTATGGCTACGATTGGATCATTGTTACACATTCCACCTCAAGAAAGTAAAATGCCTTTCTTTGTAGAGCATTTACAAATGCCTGCATATGACATGTCAGAGTCGTGTTTGGCATGTGAAATTGTTGGTCCATTATCCCCCTGGTATGACCCTATCTTCCGATACCTACAAGATGGCACATTTCCCAGGACATTACCCATTCTAAGAAGAAATCCCTTATCACTTTGTATAGCCCATTACACCCCCTAGGAGGCACCCTCTATCATCGTGGCTATGATGGGAATTTTCTTCCTTGTTTGGATGTTACTGATTCAATCCATGCTATTAAGTAAGTACACAGTGGTATTTGTGGAATGCATACTAGCGGTATGGTATTAGCTAAGAAGATCTTAAGGGTAGGTTATTATTGGCCCACCATGGAAGCAGATTATTGTAATTTTTTCAAGAAATGTGAGTTATGCCAAAAGTATGGAAACTTGATACATGCACCAGCCACAGCTTTTCTGACCTATCACAACACCTTGGTCATTTTCTAAATGGGGCCTGGATCTCATAGGAAGCTCCATCCTTATTCTTCAGATGGTCACACCCACATTATCACTACCACCGAGTATTTTACCAAATGGGTAGAGGTTGTTCCTCTTACTTACGTCACCGGTGCACAAATTTCTAAATTCATCATGAACCATCTCATCATGCCGTTATGGTATCCCTTCCACCATTGTCACTGATAATGGTAAATCCTTACAAAACAAAATGGTTAATACATTGTGTCAACGCGTTTCCATATCTAATTGAATTTTTCTACCCCTATTATCCCCAAGATAATGGACAAGCCAAAGCTACCAATAAAACCATTGTATGAATCATGGATAAAATGGTAAGTAAGATTAACCTTAATTGGCACTTACAAATACACCCTGCCCTCTAGGCCTATTGAAATTCCATCCACACTCCTACCGGTGTGACACCGTATTCCCTAATTTATGGCACTGAAGCTATCATACCCTTGGAAGTGGAGCTTCCCTCCCTAATAATATATCTCTGGGATTATCTTGATAAAGACGAAGACTATAGAGTAGCTCGGCTAGCAAAGCTAGAGCTATTGGATGAGAAGTGGATAAGAACAATCACCTCAAGGTCTACCAGAATAGGGTGTCAAGAGGGTATAACAAATAGATCATTCATCATGAGTTTGATGTAGGTGATCTAGTACTGAAAGAAAATTAGAAGAATATCGTCAAAGACATAGAAAAGAAAGGTAAGTTTGAGGCCAACTGGCTAGGGCCTTATGTGGTGGTTTCCAAGTATGGGTTGGGAGCTTATAAACTGGCATATTCAGACGGTGAAGAGCTTCTAGAACCAATGACCGTCGTGCATCTCAAGTGGTTCTACACTTAAGCATGATGAGAATATCAAATAAGAACTAAAAATGGAAAAAAAAAAAAAAACAAGAAAAACATGAGAAATTTGAGAAAACAATAAAGAAAAATAGGTCATCCACATGTGAAAACCATGCAATTTTGGCACAGTAGGCAGGTCTTTGGGTGAAAATTGGGTTCCGGTGCTCAAGGAGGATTCACTGGTCACAAGTTACTCTTGCATCAGGATGGGTAACCCTCACCATTTTCTAGGGATAAATTCCTTTGCTATGTCAGGAGCTCTACCTCATCCATCTTTGTCATGTTGTGATCGGCTTATTTTCTTTTATATCTACATGAGGATGTGCCTTTAAATATTCCCATCTAACGTTGGGGGCACCTTCACGTTCCACTTTCTCGTACATATGCACATGGTATTCTACCTTTTGTATATTCCCACATCACGATAGGGGCATCCATGCTTCTTTGTCCTTGTACATTGCTTTTCGAACATGACCTTAGAAAATACAAAAAAATCGAAAAGGATACACCAAAACCTAAACATTCAGAAAATATCCCTTCTAGGGACAAGACTACACCAACGTTATAACATTGTCTTAGAGAAAACCCCAAAAAACAATGTGAATAACAGTAGCCTTGAAAATTTATCTTTCAAGATAACCCAAAAACATTAGAAAATATATCAATGTTGTCCCGCAAAAACAAAGTAGTAATTTAATTACTTTTAGTTGTCGGTTTGTATAGTTTTGATTAAAGGTGCCTTTTCGTGTTGTGTGGTGGTTCATTTTTCTCCCTAGATTGAATCTTGTTTGATTTAATTGTGTGTGGCATTAGGTTCATTCGTAGCTTGAGTTCACTTGTAAAAAATTGTTGTCTTTTTCATCATCTATTGTGTGCATCTTTTAGGATTCATTTTACTTAGATTGAATGTCAATTTAATGTGTTATTAAAGTTTGCTTGAGTTCATTTCTAGTTGCATATTGTTTTGGTTGTGTTATTTTGTGTATATTTGTTTAGTCTTGTTAAATTTTTTGTGTTTATTGCACATCCATTTGTTATCACATCTATCATCTATCATTTCATCACATATAAACATCATCTGATACATCATATATACAAAAATGCTAAGTTTTACATCATGCATGTATACTAAGCTAATCATCACATATCGTATCATCAATGGGGGCAAGAGGGGTTGCGCATAATCACAAATCTATCCCCCACATCAATATCATCTAGTATCATCCCAAGTGCTAGAATAGAAATCAAAAACATCCCATAAATCCAAAACATATGATACTATTTGTAGATATATCATCAATGAAAAAAACATGAAACGTAAACATCTCTAAGGCTAAAGTATGTCACATACATAAAGAAAGAGAGAACATACATCATGATACAATCATCTGCAGAACATAAACCATCATCATAAGAGCATAATCAAAGCATGACATAACAATAAATCATCGAATGTCCGTATAATACATGTATAAATGTCTGTCTCAAAATTAGGTATACATCATCGATATCAGAGACACCTATAATTACGCCCAAGCAATTTAAATACTTAAATTGCGCTAATTATCCCCTTTCTCACAAATCAACGACATATCGTCAAAAGCACTCATTTTCCCTCATATCATCATTAATTAATTACACTAAGCTAATTAATTAAGTTTCCTATCCAACAAATACCCTAATTAATGACCTTCCATTAATAAATCACCTCTTCTATCTAGATTAATTAATTATTATTAATTAATTAGTCTTCCCCTTCATTTAACTAGTAAATCAATATTTAATTGATTTAATCCCCTTCTAATAGCCTAAATCGTACTAATATTCTTCTAATTGGCTTCTATAAGCTTACATCTACCTATTAATTAATCACCTTTGATTAATTAAAGCACCCCCAACTCCCATGACTTGCTAAACATGTATTAAACCCTTCTAAAGTAAGGTTACCTTTAATAAAGCAACCTTATCCATTCCTAATCATGTTTTACCTTTATCCCACATTCATGAGAATGTGTTGAATCCTTTATCCTTTGGGCTATATAAAGAGCCCTCCACCTACCTTTTTACTTACACCTAAACTCCTTATAGAGCAAATGCAAAGCATATAGCAAAGAGACTAAGAGCTTGCACCTTGTTTTCTTGAGAGTTCATCATCTTGAAGAGTTAAGCCTCTTTCTTAAAGTGTTTGGGTCATATGGGAGGTGTCAAAAGGGTCTTGTAGCCCAACTTTGATTAGCCCCCATTCCTAGGTTCTTTGAACATTAAGGACAACTATTTTGATAGCCATGGAGCTTACTTAGGTCCATTCATTTATTTTTTGTTAGAGAATAGAGGAGTTTAGATATTTAGCATTGTTAGTTTCAAAGTTTGTATTGATGAATGATAGCATCTAACCCTTGTTTAATTCTTATCATGATGGTGTTTATGCTTTGTTTTAGCTAAATTGTAGAACTATTTTAGGTGGTAGTTCTTGCTTCATTTGATTTAGCATTAAGAAAAGTATACATGCACATAGATATAATATGCCATCTAAAAGGACATGCATCAAAACTCAGCCTTCATCAAAAGGCATCAAAATAATGGTACATCAATCTATAAATCAATCAAAATCACCCTTCATAAGAGGCATGTTTTTGTTATCCCTCATAACATCTGAATCATGTCGATGTCACCATAAGTAGTGGTTGCACGACGGCAACATCTCACTCTCCTACCAATTGGCCTCTGTTAGCATAGGCTGTCGCGTGGCGAAACCTCTTGGTCTCTATTCACTGATAATTTCGCACAGGCTCGGGCCTGGTCCTCCGAATGATAAAAACCTATGCATGTTCCCTGTCGTGATCCCTCGTGCTGATGACCATTTTCACGAGTTTGTGACTGGTGTAAAAGACTCAATATCTCGAGCCCCTACCACCTTGCTAACCGACTAATCGGTGCTATAAGGTTGCACCATCCCCACCTTAAGTATCTTGTGCTCTGGCTCTGGTCCTCTCACCTATCAGAGCCTGTACAGGCAGCGGCCTGGTCCCTCTCACCTATCAAGACCTATACCTAGGCACTTCCCGATCTCACTCTATTGTAAGGGCTGTACTATGCCCTAGCCTCATCTTTCTCCCCCCCACCACCTGTAAGCGCATGGCTATCACCACATGTAATTGTTATTGAAGTGCAACCAATTTTCCATCATCACCACCACCCCTAGAGCATGAGGTGGAAGACCCCGATTTGGAAATACTTTTATAAGGGGGCATATATCCCCGCTAGAATGCCTACTGGAGGTAACTCTTTATCTGTAGCCCTAGGTGCTTGTCTCTACCTAAGTCGGGGCCCTTGTCTCTAAGCTTTGTTGCGATGGAGGACCTTGTTCCCCACCTCTAACATGATGTTAGCCTGTCAAATGGATCATCATCATCATCATCACCACCACCACCGCTAACTCCACCCTCATCACCACTATGAGGCACCACCAGGAGTGCTCTCACTCGGGCATCATAAGCTGCTCTACGGGAATGGTCAAGAGGCACGGAATCACTCCATGGTATCGGGGACATACTGCAGTGTACAACCAGGGATATCTAATCTATCTCACGGGGTACCCACATGGCTAGTACCACATGTAAGAAGTTGGTCGGGGCCTTGCCCCTGAAATATGTGGCCCTATATAAAAATGCTATCTCGCCCGTGATCATACCACATATCCGCTGGTACATCCTAGGTAATACCAAACTATCTCTGGCACCTATCCACTCTATAAATCTCCCGCATATAGTTGCGACTTCCCAACATAAAGTGCTCAATAGTCACAGTGTTGAGCTCTAGGCCATCCTCTGGCCACTAAAAGTGTCTATAGGGCCTCCATACTATGGCATCCTGTTGTAACTCATCCAATTCACAAAGGCAATGGTGGGCATCTCTTATATGTGGCCACACGTCATCCTCGATTAGAACTGGCCCATGAAGAATACTCTCTCTGGAGCTTGACCTCTCAACACACCTATGAGGAGATCAATAGCAATGTGGTCCCACACCCAAATTTGTAATAATCTAGCTGGTCCTACCATCTTCTGATGGTAGTATGTGATCAAATGGAGGTCCCAGTATAAGTGTGCTAATATGCACTGACCCCAGCAGTATGTCTCCCCATCAATCAATCCTCGTATCACTCCAAGGAGACCAAGTGGAAATGAAGCACTGGTCTGTCAGCGATTAAAACTTCACTGATAAAGGCCATCATGTAAACTACCACACAATCAAGCTCTAGATCCTCAATGCGGTGTGAAAATCTGGAAGTCATCACGCGACATGGTATCGTCGGGACACCGAATAGCTCAATAATACACCGATCAATGTCGGGCTAGTGATGGGTATCTTGGATCAGTCAACTTGGATGGGAACCACATAATGTTCCATGCATCCTATAGTGTAATCGTGATCTCGCCAATCGAGAGCCAAAAGCACTAACTCTCGTTGTGCCACCTCTCAGCCACGGCTGTCAGCAGGCCGTGATCTAAGGTAATTTGTGGCATATCAGCCACGTAAGCCAATCCTATGACGTATAGAAGGATATCCAATATCCTCCTATCATCCTCATCAAATTGTGCCTCTATCGCCACCAGCCAACCATACCTCTCGCGGGTATGCAGAACGGGTAGTATCCTCTGCAAACAAAGAGCACATGTTAGGATCTAATTTTCTATCCACTTCTATCTAATTTTCTATCTATTCCTAGCTAATTTTCTAGCAAAATTCTTCTTTCATTCATCTAACGTACTAATTTTCACCTTCTTCTACAAACCATCTAGTCTATTTTTCATCATCTCGTACTTAGTTATTTGGTTGGGATGAATTCCCCTTTTTTCCTGGCGTGTTCACCTCCACTTCAAGCACCTACATGCGTATCTCGGCATATACACACCCCTGCATGTATACGCCTTCTTATTCGATGCATATGCATCCCACCCGATGTCTACGTTTCCCCAACATTCTTCCCATTCTTCCTATTCTACCCAAAACACATGTGCCCCCAACGTGACGCATATGCTCACCCTTGATGTGCATGTGTGCGTGTCTATGTTTTTTCCCGGGCATGTACGCCCCCCTTTGAAGCGAGATACGTGGGCACATACCTATTTTTTTGACACGTATGCATACGCATACCCATTATTTTGACACATGCCTATGTGCACATCTGCTATTTGAATCAATGCATGCGCACATCCGTCAAGTAAAATGCCAAATCTACCCTAAAAGGATGAAAAACCACATTAAATGCATAATTGACAAAGGAGGGATAGGGAACTCACATAGGGTCCATCCGTTGGGTCCTGAAGAAACTCTCAGATGTGATCTTCCCGTCTTCGTGCTCGCTTGGTAGCCTTGCCATCTCACTCCATGGATATCACTCTCAATCATGGTGAAAATTTGCAAGAGCTCTGTTACAAATGAACTGGTCATGATTGTTTTACCCCCAAGCTGGTATATTAGGCTACCGTAATGCCCTTGGGGCATATTTTCTCCATCATGATCACTCTAGTACTTCTTCTCACCGAAATGATTATTTTTATATCTAAAAAATATTATTTCTACCTTTTTTGCACGTTGGAGCACTCAATGCTACCACTTTGTCACTTCTTCAACATGGAACGATTTACGAATATTATGCATGCATGAGAAAGCGTGGATTTTTGTGGTGGCCTTTTGCCGGGGATCCAACAGGGGCACTCCATTGACCCTACGGAAAATGCTTGCAGTTATCTGCGAAGGGGGAATTTTCTATGAAGGTGGGAAAGGGAGTGAGAAAAGAGGTAGGAGAACTAATGTTGCGTAGGTAGAAAATCATATTCCTACACACATTAGTTAGAAACTTTAACACATGCATTTATGAGAAGAAACAACCCTGCAAATGGCAACAAGACGAGATAAGATTGCATGAACTCAAAGTTTCTAAAATCTCCTCATCAAAGAGGCTACAAAATCCTTCTTCTTGTATTGATGCTTAAACAAAGTTGTACATAATGTGGGAATGGAAGAAATTTGAGAATGGGGGAAATAGAAGAAAATGGCTATCTCCTTTGCTTTCTCTAAGTACAATGCACTCTTGAGTTTACAAGATCAATCACCAACCCCTTACAATGGCGTGAAGAAGCCATTAAATATCTTGCAAGAAATGGTTACAACTTCTTCTTTGTTAGCAAGAAATGGTTTACAATCTTTTCAATCATTCATGCGTCCATTCAGATTCTTGATTCATGAAGAAACGCCAATGGCGAGAAAAACTAGACTTTTCATAATGCAACCATTACACTCATTTTGTAACTTTGAATTTGAACCATTCATCTTGCCTTTGAAACTTTAAACCAGAGTCATCCACGTGGGAGAAATTTACTGGAGTGGGCGTGGAGGATGCCTTTTGCATTTTGTGACTTTATAGAGATTTGGCATTTTTTACATTTTTGGTCCGCTCTTCACCCGCTTTTGATATAAGCCTGACACGTGGCTTCACTTGATTGGAGAAGAATCATGGTCACTTTTATAATTTTACCTTTTACAAAAATGCGGGCTCAAAAACACAAATTGCTCTCTCACCCCCACCCCTCCCCACTTTGACTTTTTGATGTGGAGCTTAATATTTGACTTTTTCCTTAAGCATGATCGGGTCATGGGTCACTTTATGAATTTTAAGCCCTTTTTAAAAAAGGCTCAAATTCTCAAATTCTCCCGACGACCCGCTTCCCGCTTTGACTCTTTCAATGCGGGCTCAACATTTGAATTTTTCCTCATAGCATGATCAAAGGGGTGGGTCACTTTATGACTTTTAGTCCTTTTTACAAAAAGGCTCAAACCTCAAATTTCAAACCACTCCCCACTTTTTGAATCTTTCAATGTGGCTCAACATTTGATTTTTCCTTTAAGATTCTCATGGGTCACTTTTGATTTTTCCCTTTTTCCTCAATGCAAATTTCAATCCACTTTTTTTGATCACATGCCAAAGGTTGCACTTCACTTTTTAACTTTTTTCTCCTTTTTACAAAAGGCTCAAAACAAAAAGGACCCTCCACCACCACATCCAATTAGATATGTCCATGTACCCATGGATAATGGGGCCAAAATTTGATGGGGAAGAAAACACCCATCATTCATGACTATGGAAAAATGCAGAGAAGAAGAAAACTCCACCATTTCGCGCCCGATTTTCAAATTTCTTTTTGAACCAAGGAATTGAAAACAATACAAGGTTCGATGATCCATGGCCATAGAAAGATTGACAATTTCATTCAAATGAGGACAACAATAAAATTTTCACGCATGTCAGATAGAAAATGAAAATTTATCAAAACGTGCAGATTGGAGAGTTTAAACAACTTCAAAGCATGAATTTCTCTATCTTTTCAGACTTCCAACTTTACTTGAACACTTCTGGAGGGCGTGAGCTCAAAATTTTGAATTTGACTTTAAAAATGAGGGGGATTTTGAGGGTGACAACAACTGGCTCTAGCTTGGGGACATGACATGGATTGAGCATAGTGAAGACATGACATGGGAATCCAGAATCTCAATCTCTAGACCTTGTAATTCATTGACCAATGCCTTATCCATTGGGCCTTGCAGAGTCATGTACAACTTTGAGAAAGAAATATTAGAAGAAGGAAACACACAAACACACAATGGGAAGGAAACACATGACACACAATATAAGGGGAAACAAAACCACACAATGGAAAGGGAAACACACCTATGGTACTATGGTACAAGGGGGGAACAACCCACTTTCACTGATGATACAATTTCAAGTATTTCCCACTCCGAGGCAATTCCAGTGCATTCCATCCAAATATGAGAGAAGAAAAGTGTTCTCACCGCAAGCTTCATGAATCTGGAATGGGCCGAGCCATAATGAATCAAACTTTCCATGGCTGCCTTTTGGTTCTCTTCTCTTGTCCCATAGCAGGATGAAGTCTCCAACTTTGAATTCTCTTGCCTTGGCCTTCTTATCAAAAATATTCTTTACTTTCAATTGGTGCTCCTTAATGCGATCCACCACTTGGAGTCTATTTTCTTCCAAGCTTCTCAAGAAAGAGGATCCTCTTGTCAATGGAATCCTTGTATTGACCATCTTCTATTTCTTGTAGCAGCTTGAGAGCTGGCATCTCGATCGTGAGAGGAATTTCGCTCTTCGACTCCATACAACAAAGTTGGAATGGTGACATACCTATTGCCTTCTTGGGAGTGATCCTATCCACCCACAATGTGTCGTACAACCTTTTGTGCCAATTCCTTTGATTCTCATTTACAAGCTTGCATGGACAATGGTCACAATGTTCTTGTTGCTTGATTTGGCCTGTCCATTTCCTTGTGGATAGTAGTCAGAAGAATGAGATAGGGAGATTCCGTAGCTATATAAAAACTCTTGGTCACTCTCTCAAGAGAAATAGGTAGCATTATTATCTGCTACAATCTTTCGTGGCACTCCAAAAATGGACTATGATATTCTCCTGATGAAGTTGCATATTATTTCAAAGTGTTGGCTTGTTTGGCCGAATGGCTTCCACCCATTTGGTGAAGTAGTAGTTGTTGTCATGTGAGTACATAGGTGTGCCCCGCTTGAGTGAGGGTTCGAACACCAATGAAGTCCAAGCCCCCCCACCGTTGAAATGGTTCTTCAATAACCACAGCCCGAGTGGTAATGCAATGAGTGTGGTCTTCCAATGAACTGTTGGCATGCTTTGCATTTAGAAACCCAATCTTGAGTGTCTGCAAAGATGGTGGGCCAATAATACCTTCCGAGGATCTTGTGTGCAGTGACCATTGCTGAAAAATGTCCACCACATGCTTGGTCATGGTATGCTTTAAGAAACTTTTCTTGTTGCTCTTTATCTACGCACCTGAGGAAACAACCATCCAGGCCTCTTTTGTAAAGCGCATGATTCTAGATTACAAATTTAGCTGCCTTCAACTTGAGTGTTCTCCTTTTCTTGTAATCAAGATGGGGAGGGCATTCTCCATAAGTTAGGTAATAGGAAATATCAACATACCACTCATCAGTAGTGGTGACAAAGAGAACTTGTGGGTTGTCTTTTGAACAAGTTGAGCAAGCACAATTTTCTTTGCCATGTTGAAATTTGAGTGTTTCATCTTCAACAATCAACTTGCACAAGCCATTTCCCCTTACTAGATTGGAGGGTCAAATCTCCAAGTCATATTCTTGAGTCTTTGCAATCCAATTTCCTCTTTAGCTCTCGGGATCCTGCTGTGTCAAGATGGACTTGATTGCACCGCTGGGACCATCACCACCATATGGGAATTGAGGATGTAAAACCTGAAGTTTTTTATAGCCTTGACCACTACATAGGCATGCTTCTCCAATTGGTTATATTTTAGCTCATGATTTTTCAAAGGACAACTCATGAAAGCAATAGGTGCTTCCATGCCTTCATCATTTTTTTGAATGAGAACGAAAGAGAGTGTATGTTCTGATGCATAACAATACATGATGAATTCTTTGTTAAAATCTGGAGATACAAGAGTCGAGCCTTGGCAATGGATTTCTTGATCTCTTCAAATGTTGCCTTCCCTTCATTGTTCCATTTGAAGTTTTCTTGTGGTTTCATCATGGAAGTGATGTGCTTCATCAACTCAACAAACTCAGGCACAAAATGACGAAGAAAGTTCACCTTTCCAAAGAATGAATGAACTCCTTTCTTGCTTGTGGGTAGGGCTAATGCTTGAATGGATCTAATCCTCTCAGGATCAATGTGTGCTCCATGTTTGTTCACAATGTGCCCCAATAACTTGCCTTCTGTGACTCCAAAAATGCACTTTTTTGGATTTAGTGATATGCCATGTTTCCTACACCTTGCAAGTACCTGCTCCAAGTGATAGATATGATCTCCCCTCTTCTTTGAAAATATTGTGAGATCATCAAGATATATGACAATGCAATGCTTTATATTTGAAGGCCAAATCCATCACCCTTTGGAATGTAGCTCCTGCATTGATTAGGCCAAAAGGCATTCTGTTGTAGGCAAAAGTGCCCCAAGGTGTTGTAAAGGTTGTCTTGGTGTGGTCCTCCTCTGCCACTTTGATTTGATTATATCCTGAGAATCCATCAAGTAATGAAAGCATTTCAGATCCAAGTGACTTCTTGTAGGATATGGTCCATGATAGGAAGAGGATAATTGTCCTTTAGTGATGCCTGGTTCAAGTTGTGAAAATCTACACATATCCTTATTTCACCATTCTTCTTCCACACTGGCACAATGTTAGCCACCCACATTGAATGGTGGATGGGAAAGATGATCCTTGCATTAAGCATCTTCATTACCTCCTCCTTGATGGTATCAACAATCTTTGGGTTATACGGCCTTTGTTTCTACCTGAAGGGCTTAACACCCTACTTCAAAGGAATTGAGTGATGCATTTCTTTTGGCTGGAAGGATTTGAGTTCATCATAAGAGTAGGCCAAGACATCTGAGTATTTCTTGAGTAATGCAACAAACCTTCTTTTTTCTTCAGGAGAGCAACATTTTCCAATATTGACCATCCTGGCTCCTCCGGGTACCAATGTTTTCTTTATCAAAATCAGCTTGGGCACCGAGAAGATTGCTTTTTTTTTCTTGAATGAATCTGTCATGTTTGTCAAAGAGGTCTTCTAAAGAGACTAGGCCTTTGGGAATTTTGTTCCCTTTCAATTTGATTACTCCTCATCATCAATCCCTTCAATTCCTTCTTTCTTCTTTTGGGGACTGCTTTCGGTGTGGATTTTCACCTCCTTCAAGAAGAGATTATTGAAATTATCCCTTTGCTCTCTAAAAAGGCTAGAATTTGGTTATCATCATCAAGACTTGCCAATGATTTGCATTTCTCCGGTACACTAGGCCCGAATACCATTTCAATGGTCACTTTGTCTTTACCAAAAGAAGGATGAGGTGTCACTAGGAAGTCGACATCGCAAGAGAATCACCTTTTCATTTTGTTCCTCGAATAGCTTCAATGGAAAATGCATCAAAAGATTCAATGCAGTCCCACACTCTATTTCTGTAATGCCGAGTCTTGGATTCTTCACTTGATATTGTTGGTGGACCGCTTTACTACAACCTCTACATCACCTCAGCATCTCATTTTCTTGATTCCCATGTCCTCTGTTGCACTCATGCCTAAGAGTAGTGCTTCATACTCTGTAGTGTTATTTGTATTATCAAATTGCAGCTTGTAGGCAAATGGGTACAACTCATTGGAAGGAGAGTACAATACTACACCAGCTCCCGAGCCCACACTGGAATGACTACCATCAAATTCCATTGTCCAAATTTGATCTTCCTCTTCCTCCATGAGAAGTGGCAAGTTCTCCTCTTTTTTTGATGTGAGGAAGTAGTTTCCTAGCCCACAATCTTGAAAGAGAATGTTTGCTTTTGGATCATCAGACTTTCGTACTGTGAACTTCATCTTTCTTACTGGTAGAAACTTCTTCATCTCACCTTTTACTGGGATAGTTAGCAGATGACCAATCCATTTTTATCTCTCCACCTAGGTCTCTGCAAAAACTCCTACTCAATAGCATACCAAAGGATGTTGGGATGTCTGCTACTAGTATGGTTAGGAGCACCTTCTTGTCTGGAAAATCAGCTAGTGCTACCTGTGCATCTTTGATTCTTCCTACCAATGGCACTTGTTTGGATTCCATTGAGTAAGAGTGTGCCATTTACCCTAGGTCAAGGTGAGGCCTAGAGCATTTGCAACTTTGGCTGGCATCACATTGTCTGAGGCTCGAATCTATGATACAATTATTTAGCTGGAAGCCTTTAATGAGGAGTGAGTGTGTAGAAAGGTTCAACCCTGTTGGTTTTGGAGGCACTGAGGGCTAGCATGTTTTGGGAAGGTGGTGTGGATGGTGTGGGAAATAAGCCTTTAGAATTAGGACTGAGGATACAGGTTACCACCATGAATCGCATTAATGAACCTGTCAAACTAGGCAGGTGTGTTTCAGAGGTATTCTATTTTCGAGAGCTGGACTTTGGTTTTTTCGCATGTTCCACAAAGTCAAATGGGGTTATGGTGAGTGAGGAAGAGGTTCCAGAAATGGAGGAAGATTTACATGGTAGAGGCTTTTGCTACTTTGGGTGTTGAATTCTCCTTTTTGGGTGTAGCAATTGGCTTGGAAGGGGGTGAGGGTGTAGCTTTTGATTGAACCTTAGATGTTTTTCAGAACAACATTTAAAGGAGAATTGTTCTTAGCAACTTTTGAGTCTGGGAGAAGAATTAGATGACTTACTTGGCATAGTAGCATGATCCCTGACAACCAGTGAGTCTGGTTTTTCTTTGGCCAACTCCATAGAAGGTGGTAATGGTGATCCTCTGCTGATGATTTTATTTTGTGTGACCTCTGGAGGAGAATCTTCTTTATTCTTCTTATCCTTTACCACAACCATTGAGGATGAAGCACCTTTCCTGGATTGTGCACGAGTGAAAACAACACATGAGAAACTTGGAGCTTCTTCATCATCCTCATCTTCATCATCAACGTACTCAATTAGGCCATTGTGCATATCAACTTCCTCGACCTCAAGATAGTTTTCATAGTCTTCCATATTTTCTTCTTCAGTTTCATCAATTTTTGCTTCCTCCTCCGGCTCTTTGGTGTCACAGATGGCATTGACTGGTGGTGCTTCAAGAGCAAGCCGATGAGGAGGTGGAGCAATCCTTGGCCTATCTAGAGGGTTTGGTTTCCTTGAAGCATTTCGCATTGTGATCTGAGATAGTTGCTTCTTCAAGGCAACCAAGTCATTTGCCATTTTTTGGAACATTGGATCTGTGGTGACAGAGTTTGAATTCTGACCCTTTTGCTTTCCATTGGGGCCTTTCACCTTTCCGGAAAGGATTAGATCATCATCGGTTTCTATTGCATAGTCTTGAGCTTCCCTCAATGTTCTTGGTTGGGCTCTTCTGAGGAAGAAACCTACTTCTGATGGCAAAGCACTGATGAAAACCTCTTCAAATTATTTTTAGAGGCACCACATCTTCAAGGATCCTTCTTATCACTCTATCATATCTTGCTATGAAGTCCTCATTGACTTGAGGTTTCTTTCTTCATTTGTACCAATTGGACCAAAAGATCCTGACAATCTTTTGTGCTCTTGAACCTGTGTTCGAATGCACTTCTTATATCCTCCCAACAGTGATGGACCTGGGGGGTAAGATGTAGAACCATTCGACAACTTTTTCTCAAGTGACTCCACAAAGAGTCGATCGACACATCTTCATCCTCAACACCCAACACACCGCAAAAGTGATAAATGTTGCTACATGCTCTTTTCAGGGAGTTGAGAACCATCCCCTCTGAATTTTGGGAAGTTTTTTCTCGAGCCTCTCGTAGCTCATGGAGTGGTTGAGCAAGAGCCAAGTGGACCGGTGTTTCCTCCCCATGGTACATTAGGCCTACGGGCCTCACGATCATGTTCATGCTCACATCATGATCCCCCATTCTATTTTTATTTCTAGCTTCCAACCTTGCTAAGGCATGCTTTTGCTTGCTACTCTTTTCATCTCGCCTGGCTTGAAGTCTCTCGATTTCTTTGAGTTGAGCTCTTATTTCTTCATCGGCTCTCACCTCTCTTTCTCTAGCTTCTTCTTCGATCTCACGTCAGTGAAGTCTACAAGGTTCTCGTTGATGTATGGAAATTCACCATCCAAAGGATTGGCAACACTCAGGTTCCCAACGTGACCGGTTGCTTGAAAAGGAAGCCTCTGGATTCCGAGTAGCTCTTGTCTCCTTTGAAGTTCCTCAAAAATGGGATCAATTTTGTCCTCCTTGTCTCTGTTTCCAAGTGTATCTTCTATCCACTAGCTTGAAAATCTATGCTCTTCTTTGTGGTGTTGGAATTTGTCTTTGCCTCTCCAATTTCAAAGCAGTGTTCTTCTTCAAGGTCCAAAATTCTTGTGGCAATGAAGTAGTGATTGGCACTTTGTCTATTATGCCAGATAGCTTCCCTCAAATCTGAAGCAACGTCTTCTTGGATGTGGAAGAGAAATTTGGGTCTTTCAACAGAGGGTTTCCTGAATAGCCATGATTTGAATCCATGTGGCTCATATAGCCATTCAAATTCTAATTTTTTTCTCTTTTTGAATTTTGAATTTTTTGACCTTGCGGTCGCATTCAAGTGTAGATGCTGCTAAATCTACCCCATGGTGGGTGCCAAAAATTGTTGGCGAGGAAATTTTTTAGGTGGAAAATTTGTGAATTCCTTTGCCAATGCTCTGGGAATCTAAGTCCCTCTACTTAACCGGTGCAAGCTTACATATATATGCATGCATGTGAGAAAATGTGGATTTTGTGGTGGCCTTTCACCGGGATCCAACAGGGGCACTCCATTGACCCTATGGAAAATGCTTGTAGTTATCTGCAAGGGGGGAATTTTCTATGAAGGTGGGAAAGGGAGTGAGAAAAGAGGTAGGAGAACTAATGTTGTAGGTAGAAAATCAGATTCCTGCACACACTAGTTAGAAACTTCAACACATGCATTTATGAGAAGAAACAACCCTGCAAATGGCAACAAGATGAGATAAGATTATGAACTCAAAGTTTCTAAAATATCCTCATCAAAGAAAGGCTACAAAATCCTTCTTCTTGTATTGATGCTTAAACAGAAGTTGTACATAATGTGGGAATGGAAGAAATTTGAGAATGGGGGAAATAGAAGAAAATGGCTATCTCCTTTGTTCTCTCTAAGTACAATGCACTCTTGAGTTTACAAGATCAATCACCACCCCTTTATACAATGGCGTGAAGAAGCCATTAAATATCTTGCAAGAAATGGTTACAACTTCTTTTGTTAGCAAGAAATGGTTTACAATCTTTTCAATCATTCACGTCCATTCAGATTCTTGATTCGCGAAGAAATGCCAATGGTGAGAAAACTAGACTTTTCATAATGCAGCCATTACACTCATTTTGTAACTTTGAATTTGAACCATTCATCTTGCCTTTGAAACTTTAAACCAGAGTCATCCACGTGGGAGAAATTTACTGGAGCGGGCGTGGAGGATGCCTTTTGCATTTTGTGACTTTATAGAGATTTGGCATTTTTACATTTTTGGTCCTGCTCACCCACTTTTGATATGGTCTTGACACGTGGCTTCACTTGATTTGGAGAAGAGAGTGGGTCACTTTTATAATTTTACCTTTTTTCAAAAGGCTCAAAAACACAAATTTCTCCATCGGCCCGCCTCCCCGCTTTGACCTTCGATGTGGGCTTAATATTTGACTTTTTTCCTCTTGGCATGATGGGGTCACGGGTCACTTTTAACTTTAAGCCCTTTTGAAAAAAGGCTCAAATTCTCAAATCTCCCCAAATCAACCCGCTTCCCACTTTGACTTTTTTCAATGATATGGCTCAACATTTGATTTTTTCTCTCATAAAGCATGATCGGGTCGGGTCACTTTATGACTTTTAGCCCTTTTACAAAAAGGCTCAAAATTCTCAAATTTCTCCCGACAACCCACCTCCCACTTTGACTTTTCAATGTGGGCTCAACATTTGACTTTTTTTCCATCTTTGATCATGGTCACTTTATGAGGTCATGGGTCACTTTTTATGACTTTTCTCCTTTTTACAAAAGGCTCAAAACTCAAAGTTCAAAAAGGACCCATCCTGCCCATCCAATTAGATATGTCCACGTACCCATGGATAATGGGGCCAAAATTTGATGGGGAAGAAAATGCCCATCATTCACGACTGTGGAAAAATGCAGAGAAGAAGAAAACTCCACCATTTCGCGCCCGATTTTCAAATTTCTTTCACGAACCAAGGAATTGAAAACAATACAAGGTTCGATGATCCATGGCCATATAAAGATTGACAATTTCATTCAAATGAGGACAACAATAAAATTTTCACGCGTCCAGATAGAAAATGAAAATTTATCAAAACGTGCAGACTGGAGAGTTTAAACAACTTCAAAGCATGAATTTCTATCTTTTCAGACTTCCAACTTTACTTGAACGTGGAGTCGGGCCTCGAGCGGGGGTCCGAGGGTGGCAGCCCCCAGAAGGGGTTCAGGGCGCAACCCCAAAAAAAAAAATTGGGCCTTAAAACATGCCTGATATATCAGGAAATGTGATTTTCTCATATGGGCTAGATTTTGACCCATAGGTTTATGGGACGGTTTTTGCCCATGGGTTTGATACCCATGGCTTTGTAAAACTTCTTAAGCAATTGTCTATTTATATGGTTTTATGCATATGATAGAAGTATGAAAAACATTGCAGATGTGTTTTGAATTCGGCTGTGAATTCTGTAGAGTTTGTTGAGCATAGCTCCAAATGGATCTGGGTATTGTATTGAGAGAGCGGTGGCTTATAATAAAATCGAGTAAGTGATTCTTTGTGGACGTAGCCCAAATTGGGTGAACCACGTTAAATATTGTCTCTTTGTGTTGTGTTATTTTATTCTCGCACTTTTATTTGAGATTTATAATAATTTTCGCATATTAGTTTCTATTGTTGCGATTCGTGAGGGATTATCCCGCATATTTTATCCCTTATTCCCTAACAATTGGTATTAGAGCACGGCTTGGTTTCTTTGAAGTGTTGAATTCAGAGGGAAAGTTTTATCTTAAGTGGGAGCTATGGTAGATGATGGAAGATCTAGGGTTGATAAATTCAACGAGAAAAATTTCATTCTTTGGAAGATGCAAATGGAAGATTACCTTTATCAGAAGGATCTTTATATTTCGTTGTCTAAGAAGGTGAAAAAACCCTCGAGCATGACAGATGCGGAATGGGATTTGCTAGATAGGAAGGCACTTAGGACAATCCGGTTGTGTCTTACATCTTTAGTATTATTTAATGTTTCAAAGGAAAATACTACAAAGGAATCGAAGGATGCATTAGGGAAGTTGTATGAAAAACCCTCTGCCTCTAATAAGATATTTTTAATGAAAAAGTTGTTTAATATGAAGATGTTTGAGAATGGTTCAGTAGCAGATCATCTAAATGATTTTAATACGGTTGTAAATATGCTAGCTTTGGTTACAATAGAATTTGATGAAGAATTTAGGGCTTTATTAGTTCTGTAATCTTTACCTGAGAGTTGGAATACCCTAGTAATGGTGGTAAGCAACTCGGTTCCTGCTAACTCAAAGTTGAAGTTTGAGGATGTTGTAGGGGTGATTCTAAGCAAGGAAATGCAAAGAAAAAGCTCTGGTGAATCTTCTACTTCAGGGAATGCTTTGACAGTGGAAACTAGAGGGAGACAGAAGAATAGAGGAAACCGTGGAAAATCAAAAGATCGAGCAAGGTCAAAATCCAAAAGCAAGATAGTATGTTGGCACTGTGGAAAGTCTAGGCATGCAAAGAAGGACTGTTAGGAGCTTCGGGACAAGAAGAAACAATAGGAAGAAAATAAGGAGGCAAATGTGGCAACGAGTAATGTATGTCAGGATGTTTTGATTCTTTCTTTGCACAATATTATTAAATCTTGGGTTTTAGATTCGGGGGCTTCTTTCCATGCTTCTCCACATAGGCATTATTTTGTTGATTATGTTTAAGGAGATTTTGGGCATGTTTTTCTTGGTGATGATGAGCCTTGTAGCATAGTTGGAAAAGGTTTTGTTCAAGTTAAGATGCAGAATGGGAATACTTGGCTATTGAAGGATGTCAGACATGTGCCTACATTAAGACGAAATTTGATATCGACAGGGCAATTGGGAAGTGATGGTTGTATTGTGATATTTACAATGGACTCTTGGAAGGTTACCAAGGGTGCTCTTATGGTGGCAAGAGGTAAGAAGGTTGGAACCTTGTATTTAACCACTTATAGCACTAATGTTTGTAATCTTGTGGCTTCAGAAGTAGATACAACATTGTGGCACTATAGGCTCGGTCATATGAGCCATAAGGGCATGGAGATCATAAATAAGGATTTCCCTAGATATACAAAAATAGGTTTGGAGTTCTGTGAGAAATGCATATATGGGAAAAAATGAGTAAGGTTTCTCAAGGTTTGACCTATAAAGAAAGAGAATAAGTTAGAGTGGTGCATTCGATGTGTGGCGGCGGCTCGCCTGTATCATCTCTTGGGGTTCAAGTTATTATGTTACTTTTATTGATGATGCAACAAGGAAAGTTTTGGTTTATTGTATTAGAAACAAATCTAATGTATTTGACACTTTTGTTAAATGGAAATCCTTGGTAGAGAATGAAACATGTCTTAAGCTAAAATGTCTCAGGTCAGATAATGGAGGGGAGTATTGCAGCAATGAATTTGATGATTACTGTTCTAAGAATGGAATCCATAGGTAAAAGATGGTTCCAAGAACTCCGCAGCGTGAGAATGGGGTATCGAAAGGATGAAACAGAACAATAATGGAATGTGCTTTAGGAGCACGAGGTTACATGCGGGATCGCCTCTTTCTTTTTGGGTAAAGCGGTGAGCACAATGCTATGTACTTGATAAACATAGGACCCTCAAGTGCCTTGGATGGAGGCATACGAGGAGGCTTGGTATGGTAAGAAAGTTGATTATTCATTTCTTAGATTCTTTGGATGTGAGGTGTTTCTTCATATAAACAAGGACTATATGACCAAGCTAGAGGCTAAAGTCAGGAAAAATATACTTTCATGGGTTATGGTGGTGATGACTTTGGATATAAATGTTGGAGTATTAAGGACAATAAAATCATTCGATCTAGGGATGTGGTCTTTAATGAGAAAGTCATGTATAAGCAGCGATTACGGGAAAATAGGGAAGAAGATCTTCCAGATGGAAAAGTGACACATAAATCAGTTCAGAAACTCCTCAACAGAACCTCAAACTCCTATATTGAGGAGGTCTTCTAGGGTAAGAAGAGAACTTGAACGTTTTTCTCCTTCTCTTTATTATTTATTACTCACTGATAGTGGAGAGCTAGAGAGCTTTGATGAAGAAATACAGGTAGATGCCAAGAAGAAGTGGGAGCAAGCCATGGATGAGGAGCATCGAGGCTCTCATCTGAGAACTGGACATGGGATTTGGTGAAGCTACCCAGAAGGCAAAAGATCATTACAAAACAAGTGGGTGTTCAGAGTCAAAGAGGAAGAAGGAGGCAAGAAAATATACAAGGCCCGGTTGGTGGTCAAGGGGTTTGCACAGAAAAAAGGTATAGATTTTGATGAGATTTTTTCTCTGTAGTAAAAATGACTTCTATTAGAACTGTTCTAGGAATATTGCGGTAGAGAAGACTTGCACTTAGAACAACTTGATGTAAAGACTACATTTCTCCATGGTGATTTGGAGGAGAAACTATATATGCAGTAGCAACCAGAGGGCTATGAAGTTAAAGGTAAAAAGGAGATGGTGTGCAAACTGAAGAAGAGCTTGTATGGCTTGAAACAAGCTCCACGTCAATGGTATAAGAAATTTGATAGCTTCATGATGGAGAAAGGTTATATTAGATGTCATTCTGACCATTGCATGTATACAAAGAAATTTTAGGATGGCAGTTATATTATCCTTTGTCTGTATGTGGATGACATGTTGGTTGCAAGTAAAAACATGTAGGAAATAAAAGTACTCAAGAAGCAACTAAGTGAATCCTTTTCTATGAAGGATTTTGGGGCAGCCAAACAAATCCTTGGTATGAGGATATCTTGGGATAGGAAGGAATGAAAGCTGACTTTATCTCAGGAAGAGTACATTAATAAATTCTTGGAGAGGTTTAATATGTAGGATGCTAAACCGGTTGGGACTCCTTTGGCAGGCCATTTCAAGTTATCAAAGGATCGTGTCCCAAGACAGAGAAGGAAAGAAACCAAATGTCCAAGGTACCTTACTCATCAAGTAGTAGGTAGTTTTATGTATGCCATGGTGTGTACCTAGGCCCGATATTACCCATGCGGTGGGATCGGTGAGTAGATTTATGAGTGATCTAGTAGAGATCACCTGGCGAGGGCAAGATAAAGTGGATCCTTCGGTATTTGAGAGGGAACATGGGGACATTTTTGTGCTACAGTGGATCAGACACCACTTTGCATGGTTATGTAGATTCATATATGGCTGGAGATGTAGATAGTAGGAGGAGCACAACATGTTATGTTTACATTGTAGGTGGGACAACAGTGAGTTGGATTTCACGACTACAAAAGTTGGTGGCTTTGTCAACCATAGAGGCTGAGTATGTTGTTGCCATAGAGGAAAACAAAGAAATGATTTGGTTACAACAATTGCTTAAGGAGTTGGGGCATAAGCAGGAGGAAGGAAAGCTACATAGTGATAGTCAGAGTGCTATACACCTAGCTAAGAACTTTGTTTTCCACTCTAGGATGAAGCATATACAGTTAAGGTACCATTTCATCAGGACAACTTTGGAGGAAGAGAAGTTGAAGCTAGAGAAGATCCATACCAGTCAGAATCCTGCAGACATGATGACCAAGGTGGTCACAAGGGAAAAAATAAAGTTGTGTTCAGCTTTGGTTGGTCTTCACGAAAACTAGTGAAGGGTTGAGAAGCTTGCTCAGAGGAAAACTAGTCTCCAAGTGAGAGATTATAAGGTTGTGGAGCTCTGTTTTCATGTGTGAAAGTGTTTAAGACTGTACACTAAGAGTACTGTACACTTTTCATGTATCCTCACCTGGGGTTTGGGGCCAAGCCAGGCCCCGAGTGGGGGTCCAAGTGGGGTGGCAGCCCTTGGTAGCAAGGGTTCAAGGGCGCAGCCCCGAATTTTTTTGGGGCCTTAAAACATGCCCAATATATCGGGAAATGTGATTTTCTCATATGGGCGGGATTTTGACCCATAGGTTTATGGGACGGTTTTTGCCCATGGTTTTGATACCCATGATTTTGTAAAAATTCTTAAGCAATTGTCTATTTATATGGTTTTATGCATATGATAGAAGTATGGAAAAAAATTGCAGATGTGTTTTGAATTGGGTGTGAATTTTGTAGAGTTTGTTGAGCATAGCTCCAAACGGATTTGGGTATTGTATTGAGAGAGAGGTGGCTTGTAATAAAATCTGAGCAAGTGATTCTTTATGGACATAGCCCAAATTGGGTGAACCACGTTAAATATTGTTTCTTTGTGTTGTGTTATTTTATTCTGCACTTTTATTTGAGATCTGTAATAATTTCTACATATTAGTTTCTATTGTTGCGATTCTGTGAGGGATTATTCCTCATATTTTTCCCTTATTCCCTAACACCACGATGGCGTTAGACCGAAACCCATAGGTGTTAGTATTTGCTACAATCACCAAAGTTAGGATCTACAAGAGGTGATTATTCCATATCACAAAACTCACGAGGAGCACTTTGGACACACATGCCAACAATATCCTCCTCGGCGTTACCCGACCGAGTTTCGAACTCGAGACTGTTTCTACGATACCATTTGTTGGACCACGATTTTCATTAGACCAAAACCCATAGGTGTTAGTCTTCACTAAAATCACTAGAGTTAGGATCTACAAGAGGCATTTATTCCATCTCATGAAACTCACGGGGAGTGTTGGACACACATGCCAACAATCTCCAACTCAGCGTTACCCGAGTGAGTTTCGAACTCGAGACCTGTCTCTCTAATACCATTTTTGGACCACGATTACCGTTAGACCAAAACCCATAGGTGTTAGTCTTCACTAAAATCATCAGAGTTAGGATCTACAAGAGGTAGTTAGTCCATGTCATGAAACTCATGAGGAGCGTTGGACACACATGCCAACACAATATCCCTCTTTTTGTTCTCTAATCTTCTCTTCACTTTTTTCTTTCTTATGTTCTCTTTTCGATCGTCAATTACGTTCTTCCATCACCCCATCGACACTCGATGGGGCATCCCTTTAGCTAACAAATTTTTCTTCTACCCCTTCAAAAAAAATTATGCTCATTTATGTTTGTCTACTTTCTTTGAAGTGATGTAGCTTACGTCACCTCAAAGAGGGGAAAATGTAGACACATGTAGTTTGATCAAAGCACTATTATTCCTAATATTGCACTAACTATTCTCCTTCTTGCAAATTTATGACATACCATCAGTTACACCTATCTACCTCCTTCGTATGACACTCTTTTGGTCGTATTCATCTTATAAATCAACTAAGCGAGGCTAATATAGCCTTTTATTGAATAAACCATCTTTTCACTCCCTTATAGACTACTTCTATTAGCTTCTTAGACTATCAATCCATTTCATTGGATTGATTAGACCTCTCAAAACTCTTTCAAAACCCTAATTTCTCTCTAAAATGAGATTAACTAGCCTAACCTAGGTTAATTAGCCCTAACTATGGTCAACCTCTTCTAAAACTTAGTCAAATCTTACTTTGACTTGCTAAAAGTTCTTTTTGGGCTTTTATGCACCCAAATCTCCCACTTTCCCAAATGGAAAACTATAAATAGTCCCACTACCCCCCTCTCATTTACAAGAACACTTCTTCCCTCTAACATAAACTATAGTATTATTGCTAGGATTAGGAGTTTTATTTCATTTTATTGAGCTATTTTCTTTATCCTTTGCAACACACCACACACCATTAAGTAAATGGGAAGAACCATTGGCCTTGAAGCCATTAATGGTGAGTTCCCATTCTCTTAAGCAAAAAATGATTGCTTAGATCCTTATTAGGCTCACTTATCTAATCTTTCAAGAATAGAGAGTAATTATATTTATTAATTTTTTTGTTTGCTTTAAATTTAATGCATGCAAAGTAGGAATCCTTGTTTACTTCTTATCCGATCATCCATTTTGATTTTTTTAAAAAATCTTTGGGATTTATTAAGTGTTCTTACCCCATTTCCATATCTTTTGAAACCTTTCATTGAACACTTCTTCTTATTAAATAGAAGGTAAATGGCCTTGATGCATCCATTTGGCATGGATTCAATCCTAAATACTTACAAAACTTATCTAAAAACTTGAAATTCTTACCCCGGATCTGCATGAACTTAAAGGTAAATTTAGAACTTCTTGGAGTGTTCTTAGAACATGATTTCTTGGGATTTTTTATAGAACATAAAATATTTCCCAAAAACACTTATTTTCAACAAGGAAAGAGCATGGAGAAATCTAATTTGCATCTTGGGTTGAATGGGTGCATCTTGAATCTATCCCAAAACACCTCATGTTTACCATTAAACCTTCTAGAAATAGGATTGTGTAACAACAACAAAGGCCACAAACACTATGTATAAACATTACAAACATACATGTTCTAAGAGAAAACATGCAAAGTGTGCAAAAGAACTTGTTTTGAAACAAATAAACATATTCTACCCTACTCTAATTAGAGGTAAAGGAAACTAAAAAAACTAGAAATTAGTTGGGAGAAATAACTTCCCTTCCTTACAAACAGTTGACCATATGATTAATTTGAAAAAAATATGACATGAAAAAAGTCAAAGCATAACCTGCACTTCCATTTTCTCAAAGTATTAGCTAAAACAAAATGTTTACCTCCTAAATTTTCTTTGCATTTGGTTCTTGGAGGTATTAAGCCGGACCTTTGACACTTTGAATCACTTCCCCATGCTCTAAAATGAGCATGAATAATGGAAAATCAATATTTAACTCTAAACTAACCAACTATCGATTGGGAAAATGTTATTTTAAATTGTTTGGCTGATTTACATGGGTTTTCCATCTTCTTCAAAGTTATCCCCAAGACTAGAGTTGAGTACGGATGCATTCCTCTCCATTATAGATGTTCACAAGCTAAAAATTTCCTTACTTTCTATTACATGAACATCATTTTTTCCACTTTGGTGCATAGGTTTCTTTCATGTTCATCCTCTATCCTAATTTGAATTTTCATCAAGAAAGTAGTAGTTTCAAGGCATGCAGAGCAATGCGGATCATTGCACTCATTTATTTCACCTTGATCACTTAGAAATATTTTCCCTCATACCCTTGGATGTCAAAAGTGTTAAAAACACTTTCTCCTCCCCCAACCCATTCGACTTTCCACATTTAAATCCACCTAATTTGTTTTCTCACTAGATGCATCCCTTTGGGGAATTTTATTCTACTCATCCTCGCAATCATATTCACACCAATATTTAATTGATATGTAGTTGTGATCCTTGGAAAAATGGGTTATATATGATACATTATTAAGAGGTTTATCCTTGATATCATTGGCAAGCAGATATGGTTTGGGCTTAAAACTTATTATTTGATCATTTGGGAAGATAAATGATACTTCAAATATGTTATATTCTCCACGTTTCCTCCTCTGTGTGAAAGTAGAAAACATCATGGTCTACCCACCTTATATGATAACTTGGTTCAATATGGGTTGGGTAGAGAGTTTGGGAATTATATGAAATACCACATCTTCTCCAAAAAAAAATCACAAGGTTTTAGAGGGCTAGGTAATGCCTAGAGTGGAGATGGGAGGGGACTTTGTAAATCATAGTAGATTTTTTGGCATGATAAACTTGTAGAGGACCAAAATAATGACTATGAAGTAAATAATATTCCTATTTTTGGAATGGGACAATGGATTTTTCTTTATTTACACATGGTGAGTGGATAATTTGAGGGTTGAAGGAAGAATGGAAGAAATAGGGATATGTTTCCTTTGTTCATCTGAATGAGTATCTTCTCATCTTGAAATGCAATATCAAAATCTGAAGAAGATTACTTGTTAGTAAAAATTCACAAAGCACCCCAAATGAGTTATGGATCTAATTTTCTAAGGCAAAGTCATTTGTTGTGATTACACAACATTGAGCTTCCCAAAGTGTGGGAGCTTTACAAATGGGGAAAGCTCTCTAGAGAAGGTTGGTTCCTCTTCCTAAACTACACACGCCACAAGCTATTCCAAGTGCAGGCAAGCTAATCTAACCTAATCTAACTTCGAGGAGACAAGGAGAGGAAGAAAACAAGGAAAAATAGAGCCTACACTAAAACGATGATACACCGAGAGAAGGAAAGTGTTGATTATCTATCAAAGCGCCATGGAACAAGAAGAGGTGAGCAATGGAAAGGATGGACAAGTGCATCACGGACCAAAGATAGATTTCACCTGAGAAAATGTTCTAAAACTCCATGAACATAGCTCCAAAACCTGTAATGAACATCCAAACATGCACAAATACCATGCAATGAAGAGAGGTAAGAAGAAAACAACCAAAAACTAAGCAAGGATGGACAAATGCATCACAAAAAAATTATTGCTCTAGAAGTTTATATGAGAACATCATTTCACGGGTAAGAGGTAAAAATGCCATTACAGAGTAAGGGATGAGGTTCAAACTACATTTTCAACCTTGGGAAGAAAATAAGGAGAGGCAGAGAAGAAGGATGAACAACTTTTTACAAATAAGCCAAAGCGGCTTTTAACAATAAAGCAGTAAAATGAAAACAAAGGAGAGAGAAACATGGGAAAATTGATTTGAAGGTCCAACCACCGAAAAGATCCATTAAAATGGCAAGGGCACCTTCGCAAATCCATTTTCCAATGTATTCGACCATGCTGGAGAAAAATGGGTGCCATACCGCATTAATTTTTGGTGGTTGGATGTTTGTTATGCATTTTTCCCATGCAGGACTTTTCTTCAATTTTCTCCCTCCAACTTTGCCCAAAACTCAAAATTGAAGCTTCCATGGTGTAGAGGGCATTGATAGCTTTCAATGGTACCAAATTTTATGAATTTTGACCAATGGATCGAAAGATATGACCTTTTGAAATTTTGCGAACAAATTAGGGCAAAAATGGTGAAAACGGAATTGATGGGCCAATATTTACCTTTTTTCCTTTTAAATTTTAAATTGGGAAAATTTCCCAATTTACCTCCATGTCCCACTCTCCCGATGACATGTAGCACCCTCTAGATGATCCGTGGGCCGAAGCACCGCCTTTTTCTCTTTGTTTTCAAATTGGGAAAATTTCCCAAAAACTCTCCACGCCCCGCTCTCCCATGACACGTGGCACTTTTTAATTGGTGTGGAGGTGTGCGGCCCAAATTTTATCATTCTCCTTCACGGGCCCTTGGGATGAATCTTGACTTTGATTTTTAGCCAAAAAAGGCTAAGTGTCGCACTTTTCTCCTGGCCCCATGAGTTCGCTTCCTTCCTTTGTCGGGCCCACAGGCCAAAATGTTCCTTTGCGCCCCTTTTTCGCAAAAAGGGCTAAGTGCCCAAATTTTCTCCCTACCTCTGCTGACCCACCAATTTCCTTGGAAAATTTTCCAAATCCGCTCTGCTGCCCCGAGACTCCCTGGAAAATTTTCCTCCTTACCTCCGCGGACCCGCCTAGGGAAAATTTCCCCTCCAAACTCCGCCGAGCCATAACTCAAAAAATACAAGGAGTTAGGAGGACTTCTTTACCTTTCTGGAAAGGTGGAAAAATTATCTATCTAATGAAATCATACCTAGAAAATTTTGAGTCCTTAAAGTGTGCAAAAAAATTCATTTAAGTACCAGCAAAGGAAAAGGAGGAGGAGTTAGCCAAAAATAAGCATGGGCTTATTTTGGATAACACTTTGGCAACTCGGAGGGGTCATCTACCTGCTAGATGAAAATACCAGCTGCCTTGAAGCATCCATTAGGCATGGAGTCATGATAGATAGTCCTGTAAACTGATCCTCTACTTGAAAACTTCCCTTTTAAGCCTCTTGGAAACCACTGAAACTGAAACTGGTTGTGACCAAATGCCAAGACAATGCACTGTGCAAGAGAAAAACGACACCACAAAAACTATGTACAAACATGAAAATCATACATACCCCAAGTGGGATATGCATAGTGTGCAAAAGCACTTATTCTGCTGAAAGCAAACCTACCTACACTACTCTAACCAAGAGCAAAGGGAGCTCAAACAAACTGCAATGGCGAGGAGAAATAGCTTCCTTCCTCAAAAAAGGTAGCCATGCAACTGATTCGCACATCGAACATGGCTGGTTGGATCGAGTGAAAAATTGACAACAAGTTGATCTTCCACCCAAATCAACAAGGTATCAGCTAGAGACAAATCAAATACCTCTTTTAGTTGCTCTGCATTTGGATTGAAGAGGTATGGAAGCTGATCCTTGGTGCTTTACATATCATCCTCATGCCCTGAAATGGACATGACCAGATTTGGCTTCTCCTTTGGCTCCAATGAAGCCAAGTACCTGATTGGGCATGGTCTGATCCTTTGGATGTGCCCATTTCTCTAAAATTTAACTCCAAAAAGGAGTCTTCTTGTGGACCTTCTTGGGTGGATGGTGTGGAAGAAGTGGTGAAAATCTCTTACTCTTTCCCTTCCTCTTCCCATGAAGAACATGGAAGATTTAAATCTTCCAATCTTGGTTCCAATGAGCTGTCACAAAACATAGGATTTTTTTTCAATTTTCTCCTTTTTGGCAGTAGGCTCTTAATGTTGGAGAACGAATGGTGAAGAATAAAATCTTGTAATTTCAGTTGGCTCCTCATCCAAACATTCTTCTAAGTCTAATAGGCAATCAAAATCTTCAATGTCCTGCTGCAACAAAAATTCTCTTCCTCTTGCATGGTGACTTTCAAATCTGCATTTTCTTCACCATGTGCAACTTCATTTTCAAACATGCAACTTGCCAATTCGAACTCATCCAAGAAATCAGATTTTTGGAGAGATGAAGTGGGAGAGAAACATGGAATTTCTTGTGCCTTTTGCTCATAATTTGGACCTGTTTTGTTCACCTCCATAATGGCTTCATTGATCAAATCAGCCCCTTCAAACAAAAAAAAAATGTATCAATAATGCTTCCTTCTTTTGTTGCAAAAACTGACTTGATCTCATCCATTTGCTCCTCAAAAATGGGGTTTTGAGCTGGTTTTTCTTCCTCCATAATGACTGATTTTGCAGTGTAAATTGGATCAGCATTTTCTTTGGGCAAAGTGCCAACATGGACACCCAACTCATCACAAACAAACTGCTATTTTTCTTGCTTCACTGCTGCTATAAAATCAGCCTTGTTTACCACTTGTTCCCTAACTCCAACTTCCTCTTTTGGCTTCACCATCAAGGGGATTTTTGTAATCCCAAATTTGGCAGCCCAACTCTTCAGATTGTCTATCATTTCTTTTCTATTGGGATCCTCTTCTTGTTGTTCTCCTTGACTGGATTCTTGAGTTTTATCCTCCCAACATGGATTTGGGAATGCAAGAGGAGGGGTGGGTTGTGGTTCAACTAATTTTTAAATTATTTGTGGTGGTGGAGGAGGTAGAACCTCTTGTTTATTTGGAGGGAATGGCTGTTTGGAAGGGAAAGGGGAAGAGGAACTGAAATGGGGTGGAAGACTAGGGAATGGAGAAATGGAATCAACACTTGGGGCAGCAACTGGGAAGCTTGGAAAGTGGAGCTTGGGTTGAGATGGTGCTGCTCTAGAAAGAGAAAAAGAAAAGCTATGAGATGGTGGACTTACCCATTGATAAGGTTGTCTTGACTCCAACTCATAAGCCTTGGTCTCCTCAATCCATTGTGCAAGTTGGGGCAGCATTTCAACCATGAAGTCCAACTTCTCCTGAGGGTTGTAATGTCTTGGAAAACAGCCTCCCCATGGACAAGGTGCTCAAACCAATCTGAAATGCCTTCATTTTTGTTATGCCTCTTGGATTGAACCATGTTTGCCTCCATCTTTTGGATTTTCTCCAACAAATCTGCATTTTCTTCTTGACTGCCCTCGTGATCTGTGTACCCTTGTGCTTGACATGCTTCATAGCCAAACTAAATTTTGCATTACTTAGATGGGTATGCATATTGGTTTTGAATTTGACCAAAATGCTGATCGGAGGATTTGAAAAACATGTTCGAGGTGGGAAGCATTGTTGTTTTTTTAACAAATGCAAATTCCATGGGAAAAATGAAGTCATGATTTCACAACTTCATAAGATGAAAGAAGAATGAAAAATGGAATGAAAAAATGAAAGAAAATGAATGGAAAGAAGGTCTACAAATTTAGAGATGGGTTGTTGATCAGATGGAGTCGCCAGATGTGTTTGCAAGTGCCTCCAAAGGCTGAAATTTTAAATAGGAACACATCAACCTACAAAACATGAATTGAAAGACCTCTTGGTCACACCAGCGTGCCAAAACTGTTATTGGCGCATGGTGGTGTTGGATTTGTTGTTTTTTGCATGAGACACTAAGAGAAGATGAAATATCTAACCCCAGTGTCCCACCGGGTGTGCCAAAATGTTAGTGAAAATTCACAAGCACCCCCAAATGAGTTATGGATCTACTTTTCTAAGGCAAATTCATTTGGTGTGATTACACAACATTGAGCTTTCCCAAAGTGTGGGACCTTTGCAAATGGGGAAAGCTCTCTAGAGAAGGTTGGTTCCTCTTCCTAAACTACCTGCCACAAGCTATTCCAGTGCAGGAAAGCTAATCTAACCTAATATAACTTCCAAGGAGACAAGGAGAGGAAGAAAACAAGGAAAAATAGAGCCTACACTAAAATGGTGATACACCAGAGAAGGAAAGTGTTGATTATCTATCAAAACTACCATGGAACAAGAAGAGGTGAGCAATGGAAAGGATGGACAAGTGCATCATAGACCAAAGATGGATTTCACACAAAAATGTTCCAAAACTCCATGAACACAGCTCCAAAACCTGCAATGAACATCCAAACATGCACAAATACTTGTAATGAAGAGAGGCAAGAAGAAAACAACCAAAAATGAGCAAGGATGGACAAATGCATCAAAAAACATGTTTTTATTGCTCGGGAGTTTTCATGAGAACATCATTTCACAGGTAAGAGGAAAAATGCCATTACAGAGCAAGGGAGGAGGTTCAAAATCCATTTTTAACCTTGGGGAAGAAAATAAGGGAGAGGTAGAGAAGAAGGATGAACAACTTTTTACAAATGAGCCAAAACTGGCTTTTAACGATGAAGCAGAAAACAAAGGAGAGAGAAACACGGAAAATTGATTTGAAGGTCCAACCACCTGAAAAGATCCATTAAAATGGCAAGGGCACCTTTACAAATCCATTTTCCAATGTATTCAACCATGCTGGAGAAAAATGGGTGCCATACTGCATTAATTTTTGGTGGTTGGATGTTTGTTATGCATTTTTCCCATGCAGGACTTTTCTTCAATTTTCTCCCTCTAAATTTGCCCAAAACTCAAAATTGAAGCTTCCATGGTGTAGAGGGCATTGATATCTTTCCAATGGTACCAAATTTGATGAATTTTGACCACTAGATTGAAAGATATGACCTTTTGAAATTCTGCGGCCAAATTAGGGCAAAAATGGTGAAAAGCAGATTCGGTTGAGCCAATATTTACCTTTTTTCCTTTTAAATTTTTAAATTGGGAAAATTTCCCAATTTACCCTCGTGCCCGCTCTCTTGATGACACATGGCACCCTCTAGATGATCCATGGTGGAAGACTGCCTTTTTTCTCTTTGTTTTCAATTTGGGAAAATTTCCCAAAAACTCTCTGCCCGCTCTCCAGATGACACGTGGTGCTTTTTGATTGGTGCGGAAGTACAGCCCAAATTTTATCATTCTCCTTCATGGGCCAAAGCTGAATCTTGACTTTGAGTTTTTAGCCGCAAAATCCTAAGTGTCGCACTTTTCTCCCTGGCCGCGAGTTCGCTTCCTTTTTTCTTTGTCAAACCGCGGGCATGAAATGTTCCTTTGCGCCCTTTTAACGCAAAAAGGGCTAACTGCCTAAATTTTCTCCTGTCTCCGCCAACCCACCAATTTCCATGGAAAATTTTCCAAATCTGCTCTGCCACCCCAAAATTCCTGGCAAATTTTCCTCCTTAACTCCATGGACCCGCCTCCAGGGTAAAATTTCCCCTCAAACTCCGCAAGCCATAACTCAAAAAATACAAAGAGTTAGGAGGACTTCTTTACCTTTCTAGAAGGGTAGAAAAATTCTCAATCGATGAAATCATACCCGAGAAAATTTTGAGTCACTGAAGAGTGCAAAAAAATCATTTAAGTACTAGCAAAGAAAAAAGGAGGAGGAGTTAGCCAAAAATAAGCATAGGCTTATTTTGGATAACATTACTTCCTCTAAGGTTTGGATCAATACAACAAAATCATAATAAAATGACCTCAAATAATATAAGAATGCCATACCTTGTGAGGGTCTAAATTATTGAGGAATTCTATGCAATGTCCTTGAGAACTGATGTTGAAATATGAGATATAATCCATTGAATCTCATTGTATTGTGTTGAGTTGTTCCATGAGAGAAATAACATATGCATTCTCCTTGAACCAATTATTTAATTGTTCTCCAACTTTCCCATGTGGAAATGGATTTTGGATCCAAATTGACATACCAATCTCTTTCTTTGCCTTTGAATGATGAAACGATAAATCGAGGAAAATATTCTCTTCGTAATGTTGTGATTGACAGGTGGTTTCTTTATATCTTGAATATGATTAGTAGGAGATTGGTCTTCATTTCCATGGAATAGAGGTAAATTGTTTTGGGATATTTTGGGGTATCATCCCACTACTACAAATGAAGGGGCTTTGAACTAAAAGGAGAGAATGGATGAGGTATTTGGAGTGCCATGAGAGGATTGGAAACATAAAAAATGAGTGGAAAGGAAAAGGTGTGTTAGCGTAGACTCGGAAAATGGGTTTCTTGAAGAATGGAGTTGTCATATATGTTGAGAACTCCATCCAAAGGATGGATATCACCAAGCACTCAAACTTGATTACAAGAAGTTGTAAAATGCTTCAATCTTATCCCACCGAGCATTAAGGAATTGTTAACACACAAAAGTAAAACCCTAGGATTTGATAATGGAATATTAATCATTTTGACTAGCATTTTATTATCTCCAAGTGTGGGACTTGTATCTTGAGAAGATTTGTTCCTCTACCTAAAATATAATGCTAACACTACTCTTATAGCTAAAAGTAAAACTATTTAATCCCAATCTAAACCTTCAAGGGGACCGAGGAGAGAGAGATGCATGGAAATTAAATCCTAAGCTAGAAGGTGCGATGATAGCACCAAAAAGAAGGGGTGATCACTCTCTACAAGGGGGGAAATGAAGCAAAATGTAGGAGGAGAGGGTTGAAAAACATACCACGGGAAAACACCACATAGAAAACCCCCTCGACACATTTAGAACACACAAAATAGAACTCTACAAGTGGAAAATGCACACAACATACCAGCGAAAAGAATGAAGAAGCAAAACGATAAAATGTGAGTATAGGGAAGAAAAATCTAAAAATACAGGATTTTATTGCTTAAAGGATGCACATATCATTACATTAATGGTGAAAGGCACTAGACATGTTGCGAAAAGAATAACTTTGAGGTCTAGAACTCATGAGAGGTCAACCACCATTTTTATATGGTTTCGTTACAACAAAGAGAGATCTATCCTTTATGAATGAATAATTTCTGTAATATATAGAGAAAGAGGAAGAGAAAGAAGAGGTAAAAGATAGGAAATGTGCTAAGTCTTCACGTCGACCAACCAAAATGTTTTAAATCACTTTGTAATACCACATGGGTTCCTAATAAAGTAATTTTTCCATATCATCGATCTACGAGGATCGAGATATGGGTATCATTTAGCAATAAATTTTGGTGGTTGAAGTGGTTATACGCTTTGGGAAGTAAAACTTGAACTTTTTCCCTCAAACTTGTATTTGTATTTTTCACCCTCAAAATAGCATCATATCCTACATTTCATACTACCAAAATGAAGCCTCTAACGTGACAACTCCAATGTCACCAATTTTATGTAATTTGGATCTTCATAGTGAAATTTATGGCCAAAAAACCAATCTCACCTTGTTTCACGAATTTGAGTTTAATATTGCATGTTTTAAAGATATTCTATTTATTTGGTGGCATTTTAATGTTATGCAGATTTTAAGACTTTTTCCGACTTCATTATGTTGCATAAATTTCATTTGAACTCAAAACCTATGGAATATGTCCTCCTTGTTCCATGGAATCTAATTTTGTATGGTGGAATTTGAAGACTCCTGTAGGTTTCTTTGACCCATGACCAATTTTATTTTTTTATGTGGGTTAGGAGAACCAACAAAACATTGTTCCTTGAAAATCTGTGAGAACACTATGTTGGTATTTTGTAGCTTATAAGTTTGGTCACATTTTAAACCTTTTCCTTTGCTCCACGACTCCTCATGGTATTTTTCCCATGTAACATGGCTTCACAAGAGCATATTCCATCATTTACTTCATGGTATCAACCAACTCCGTGACACCCCAAATTTTGCAAGTCTGCACAACACTACTTTTTTCCTAGCTCTACAAAACACTAACCTTCTTGAAAATCCACCTACGTATTTATTTTAAAATCCTTTGTTCCATGGACTTAGAGAGTTTGCGGAACTCTAAAAATTCTCCCTTTCTTCCACATATTTGGAGAACCTGCAAAACACTAAGTTCCTTCATTCTACATGCGACTAAGTTTTACTTGTTCTACATGTTTTTAGACAAAAAGTTGTCTAAGTTCGAATTGGACCTCTGAGTTGTCAAAAGCAGCCTAGGGATTATTTTGGATAACAACTTATTAGTAATATTTAACCAATTATATTTTTTTATGTGAATGTGTTTAATATCATACCTTTAGATATGTTTTTGGTATCATGTTGTAATGCATTCACTTGGATGTGTGTTTGGGAGTAGATGGTGGTGGTTTGGTTTATTTGCATGTATTTGTATTTCTTGTGTTTTGCATAAGTGATGATTTGGTATCGAATTTCCGCTTGAACTATTTCTCTCTTTTCATTGCACATAAGATATCGAACAACCTTCCTTCATTTATTTTTAATTTCTTAAATGGGTGTGAAATAAAAAAACATATTGGATTTTCCTTTTGTTATTTTTCCTTTGAAACGGTGTTAAATAATATGCATGATGTTATGTGAAATGTGAGGTCTCATTTGATTTTTATGTATCTTGATTTTTCTATCATACTTTATATGAAATGGGGGTGAAATTATATAAAATCTTCCAAAATGGTATTAATTTTTGTTTGATTCTTTTTATCTTTTTTGGAGTTGTATAGCCATTAAAACATACTATCATATATCAATCCTTAGATCCATTAGATAGGTGCACATCCTTATAATCAAATATATAGGTATAAATGGTGTCATCAAACAATGGATAATTATTTGAGGAGAAACCTTATTGACTTACCATGTGTGCTTCTAAGATATACCTTCTAGTGGTTAGACTATTTTGAAGGAACCTACTCTGATACCAATTGTAGAAAACACATTTATACTAGGGGGAATCAATATTATATAATTATTACAATTCAAGTTTTAACATTCGTAATAAACAAATATTACACAAGATATAATATTTGCACAACACAGTATTTATGTGGAAACCCTTTCGGGAGAAAAACCATAGAGAAAATACTACTTAGAGCTATTGTCCAAATCTAGCCACAAAATTATTTGCTTTGCAAATGTAGATGTAGGACCAACCTAATATAGACACAAATCCCCAATGTCAGTGGCTATGATTCGTGAGCATCAACTCACTTTGGAGACACCAATCCCCAAGGCCTAACATGAACTCAAAGCAATATTCGTGAACACCAACTCACAGGAGACACCAATGCCCAAGACCGAGCACCAACTCATTGGAGACACCAATCCCCAAAGCATAGCACCAACCCGTGAAATGCATAGATCCATCCATTATATTTTCTTCAACTTGATGATGGTGTATAGATTATTCAACACTTCTTCATGTTAATTCCGAACACCCGCACTTTACACTTTTCTTATGCACTTCTTGCTCTTTGTTCTTCTTCAACAACTTGACATTCAAATATTCTTGAATTTGCTCTTCCTCTTTCTTCACAAATCCTCTTGATATATATTCATTAAATGTTCCTCTCTTCTTGCTCTCTTCCTTTTCTTTTCAAAATGGCATCATAATACCATGAGTGCACACATGAATTCACTTATATACCATGTTCATTTCATGAACATATATGACTTTTCATGAGTCGGCATCCTTTAGAATATTCATCATGAGTTAGCTTTAGTATACTTTGAAATTTGAATATTTGAAGTTTTCCAAGACTCCCACGAAATCCCTATTTTCTCTTGGTCCCACGACATTTCATGACCATTGCAGAAAAATCTATACACTCTCGAGTTTCTCTTTGTTGTGTGGCTATCCTCCTTTGTATCGTACCACTTTCGACTTATGCAGATTTTTCTTCATACGTGAACTTATTTCAAACAAATAAAATACTTCAATCTTCTCCTTTATTACGTGAGGCACTTGTACAACCCATGATACACCGAGACACCCAAAAATTACTTCAAACACTCGTGGAACATGTTACAAAACCCATGCAAAACACTGTAGAACCCATGAAACACTACAAAAACCCATGAAACACTATAAAACATGCGAGAACACTAAAAACCCCATGGAACACTACAAAATAGTTTTATTTGGTGCACGACATGCAAAATTCAAAATAAAACATCTTTTTCATAAGAGGAACACATATGTAAGCATCAATGACAATATTTATAACATAAGAGATAATTCTCAATATTCCTTTGAATCAATCAAAATATTTCCAAAATTACATACTTCCCCCCATAATATTTATTTTAGGATACTATTTATTTTAGGATACTATTGCATTCCAATTATTCTTCTTCTTAAAACCATTAAGCTAGAAAGAATCAAATCCCAAATCAAATTGCTTTCCATACAAAGTAATACTAAGGAGTTTTCTCACTATTACTACCACACGGAGGAAACATAGAATCTTAGACCAATACTTATGATTTCGTTTGACTGTCATAGATATTCTTCCATCCTTCCTTAAATTCTCTTTACTTCAAACTCTCCATTTTTCATTGTTTTTGAACTATGTCGGTCATTTAAACAAGTCATATATAGTTCTTCTTAGGGTATAAGAAACATATTTTGGCCCAACCACTTCTATTGTTGAAAAGATATTGGATTGTGCTTATTTTACATAATTTTGTTTAAATATATATACATTCATCTTCTATAATTTCGTTTTTCAATATTTATTGAAAATTTGGATAAAAGTTTTAGCTTATACTTTTCATATTCATCTTCATTGCTTATACTTTCATGTTTAGATCCTCTTTTTCTTAGCTAATCCCATACTTAACATTTAATTATAGATTATTTTTCACTTTTTTTTTGCATCATTTTCATCTAGGTTTAAATCATTTTTATTTGAATGCATTCCAATTAATTATAAAATAAGAAAGAGTGATCTAAGTTTTTCTCTATAAATCTTATTAGTCTAGACCACTTCTCATTCTAAAATTTGTCTCACACCATGAATTATTTTTCATATTTGTGTATATTTTTTTAGTGCATCTCATTTCTCATTTTATTTTGTGATTTTTCTATCCATCCCTTTTGTTCAAGAAATAATCTTAAATATAAAATACCTAAAACAAAATAGATCATCCTTGCAGGTGTGAAAATTACATTTGCATCTAAGGAATCTTAGATTTGATTTATTTTCATTGTCATATCATTTACATCAATAGAAATTATTATTAGTTATAATATAACTTAAGACACACTTTCTTCCCGTAACATCTTAAATAATTTGAAAAAATAATAAAATGCAACATTTGACATGCATGTAGTTTTCGTATTTGTGAGAAATTAATTTGTTATTTGGTTCTTCTTACATACATTGTTGATAGAAGAATTAATTAGAAACTAGTATTTCACTGTCGTTAATTTGTTCATTTTAGTTTTATTTTAATTTTCCAATCACAAACATCTACACAAACCACACCTTTCAACCCAAAAACTATGCTTCTACAAAAAAACATAATCACTCCAACACTCCAAACACAATTAAATCAATAAAAATAAAAGTTGATTTGTAGAACAACAAGAACCAAATTTTCAAAACATTTATTCAACATGTCTCACATAACTATAGGAAAATACACAATACTTCTATATAGCTCCCACTAAATCCATCACACCCAAACATCTCAGTCCAGGCTATACCTATACTACATTATAGATCTAGCTAATTTCATGCCATGAACTATCCCTTAAAACCTTTGATGACTTTGGATATTAAAATATTTCATTTTAGAGTAGGATGATTCCCATATATAACCACTCCTTTGGATTCAAAGACAATTAAAAATACATTATCACATAATTGAGGGTTGAAGTCTTCCATTCCACGCCCTTACCTACCTTGATAGTCCAAATTCCGGTTTATAGGTTACCAAGTTCCACAACCACCTCCCATGCTTCCACCTTTCTACCTTCTTAGGAGAACTAAATAACCCTGTGTATTTTATTTATCCTTATTCTTGGGTCGAGCCTTGTCGTATCATTTTCCCCATATCTCACATGACCCTTTTAGGGGAATAGTATCTTAACATCAGCAAATTCTGAAGAGTTATCCAACCAAGACATAGCCTACTTCGCCTAGTTGATATATACCAATATTTTCAAACTAAAATCATTTTTCATATTGATTATCCTAATGAAAATATAGGTATAAATTTTATTTTCCAAGATGATAAATTTGATCTCTTATAAGCCATTGGTGGAAGATCAACAATTCAACTTGCTTCAATCATTAGTTAATCATACCTCAATGATCACACCATGTTCCATAGTATTTTCCATCACTCATGATACCCCATCATTACATCATCCACATTTAAATTTCCTCATCCCAACCCATCAAGAGTTGAGTACGCATAAAAGGCTACCCTAAGCTTTTTGGTATATATTGAACCACACCACTGAAGATGGATTGAGGTCAATTTATAAATAACACATACTCAAAAGAGAATATATGGCTCATGCCCCCTGATTAAGCTAAAATGTAAATAACATCCTAATCTAATGTTATTGTAGAAAGTATAATAAAATGCAATTAACTATAGAAAATGCACCCAAGTAAATAAGAAATAAGTTATGAAACCCTAATTACAAGGAGGAGAAGAAGGTACTTAGTTGATTCGTAGTTAATTATGAATTGTACCCAAGTGACGACAAGGTGGATGGAATGGTAGGAGCATCACATAGAGACCCAAAAATGTAGATCTAGAGCGAAAGGTTAGACTGGGGTGCCTAGAGAGGGACAAGGGTCCCCATGGGTGCCCTAAGCTGTTTCTAGACTCTACGGAAAAGATCAAAAACATCCTCTAAGGTGTCACAAGGTGTTCTCCTTTAGTCTCTCCTAGGTCACACCAAAATCATCGATGTTGTTAGAAACCTGCAATGAAATATGAACCTGCAAAACCCTCAAATAGACATCAAATCCCAAAAAGAAAGATGTAGAGTGAGGGGTCAAACTTTCCTCAACCTTGTCATAATGGTAAACTTGCGATTGAGTGTTGTATCTACATCTTAGACCCAATGTAGTTATATGTGTGTGTGCAGAATCATTCCCTATGTGGCTCTTGTGTGATTTACACTTGATAGCGATAAAATAAGCTAGATGTAAAGAAATGCAATAGATGTGTGCATGGAATAGAATTAACTTCCCTCCTATGAAGTGCATGCAGAAGAACCAACCCTTGTGTTCCTTTTCATGGTTCTAGATAGATGCAATGGAGCTCTTAGACACCTTGATGGATACAACCTTATGTGGTGATAGTTAATAATGCTTAGTGCTTGGTATAGCGCCACATTTTACACACACAAATACAACACTAAAAATTCCAGAATAATATTTTTTTGACTTACATTGCTCACTACATAACACCACAAGGGTCCAAGTAGAGAACTCAACAATGCGAAGACGCTTACATAAACATGAACCCACTCATATAATAGGATAAAATAGGGTACCCATCAATTTCATACTCAAACGACATAAACCAGGAAAATGACCCAATTACAGTAAGAAACACTAGGTAGGCATACTCCACGACATGGCCTTTTTATGGTTTACATCTTCATTACATTTAGGTTTCCATTGTATGACTTTATAGTTTTCAAGAGAATTAAACACATAAGGTTTAAAATTTCCTACTTTACAATCTTCAATTACTTTACTTTACAGGGCAATAGTCTTTAAAGGAGAATGCACGATTGATTCCTTTATCGAATCCCATTAATTATCCATAGATAATTTGTTAATTAAATTCAATTTTAAGAAACTATGTGTCTCCCAATAACTCATTCTTACATTAAAGGTTTGTTTAAAAAATTTCTTAGTTGACGTTTAATTTTGCCACTATTATGCAAGGGAACCAACTTGAAGTTGATGGGGAAAAATATTACGAATCAAAGGAGGTGAAGGTTTGAGTTGTCCTTTCCTATAAACTTCCTTCCATTAGAAGCATGTTTGTTCTCATATTATGGTTGTTTTAGTTCCAAATTTAGTTTGAGTCAATTTAGCATTTACACATCATAATTTTTATTTTATTTTATTTTTAGTGGACTCTATATTGGCTCAAATGCCTAGTCCCACCAAGAACAATTTGTATCCATTCTTAACAAAAGTCAATTCTTAAATCAACCATAAGGACTTCAAGTGAAATTTTGTTCCTAAACCATTATCACATATACTCTTGTTTTTCATCTCATTTACATTATTTCTTAGGTCTCTTATTGGTGTCACTTTATAAAAAAAGAGTTACGATAGTACTTGTCTAACATCTTGAATAAGTACATGATTGGAAGCATTATAATTACACACGAACCACAAGTGATTTGTTTTCAAGGTAAGATCCCATGTTTCCGCATTTCACGATTCCACATGTGAAATTTCTTTTATTCTTAATGTCATAAAAAGGCATAACAAGGGATTACGGGACCAAGTTTTTAGTTTCTGGTTTCTCTTAAGTCAACATCTTTCAAATCAATTTCATTTGTAAGGAGTTACTTACATTTTCTACCCTTGCAAGTTAACCTCCTAATCAACTGAGGTTTAGTTTAATTCAATTTGCACTCAGGGCTCTACACCCTATTATAGATCAAATTAAGGTGTGAAAACATATTTACCCTATAAACCCTCCGTAAAAGACCAAGGCATTATATTTTCACTAGCCAAGGTAACACATTTAGTTGTGAGGAGATAAAGAGATCATTAACAAGAGTTTAAGTCATAGTACAACTATTTCACTAGCTCCATTTGTGTCGTCTGGATCCCACAAGGAATTCATTTGATGATGAAGTTAATTTCTAGATCTAACTTCATAAGACTTGGTAGTCCACTAGGATACTAAGGAAGTGTTAGTTCTACTTACTCCATATATGGTAAGGTTACATCACATAGTCGTTGCTTCAAACAATGACTCTTAAGTTATAGAAATGATCTATTGAATACATTTATTAGGTGTAGTACCAGGAATTTTAGTTATGAGGATTAATTATCTCTTAGGATGATAACATTTTGAAAAACTAATGTGGCTAGAATGAGAGGGAGGGTATAACAAGTGTTAAATATTAACCTCATTAATAATCCAACCTTTTTACCCTAAGTAAATCTGAATCAACATTGCACCTATGATTAAATGCACATTTAAGGCATCCCTAAAACTAGCATCTCATACATATAACCAAATTTCAAATATAAATTTTTCTGTAATGTGGCAATACATTATACATATATACATTTTACAATGACCTATATAAATTACAATCATAAACAATGAATTACACCACGCCTTTTCACCATCTTTCTTGCATCCTGCAAAACCAAGTGAGCATGAAATCAGTGATAAATCATTGGCATGACATCCACCTAGATCTAGCATAATTAATGTTTTTGGTTTCCATTTACATAATAATAATAATTTGCATTCAAAAGGAGAGGGTTAGAGACATGTATTCATTTCATTTCATTTCATTGCACTTCGTAACTAAGGAGAGAAAGAGATAGGAAGAGAGAGAAACACTATTTTTCCAAAACTTCAATTTTGAATAACTCACATGATAGAGTTTCAAATAGTTATTTACAAGTCAATAATTTTCCATGATGGTTTGCTAGCTTGACTAGGGTCCTACAACTTTGTTTTACATTTTCCCTATTAGTTGCAAAAATGTTCAATTTAGGCTCGGAGGCTAAGAAAGTGTGTTCAAAAATTGTCTTCCGATAAGAAAATTCATGATGTGTGAATTCCCACATGTCCACCTATATACTAAGAGATCACAAGAACTAAAAAAATCATAAGCGGCAAACAATTTACGATTGGTGGCGTTTTCCGAGGCCATCGGTCGTAATTGGCCTAGTTGCAAATGATTAAAAGTTAGCTCAAGGGCTTAGAAAACCACATCCAAAATTAACGTTCGATAGATAAACACGCAATGAGAAATTTCCTACAAGTTCCCCTATATATGGATAATTCATCAAAGTCAACGAGACTGAGAACTAGAAAACTTGTTTCAAACGGTGACAAGTTTTCCAGAGCCACCAGTCAAAATTGGTCTAGTTTGACCTAGTCAAAATTGATTGGAGGCCTACAAAATGCCTTTGCCAAACTATCAAGAAAAGTTTTTTTCCCCAAACTGATGGTTCTAGGAAATTTTATAGTAAAATTACTAGAGGTTTGCGAAGGTGGATAAGTGTTTCCTCACTCAAGGTCCAAACGGCGAGCCAAAAGAAACCCAACTTTTCACTTTTAGCAACTTCCTACAGTTGCAAAAGCAAGCAGTGTAACAGTGGCTCCTAGAAAGGCATCAAAAAGATCATAGAAAATCAATCGAGGTCGATCCAGGATTGAATTGACTCCTCACATAACAAGGTACACGTAGGAAACTTAACATCTCCTTTCCAGAGTTACAAAGGTTATTTTGCGAGTCTCCGAAAATCACGATTTATTGGTTTTAACAAGGGAAGAAACAACATATTTACAGGAAACTCAACCTTAACCTGTCAATAAAAGGGTATCTGTAGCAATCTAGTTTGGTTAGGATGTTTGCTAGATCATCTCAAAGTGAGGGTTTGAGTTCATGGTTGTCTACCAAGGAATATTTGGATTGTGTAAGTTATGATATAACATTTTATTGTTTTAAAAGCAATTTTATTTAAAACAATCAAATGTATGATAATCCTACGGTTTAAATTTTTATTTCGTTGTAAAAGAAAAACTAAAGAACAAAAATTATGAAAGATAAGGAGAGATGAACCATGCCTAGAATAATCGACGATAGAAGATAAGCGGTTTTGGTGTTCCATGAGCGGTTGTAGTTAAGAGAGGGTTTCAAAGCCTTTTCACCGAGCCCATCTCGTATGTCTTCTATAATCCTCCATAATGCAATAACTAAAGAATTAGAAAACTTGAATGCATGACTCTTGGCTAGAGGATTGGAGATATATAATTTCATTAAAAAAATACAAGGATCATGGGATAATTTATTACACCATGACATAGTTATCTGGTAGGGGATCTATTTATTTCGACCGACTCAAGGAAACCAGAGCTCTTTGTAAGCTCAAATACCCATATAAAGAAAAGGTGTTCCCATCATGTATTCCAAGCAGAGTAGATTTATGAAATTGTAAATGGGATGCGATAGCAAAATGAAAATTAACGCCTCATATAAAAAACGAAACATTAGGCACAAATACTGCCTTACCTTAATGTGCGGTGGATTGCCCCATTTTAAAATGCTAAAATATACCTTACGTTCACTAAAATTTTGGTAATTTTTTTTTTAAAATACTTAATTAATTTGTATTTTCTTCCACTAAATCGTTAACGTCTACTATTAGATCCAACTATTTTATTTAATAATTTTTTAAAATTAAAATTTTCACCACTCTATCCTTTTAAAATTGAAGAAGCCATCCCTTTAACAATACTTCTTAGTTTTCCTAACATTAAAATAGAGCAACTAAAATTGAATTGTCCCATCAATATTAAATAGGTTACTCAGCTTCTTACCTTTTACTATTCCACAAGAATATACCCTTACTAAAATTTATACCCCACGGTTTTCAAAGCTTTTAGGGTTTTGCATGCCGAGAATAGCGAGTTCATCTGCAGTGAGAGATCTATTGCCATTAACGCATTTATTCGGCCTCTTTTCTAGAGCCTTGCCGTTTGGTAGGCTTTAAATATGACTTTGCGACTCTTGTCCAGTTGTTTCAACTACAACGAAGAGCGGCGAGATTGTGAATAATTGCTCAGAAGAAGCGCACTCACAAGTTTGTGCCGAAATTATTCCACGAGGTAACGATTCTCCCCTTGATATTGTTTTACCGCTTTCAGAATTTGATTCCACCTGTAAATGGCTAGAACAATTTTGTTTAATAGGATATTTTGTGGGAAGGACTCCCTCTGAAAGTATGCTTAAATCTTGGGTCCAATCTGCTTGGATGGTGCACGGTATTAAGCTAGATTCCATCTAGAACCTAACCCGTGGTTTTTTTTGCCTTCGATTTGCTGACCCTAGCCATGCTTCCCTTATTCTGAATAAGCAACAAACCTGGTATGTGAGAAGCTCCCTGTTGGTTTTGTCACCCTGGACCAGAGACTTTGTTGTCTCGACCTAGACGGCCTTAAAGTCCCCATTTGGGTTGAATTCCCAAGGCTTCCTATGCCTTGCTGGCATTTCTTAGAATGTATTACTGCCACTCTCGGCCGTGTTATTTACATAGAACCTTCTAGGTTCTTTGTAGCTCGTCCATAAAAAAGGGTTTGCATTGAATTGGACCTTTCGAAGGACCTGAAAGAATCGATTTCCATTCAGGTTGGTGATGTATCTTTTGCTCAGAAGGTGGTATACATCAACCTTCCGAATACTTTTTTGTTGTCAATATTTTGAGCATAAAATCAGGGACTATCCCTTGTTGGCCGCTCGTCGCGCCATTTCAAAGCCCATGGGTGATCTCGCCCTCAACACGAGGAGGAGGAGCCTGCACCTTGTGGGTGGCATTAAAACCAATAAGATCAAGGCCATTCATATCGGGCCTTTGCAACATGGTTCAACTACTCAAGTGGAAAGGTACCTCCAAATGTTTCCAACTTAGGTCAAAAGAAACCTTCGAATACCAAGTTGCCTCTAGCCCACACGAAGGTATTGGTGGCATAATGGTTGGTTTTCAGTAAATTGGCACCTCTAGCCTCAAGCTCTCGGCCTGTTATTTTGTAGCATGAGGGTCTGCGCTCAACAGCGTTACTCATACCTAACAAATTGGTTTCTCCATGAAAGCAAGTAGTTCAGCATTCTTGCATCCCTCCTCGCGAGTGCGAGGAAGAGGAAATCAGCCCTACCAGTGGCAGAAGTCGCTCAATTGTATCGATTTTTTGATTAACCAAGAATGGTTTTGCGAAACAGATTTTAGATCCCTTGATGGTTTGAGTGAGCTAGACTCAGAGATGCATCTTGATAATGTTTCCTCATGAATTACTACTCATGGAATGTGTGGGGTCTCACAGACTCCACTCGCAAATACATTGTGCAAGATTTTCAGAAAAGCTTCCGGATATGGATATTCTGTGTTTACAGGAAATCAAAGTTTCAGGATTTTTACTTGATTCTGTCGCCAAGACTATTTGGCCTGACAGTTTAGCTATCTCTAGCAACCATGTTGTTGGCAGAGGTGGAATGATCACATTTATTTCTCTGAAATGGCGGTCGCATTACGTCAATCATGGATGTGACCCTAACAACCATATTCTCTGGTCTTTATTCAATATTGAAAATCTCTCCTTTGGGCTTATCAATGTTTGTGCACCTAATGACAGCGTCGAGACGAAAGGATGCTCTTTGGCGGTGGGTGGTGACGACACTGTCGATTGCGTCTTGGATGATTAATGGGGATTTCAATATGTGGAGCAACCCAATGATAAACTGGGTCTTTTACCCATGAGGTGGCTAATGGTGAAAGGAGGCTTCATTTTACATTGCGTAATAAATTTGGGTTTTATGACCCCAATTTTTCGCATCACACCAATACACTGCCATGGTACACTTGGTCTAATCTCAAAAATGGCCAAGATCAGGGTTTTAAAAGGCTAGATCATGTAATGATCTCTTTATAACCTTTCTTTAAATTTTCCAGTTGTTATTCTCTTCCGGTGGAAGCTTTGCCGGTTGTTGTCCTTTCGACCACATTCCGATCCGGTTCCATATTGAATGGACTTTTCGACTACCAGATTTAAAAACGTAGTTTTATTTAAATATTGCTTTATTGCATCATGACCCCTCATTGGCACACATTCACCAAATTTGGAACCTCGCACCTCGCCCTCTTGGTAAGGTTGGATGGATAAGTTGGTGGAAGGATGTTATAATTCAGCTAACTAAATTCCTCCGGATGTACGGTGTCCAGCTCGCTAAATTTTGGCGGCGAGCTTACTCCTCCACCTCCGCCAAGTTGAGTCGCTCCACGATGGCACTCTTTCAAGATCCTTTCAATGTGGCTTTGCAACTCCAAGTTGCTAAATTGAGGCAGCAAATCCGCATTGCTGATGATTACACAGTGCGGGGTGCTCAGATCAAAGCTCGGCTACACTGGCTTAAAATTGGAGACCGTAACACCAAAGAGTTTTACCAGCGGCTCAAAGCCAAGCACATAAACTAGCAAATTTCTACTATTGTTGATGTTGGTGTTCGGATTATAGACACTCCTCAGATGGTCCAAGCCTTTGTTAGGCACTATGTTTAGGTTTTCAAAGCCCAGGAGGAGTCTCCTGAGCGACAATCTATGCTCATTAAATGCCTCTCGGTGGTTCCATGCAAACTCTCGAATGCACAGTGGGTTGTCTATGACAAACTGCTTACCTTAGAGGATTTATATGAAGTTGTCTCCCTCATGGCCAATGATAAAGCCCCTGGCATGGATGGATTTCCTTGCGAGTTCTACAAAGCCCTTTGGGACATGGTGGGCCGGGATCTGCTTGATTTTATCTCGAAGCTCTCCACTCAGGGTCCCTCGGTGCCCTTATTAATCGGGGTCACATTAAGTTCATCCCTAAAGCGGGAGACCCAGAACTCATATGCAATTGGTGGCCGATTACCTTGCTCAATGTCTCATATAAGATCATAGCTAAGGCTTTAGCTCTTGACTTGGCCCATCTTCCGATTATCGTCGATCCTAAGTAGGTGGTTTCATACTGAGAAGCGGTACATTACGGATAATATTTTGGTTGTTTGGGAAGGTATTGAGTGGGATAGAACCTTTAAGCAATTTGCCATGTGTTTTCAAAATTGATCTGTGAAAAATCTTACGATATGATTGAATGGTATTTCATTTTGGTGATTCTTGAAGCGTTGGGATTTAGTTCGGTCTTCATCGCCTCTGTCAAAGTTCTTTTTGTCGATGCCTCTACCTCCCTTTACGTAAATGGTCATACTTCTAAGCGAGTTTGGGCTTTTCCACTCTATTAGGAAAGGTTTTCCTTTAGCACTTGCTCTTTATGTGTTTTGCATTTGAAGTTTTTGGTTTCTCCTTTCCCATGCTTAGGACCACGAGCTTGTGATTGGAATTCAGCTCCCTTCCCCAACTCCCCTTCAACTTATCAATGGGAATTTTGCGGATGAATCCTTCCTCACTCTCTGGACAGACGAAGAAACTAATATTACTAATGTCATGCAATGTTTGGACATCTATTGTTTATCTTCGAGGTTCCAGTATCGATGGCGTAAGACCCAGTGCTTCAGGAAATATTTTCTCCCCAAGCCTGGTTGGCTTAATCATTTTGACTGGAAGTACATCCAGCATGGAGAAATTTTAAATTCCTAGGTATCCCCTTTGCTTTTGATCTACCCCGATCAACTTTGGCGGTATGTTATTGATATAGTCACCCATGAAGTTGGAGATCTTGGATTACTAAACCCCTTTATTTGCAGGAAAATTTTAGATTTGCTCAAGATTTTGGCTACCACACATGTTTATTATTCTTCATGTTGGGTGCCGGCCAAAGCCTCCTACAAGAAGCTGGAAAAACTTCTCAGAGATTTCCTTTGGGCTAACTCAGAGCTTGGAAAAGGTTTCCACTAGAGTTGCCTGGGAGTATTTTTGCCTCCCTAGGGATTCTGGTGGGCTTGGGCTAACCGACATTGGCCGCCAGGGGACTGCATTAGCTGCCAAGTGGATCATTTAGGCTGTCTTGCAACGAAGCTTAGAAATTCTTGATTAATGCTGTATTTGCCAAGGTTCCCCAAGGGCGTAAAACTTGGCAAGAAATTTGGATTTTCACACAGTGTACATTCTCAAAGCCCCGGTCAAGATTGTGGGCACCTTTGTTGTCAAAAGCATATGGAAAGCATGGGAGTCACTCAAACCCTTTTTAATCTAGGAAGGGGATGGCTTCCGTAATGGGCTTTCCATTAATGACCACAACATCTGGTGGTCTCTGCTCATTAATTTTCATGATGTTTCGCTTGCCCAAGTGCCCTGGGTTCATGCCCTTAAGTTATATCATCGAGGCTTGTGCACTCTTAATGACATATTTTGCAGGCAATTCAGAATGCTTCTCACTTGGCCTCAAGCTAAAGCCAAATTTCAGCTTGTTTCATCTGATAAAAAGAGTCTTATCAGGAAATTCTTGATTCCATTCCTGCTGAGATGCTTCACAAAGTGGGTATTGTCTCTCTCAGGCCTTGGTGGAAGGATTGGAAATGGTTTCCAAATACCTCGTTCTTAAATTACTCCCTAAGAAAAGGGTATGCTCTTCTCACCCCTAAGTCATCGATGGTGGCTTTGTTAAACTCTCAGGTGGTCCCTCAACTTTGGATGGTCCTCCTGGGAAGCTAGATTTCACACAGTTTGGAAGGCCATCCTTCAGCCCAAGCTAGCCTATTTTGCTTGGTGCCTGCTCTTTCAAGGCCTCCCTATTGGGTGCAGATTAGCTCATTACGGGATTACTCCTTAGCTTTGCCCTTTTTGTGGGCATATTGAGACGCTTACACATTTGTTTTGCAGTTCTGCCCAAAAGCTCAGGCTATTTGGGTCTGGATCCATGATTTTTTCGATTGTTTCACCAGCTCCTTTTCTTTGGCAACATGTTTTGCTTGGGGATTCTATTTCCATTCCCCATGCTTTTGCGCAAGTGTGGCATACTTTTAGAGTGGAGATCCTTTTTTATATGGAAAGAACGTAATTTTTTGTTTTTGCTAATTCCACAGTTTCTTGCTTTCTTTCACATTATGATAAGGCCATGTTTATCTCGAATGTGTTCTTACGGATCCAGGATCGGACCCCCTGAGGTTAAGGCTGGAAGTTTGGCACCTCTAAACCCTCTGGATCTTTGGGCAACACTCCACCTTGTGGCATGGAAGCCCCCACCTCCCCTTTAGGAGTGTTCATTCGAGAGGTCATCATGGACGTGTCGGTCGAGCGAATGTACCCACCATCATCGCTCTCCCAGGTGGTAACCGAGATCATCGGTGAGCCGTGTTAATCGAGGTGATTGGGGATCCCCGCAGCAACCCATGCATCATAGTGGCTAGGGCTCCCACCACCACTCCCTGCCTCTTGCACAATGGGATGGATGGGATTCTAGCAAAGTCCCCAGGTGGCTCTTGCCATATCGCCTAATCTACAGGATGATAAAGAAGAAGAAGAAGAAGTTAGTTGGTTGGCTGCCCCTTAGGATGGAAATGATCTTTTAGGGGGTAACTTGGAGGACAAAGGGCCCTACCACCGCTCCCTGTTGCTATGTTTGCTGCGGCAACTTAGTTTATTTTCCTTTTGTTTTGTGGCATTGTTTCCTTTTGATACTTTGGTCTCCTAGCCTCGGCTAGTTTGAACATGGGGTGTGCCCTTTACCACCCATATTTTTTGTGGATAGCTGTAATATTTTTATTAAGTAATATAGTCTATTTCATCAAAAAAAAATATACCCCTTCCCCTTCCACCCTTAGGTTATTACCACTAGGCACCCACGTAAGTAACTCTCATCTACACCCATCTAAGAAAATCACCCATCCTTATTTTACATAAAAACTACTCCCACAACTTAAGAAAGTGAGGATAAAAATATTTAGTGTAGGATCTAACAAGTGTGGGCCATAAGATCTAGGGCATACCCAAGAACACTATGCTCTCCATATTATGTTTCTTTAGCTTTAATTTTTGTTTTCTCATTGTTCTTTTTCTTTGTTTTGTCTCCATGTTATTTACGGGAAGAAGATAAGTGTGGGATGGGGCAGCCATGAATGACATATGGAAAACTTCATCTCCATTATTCAAAGCATTTGGGGGAGAAAAAATCCCTCTTTTTAATATATGTTTTGGAGTTGTTTTATTTGTTCAACATTTTCATTTTGTTCTCTTATTAACATTGTATAATTTTATTTTCTCGTTGTATTTTTTTCTTTTCTTACTAGAGAGATCTGGTTAGGGTAATTGATATTCATATTATTTATTTATTTTTTTAAAATCCAGTAACCTAGTATATATACATATACTGATGGAATAGAAAAAAAAACCGAAACCCTTGTATTTTTAGTGGAATGCGTGGGGGGCCAAAACTAACATGAATGCGATTTTGTGTGGGAATTTTTATAGCAATCGGCGGCATTGAACCTACGGATGATGAGGTGGTAGATAGGCATGGGGGTGGTTGAGTGGTTGTGTCACGGTGGTCTAGCATAACCGAGCATGGGGGTGTGCGGGGGTGCGGCCCCTCCCGAGTTTGTTTTTTTTGTTTTATTTTTATTATTATTATTTTCTTTTGTCCTTTTCTAAATCCACTGAGTCTCGGGCCAAAAACAATGGCCATAACATTTGATTTCTTTTTCTTTTCTTTTTTAATACACATGAGTCCATCTGGGTAATATAAGATTTGATTATTATATATGTTTAAATATGTATGTTTTTATTTACCATATAATATGTAATATGTTTTCTCCATATTAATAGGTGTTTGTTTATATTAAGTTAAGGGATAATATATATAATATATTTCGATATCAAATTCATAAAATATGCATATATTCTTTTTATAATATTCTTATATCAAATATCTAAAAATGGACTTTTTCCAAAGTCTAGATCAACTAGTATACACATATTTTGTTTCCATATCCATTTTAACTATATGAGTATTTAAGAAGGATTCTTAACAATACAATCTTTCCTTTAAAAAGAAATAATCAGATTTCTAGAATCATATAGAGATAGAAATACATTTAAATCTAGTTTCAATTAATATCTTAATCTATAATGATTTACAAAGGGATATACATTTCAAAATAATAATATTTCCTGAACAACACTTTTTAGGGTCAATCGGTAAGCCTTCATCACGAAACATCACGAAAATAGCTAAAAAAGAGGTCCGTGATGGAACCAATGATGTAGCCTAGAATCTCTTTGTGAAAACTCAAGTACGTTGGCACATCACCCGACACTGAGCTAAGCACTCATCGAAGCGTGCGAAGGTAACAGGTCCCTCTTTAGAGTTACTTGTGCGGGATGTTAGTGTGATGATGATAAAACATATTCAGATCCATAAATAAACATAAACATTCCCACGGTGCATAATCCATATCTAGATCTTAGAAATTCTTGAACTAAACAATAACTATAATAAACTTAACCATACAAGAAATAGATTCAGGTTATGTCTAACACCATTATCTAGCCAATATGCCCATTGCATTAAACACTATAAAACACAGAAGCTTCTTATATTATAAAGTATCTCCATGAGTCATGCGCGTATCAAATCCAGCAACATAACTCTACAATAATTCACTCTCTCTAAACTACATAGTTCAATACATATTTATAAAGGTGGTGACTTACCCTTCACCGCACATGCACTTGTCAAAATAGGTCACATGCTAATAATAGCCATTCACCTTTACTGATAGTATGCACACATGCAAGTCTTTATAATAATAGATGTCCTACGATTAAATATAAGAAGAAATCCTATTATTAACTTAAACTATGCATGGTACTTATCAGCCACTCGTTCCCAAAATACCTTTGCATGTAACGCAAGTATTCATCTCTATGTGTGCTCTGCACGTTATCTCAAAAATAGCCCTTATCCATAAAAATGGCTAAGTCGAGCCAAAGTGTTACGCGCGTGTTTCCTTCTTTATCTTCTCGCGCCTCCAAATACACTTTATTCCTCCGTGTGTATCCTTTGTGAGTCTACTCCTTAGAACAATATTTTTTCTACTCAACATTACCCCACACTAAAGTACATTGTCATCCCAACAATGGGAATTATTTTGATGTTCCCAAATAATAAAGAATAAGTGATGAAAGAATTAAAGAATCATTGTACAAAATAATGAATCTTCACTCTGCTGACACCCTCTTCTTCAACTGGGAGGATCAACTCTGGATATTCAATTTTGATTTCAACCTCCAATGTCTACCACTCACTCAACATGGTCCTTTTCTTCTCCGAATATATATGGTTATGACATCCATTTCGTCATGAGTGATCTTTTCTTTCTCATTCCGTAGTACTCGGACACCATTTTCCATACCTAACATCATTCCTTCCAGGAGGTCCATCTTCTGTGTTATGAGCTTACCAATCTCATAAATCCTCTCTTTATACTGAGATCCTATCTTTGTTGCGAGGGCTTCACGCTTTTGTTTCACTAGTGCGTATTTTTGCACGCCCTAATGTCTCATCTTTCATTTAAGTCGACACTTCATTATCTTATACTAGAGTTACGGACCTTATTCATACGCTTATGGTGCTGCACACAAATTGAGAGCTTGGTCAAATTTCTTCAGCTCATCCTTTAAAGTTTGGAGCAATGCCTCGTAAGTGGAAATTTTTCTAATCATAGAGGCCCTTTCCCTCTCACGCTTCTTGTTCAAAGCATCTTTTGGTGCAAGAATCAGATTGGTGTCTTCTAACACCAAATCGATCAAAGTGTGCACATAATGCATGGCGAAGGAAACTTTTCAAGTACTTGAGATTCTAGATGAGGCCTTGTCTTCATAATGTGGTCACGAATTTCTTTAGCCATGCCGACAAAATCCCGATTCTTTACTGTTCCCTTTCCTTCTTTGTCTTTAAGTGTGTTATCTCTATAGTTTTATCCTTGTTATCTTCAAGCATCACTCAAATGGTGGCAGCATTATCAATATTTCTTTGCACCACCTCACAGATACCTTGACCAAGGCATTGCTAACCTGCTCATCAAACATTAGAGTAGGTTTTATTGTCATGTGCCTACTACGGACTAGCTTCTTCACTCTTCGCGAGACACAAGACTCCTCTCACACGTCAAAATATGGCCCATCCATATGAGTCTTCATTGACCAAGATAATTTCTTCCTTACACGTGTAGTGGCCATATCTAGATCCATCAACTCCCACCCATATAACTCCTTAAGGCCCATAGTGCTCTAAAACTAGGCATGAGACAATTTTACTTGTGTCCTCGGCATAGCCCATACTAGGCACAACATATTCTTCACTACTATGTATCCTTGGCCCTTAGGAACACGAGCGCCAAGGTCTAGAGTTGTTCCTTCTCCTACGAGTCAAAATGGGCGCATTGGTTTTCTTACGCACTGACTTCTTATACTTCTTTCACCTCTTCTTCTTCATCTCAAGGTTCCTCCACATCTTTAGGTTGAACTGAAGTACTGGTGATCTCTCTTTAGACTCCCCCTCGTTAAGCTTCAACTTTCTTCTTCTCTTCTTCTCGGGTGCTTCTTTCTAAGGGGAGAGTCGAGGTGACCTCGCAAAGGTTGAGTTGTTCATGTGCCTTGTTTCTGGTTCTTTTGAACACCTTCTTAAGCTGGCATTCCTCATGGGTGCATCTAGGTCCAAATCTTCCTTTTCTCCTTGCGCATGGGGAGCATCTACGTGCTCACTTTTCACTTTATCCTTGGGCTACCTCCGGCCTCTATGGTCCAAGCCTCCACTATCTTCATTTAGTTCTTCTTCCTTGTTTCTTTCTATAGTAGGCGAGGCTTTCGAGTTGCCACATTTTCAATTGTTTGTTTGCTCTTAGGTGGCCTTGGGAGCATGAACTCATTTTCCACATACTTACCATTCTACATCCTAGACTTAAGATGAAGATAGATGAGCACGGCTCCACTTGTCCCCAATAGCCAAAATCACCAGATTCATGCTTATCACATCTGAAATAAGCCTCTTGATATAGTCGGACCACACGGATAAACATAAGTTTTCCATAGAGTATAGTAGTCACGGTCTAGCTTTTACGTGTTGTAGCTCAATCAACGCGCATCATCAAACCTATGTATTGCTACGGAAGTAGAAAGTTACGAAGGCATATAGTAGTTTGTACCATGGACTACATGCCACATCCATCATTGTGAACCATGTGATGAAAAAATGTTGATACACCTCATTGCACCACCTTTTCCCTCACGAGGGTAACTCCTTTGGAATATGTCATTCCTCCTCAAATGCCACGGATTCGGTCATACCATAGTTTTTCCCTTCGTTTGAATGGGCCACTCATTTTTCCTTCACACAAATACTTCTCAAACCTCTCTGCGAGGGACTTATTTTCTGTGGGGTATTCCCAAATTTTATTCTTTGGCCCATCAAACACTCCAATTTCTACAAACACAAGAGATAGTAGGATAGCACCAAAACTTATCTTTTCACCTGTGTGCGCTTCCTCAATAATTGTTCATCTATGTAGCTAGCTAAATTGTACACTTCTCCTTGTGACATTTTCTTCGCAACATGTAGCCACATGGTATTTACTTATGGCCATCTCTCTTGATCATTTAGCTTAGTGAGTAGATGCACACCACTGCAAAGTGGGTACTTTCTTAATTTGTAGATGTCCATTCCATGTGTACCCTTAGCGTATCCCAACTCCTTGCTTGTGGCTATAACAGTTGACTTATGAGTTAGATCACTAATAGTGTTTGTTCGTGTGCCCTTGATCCAGTCAACGTAGCAATTAGGGTTGTTGTGATCCTTACCCTCTGTCTAGAAAAATAGAAGAAATCCTCATGGACTTTGTTCATAAGTCATTGGTATAAAATTTCGGTTTTCCAAAATATAGGAGTTCATATAGTTGATACACCCCTACCTTCTTAAGCAACTTCTCCGGCCTTCGTCATATACTAGCATGTCTTCTACCGTGCGTTTGTTCAACAAAGCATCGACTCTCCCATGTTTTTGATGGTGCGGTGGTTGTAGTCACTTAATTTACATCTGTGGATATGGGAATCCCAATCCCGTCGATGATCACTCCTTACGGATCTTGCATTTCTAAAAATTCCTCTCGGGAGCAACTTCGACCTCAATTTCCACCTTCTTCTTCCCCTTCATGCCTACTCAGGTGCTTTCTTTAGTGTTATGGTAAAAATATTACCATTTCTTCTCTATCAAGTAAACTCTCATGCCCTAGCTCAAAACCGTGTGCCCTATCTCCTTCTCAATACTTTTGCTTCGCTAAAACCATTCTCTAATGGAGGCGCAAGCCACTTCTACGCACAAATATGCTCTCCACACCTGGTTTCGCAACTCTCTGCGCCTCAACACATTTCTCTTGGCTCGGTCACAACTAACTCGCTTGAATACTTGGGATTGCAAAGATAAAAATGAACCTACATCACATCTTTATATAGAGTTGCTAAAATTTATTATATTTATTTCTCCTTTACCTACCACTGATCCTCTCATTAATTGACTATTTTCCCAATTTCCATGCGATACACCCATGCGCCCGGCCTATAACTTTCTAACGTGCCTTCCTACCTTCTCGGCTATAGACCTCTTCGCGGGTTTCCATTCACCGAAGTACCTCGCCACTGCGCCTTCCCCTAGTAGTTTTTACGGCCACAACTTACCTCGCGTTATACTATTCATTCATTTATTTTCAGCTATGGTCTTCTTTAGAAGCAATCTCCTTTCTAGCAGCTCCTTTCCATACTTGAATAGCACATGTAACAGTTTGTTCTTATGTGTACCCATTTTTGAATAACAAATAACAACCACCCCACACCAATGGTATGTGCAGTCCTCTGCACATAAAAATACTTCATATTGTAATTAGCTTCCAGTGCACAAATGCACTTATTACACAAAACACCAAACTAAATTGTGACGAAGCATAATACGACGAAGAAGGAAATACATTAAAAGAAATACAGAAAGAGAAATCAATACTAAATGACAATATTGCCTTATTACAAACACCAAGAAGACTTATTTATAGGAGGGCTTGACCTACTCTGTTGAAGTAACCAAGTAATTGTATTCCATCAAGCACCTCCAAGCGATAAGCGCTTTGATTCAAGTATGTGAGTGATAACATATGGTCCCAACCAATACACCTTAAGTTTGCTTGGATGGTACTGAGAAAATTGGAATCATAAAGTAATATTTGTTTAAACAAGCTTCTTGTCCACGATGTGTTTGTCATGTCATGCCTTACCGCCTAACCTTTTCCTACCGACTCCAACGTCTTTATGACATGCCTCTCATCCGATTATATGAACTTGTCAATTATTTCTTCTAATGTATGCTCATCGGCTAGACCTCCCGCATAGGCAATATGCAAAAGAAGGTAACATGAATTCCATGGGAAGAAATGCTTTTGTGCAAACACCAACTGAAAGGGTGTGGCCTTATTCAACCTCTTGTAGGTTTTTCTATACGCCCAAAGCACATCGGAGACTTTATCCCAATTTTTCCTTCCAACATCAAAATTTTTGTTAAGGTTTGGCTCAATATCTTGTTGAAGACCTCGGCGAGTCTCATTTGCGTGAGGGTGATAAGGTGTAGTCTTGTGGTGCACGACCATAAATTTATCTAACAATATCTGATTTTCTGCGTTCAAGAAGTTTGTGCCCCTGTCACTTGTCAAACTCGGCGGATATCCATACCTAGTAAGAACATTTTTCCATAATAACCTTTTTGTTGTAGTTTTTGTACAATCCTTTGTAGGTGTTTCTTTTACCCACCTTGTAAGATAATTTGTACAAGTGATGATCTAGGGTGATCCGATTTTACGTGTGGTGGGAAATAGGACCAAAAAAATTCTATAACCCATTTTTCAAACGGCTCTGCACTAGTAATAGGCCTCAAAGGCATTTCATCTCTTTGTCAGGTTTTCAAGGCATTGACGGTGATCACATACCTTGCAATACTCTTTACATTCCTTATACGGGGTGTCCCACCATTATCCATCGAGTAAAATCTTGCACACGATTGTGTCACTGCATAGTTCCCACCTACAATACCGCCATAAGCCTCTTATATTATATCTATGTGATCATGTTCTAATACACATCGGCGCAATACTTTATCTCGGCCTAGTTTGTATAAGTCACCACCGATCAACATGAAGGGTGTGTACAATTGCAAGTTATTTCTTCTCTAAGTGTTGGCTATATTTTACTGCATAGCTGAAAACCTAGGCAATCATGAGATAAATCTCACTCATTTACGGTGAGGCTCCGTGTTAGATTTTTAGTTAAAATATGCTAGTATCTATATGGGGGTTTTACTTTAGCCATTGACTCATGAACCATAGTTTGTATAGTTTTGCGGGAAGTAAGAAATTTGTTTAAGAAAGGAAATATTTATGGAGGAAGGAAATAATAAAACACGGGAAGAAATAGGAAGATGTACAACTTGATCAATAGATAACAGAGTTGATTATATGCACATAGAAGAAACCAATAGATATCAACACACAAAATTATAAGCAAAGGAAGCTCAGATCTAGATCTAAAATAACACAAAGTTTATTAGAAGATCGAGATAAAAAAGCTAGAAACAAAATGCACTATGACACAAAGTTCTCCGGAAATTTTCTCCTTTGTACTCCTTTGCTTCAAATAGCTATCAAGGGTTTCAACACAAAGTATGGAACACAAGAATGTTGCTTACAAATTCTAATGATTAACCCGAAGGTTCTTCTTCTACTTATAGAATGTAGAAGGGAAAGTACAAATGGGAAACTCAACTAAACTGAAACATAAACAAGAAGTAAAGATAACATCTGGCAATCATCCTCCTCTAATTTCTCTTCAAGTGACACATCTATCACTTAACTAATAGAATCGTTCCACATAACTTAAAGTAATGGTTTCAAAACCAATAACTTTAAAGTTTTACTGATTACATCATGGGAGCGTGGAAAATAGAAGAAGAAATAATAGAAGGAGAAAGACATGCCAATTGTAACATTTATATCTTCTTTTTGTTACGATCTTGAATATACTTATCGAACATGTAATTCAACATCTTCCCATCTGTCTTATCCTGACTTCTTTTTCTATCACGAGGCTGTAGCAAGCCTCGTTCAATACCCGATACATGATTCCACATCCTCAAGATCGCCCCAAACTTTACAATATCGACTACAATGCCACCGGTTTCTTTGATAGAATTCATCATAAAACATTTAATAGCTCCATCAATCCTTCCTTGCACCATCGAGAAGAGACCCTTCCAGGAATTAGGCACTCTGCGAGGAATGATTCGTGTGTATGAAGTAACATTTCCGACCACTTCCTCATGAGTGAAAGCAATGTAATTGTGCAGTAAAGACAATGCCATACTATCAAGTGCACTGCATCCTCTTCAACATAATTTTCTATATCTCCAAATGGAAAGATCTGCAAACTCCGAGTTCTTCCCCTTCTCAAGCCCGATCCGTCAGCAAAAATTTTCTGCAATCAACACTTCTCTCGGTAGCTTATTGATTTCGGCCAAAGTACTCAGGTTACTCTCAACAACTATGTTCATATCTACTATGCTTGTCACCAGTTGCTTCAGCTGATCTGCTGCATCTTTCATAACCTTTAGGCGGGTTGGCACCTCTCCGAGTTGTACGAAAGCTTGACGAATGATCAGACTTTTCCATTCGTTGATAGCTTTCACCTGGTTACTTGCATCTTCCATTTCTGCATCAAATGATCACTCACCTGCTTTTGAGCTGAAATTGGCTGAGTGGAAGATTTAGTAACCTTGGCAATGATCTCGCATAACTAAGATACCTTCTTACGAAGTTGACTTTCTCTACCTTTTCTCGTGTCAAGCTTAAGGAATAGAGCATCTATCAATGTCTGTGTGTCCTGCTTCAATCCTTCTGTGGTGGCTTGACCTATGGGTACTCTGGTTACTGTTATGTCTTCTGCCATGAGCTCATCCTCTTTCTTCCCTTCCGTTGGAACTGACATCTCAGCAAACTTCTGCCCTGACTCCTCGATGATCAACCTTGAAGTTACCTTAGCAACTTTAGGTTTTCTGTCTTTTCCACCTAGACTCAGGAGCAGCTGCAAGTTGTGTTCCTCCAAGTTGATTTCCACTCTAGCCTCTGGAACCAATTGTGAAGTCAACCATTCTAAGAAATTACTTCTCGAGAGAATGAGAAGTTTCCGAGTGCACCACTATCTCGCGCTCTGATTCCTCTCCATCTGAAACCGCTACAATGTTATGGCTGCCATTCTCTGAATCATCCAAAGACAAAGCTCTTTCAAACTCTGCCATCTGCAGCTTCAACATTTCTTCGAGAATAGGCGATAAACGTAGTGGCTGAGGAGAGAAGATGAATGTTACCGCATTCAACAGAGGAATGGCAGTGTCCTACTAAGGTGCAACATTCGGTGTAATCTTGGATCTTGGAGAAGCGGAACTAACATCATAGCCATGGAAGTGATCTTATCCTTTGATTGAGACCTTGTACACTTTAATCTTCTCGGGACTTATGCTTCTTTCTCCTTCGTGCTTCCTCTTGAGAGAATATCACATAGAAGTTTCCCGTGATTTGATTCATAAATGCTTCAACAAGGCGGTATCCCGTCGCCAACAAGTTTGAAGTATTCACCAAAACAATGGAAGACCTTTCCTCAATCGTATGGAAGCCCCCTACGTTCTCTTGAAGTACTGACTCTATCTCATCCCATCCGATGATATGTGTCAAGTAACACAATCCCATTATATTTAAGATCCATGCAGTATCCGCGCTAATCAAACTCAAACACTTGTCGTGCTTTAATAGTCTCTTGAAATCCTTCTTTCTAACCTCGTACTCACTTTTGCACTTCATCTAGAAATCCTCTAATGAAGGCACATGTGCGTACTCCTGGGAGATCATCTTCTTGGCTACTCCAAATGGATCGAAGTTCAGCCGTGCTAGGAAGAACTCTTGCTCGTACTCAGAGAACATTTCCACTTCCACTCCTCGGGCTTTATGAATGCTTTGGCAGCTATAATGGCCCACAGTGATCGGGAAGAAGCCTATAGACTTGTGTCGTTTCGACTGAAGGTCGTGCATCTCCACAAGTTGTCTACTCAACTCCATGGTGACCAATCTATCATTCGGATATCTAGGAAACTTAACTGGTTCTCCGAGAAAAGTGGTGACCACGAGGTATGTGAAATCTCGCAAAGGCGAATGAAGAGAGGCGCGATTCTGGACACTGACTTCCCACGCTTCTTTGCTCACCCTGTTGGCCTTTAGATCGCTCCAGGACTACAATGATATAAGAATCCATCATTGACCACATTGTAATCCTTCTTGCGCATGCAGTATAGTAAGGTTTGTGGGTAGCACTCGAAAATAGGGTCCTTGGAAAGAACACCACATCTATCTAGCTTGGAGAAGATGCCTTGTGAAGTTGTTGCGTATACCAAATAGGAAGTCATTTTGAAGCTGAAAGTATGCCTCACATTCGGAGTTGCTCACCAATGTTGTCACTAATGATTTCGACCAATTGATTATTGAATCCGCTTTGTTGATTTCAATGGTCCTAATGAAATCATACATCCATGTGTGGAAGGTGTCGGTGTTACCTTCGCCATTTATCTTGCATAACAATTTGGCAATATCATCCACCTCTTGTACCAGATTGGACCACGGAAGAGTTCTTAGGAACTTGGAAGAAGATGCGGGATTCTTCATGTATCTGTTGTTCATTATGCGCATGCAATCAACTCTATGCTTCTCCCTGCTTTGAGGCATCCTATCTTTGATAAAAGTCACCACCTTTCATCTTTGGAATATTTAAACAATAATTGATGGTAATGCGTCAATCGGATTATTGTTTTCCGTAGTAACATCTTAGGTGATCTAGATAATGGATGGTAAGACCTAGCACACTCCATAACGTGACGCTAGTAATGGCCCAATTTTGTGAATGGAAAGCAGCTGCAGCTTGAATAATTCCCTTGCTTTTTTTGCTGCTCTGGATCTTCTGGATCATCAATCAATTGAAAGCAGTTCCGGACCTAGATCTGTGTCTCAATGTCTACAAATTTAGAAGTGATGCATGACTCTGTTGTGCTCTCTTTTCATCCCTCTTTGCCATGGTTGTATCTATCTTTGTCTGAATAATTTTTTTCTCCTTATTCGTAGGAATTCTTCACAACCAGTGCGAGATCTAGATAATTCTTGATTCGGAGGATATGTTCAATGTATTAGACATTGATTTAAGCTCCCTTTCTCTTATAAAAGCACTGTAATGAATTCCTGCAATTAATTCAGACAAAGATGGCAACCGGAACATGAACAGTGGATTTTAATCATAAAAATCTGCATATATCAAGTCTGCTGCCCCAAAATTTGATGTTTTATTTGTATGCAAAGCAAGCATGAATTTTACTAACTTCACCTGAGCACCTGTATCACTTATGCAGACAATTATTCAGACACAAATCAACCTCCTTTAACCTAAACGCCAAATTTGGAAGCTTCCAGCATTAATTACACCTTCTGAGTAAAATTCCTCTCCAAATGGGGCACACTTTTTTATCGGAATGCACTTCTATGCTTTTGAATTAATTAATTCATCCTTATGGCAGCCCCCTCGCTTATATAATCCTCATAATTATATAATTAATTAATGTCTCTGCTATTCCTAGCAATTAATTATTTATTTAATAAGCTTTACTCTTCAAATGGGGCGCCTATTTTGTGCATGCTCATGGCTGCCATTAAATAAATTAAATTTATTTAATTTTAGCTTTCTACTTCTAGTTAACTTAAGCCTCACAGTATGTTTTGACCTTAGCCACTGAAAATAAGAATTAATTAAATCAATTAATACTTAAAAAAATATTATTCCTCTCCCAAATGGGGTGCACTTTTTCACATGAAGGGGCTGCATTAAATAAATAATATTTATTTAATTTTAGAACTTCTAATTCTCACTTCCTTTGTCCACTTTCCCTTTGTTGACTTTTCCACAAGCCTAGGCACCAAAATTGGAGAAGAAATTAATTAAATTAATGCATTTAAGGTTGCCTTTCTTTCCCTAAAGGGGTCGCACTTTTTGGCATGAGGAATTTCTATTTTTAAAAGTCAATTGGCAATGGGATTATTTACCCACAAAGGCAACTCGAAAATTCCATGATTTACTTAAGATGTTTGACTTTTATAATGGGATTATTTACCCTGTAAGGCAGGTAATAAAATCCCATCAATGCCTTAAGTGATTTTTCTTTTATTTCATAATGGGAATTTTTACCCTGCAAGGCAGGTAAGAAATTCCCGTCTGCCTGCTACCTCTAATTTTCCCATTGTGACTTAAGTGGCGTTGCTTTCATGGGAAAAAGTACCTGCTAGGCAGGTACAAAATTCCCACTTGCCTGCTGCTTCCAAAAATCCCATGATCCACTTCAAAGCCCTCTTTTTCCAAAAATGCGGCTTGCCCAGAAGAAGCTTTTTGGTGCATGACTTCGTCTTTTCCGAGAGAACGAGACCTCGATGGCTAATTCCTTCGCAGCACAACATGCATAGGTGATCTCCGGATACTCCGGGGAAAGAATCGAGCCAAGCCGTGCAAAGGAATTGATCTAGAGAAATTTAACGAGAAAGCGAAACAGGAAAACATAAAAAACACAAAATGTTGCCAAAATTTACAAATAAATCCTAGAATTCATTCTGGTTAAAACCCTCTTTTGGTATATGGGAAAAATGACATGTACGATCACAACAGGGTTAAACCGGAGCACAATTTGCCTCAAACGGGGCTCAAAATAATTAAATACAAATTTCCGTAGGTAAACCCGAACAACGAGAATATAACAATTTTGGGCATCCGGGTATTTGGCAAAAATGGATAATATGGCTCCTTGGGAATATCTTAACACAATACGGGAACTTTCACCTTCTTTTGATGCTCTTTCAATCTATCTACAACTTGAGTTTGTACCTCCTACAATTCAGTCAGGTACATTATCCTTTTATCAATAGCATTAGTGAATGTAGAATCCTCGAGGGCTCTAGAAAGTTGTAAGGCAAGCGGTTCAAGGTAAGAAGCGGTATGTGTCTCTTCCATATAATAGATGAAAATGAGACATACCTATAGCCCTTTTTGGTGTAATTCTATCGGCCCATAATGCATCAAACAACTTCTTATGCCAAGTTCTTTGATTCTCGTTACTAGCTTTCGCACGATAGTCACCAAGTTTTTGTTACTTGATTCAGCTTGGCCATTCCCTTGTGGATAGTAGTTGGAGGAATGTACCAGCTGGATCCCATGAGTGTAGCAAAAATCAACCAGCTCCTCAGAAGACAAATTTGGAGCGTTGTCTACTACTATTTTATTGGGCACGCCAAACCTAACAACAATATTTTCCTTTATAAAACTACACACCTCGGTGAAAGTGGCATTCTTCATAGGAATGGCTTCTACCCACTTACTAAAATAATCAGTAGCTGTCAGAATATAGTGATGGCCGGCACTAGAGGCAGGTTGAGCATACCAATAAAATCCATTCCCCATTGCTGGAAAGGTTCTTCAATTACAATTGGTTTTAAAGGTAATGCGGGTAATTTTACATGCCCAACAAAGTGTTGGCATGCTTGGCACTTAGATACCCACTCTACAGTATCTTGAAAAAGTGTGGGCCAGTAATACCTTGCTCTAAGGATCTTGTGAGCAGTGACTCAGGCTGAGAAATGACCACCGCAAGCCATGTCATGAAATTATTGTAAGAGCTGATCCTGCTGAGCTTTATCCACGCATCGGAGAAATACGCCATCAATCCCTCTTTTGTATAAACCATTATCCCATAGAACAAATTCTTTGGACTTTAGTTTAATAGTTTGTTTCTCTTTTCTAGAACTTTGATCTCAACATTCTCCATAAGTCAGAAAATAGGTGATGTTATTGTACCACTCTTCCACCAGATCTATAAAAAGTACCATAGGCAAATCTTCATCCATCTCTTCTTGATCTGCCTCTGGCGTTGTTGCTTTCATCTCCATCATTAGTTCACACAGACCTCTTCCTCGAACCAGCTTTGTAGGTTTGATATCCAGGTCATATTCTTGAACTTTCGTCACCCATGTGCCTCTTAACAATCCTAACTCTTGTTGAGTGAGGATAGATTTCTGCAATATCTGGAACCAAGACCACAGTGTGTGAGGAAAGAATATAGTACCTGAATGCTTTACACACCTTCACCACTGCATATGCATGCTTTTCCATTGGAGTATATTTCAACTCATAAGATTTGAGAGGCATGCTCATGAAAGCAATCAGAGCTTCTACATCCTCCTGATTCTTTTGCATCAATATTGTTGACATGGTGTGTTCGGAGGAATAACAGTAAAGAATAAATTCTTTACTAAAGTTAGGTGAAACCAAGACTAGGGCTTTTGACAGGGCCTCCTTAATCTTCTCAAAAGCTTCCTTCCCTTCGCTACTCCATTTGAAATCTTGTGTCTTCTTCATCATATTTGAGATATGACGGGTTAGCTCAATGAAAGTCGAGGATGAATCTCTGAGAAAATTAATTTTTCCAAAGAGAGAGTGAACCCCTTTTTTTGGATGTTGGCAATGGAAATGTCTGAATAGATTTGAAATGTTCCAGATCTATCTTGGTTCCTTCTTTGGAGACAATGTGCCCTAGTATCTTTCCTTTTATTCTGACAAAGATAGATTTCTTAGGGTTCAAAGAAATACCATATATGTGGCATTGTATGAAAACCTCTTCTAGATTTGAAATGTGTTTGCTTGTTCTTGGAAAACATTGTCATATCATCAAGGTACACCACTATGTGTATATCCTTGAGATGAGAAAAAGCTAAATCCATAGCTTTTTGAAACATAGCTCCAACATTCATCAAACCAAAAGGCATTTTTAAGTAAGCAAAAGTTCCCAAGGTGTAATGAATGTCATTTTGTATTGATCTTCTTTAGCCACCTTGACTTTGATTGTAGCACGAGAAACCATCAAGCATGGAAAGCATTTGAGATCCGGTGACCACCTACAGTGTGATCCATGATGGGGATGGGGTAGTTATCTTCAATACGGATTGGACCGAGGTTGCGAAAATCTACGCACAACCTAATCTTGCCACTCTTCTTTCTCACATGAACCATGTTGGCTAACCATTTGGAGTGATGTATGGGATAAATTATCTTTGCATCTAACGATTCACGGATCTCTACAAAGATAGTTCGGAAATGCTAGGGTTATGCCGCGCGACTTCTCGCTTGAAAGGCTTTTGTTACGGTTTTAATGGGATGTAGTGTTGAACTTCCGTAGGCTGATGTGATTTTAGATCCTAGTATGACCAGGTAAAAACATCCATGTATTTCTTAAGAAGCTCAGTAAAAGCTTCTCTTTCTGCATCTGAACAACACTTACCCAAATTTAATTACTTGGGATCATTGTTGGCTCCCAAATTTAGTAACTATGTATCGGAGGAAGAACCTTCCCCACTTTCTTCATTTTTTAAGCATCTGATCATGCTTATCAAACATTTCCTCAAGAGATACCAAGCCTTTGGGAATTTTATTTCCCTTTAGCTAGATAATCTCCTGACTTCCTGAGACATTTGCATCCATTTATCCGACAGTAGTTTGTCTCGGAGGTGAATTACTTCCCTCATAGTAGATCTCTTCGAAGTTGTCTTTTTGTTGGAGAAATGTAGCAATCTACTTGTCATCATTAAAAACTTGCCATTATTAGACGTTGTCAGGAACTTTTGGGTGGAAAACCATCTCAACTTTGTAATCCCCCTATCTGAAAAATGTGGGAGGCTGATCTAGATTTAACAAAGTTGCAGTCACTACAAGTGAATCAACTCTAGAATTTTTTTCTCTTGGAATGTAAGATACCAAGAAAGCTGAAAAATTTAGGATAGCAGAGTAGACTCGATCTCTATAATGTTGAAATTTGTCCTTTTTACTTGATAGAGACCTCTTATCTGCTTGATGATCAGCTCAACATCTCCCTTTGCATGTAAGAGCTTGATTCCCATTGTTCTTTCCTACTCCATACCTAACAATAGTGCTTCATACTCTGTCGTGTTGTTAGTATTTTTGAACATCAATTTGAAGGAATGTGCATGCACCTTTCCCTCGGGAGATAAGAACAACGCCTACACCAGATCCAAATGAACAACAACTGCCATCAAATTCTAGAGACCAAACCTTGTTGTCAAGTTGATGTGGTTCTTGGATCATAGGTTGAACTTATTCTTTATCCATTTCTAGATAATAGACTTCGTGATCAGATTCTTGAAACAAGATCTAAGATCTAAGATCCTCGGACTTCGATACTATTTACTTGGACTTCTTCTCGACTTATAACTTTTGATTAACTACTTTGATTGGTATGTACGCACAAGACCAATCCATCTTGACTTCTCCACCTGACTCTTTACAAAAATTCTACTCAACAACATGTCATAAGACATTGGGATGTTTCTTCTGAGGATAGTTATTTTCGGTCTTTTTATGCAGGAAAGAGGCAAATCTTGCTGTGCATCTTTGATTTTCCCAACAAGAGGAACTTTCCTTTCCATTGAATAGCATCTTCCGATGGTTTTGTCAATGTGAGACCAAGGCATCAACAACTTTGGCAAGCATGACGTTGTCAGAAGCTCTAGAGTCCAAAATGTAATTGCTCAATTTGTATCCGTTGATAAGCAAAGATACATAAAATGGCTCGATCCTTTCCGATGTAGCAGGAGAAGAAGTAGAGGGAGAAGAACTTGTAGCCGCATTATTTGAAGGAGGAGTAATCTTTGGACTTGACAAGATCGGTGAATATTATTTGTTTGAGGGTTGGGACCATTACTTTGCACATACTTGACCAATCTATTTAAGCGATCAAGAAATGCCCTCAAATACTTAGCTTAGACATTTAGACCTTGGTCTTCATGATATGATCGATGATGTTGAAATCTTCACTTGCTTGATCGGATGTGCATTGGCCCTCTATTGCGAATTGAAAGAATTTACATATTTATCTTTAAGCGCTAATGAAGAAGGAAGAGGGTTGCCTCTTTTTAGGATAGTAACATCCGGCCCGAGGATCTTCTTGTTGGCTAGATTTTCGCATAGCATCAAAGCTAGGCGGTCATGAGATAAATCTCCCTCATTTAACCGGTGAGGCTCGTGTGTCGATTTGTCAATAAAAATGTGTTATTATCTATCGGGGTTTTACTTTAACCACTTAGTTCATGAACCATAAATAAGAAGTTTTGTAGCAAGTAAGTAGTAATTTGTTTAAGAAAGGAAGTATTTTATAGAAGAAGAAAGTAAAGGAAATACGAGAGAAGAAATGGGAAGATGTGCATCCCAATTAGTAGATAGCAGAGCTAATTGCATGCACATAGAAAGAAATTTTAATAGATATGAACACACGAGAATTATAAAACAAAGGTAGCTCTAGATCCGGATCTAAAATAACACAAAGTTTATTAAAAGATCTAAGATTAAAAGCAAGAAACAAAGTACACCGTGACACAAAGTTCTCAGAAAACTGCTCCTTTGTATTCCTTTGCTCCAAGTGGCTCTCGGGGTTCGGCACAAAGTCTAGAACACAAGAGTGTTGCTTACAAAGTCGATCGATCTCTTAACACGGAGGTTCTTCTCCTACTTATAGAATGTAGGAGGGAAAGTACAAATGGGAAGTCTAACTGAACTAAAGCATGAACAACAAGTAAAGATGACATTTGGAAATCATCCTCCACTAACTTCTCCTTAAGTGACACATGTATCACTTAACTAATAGAATGGTTCCACATGACTTTAAGTAATGGTTGCAAAACCAATAACTTAGAAGTTTTACAATTTCATCCAGGAACATAGAAAATAGAAGAAGAAAGAATAGAAGAAGTCATGCCAGCTGTAACATTTATGTCTTCTTCTTGTTCTGATATCGGATATACTTGTCGAACATGTAATTTAGCATCCTTCCATCTGTTTTAGCCCTTTGCTTCCTTCTCTGTCACTGTCGAAGCTGCGTGCAACCCTTCATTCAACAATCGATGCATGCTTCCACATCTTCCAAGCTCGGCCCAAACCTCACAATGTCTGCTGCTGTATGCCACCAGTCTACTAATAGAATTCATCGTGAAAGGCTTGGTAGCTTTATCAATTCTCTTTTGTACCATCAGAAGAGACCCTTCCAGGGAATTAGGCACCTTAGTTGTGATGATCCACACGTATGAAGTAACGCCTCAACCACATCCTCCTCAGTGAAAGAAATGATACTGTCTGGTAAGGATGATGTCCTACTCTCAAGTGCATGCATCCTCTTCAGCAAAACTCTGCAGATTTCTAAACGGAAAGATACTGCAAATTTTAGCTGCTTCCCCTTCTCAACTGATCCATCCGTGCAATGTTTGTTCAGTAACAGTACATCTCCTAGTAACTTGTTGATCTCGGCCAAAATACTCAGGTTACTCTCTGCAACTATATTCATGCCTTCTATGTTCGCCATCAGTTGCTTCAGCTGATTTGCTGCATCATCCATAACCTTTAGGTGGGCTGACACTTCTCCAAGTTGTACAGAAGCTTGATGAATAATCAAATCCTTCCATTCGTCAATAGCTTTTACTTGATTGCTTGCATCCTCCATTTCCTACATAAGATGATCACTCACCTACTCTGAAATGGGCTAAATGGAAGGTTTAGCAACCTTGGCTATGATCTCACATAATTGAGATACTTGCTAACCTGCGAGCTCTTCTTTCTCCGTCTTCTCAGCGACAAGCCTAAGGAATAAAGCATCTATCGATGTCTGCGTGTCTGCTTCAATCCTTCGGTGGTGGCTTGGACCGAGTGGTACTTTAGTTCTTGTCACATCTTACGCCATGAGCTCCTCCTCCTTCTTTCCTTCACGCGAAATTGATATCTCGGCAAACTTCTCTCCCGAATCCTCGATGATAAACCTAGAAGTTGTTTTAGCAACTTTAGGCCTTATGTCTCTTCTACTCAAATCCTGGAGTATTGTAAGTGGTGCTCTTCTAAATTCATCTCCATTCTTTCTTACGGAACCAACTGTGAAGCCAAACATTAGAAGTTACTTCTCGGAGAGTGAGAAGTCGGTGAGTGCACTACCATCTCCGCTTCTGCATCCTCTCCGTCGAAAGCGCCACGGTGTTATGGCTGCCATCCTACGAATTATCAAGGACAAAGCTCTTTCAAACTCCGCCATCTCTGCTCTAACATCTCCTCTGGAGCGAGGTGATGAGCGAAGTGGTGAGGAGAGAAGATGAATGTCGCCGGTGGAGGTATGGAAATATCCCTGCTGCGGTGCAATAGTTCTTTGAAATCTTGGGTCTTTGGAAAAGCTGGAGTCAAAGCTATGGTCGTAGAAGTGATATTCTCTTTTTCTTGAGATCTTATGTACTTTGACTTCTCGGACCTTCTCATGTTGCTTTCATGCTTGAGAGAATCTCTGTGCTGAATTTTCCGTGATTTGATTCATCAATGCTTCATCAAGGCAATATCCCTTCGTTAGCGATCAATTTGAAGTATTCACCAACACGACTCGAGATATTTCTTGATTGAATGGCGCCTCCTAAGTTATCCTACGATATGGCTTTATCTCCTCCCATTTGATGGTAAGTGTCAAGTACCACATTCCCATCATCTTTAAGATCCGCAGGTATCCGCGCTAGTCCAAAGTCGAACACTTGCTTTGTTGATAGCCTGTTGAAATCTCTCTTTCTAACCTCGTACTCACTTTTGCACTTCATCCAGAAATCTTCTAATGAAGGTACATGTGCGTACTCCTGGGAGATTGTCTTCTTGGCTACTCCAAATGGATCGAAGTTCGATAGCCGTGCGAGGAATAAATCTTGCTCATACTCGAGAAAACATTTGCGCCTCCATCCCTCGAGCTCTATGGATGTTAATGCAGTTGTAATGCCCCACAGTGATTGGGAAGAAGCCCGTAGACTTGTGCTTGCTTTGGTGGGAAGGTCGTGTAACTCCACAAGTTCCCTTTGAGCTCCACGGCGATCAATCTATCATTCGGATATACAGGCATCTTTATTAGTTCTCGAGAGAAAAGCCCGTAACCACGAGGTATGTGAAATCTACAAATTGAATGAATAGACTGCCAATCTTGGACACAACTTCCCATGCTTCCTTGCTTACCCTGTTGGCCTTCAAGTCTTTGTCTAGCCTGCAGATGAAATCATAGAAGAAGTCATCATTGATCACTTTGAAGTCTTTCTCGCATGCAGGTGCGGTAAGCTATGGGTAGCACTCGAAAATGGGGTCCTTAGAAAGAACACCACATCTATCCAGCTTGGAAAAGACGCCTTGTGAAGTTGCAGCATACACTAAGTATGAAGTCATCTTGAAGCTGAAAGTATGCTTAACATTCGAAGTTGTTCACCGATGTTGTTGCTAATAATTTCTGACCAATTGATTATGGAATCAACCTTGTTGACTTCAATGGTCCTGATGAAAGCATACATCCATGTACGGAAAGTGTAAGCATTCGCTTCGCCATTAATCCTACATAGAAATTTGACAACATCATCTACTTCTGCACCAAATTGGACGCGGAAGAGTTCTCGGGAACTTTGAAGGAGATCTAGGTTTCTTCATGTATCAATTTATTCATTATGCTCATGCAATCAGCTCTATGCTTCTCCCATCTCATCGGCATCACGAATGCTAATGGAAGTCGCCACCTTTCGCATCGGAATCTTGAACAATAATTGATGAACTCGCGTCAAAGCGAATTATTGTCTTTCCCTTTGACATCACGTCTTGATCTAGATAAAGGATGATAAGATCTAGCGCACTCCATAACAAACTCGGTAGTTGGGTTGTACATGGAAAAGCTGCAGCTCGGATAATTCCACTTTGCTTTTAACCTTGACACGAATGAGTGAAGTCTTTCCCGCTCTCTGGATCTATCAATCAAATCGGAAAGAGGTTAGGGCCTAGATATGTGTCTCCTATGTCTACAAGTTTGGAAGCAATGCATGGCTCCATCGTGTTTTCTTTTTCATCTCTCTTCGCCATAGCTTTGTCTATCTTTGTCTGAATAATTCTTTTTCTTCTTACTTGGCCGGATTTCTTCAATACTGGTGCAAATCTGGGCAATTCTTCAAATTTGGAGGATATATGCAATGTATTGGACATTGATAAAAACTCATTTTCTTTTGTAAAGCACTGTAATGAATTCTGTAATTTATTCGAGACAAAAATGGCCATCGGAGCATGAATAGTGAATTTTAATTGTAAAAATCTACACTTTTCAAGCACGGTGCCCAAAAAAATTGTGTTTAATTTGCACATAAAGAGAGTATGAATCCTTCCAACAACACCTAATCTCCTGTAACACATGTGCAAACAATTATGAGACAAAGATCAACCTTCTTCAAAACATGCACCAAATCTGGAAGCTTTTAGCCTTGTTGCCACCTTGCACTGAGCAAAATCCTTCTTCAAATAGGGGCACACCTTTCCTCTTGGTTGCAATTCTTTACCCGTGAATCAAATAATTCACCCATATGGTTGCCCATGCTTATATAACCTTCACAATTATATAATTAATAATTTCCCCTAACAATTAAAGGCAATTAATTAATTAAAAATCATGCTCTTCTCTTTTTAAAATAGCATGTTTAAGGATAGTCATCAATAAATTAAATTAATCCAATTTAATCCTTCACACATCACTTCACTTAAGCTTCACGGTGTGCCTTGACCATAGCCACTTTGAAAATAGAAATTAATTTAATGTTTTAATGCCTTAAAAACATTAAATAACTCCCAAATGGGGCACACTTTTTTGAGAGGAAAGGGCAACCACTAAATAAATTAAATTTAATGCATTTAATCCATTTCTTTTATTCCAATTTTGACTTGTTGACTTCCTCCAAGCTTGGGCACACTTTTTGAAAGAATAGATTAATTAAAATAATCACTTTAAGGCTGCCATCATCTCACCAAAGGGCGCACTTTTTGCACATATAATTCTATTTTTAAGAAATTTTCTCTGATGGGATTATTTACCTACCTGCAAGCGGCACACTAAAATCCCATGATCCACTTAAGTGATTTGACTTTGACAATGGGATTATTTACCCTTGCAAGGCAGGCACTAAAATCCCATGATTTCACTTAAGTCACTTTCTTTTATTTTATCATGGGAATTTTTATCCTGTAAGGTAGGCAATAAATTCCCACCTATCTGCTGACCTCTATTTTCCCCACTGCAGCTTAAGTGAATTTTATAACACGGAAAAAGGTACCTGCTAAGCAGTACAAAATTCTCACCACACTGCGGCTTCTATTTTTCCCATTACGGCTTAAATCATTTGTTTTCCAAAAATGCGCCCATCCCCGAGGGATTTTCCGTCACGACTTCACTTTTCCCGGTGATCAGACCTCGATGGCGACTTCCTCCGGGCATAATGTGCGTGTATGCTTCTAGCTGCTCAGGCCAAAAATCAGGCTTACCGTGTAAAGGAATTGTTCTAGAGAAATTTCGAGAAAACAAAAGCGGACAACACAAAAACACGAAAAATTACCAAAAGTCACAAATAAAGCTCAAAACTTATTCCAAGTTAAAACCCTTCGCTACATGGGAATAATGACATATTCGATCATAAAGAGTTAAAATAGAGTGCAAATAGCCTCATACGGGGCTCAAAATAATTAAATATAAATTTCCCAGCAGACAAATCCCGACTGACGAGAATAAAACAATTTTGGGCATCTAGGTATTTGGCGAAAAAAGGCTAATATGGCTCTTTGGGATTATCTTGATGCAATACTGAGAACTTTCAAGCAATAAAAACACAAAAGCGACCCATTATTTTAAAAGTACGAAAAAATTCGGATAGGGTTATCGCAGATTTAGGATGAAATCTGTGGGACACCACTTCTCTTTCTCTTCTTTGGCCGCTTGTGTATGCTTCGACATTTTGACATGTCAGGACATTGTGAACACCACAAATGTGTGACCATCGAGAATCTTCAAAAGATTCATAATAGTCATCTTCATATTCGTAGTCCAAGTAACCAATATTGGAGTCGCCACGGATCTACAAAGTCTTCATCATCAAATGATTAAATCGATGCCTAGATCGCTTCATTAATTTCCAAGTTATTCCTTGGAGTAAGCCGATTTCAACCATTGTGGTACAAAGACAAGTCTGTTTGATTTTTATTTTGACCCGTTGAAGGTCAGGCGAGCTATTCTTGAAGGGGTTACATTTCCTACTTGAGAGATCGCTTCTTGATTTGCGAGCATGTCGTTAGCCAATCTTTGTAACAAATGATATGAAGTACTTGAAGAAGCTCCATCACCTTTGTGAGATGGTTGTTTGAGTTTTCCAACCATGATCGAAGTCATCTTGACTTCCACGGCACCATTTTGTGCTTCAAGTAGATTCACATGAGTCTTGCCCTTCTCATGGCGATATCGACTTGGTAATAGAGCATTTATAAAAAAACATCTTTTGATTTTCATCGCTCGATGTGGCGAAGTGGGGATTTTATATAAAATCCTTTGGACCTTGCATAAAGTCCTACATGTTCTCATTTGGCTCTTTCTTCAATGAGTCGGTTGAGCGATTAACAATCTTTAGCATCCTCTGAGCTTAAATATTTTGAGAAATTTCTCACGCATAGTTGCCCGATTGGTTATGGTGTCGAGGAGCTAGCCGATAGAACCATTCGGACTTGACCCAAGTCGTGTAGATTCTTAATGAAGAGTCTCAAGAGACATATTCATGTTCCACTACGAGCACACCACAAGATATGAAGAAGGTCATCAAATGATCATCCGGGTTTTTCTTTTCATCTCAAAGAATTTTGGAAAATTCTTTCTAGATCCTTTTGGCGAGATCATGCACTGGTGAAGTCAAATTTAGTGGCCTAAAAGTTGCTCCCCATGGGACAGTACTATCTAGTTCGATTTTGATTTTGGTTCGTATGATGAGTGGGGCACATCTTCTCCTTGTGTAGACTTGATGAATAATTCCAGCCACGGATTATGTTGAAGCCAATCACTGGATCTCGAATGAGCATGTACTCTCCTTCTGGTGAGAGACAAGATCTATGGCTTCTAACTTAAGGAGGATGATTGAAATTGAATTACTCTTGCAGTCTGAAGAAATGATCAGTCCTTCCTTGTTCCTTCACAGATCGAGTGAATGGATGTTCATCCGAGGTTGAGATTTGTATGGAAAACACTCTAATCTTTAGGGATAAGTTTTTATCTACAAAGATAGTTGTTCCAAGCGGATTCACAAAAAGCTGTTGGCTAGATTTTCTACATAGCTGAAAACCTAGGCAATCATGAGATAAATCTCCCTCATTTACCGGTGAGGCTCCCGTGTCAGATTTGTCAGTTAAAATATGCTAGTATCTATATGGGGGTTTTACTTTAACCATTCAGCTCATGAACCATAGTTGTATAGTTCAACAAGTAAGCAGTTGTTTAAGAAAGGAAATATTTATAGAAGAAAGAAATAATAAAACATAGGGAAGAAATAGGGAAGATGTGTAACCCAATCAATAGATAACAGAGTTGATTGCATGCACATAGAAGAAACCAATAGATATCAACACACAAAATTATAAGCAAAGGCAACTCCAGATCTAGATCTAAAATAACACAAAGTTTATTAGAAGATTTGAGATAAAAAGCTAGAAACAAAATGCACCGTGACACAAATTTCTCCGAGAAATTTGTTCATTTGTATTCCTTTGCTTCAAATAGCTATTGGGGTTTCAAAGACAATTCTAGAACACAAGAATGTTGCTTACAAATTCTAATGATTAACCGAGAAGGTTCTTCTTCTACTTATAGAATGTAAAAGGAAAAGTACAAATGGGAAACTCAATTTGAAGTGAAACATAAACAAGAAGTAAAGATAATATCTAGCAATCATCCTCCTCTAATTTCTCTTCAAGTGACACATCTATCACTTAACTAATATAATCATTCCACATAACTTAAAGTAATGGTTTCAAAACCAATAACTTTAAAGTTTTACAATTACATCCGAGAACATGGAAAATAGAAGAAAAAATAATAGAAGGAGAAATACCGCCAACTATAACATTTATATCTTCTTTTGTTACGATCATCGAATATACTTATTGAACACGTAATTCAACATCTTCCCATCTATCTTAGCCATAACTTCCTTTTCTATCACGAACTACTGATAAGCCTTCATTCAATACCCCGATACATGATTCCACATCCTCAAGCTCAGCCCGAACTTTGCTGATATCTGATTGCGGTGCCACCGGTTTCTGATAGAATTCATTGTGAAAGGCTTAACGGCTCCATCAATTCTTCCTTGCACATCATCAAGAGACCCTTCCAGGGGAATTAGGCACTCTGTTAGGAATGATCCGTGTGTATGAAGTAAAATTTCTGACCACTTCCTCATAAGTGAAAGTAATGATATTGTCTGGTAAAGACAATGCCATACTCTCAAGTGCCTACATCCTCTTTAGCATAATTTCTGAGATCTCCAAACGTAAAGATATGTAAACTCCGGTTGCTTCCCCTTCTCAACTAATCCATCGGAGCACATCTGCTCCATGCAATCAACACTTCTCTTGGTAGCTTATTGATTTTGGCCAAAGTACTCGGGTTACTCTCGTATTTGTGTTCATATCTACTATGCTTGTCACTGATTGCTTGACTGATCCTTTGCATCTTTCATAACCTTTAGTTGGTGGCACCTCTCCGAGTTATCGAAGTTTGATGAATGATTAGATTTTCCATTCATCAATAGCTTTCACACAGTTACTTGTATCCTCCGTTTCTACATCAAATGATCACTCACTGCTTTTGAGTTGAAATTGGGTGAGTGGAGGATTTAGTAACCTTGGCAATGATCTCGCTGTTGAGATACTTGCACGAAGTTTAATTTCTCTGCCTTTTCTCTGTCAAGCCTAAGGAATAGATCATCTATCAATTTTTGCGTGTCCTGCTTCAATCCTTTTGTGGTGGCTTGACCTATGGGTACTCAGTTCTTGCGTTATGTCTTTCGCCGTGAGCTCATCCTCTTTCTTCCTTCCACCAAAACCGACATCTCAAAGCAAACTTACGCCCTAACTCCTCGATGATCAACCTTGAAATTACCTTAGCAACTTTAGGTTTTCTATCTTTTCCACCTAGACTCGGGAGTAGTTGCAAGTCGTGTTCCTCCAAGTTGATTTCCACTCTAGCCTTTGGAACCAATTACGAAGTCAACCATTCCGAGAAATTACTTCTCAGAGAATGAGAAGTTGTCGAGTGTACCACTATCTCGTGCTCACGATTCCGCTCCATCTAAAACCACTACTGATGTTGTGCCCTGCCATCCTCTGAATCATCCAAAGACAAAGCTCTTTCAAAATCTACCATCTGCAAAGCTTAAACATTTCTTGAGAATAGGCGCTAATGCAGAGAGGACCGAGGAGAGAAGATGAATGTTGTTAGATTCAATGGAGGAATGGCAGTGTCCTGCTAAGGTGCAATAGTTGGTGAAGTATTGGATGCGTTGAAGAAGCTGAAACTAACATCATAGCCGTGGAAGTGATCTTCTCCTTTGATTGAGACCTTCTGTACACTTTAATCTTCTCAAGCCTTCTGCTGCTTTCTCCTCAGTGCTTCCTCTTGAGGGAATCTCTGCTTGAAGATGCCGTGATTTGATTCATCAATGCTTCATCAAGGTAGTATCCCTTCATCAACAACCAGTTTGAAGTATTCACTAGAATAGTGGCAGACCTTTCCTCAATCGTATGGCAGCCCCCTACATTCTCCTGAAGTACAGCTCTATCTCATCCCATCCGATGGTATGTGTCAAGTAACACAGACCCATCATCTTTAAGATCCACAAGTATCCACGTTAATCCAAAGTCAAACACTTGTCGTGCTGATAGCCTACTTAAATCCTTATTTCTAACCTCGTACTCACTTTTGCACTTCCTCCAGAAATCCTCTAATGAAGGTAAATGTGCGTACTCTGGGAGATCGTCTTCCTGTGCACTTTAAATGGATTGAAGTTCGGCCATGCTTTGGGAAGAACTCTTGCTCGTACTTAGAGAAACGAGTTCTGCTTCCACTCCTCGGGCTTTATGAACGCTTTGATGCCTATAATGGCCCACAAGTGATTAGGAAGAAGCCCATAGACTTGTTTTGTTTCGACTAAAGGTAGTGCATCTCCACAAGTTGTGTTCTCAGCTCCATGGTGACCAATCTATCATTCGGATATCTGGGTAACTTAACTAGTTCTCTAGAAAATCCGGTGACCCTAAGGTATGTGAAATCCAGTAAAATGAATGAAGAGGCGCGATTCGGACACGGCTTCCCATGCTTCTTTGCTCACCCTGTTGGCCTTTAGATCGCTGGGCCCAACCTACAAATGAATTTGTAGTAGAGTCCATCATTGACCACTGGTAATCCTTCTTTACACGAGGTATAGTAAGCATGGGTAGCGATCGAAAATAAGGTCCTTGGAAAGAACACCACATCTATCCAACTTAGAGAAGATGCCTTGTGAAGCTGTTGTGTATACCAAATAGGAAGTCATTTTGAAGTTGAAAGTACACCTCACGTTCCAGAGTTGCTCACCAATGTTGTCACTAATGATTTCTAACCAATTGATTATTGAATCTGCTTTGTTGATTTCAACGGTCCTGATGAAATCATACATTCATGTGCGGAAGGTGTGACCGTTTGCTTTCTTATTTATCCTACATAAAAATTTAGCAATATCATCCACCTCTTGTACTAGATTGGACCACAGAAGAGTTCTTGGGAACTTGGAAGGATATCTAGGATTCTTCATGTATCATTGTTCATTATACTCACACGATCAACTCTATGCTTCTCCCACTGTTGTCGGCATCCGTATGCTAATAGAAGTTACCACCTTTCGTGACGGACTCTTTAAACAATAATTGATGAAGCTGTGCGTCAATCTGGATTATTGTTTTCCCGTAGAATCTCGGACTTATCTAAATGATGGATGGTAAGACCTAGCACACTCCATAACGAACTCGCAATCTGGGCATGAATGGAAACACTGCAGCTCGAATAATTCCACCTTTGCTTTTATCGCACACATGAGGGAAGTCTTTCTGCTCTGGATCTGTCAATCAATTCGGAAACAGGTTCCGGACCTAGATCTGTGTCTTAATGTCTGCAAATTTAGAAGTGATGCATGACTCTATTGTGCTCTCTTTTTCATCCCTCTTTGCCATGGTTGTATCTATCTTTGTCGAACAATTCTTTTTCTCCTTATTTGGTAGAATTCTTCACAACCGGTGCAGATCTAGATAATTCTTCAGATTCGGAGGATATGTTCAATGTATTAGACATTGATTTAAGCTCCTTTCTCTTATAAAAGCACCTGTAATGAATTCTGAAATTATTTCGAGACAAAGATGGCAACCGGAACATGAACAAGTGGATTTTAATCACAAAAATCTGCATATATCAAGCCCTCTCGCCCCAAAATTTGATGTTTTATTTTCATGCAAAGCAAGCATGAATTTTACCAACTTCACTGAGCACATGTATCACTTATGCGGAGACAAATATTCGAGACCACAAATCAACCTCCTTCAACCTAGGCGCCAAATTTGGAAGCTTACTGGCATTAATTACACCTTCTTCGAGCAAAATTCCTCTCCAAATGGGACGCACTTTTGTCTCAGGCTGCACTTCTATAATTTTGAATTAATCAATTCATCCTTATGGCAGCCCCTCGCTATATAATCTTCATAATTATATAATTAATTAATGTCTCTCCTATTCCTAGCAATTAATTAATTATTTAATAAGCTTTACTCTTCAAATGGGGCACCTATTTTGTGCATGCTCATGGCTGCCATTAAATAAATTAAATTTATTTAATTTTAGCCTTCTACTTCCAGTTAACTTAAGCCTCATAGTATGCTTTGACCTTAGCCACTGAAAATAGGAATTAATTAAATCAATTAATACTTTAAAAGTATTATTCCTCTCCCAAATGGGGCGCACTTTTTGACATGAAGGGGCTGCATTAAATAAATAATATTTATTTAATTTTAGAACTTCTAATTCTAACTTCCTTTGTCCACTTTCCCTTTGTTGACTTTTCCACAAGCCTGGGTGCCAAAATTGGAGAAGAAATTAATTAAATTAATGCATTTAAAGTTGCCTTTCTGTTCCCTAAAGGGGTCGCACTTTTTGGCATAAGGAATTTCTATTTTTAAAAGTCAATTGACAATGGGATTATTTACCCTGCAAGGCAGCTCCGAAAATCCCATGATTCACTTAAGTTGTTTGACTTTCATAATGGGATTATTTACCCTGTAAGGCAGGTAATAAAATCTCATCAATGCCTTAAGTGATTTTTCTTTTATTTCACAATGGGAATTTTTACCCTATAAGGCAGGTAAGAAATTCTCATCTTTCCTGTTGCCTCTAATTTTCCCATTGTGACTTAAGTGGCATTGCTTTCATGGGAAAAAGTACCCTGCTAGGAAGGTACAAAATTCCCACCTACTGCTTCCAAAAATCCCATGATCCACTTCAAACCCTCTTTTTCCAAAAATGTGGCCTACCCTAAAGAAGCTTTTTAGTGCACGACTTCATCTTTTCCAAGAGAACCAAACCTCCGATGGCGAATTATTTCTGCACAATAGGCATAGGTGATCTCCGGATACTCAAGAAAAGAATCGGGCCAACCAAAGAAAGGAATTGATCTAGAGAAATTTCACAGAAAATGAAACGGAAAACACAAAAAACATAAAACGTTGCCAGAAGTTACAAATAAAGCCCAGGATTCATTCTTGGTTAAAACCCTCTTGGTATATGGGAAAAACAACATGTACGATCACAACTTGAGGGTTAAACCGAGACACCTGATTTGCCTTAAAAGGGGTTCAAAATAATTAAATACAAATTTCACGCAGGTAAACCCCAACGACAGAATAATAATTTTGGGCATCTAGGTATTTGGTGAAAATGGCTAATATGGCTCCTTGGGAATATCTTGACACAATACAGGAACTTTCTGGCAATAAAAACACAAAACGACCCATTATTTTAAAAGTATGAAATTTTTTTAAATAGGGTAGTCCCAAATTTCAGGGTGAAATTTGGGGACACCCAAAACTCTGTCTGTGGACATCTTTTCCCCTATCGAGAATGAAAAGTGAAAATATGAAATCCTAGGATCTCTGGTTTTGTATCTTGTCTTTTGGGCACGGGGTCAGGCAAACAAAACAACACAACACAAAAACAAAAACAAGGAAAAACAAACAAAGTTTTATTTATATACATACAGGTTTTACCCTGCTTTTCATGTCCGAATAGGAATTCAAGTTTTCCCATTGAAAGGCAACGGTAATTCAACTCCATCATGATAAGAAAGAATGAAGTTATCGGCTCCATTGATCTTTTAATCATAAAGGTCCTTTCCATAGTGAATCAAATTTTTTCGTGCATGCCTTTTGCTTCTCTTCTTTTGTCCCATAAAAGGACCCAGTCATTGACTTCAAACTTTCTTTCCCTGGCCTTTTTGTCCAAGATAAATTTCACCTTATTTTGATGCTCAATTTGTCTACAACTTGAGTTTGTACCTCCCACAATTCAATTAGGTACATTATCCTTTTATCAATAGCATCAGTGAATGTAGAATCCTTGAGGGCTCTACAGAAAGTTGTAGCAAAGCGGCGGTTCAGGTAAGAGGCAACTCGTGTCTCTTCCATATAATAGCTAAAAAGGAGACATACCTATAGCCCTTTTTGTGTAATTCTATCAGCCCATAATGCATCAAACAACTTATTGTGCCAAGTTCTTTGATTCTACATTAGCAGCTTTACGATACTCACCAAGTTTTGTTACTTGATTCAGTTTGGCCATTCCCTTGTGGATAGTAGTTGGAGGAATGTACCAGCTGGATCCCATGAGTGTAGCATAAATCAACCAAATCCTCGGAAGATGATTAGTGTTGTCTCGCTACTATTTTATTGGGCACGCCAAACCTAACAACAATATTTTCCTTTATAAAACTACACACCTCGGTGGAAGTGGTGTTCTTCACAGGAATGGTTCTACCACTTCTTGAAATAATCGGTAGTATTTGCATCGAAATATAGTGATGGTCGGCCTTTAGAGGTCGGGTTGAGCATACAATAAAATTCATTCCCCATTCTTTGGAAAGGTTCTTGATTACAATTGGTTTTAAAGGTAATGCGGGCAATTTTACACGCCAACAAAGTGTTGTGCACGCAGCACTTAGATACCCACTCTGCGGTATCTGAAAAAGTGTGGGCTAGTAATACTACCTTGCTACGAGGATCTTATGAGTGTGACTCAGTGAGAAATGACCACCACAAACCATGTCATGAAATTGTTTCAAGAGCTGATCCTGTGAGATTTATCCACGCATCGGAGAAATACGCCATCAATCCCTCTTTTGTATAAACCATTATCCCATAGAACTAAGTCTTTGGACTTTAGTTTAATAGTTCATTTATCTTTTCGAGAAAGTTGATCTAGACATTCTCCATAAGTCAAAATATAGGCGATATTCTTTGTACCACTCTTCTACAGATCTATAAAAAGTACCATACGAAACTTTTCATCCATCTCTTCTTGATCGCCTCACCGGCGTTGTTGCTTTCATCTCCATCATCAATTCACACAAACCTCTTCCTCGAACTAGCTTTGTAGGTTTGATATCCATCTCATATTCTTGAACTTTCGTCACCCATGTGCCTCTCAACAATCCTAACTCTTGTTGAGTGAGGATAGATTTCACTGCAGTATCTGGAACCAAGACCACAGTGTGTGAGGAAAGAATATTGTATCTCGAATGCTTTACACGCCTTCACCATTTGCATATGCATGTTTTTCCATCGAGTATATTTTAACTCATAAGCTTTGAGAGGCATGCTCATGAAAGCAATCGAGCTTCTACATCCTCTTGATTCTTACGTATCAATATTGGCGACATGGTGTGTTCGGAGGAATAACAATAAAGAATAAATTATTTACTAAATTCAGGTGAAACTAAAATTGGAATTTTGATGAGGGCCTCCTTAATCTTCTAAAAATATTCCTTCCTTTTGATCCATTTGAAATCTTGTGTCTTCTTCATCATATTTGAGATATGATTTGGTTAGCTCAACAAAGTCGGGGATGAATATCACGAGAAAATTAACTTTTCAAAGAAAGAGTGAACCCCTTTTTTGGATGTTGGCAATGGCGATGTCTCGAATAGATTTGACACATTCGGATCTATCTTGATTCCTTCTTTGGAGACAATGTGCCTAGTAGCTTTCCTTACATTACGAGTAAAGATAGATTTTTAGGGTTCAAAGAAATACCATGTTTGCGGCATTATATGAAAACCTCTTCCAAATTTGAAATGTGTGTGCTTCTATTCTTGGAAAAGACTATCAAATCATCAAGGTACACCACTATGCTTATATCCTTGAGATGAGCAAAAGCTAAATCCATAGCTCTTTGAAACGTAGCTCCAACATTGATCAAACCAAAAGGCATTTTCTGGTAAGCAAAAGTTCCCCAAGGTGTAATGAATGTCATTTTGTATTGATCTTCTTCAACCACCTTGATCTGATTGTAGCCTGAGAAACCATCAAGCATGGAAAGCATTTCAGATCTAGTGACCACCTGCAGAGTGTGATCCATGATGGGGATGGGGTAGTTATCTTTCAATGAGGCTTGATTGAGGTTGAGAATCTACACACAACCTAATCTCGTCACTCTTCTTTCTCACAGGAACTATGTTGGATAACCATTTGGAGTGATGTATGGGATAAATTATCTTTGCATCTAACGACCTTACGGATCTCTGCGAGATAGTTAGAAATGGTAGGGTTATCTTATGAGTTACGCTTGAAAGGCTTTTGTTCTAGTTTTAATGGGATGTAGTGTTGAACCTGCAGGTGATATGATTTTAGATCCTAGTAAGACCGGGAAAAAACATCCATGTATTTCTTAAGAAGCTCAGTAAAATCTTCTCTTTCTTTGTCTGAACAACACTTACTCATATTTACTAACTCCGGATCATTCTTTGCTCCAAATTTAATAAGCGTGTATCGGAGGAAGAACCTTCCCCACTTTCTTCATTCTTTTTAAGCATCTGATCATGCTTGTCGAACATTTCCTCAAGAGATACCAAGCCTTTGGGAATTTTATTTCCCTTTAAATAGATAATCTCGACTTCCTTAGACATCTACATCCATTTCTCTCACGGAGTTTTCTCGGAGGTGAATTGCTTTCCTCATAGTAGATCTCTTGAAGTTTTCTTTTGTTGGAGAAATGCAGCAATCTGCTTGTCATCGTTAAAAACTTGCCATTGTTGGACGTTGTCAGGAAATTTTGGGGAAAACCATCTCAACTTTGTAATCCCCCTGTCTGAAAAATGTGGGAGGCTGATCTGGATTTAATAAAGCTACAATCACTGCAAGTGAATCATCTCTAGAATTTTTTTCTCTTGGAATGTAAGATACCGAGAAAGCTAAAAAATCTAAGATAGTAGAGTAGACTCGATCTCTATAATGCCAAAGTTTGTCATTTTTACTTGATAGAGACCTCTTATCTGGCTGCTTGACGATTAGCTCAACATCTCCCTTTGCATGTAAGATTTTGATTCCTAGTGTTCTTTCTGCTCCATACCTAACAACAATGATTCATACTATGTCGTGTTGTTAGTATTTTCGAACATCAATTTGAAGGAATGTGTGTGCATCTTTCCCTCGGGGAGATAAGAACAACACCTACACCATATCCAAATGAGCAGCGGAAATTTGCCATCAAATTCCATAGACCAAACCTTGTTGTCAAGTTGATGTGGTTCTTGGATCACAAAGTTGAACTTATTCTTTATCCATTTCTATATAATAGACTTCGTGATCGATTCTTGAAACAAGATCGAGATCTAGAGATCCTCGGACTTTGATACGATTACTTGGACTTCTTCTCGGCTTCTAACTTTTTATTAACTCCTTTGATTCTTATGTGCACACAAGACCAATCCATCTTGACTTCTCCACCCAACTCTTTACAAAAATTTCTACTCAAAACATGTCATAAGACACCGAGATGTCTACTACTGAGGATAGTCATTTTCAGTCTTTTATCTCGGGGAAAGAGCGGGTACTACCTATGCATATTTGATTTTCCTAACAAGAGGAACTTCCTTTCCATTGAATAGCATCTTCCAATGGTTTTGTCAATAAGAGACCCAAGGCATCAAAGCAACTCGGCGCAGGCATGACGTTGTCAGAAGCTCCAGAGTCCAAAATGCAATTGCTCAATTTGTATCCATTGATAAGCAATGATACATAGAATGGCTCGATCCTTTCCGATGTAGCAGGAGAAGAAGTAGAGGGAGAAGAACTTGCAGCCGCATTATTTGAAGGAGTAATCTTTGGACTTGACAAGATACCCCATGAAGTATTATTTGTTGGAGGGTTGGGACCATTACTTTGCACATACTTGACCAATCTATTTAGTTGATCAAGAAATGCCTCAAATACTCAACTTCTGACATTTGGACCTTGGTCTTCTGATGATATGATCAATGATGTCAAAATCTTAGCATGCTTGACCGGATCGTGTTGGCCCTCATTGCATAATTGAAAGAATTTACATATTTATCTTTGGGCGCTAATGAAGAAGGAAGAGGGCTGCCTCTTTTTAGGATAGTAACATCCGGCCCAGGATCTTCTCTTTCTCTTCTTTGGCCGCTTGTGGATGCTTTGGCATTTTGGCGTGTTTGGGACCTTGTGAACACCACAAATGTGTGACCATCAGAATCTTCAAAAGATTCATAATAGCCATCGTCAAATTCGTAGTCCAGGTAACCAATATTGGAGTCACCAGCGGGATCTACAAAGTCTTCATCATCAAATGATTTGTCAATGCCTAGATCTTCTTCATTAGTTTCCAAGTTATTCCTTGGAGTAGCTTCAATTGCCAACCATTGTGGTGCAGCAACAAGTTTGTTTCAATTTTGATTTTGATCATTAAAGGTATGAGCAGGAGCTATTCTTGAAGGGTCACATTTCCTTCTTGAGAGATCTGCTTCTTGATTTGTAGCATGTCATTAGCCAATCTTTGTAACAAAGGATCTGAAGTACTTGAAGAAGCTCCATCACCTTTGTGAGATGGTTGTTTGAGTTTTCCAGCCATGATCAAGTCATCTTCAACTTCCACGGCAACATTTTGTGCTTCAAGTAGATTCACAGGTCTTTCCCTTCTCAGCTGATATCCAATTTTAGGCAACAGAGAATTTATAAAAAACATCTTTTGATTTTCATCGCTCAATGCGGCAGAAGTGGGGATTTTATATAAAATCCTTTGGAACCTTGCAATAAAGTCCTACATGTTCTCACTTAGCTCTTTCTTCAACTGCGTCAGTTGAGTGATCAATGTGCTAGCGTCCTCTGTAGGCTTGAATCTTTTCAGAAATTTCTCACGCATAGTCGCCCAGTTGGTTATGGTGCCAGGAGCTAGCTGATAGAACCATTCATCGGCCCAATTCTGTAGAGTCTCAATGAAGAGTGACCGAGACATATTCATGCTCCACTGCAAGAACACCACAAGATATGAAGAAGGTTGCCAAATGATCATCTGGGTTTTGCTTTCCATCTCCAAAGAATTTTGGAAAATTCTTTCTAGATCCTTTTGGAAAATCGTGCATAGGTGGAGTCCAATTTAGTGGCCCAAAAGTTGCTCCCCATGGGACAGGTACTATCTAGTTCTGATTTTGATTATGGTTCTACATGATGAGTGGGGCACGTCTTCTCCTTGTGTAGACTTGATGAATAATTCTAGCCATCGGATTATCTTTGAAGCCGTTTCGGATATGGATGAGCATGTACTCTCCTTCTGGTGAGAGACTAGATATGTGGCTTCTAACTTGATAGGATGATTGAAATTGAATTGCTCGTAGTCGAAGAAATGATCGAGTCCTTCCTTATGCCTTCACGCTGATCGGGAGAATGGAAATTCAGCCAAGTTGAGATTTGTATGAAAAACACTACGATCTTTAAGGGATAAGCTTTGATCTCGTAAAGATAGTTGTTCCTCGGATTCACCAAAAGCTGCTGTTGGCTAGATTTTCTACATAGCTGAAAACCTAGGCGACAAAAGCTAAATCTCCCTCATTCACCGGTGAGGCTCCAGTGTCAAATTCGTCGGTTAAAATATGTTAGTATCTATATGGGGGTTTTATTTTAACCATTCAGCTGATGAACCATAGGCTGTATAGTTTTTTGCAAGTAAGTAGCTTTTAAGAAAGGAAATATTTATAGAGGAAGGAAATAACAAAACACACGGGGGAAGAAATAGGGAAGATGTGCAACCCAATAAATAGATAACAAAGTTGATTGCATGCACATAGAAGAAACCAATAGATATCAACACACAAAATTATAAGAAAAGGTAGCTCCAGATCTAGATCTAAAATAACACAAAGTTTATTAGAAGATCTAAGATAAAAAGCTAGAAACAAAATGCACCGTGACACAAAGTTCTTCGAAAATATTTTCCTTTGTATTCATTTGCTTCAAGTAGCTATCAAGGGTTTCAAAGACAAAGTCACGGAACACAAGAATGTTGCTTACAAATTCTTATGATTAACCCGAAGGTTCTTCTTCTACTTATAGAATGTAGAAGGGAAAGTACAAATGGGAAACTCAACTGAACTAAAACATAAACAAGAAGTAAAGATAACATCTGGCAATCATCCTCCTCTAATTTCTCTTCAAGTGACACATCTGTCACTTAACTAATAGAATCATTCCACATAACTTAAAGTAATGGTTTCAAAACCAATAACTTTAAAGTTTTACAATTACATCGGGAACATGGAAAATAAAAGAAGAAAAAATAGAAGGAGAAAGACATGCTAGATTGTAACATTTATATCTTCTTTTTGTTTTGATACTAAATATACTTGTCGAACATGTAATTCAACATCTTCCCATCTGTCTTAGCCATAGCTTCCTTTTCTCTCGTCTGAATTGTAGCAAGCCTTCATTCAATACTGCGATACATGATTCCACATCCTCCAAGCTCGGCTGAACTTTGCAATTTCATTTAAGCGGTGCAGTACCACCGGTTTCTGATAGAATTCATCATGAAAGGCTTAATAGCTCCATCAATTCTTCCTTGCACCATCAAAAGAGACCCTTCCAGGGAATTAGGCACTCTGCTAGGAATGATTCGTGTGTGTGAAGTAACATTTCGGCCACTTCCTCATGAGTGAAAAGTAATGATATTGTTATGGTAAAGACAATGTCATACTCTCAAGTGTCTGCATCCTCTTCAACATAATTCTGTCAGATCTCCAAATGGAAAGATACTGCAAACTCTAGTTGCTTCCCCTTCTCAATTGATTCATCGGAGACAATTTGTTCCACTGATAAACACTTCTCTCGGTAGTTTATTGATTTCGGCCAAAGTACTCAGGTTACTCTCAACAACTGTGTTCATATCTACTATGCTTGTCACCGGTTGCTTGACTAATCTATGCATCTTTCATAACCTTTAGGTGGGTGACACCTCTCGAGTTGTCTGAAGTTTGATGAATGATCGAGACTTTTCCATTCATCGATAGCTTTCACACAGTTACTTGTATCTTCCATTTCTACATCGAGATGATTACTCACCTACTTTTGAGAAGAAATTGGTTGAGTGGAAGATTTAGCAACCTTGCAATGATCTCGCACTGTTGAGATACACCATACGCTCGAAGTTCAACTTTCTCGCCTTTTCTCTATCAAGCCTAAAGAATAGACAATCTATCGATGTCGTGTCTGCTTTAATCCTTACATGGTGGCTTGACCTATGGGTACTTTGGTTATTGTTGTGTCTTCACCGTGAGCTCATCCTCTTTCTTCCCTTCTGCATTGGAATAGACATCTCAAAGCAAACTTCGCCCTAACTCATCGATGATCAACCTTAAAGTTACCTTAGCAACTTTAGGTTTTATGTCTTTTCCACCTAGACTCGAGTATAACTACAAGTCATGTTCCTCCAAGTTGATTTCCACTCTAGCCTCTGGAACCAAGCTGTGAATTCAACCATTACGAGAAATTACTTCTCGAGAGAATAAGAATTTGCCAAGTGCACCACTATCTCGCACTCGATTCCTCTCCATCTCAAAACCGCTACAATGTTATGGTTTGCCATTCTTTGAATCGAATCCAAAGACAAAGCTCTTTCAAACTCTGCCATCTGCAGCTTCAACATTTCTTCAAGAACAGGTGCTAAACAGAGTGGTTGAGGAGAGAAGATGAATGTTTCGGATTCAACGGAGGAATGGCGGTGTCTGCTTAAGGTCTGGATTGATCGGTGAAGTCTTGGATCTTTGGAGAAGCCAAAACTAACGTCATAGCCATGGAAGTGATCTTCTCCTTTGATTGAGACCTTCTGTGCACTTTAATCTTCTTAGGCCTTCTGTTGCTTTCTCTCTCGTGCTTCCTCTTGAGGAATCTCTGTGCGAAGTTTTACGTGATTTGATTCATCGATGCTTCATCGAGGTAGTATCCCTTCGTCAAGTGACCAGTTTGAAGTATTCACTGCAGGAATAGCGGTAGACCTTTCCTCAATTGTATGGTAGCCCCCTACATTCTCTGAAGTATAGCTCTATCTCATCCCATCCGATGGTATGTGTCAAGTAACACGAGGCCCATCATCTTTAAGATCCACGAGGATCCACGCTAATCAAAGTAAAACACTTGTCGTGTTGATAGCACTTGAAATCCTTCTTTCTAACCTCATACTCACTTTTACACTTCATCCAGAAATCCTCTAATGAAGGCACATGTGCGTACTCGGGAGAACGTCTTCCTAGCCACTCTAAATAGATTGAAATTTAGTCGTGCGGGAAAAATCTTTCTCGTACTCAAAGAACATTTCTACTTCCACTCCTCGGGCTTTATGAATGCTCTGACAGCTATAATGGCCCACAATGATCAGGAAGAAGCCCGTATACTTGTGCCGTTTCGATTGAAGGTCACACATCTCCACAAGTTGTCTGTTCAGCTCCATGGTGACCAATCTATCATTCGGATATCTAGGCAACTTAACTGGTTCTCCAGAAAAGCCGGTGACCTTGAGGTATGTGAAATCCACAAACTGAATGAAGAGAATGTCAATTATGGACACAGCTTCTCACGCTTCTTTGCTCACCCTCTTGGCCTTTAGATCACCGTCTAACCTCTAAATGAATTCGTAGAAGAATCTATCATTGACCACCTTGTAATACTTCTTGCATGCAGTACAGTAAGGTATGGGTAGTACTCAAAAATATAGTCCTTGGAAAGAACACCACATCTATCCAAACTTGGAGAAGATGCCTTGTGAAGGCGCTTCGTATACCAAATAGGAAGTCATTTTGAAGTTGAAAGTATGCCTCATATTCGAGTTGATCACCAATATTGTCACTAATGATTTCGACCAATTGATTATTGAATCCGCTTTGTTGATTTCAATGGTCCTGATGAAAGCATACATCCATGTGCGGAAGGTGTGAGTGTTTGCTTCATCATTTATCCTGCATAACAATTTGGCAATATCATCCACCTCTTGTACTAGATTAGACCACGGAAGAGTTCTTGGGAACTTGGAAGGAGATCTAGGCTTCTTCATGTATCTGTTGTTCATTATGCTCACGCAGTCAACTCTATGCTTCTCCCACCTATTGCCGGCATCTGTATGTTGATAGAAGTCACCACCTTTTTCATCGGAATCTTCAAACAATAATTGATGAACTGTGCATCCAACCGGATTATTGTTTTCCCTTAGCATCTCGGACTGATCTAGATGATGGATGGTAAGACCTAGCACACTCCATAACGAACTCTGGCAACTGGGTTGTGAATGGAAATGTTGCAGCTCAAATAATTCCACTGCTTTAGATTGCACGCATGAGGGAAGTCTTTCCTGCTCTGGATCTGTCAATCAATTCGGAAAGAGGTTCCGGACCTAGATCTATGTCTCAACATTTTCAAATTTAGAAGTGATGCATGAATTTGTTGTGCTCTCTTTTCATCCCTCTTTGCCATGGTTGTATCTATCTTTTACGAACAATTCTTTTCTCCTTATTCAGTGGAATTCTTCACAACCGGTGCAGATATGGATAATTCTTCAGATTCGAAGGATATGTTCAATGTATTGGACATTGATTTAAGCTCCCTTTCTCTTATAAAATCACCTGTAATGAATTCCTGCAATTAATTCAAACAAAGATGGCAACCGAAACATGAACAGTGGATTTTAATCATAAAAATCTGCATATATCAAGCCTACTACCCCAAAATTTGATGTTTTATTTGCATGCAAAGCAAGCATGAATTTTACCAACTTCACCTGAGCACATGTATCACTTATGCAGACAATTATTCAGACACAAATCAACCTCCTTCAACCTAGGTGCCAAATTTGGAAGCTTCCAACATTAATTACACCTTCTTGAGCAAAATTCCTCTCCAAATGGGGCACACTTTTTGTCTAGGCTGCACTTCTATGCTTTTGAATTAATTAATTCATCCTTATGGCAGCCCTTGCTTATATAATCCTCATAATTCTATAATTAATTAATGCCTCTCCTATTCTAGCAATTAATTAATTATTTAATAAGTTTTACTCTTCAAATGGGGCGCCTATTTTGTGCATGCTCATGGCTGCCATTAAATAAATTAAATTTATTTAATTTTAGCCTTCTACTTCCAGTTAACTTAAGCCTCACAGTATGCTTTGACCTTAGCCACTGAAAATAGGAATTAATTAAATCAATTAATACTTTAAAAGTATTATTCCTCTCCCAAATGGGGCGCACTTTTTGACATGAAGGGGCTGCATTAAATAAATAATATTTATTTAATTTTAGAACTTCTAATTCTGACTTCCTTTGTCCACTTTCCCTTTGTTGACTTTTCCACAAGCCTGGGCGCCAAAATTGGAGAAGAAATTAATTAATTTAATGCATTTAAAGGCTGCCTTTCTTTCCCTAAAGGGTCGCACTTTTTGGCATGAGGAATTTCTATTTTAAAAGTCAATTGACAATGGGATTATTTACCTCCCGCAAGGCAGCTCGAAAATCTCATGATTCACTTAAGTTGTTTGACTTTCATAATGGGATTATTTACCTACAGAGGAAGGTAATAAAATCCCATCGATGCCTTAAGTGATTTTCTTTTATTTCACTGATGGGAATTTTTACCCCTGAGGCGGGTAAGAAATTCCCGCCTACTGTTGCCTCGAATTTTCCCATTGTGACTTAAGTGGCATTGCTTTCATGGGAAAAAGTACCATGCTAGTAAGGTACAAAATTCCCACCTACCTGCTGCTTCCAAAAATCCATTGATCCACTTCAAACCCTCTTTTTCCAAAAATGTGGCCCGCTTGGAAGAAGCTTTTTGGTGCACGACTTCGTCTTTTCTGAGAGAACTAGACCTCCGATGGCGAATTCCTTCTGACATAACATGCATAGGTGATCTCCAGATACTCAGGAAAAGAATCGGGCCAAACCGGTAAAGGAATTGATCCAAAGAAATTTCACAGAAAATGAAACGGGAAAACACTAAAAACACAAAACGTTGCCAGAAGTTACAAATAAAGCCCAAAATTCATTCCTGGTTAAAACCCTACTAGTATATGGGAAAAATGACATGTACGATCACAACAGGGTTAAACCGGAGCACAATTTGCCTCAAATGGGGCTCAAAATAATTAAATATAAATTTCTGTGAAAACCCCAAGTGATAAAATATAACAACTTTGGGCATTTGGGTATTTGGTAAAAATGGCTAATATGGCTCCTTGGGAATATCTTGACACAATACACTGGGAACTTTCACCGCAATAAAAACACAAAATGATTTATTATTTTAAAAGTATGAATTTTTTTAAATAGGGTGGTCCCAAATTTCGGGGTGAAATTTAGAGACACCACTAAGGCTTTCTTTCCTTATGGCGCCACACTGTGTGTAAAAATACAACAATATCCTCCAATTCGAAGGTCATGATGTAACCTATATAATTGTGCATCCGACATTGTATCTTCAATTGTTTGTGAATCCTCTCCGATTGAATTCTTGATAAATGGTGGGGCGAATTACTTTTACTGGTTTAACCATGATCAGCGTAAAGCCAAATTCCTAGAATAAGAGAACCCATCGACATATGTGCCCTCGTAAAAGCAGGCTTATTTACTAAGTATTTTAATGCCATGTGATCGGTATAAAATACAAAGGGTGTTCTTGTAGAGTACTTTATGCGAACTTATGCGAGTGTGTAGATCATCGACAAGGCCTCACACTTTGTATTTGTATAATTATTTTCTACGTAGGAGTCAATTTCTACTAGCAAAACAAATAGGATGATCTATAATACTTTCTCCGGGATGAGCTAACACTACGCCAATGGCCATGCTAGAGGCATCCATGTGTACATGAAAAGGTTGGTTTCATGAGGAAAATTCATAATAGATGTTGTAGTAAGTCTCTCCTTGATGCCTCAAATTTTTGTAGAATGTCCCTTTTCCTTTTAGTAACTCTTCTAGGGTGCGGCAATCCTCACATATCCTTTGATAAATTTTCTATAATACCCTGTGTGGCCCAAGAATCTGTGATCCTCACAGGCCTACGATGATTGCAACCTTATTTGGATCCACTAACAAACATTCCTTGTAGATGATATGCCCTAGAAGAGTTCCAAAAGGTGTAGTAAACACACACTTCTTGATGTTTAAAGAGATGCTTAATTATCTGCATCTTTCAAACATTAAGCGCAAGTTGTCACAATGATCCTTAACAATCCCATTTATACCATCCAATCATCCAAGTAAACTCCTGATGATACCAGGAGAATCCATACGTAAAAGAGTAAATTTCTGCCTCGTAACGCCTTCTAATATTTCCTCGGTGAAAGGCGTAGGAAAAGGATCAATCACACACGCAAAGATTCAGCTCCCGTAACCCACACAAATCCTAATCCGACCATCTTTCTTTATACCGATTACCATAGGGTTAACCCACTACGATTCCTCTAGGGCTTAATGATTCCATATTTCAACATTTTTTCAATTTCTTCCTTAACTTTTATGCTCGGAGTTAGGGTTCATCTTGTAAGGTCTCTCACCACCATACGCGCGCACCTTCCTTTAGCTTAATCGTCATCTCTCCTAATGACTCATGCACCCCCCCTTTAACTCATGGTAGCCCCTAGGGAATAAGTCCTAGAAATCATGTAGTAACTTAATTATCTTTGCCACCTCGAGAACTAGACCAATAATCCCCTAATTATGGCCTCCTTAGGTTCAACATCTGTGCCAATGTTCACCTTCTTAGTCTTCATAGGTTCATGATAGGCGCGTGCATTTTTATCCGCACTTTCTAAAACCTCACGCGTACTTGCTGAATGAGCTATGTCCAAATTTTCTACTTCTTTATCATCCACTATGTAGACCATCTTTCCTTTCTCCTTCTCAAAGAAAGTGCGCATAAATAGTGCGGCATCTGTCTCATCTATTTCATCAAAATGCGCTCTTCAAATGCGCTTCACCAAATAAATCCTGAATGAGTTTTTTATCCTTTGCACTGTCTCCCATAGTCAATTGCTTCATAACCCGTAATTCCTCTTTCACTGGAGGTTTAGTAGAGAAGTAGTCAAAAGTCTGGGTCATTCCTACAATCAAGTCTTGCAAATTTCCGGTTTCCTATGCGACAGTCAAAGCATAAACATACCAAGCACGTGTACATCCTTGCAAAGTGCAATAAAGTTTGTGCACCCATAGTGAAGGTGGTAAATCTTCTTGCCCCTCTATCCAGAGTCTCTCACACTACTAAACATGGTGTTGAACAGGTTGATTACCATGATATATGCATATTTGAGTAGGCGCATTGCTCCTGAGAAACGGGTTGTTAGAGAAATTCTTATTTCATTCCATTCTATGAGATTATCCTTGTGAACCATCCACCAAAGCATGTTGTCATCCTATGCGAGGGTATACACTAACATATTTCTTCTCTCCACTTGATTTGTCCACTATTCCTCCATGGCGTGCAGGAATACCATAGGATCTCCTTCTCCAGTGTACCGGGGTATAGAGTTATTACCTATCCTCCTGTCAACGAGGTTTTCTCCTCCATGCAAATGTGCTTCTTACCTCATGCCCAACCATCTCATAGGTTTCATGCACCCAATTATCACAAGAAATACTTGTAGTATCACTAATAGACTGTGCATCTTCCCATTGGAGGATTCCTTCCTTAGATGGCTCAAGTACTTCCGGATCTTGAATGACACGCACATAAATTCTCTCTTGATTCTTCGTCACTTAAAGGTTGACATAGGGTGCATATTTCTCATCTATCGAAAGGGATAATAACTCTTTCTTCCTTATTCTCAAAACTTATATACCCCTTGTTGAGCAGGTAGATCAACATTATTCACATAAGACCAAGGATGCCCAAGGACAATTTGAGAAGTTGTCTACCTCTACAATTCTAAAATTTCAAAGTCCCAGTGAAATTGGCCCCTTATATAGTAATGGATGCAACCTTTAAAACTCCTATTAGAGTGGCCTTAGTCTAATTAGCCATAAATAGTACATTAGAGGATGGTTGTAATGGATTTGCCCATCTGTAACCATGCATCTAAAGTAAGCACATTTACTTATGCGCCTATGTCAATCAATATATTGCTCAAAAGTCACCCATCCACAATAGCATTCGAGTGATCTCCTTATCATAATCTAAGCTACAAGGGGGATATTAGCATGCAATATTTATCGTCCATTCTCAATACCTACGCGCAGAGTGTTTCCCTTTAACCAATTCCCTAGTAATGGAATAATATTCTCCTGGCACAACATCTTGCATACCTCTTTCAAATCATCAACATCCAATTGGACCGTCTCTACTACCTTCTTTTGTTCCAACTTCCGTGACTATTCCTTTAAACATTGTATTTCACCACGAAGATTTACGAGTACCTCCATGGTTTCTGATAAACCTCCTTCGATGTGTAGGATCACGGGTACCTTGCATGTAAAATCTCCTCCTTAGTAATGGTAGGATTTTGTTGTAACATCTCTCGACATGTGTAGCTTTGGCACGTGTAGTAATCTTCACAGTACTTACCTCAAGTTCCGATGTCAACTTTGGCATCCACTAATTTTCCATGACATGTTGTATTTTAACCATCCCTACGCCCTTTTTCTCTTGTTTATGCTACTTACTAAGATGCTTATATAATTAGTCAGAGCATTCCTCATAGTTATGATTCTTCCCACAAAAGAACAAGTAATATTCGAAGGACATTTGTGCCTAAAGTGATCAAGAGATCTACATGTAAAACACGTTCACGAGAAAACTCATCTCGCCCACCACCACGTCCTCATCCCCAAATCCTTCACGGTATCCTTGACCTCTGCCATGACTTCCTTCAAAGATCCCTTTGTTTCGATTGTAGCGCCCTTTAGTGTGATCACGATCACGGTGCTCACCTTTACTTTTAGAGTTATCTAATACTCATGTCATCGTCATGACACCAATATCAATGGCATCATAGATCGACCAATCAACTTGCAGTCTTCTATATTGTGAGTCATGGACCAGAAAATCTTACAACAACAAGATACATTCTTTCTTATCGCGTTGTGATAATGGGCGGGGCTTACATCATGGTCTAAATGACATATCTCACGCAGTCCAACAACAATGAACATCTTGACCTACGGGGAAAACTATCCTTAGTGTGCCCTTCCACTTCACAATTTGTACACCAAATCCCAATGCGTGTCTCATGTGTTGAATTTGTTGATATTTTCTCCAACTACTTCACTATAGCTGCAATCTATGCTTTAAGGAATGGGCACACTCCGGTGTTTATACTTATATGACTGACTCGGTGCACAATGCTTTACTTCAAGTGCTTAGTTCGGATCCATATATGTCTTATGTGATGCCGTAGTGGCCCTAAACGGTGTGATCAAGCCCCAATGAACCACTTTGTGCATGCTAGCTTGCATGGATATCATATGAAAGTTTAGAAAAAATGGTTTTGAAATGGGAATCATATTCCCGAACACTCTCGAGTAAGTGCTGACTTAATATCCTTAAGTTCACTTATACTCTTACTTGAACTCGGGGATATTAAAATCGTAAGGAAAGCATCCCATAGTCTTTGCATAATCTACGCAAGTCGATCAAGGTCAAACTTCCTATACCAACTATGTGCACATCCTGTAACGTAGCCGCAAACCGACTTTCCTTGCGCTTTCGGAATTTGTGACTCCTTTTGTGCGCCACGGTATTTCACACATGTGCATATGCTCAACAACATATTTTATTCCCATATACTACGGAAGGCAGTGACATCTCCATGTAAGTATTTTGGGGTTGGTGAGGACCCTACCCACTTGATCAATAACCTCATGTGTTACCTCTGCCTCTAGACCCACCACATCCACGAACTATAGCTACTTATGCCCCTTGATCCTCCACCTATATCCAAAAGTGCACTAGAGGATGTACTACCCTGTGTCCCAATAGTGGTACTAAATTGAACTCCTACGATCTGCGAGGTGAGTCTTGCTGCTCCCGAAGTGATTCCAAAATTCTACGCGCTTGATTTATGTGCTAATGATGTGCACGAAAAGGTACCTCAAATAACAAAGAATACATTTTCCTGACCATAGATGTACTTGTTATTTGATTTACTTTTATTCTTCTACTATCCAAACTAGCTTGCACGACTACTAGTTATACTAGATCTTTGGAAAACCAAAGCGCGAGGGCTAGGTTGTTAGGTAAGTCGAGATGCACACCCATGACCCATGTCATCTTCTGTTTGGCACACTCTCATATGAGGCCGATGAGGGTTCCACTGTCATGCTTTCCAAAATGGGGGATATCTAAATGCTTTGGATCCATGCCCTCTGCGTGAGCTCCAAATCCTTCACGAGCCATTTCTCTCCTCAACACCATCTGCTTTCTCTGCAATATCATGTTGCTTCTCTATCTCCTCTCACACACCTCATTTTACTTAACTTTCCTTTCCTCTCTTTTCCTCTCTTTCGCTAGGTCCACCATCCTTCACCAAACCTGCTCCTACCCCTGCGCGTGGTGGGGTTTAGCTAGCCATCAAATTTTCTTCCAAGTTTAGGGTTACCATCTATATTTTGATCACCGGTGGGATGCCTTACATATAAGTTCCCTGGGATAACGTAAAAAATTGGAACTCAACTACCTCGAGAAAGAGTAAGTGGAAATTGAGTACTCCAAAATATATCTATTCAGAACACCATGGAACCAAGTATCCATAGCGCGCATCCAAATTAGATCAACATCATAGAGGGCCTAAAATTCTTCCTATGTACAGACAAGTGTGTGATATCTCCAGTTCCTTTTAGATGCATAAGCAATTGCTAACTCGCAAACTCTATAGGAAAAATAGTAAAGAAACTCTCGGACAAAAAGTCATGCAAATTCTACTCCACCCACATGTGTATGCGTCAAACTCAAATCTAGTGTTGAACCTTCGAGTGTATTCTTCTTTCGAGATCTATTATCCAATCCTTAACACTTACTAAGGTCAACCGATATGTCTTCATCATGAAACATCCACGAAAACAAGCTGAAAAAGTGGTCCCGAACAACGAAACCAATGATGTAGCCTATAATCTCTTGTAAAAACCCGAGCAAGTGACACATCACCCAACTTTGAGTTGAGTTCTCACCGAAGCACGCAAAAGTAATAGGCCCCTCTTTAAAGTTTCTTGTGCAAGATGCTAGTGTGATGATGATAAAACATATTCGAGATCCATAAATAAACATAAACATTCCATTAAAGTGCATAATCTAGATCTAGATCTTAGAGAACCATGAACTAAACAATAACTATAATAAACTTAACCATACAAGAACTAGATTCAGTTATGTCTAACACTATTATCCAACCAATATACCCCATTACATTAAACAATGTAAAACACATAAGATTCTTACATTATAAAGTATCTCCACGAGTCATGCGCGTATCAGATCCAACAACATAACTCTACAATAATTCAAGTCTCTTTAAACTACATAGTTCAATACATATTTATAGAGGTGGGGACTTTCCCTTCACCACCCATGCACTTCTCAAAATAGGTCACATGTTGATAATAGCCATGCACCTTTACAATAGTATGCACACATGCAAATTTTCTAATAATAGATGTCCTACAGTTAAATCTAAGAATAAATCCTATTATTAACTTAAACTATGCATGGCGCTTATCAGCCGCTCGTTCCCAAAATACCATTGCGTGTAGCGCAAGTCTTCATCTCTATGTGTGCTCTGCACGCTATCTCCAAAAATATCCCTTATCCATAAAAATGGCTAAGTCCCGAGCCAAAGTTTTTACGGTGCACGTTTCCCTCCTATCTTCTGTGCCTCCAAATACGCCTTGTTCTGCCCGCTAGCGCATCCTTTATGTGTGTACTCCTTAGAACAATATTTTGTCTACTGTGAGGATGATTGTTTTGGAGGGATAAGAAGGTTTTTTGAAGATTTTGTAAGTGTGCATCCTATGGTTAGACCACACTCTTTGGCATTATTGGATGTCTCATCTACTCTTCCCCCTTGTTGAGGATGAATATGGTTTTCTCCTCTTTTTATTTGGTTGGTAATTTTTTGTTTTATAGTGTATGGGTTAGTCTTGTATGTGATATGCTTGTGTTTACCTCTCCCTTATTCTTGTGCACATTTGTGGAAGTTAGCTCTCTCTCCCATGGGCTTGGGGGAGGCTAGCATGTCTTCCAACCTTTGGAAAGGCATGTAATGATGCCTATAGGTTGGGTGGTAAAACAAGTCTTTCTCTTTGTGTTGGATTTTATGTAGAGCACAAAATTTAGAGCTCAAGTTTGGAAGATGGTTGGAGTATTTCCTTGATATCTTGGCACCTTGTTGTTCCAAAAAAATTGGGAAAGTTTTACTTATTGTAATCATGTGGATATGGCTATGTTGGAAGTTTTATGTATTTTTAAGGTTCCCATTTTGAGATTGGGATTTCCTTGTAAACTACGGTACGTTAATTTGTGTCTCCTCCTTAATCTTGGAATGAAGCCTTGTAATGTTTTTCTTTGTGCATCTTAAGCATCTTGGAAATATGTTGTATTTTAAGCTTAAGCTTCATGGTGATGTAAACTATTCTTGCATGGTGAATGTTGTAAGAGTCTTAAATTTTGAAAGGCAATACAAGTAATTGGTTAAGAGTTATTCCTTTGTTAAGATCTTATTTTACGGTTGAAATTTTCCTTTGAAAATAAAACATTGATTGCTACATGAAGTTGATGTTGAAAGAAAAGAATAATACTACTCTTTTATTTCTTGTTAGTATTGCAAATGATTAAGGAGAGAGTGATTGAATACAAACTGATTTAAGTTTATTTCTTTACAACTTTATAAATCTGGTTATTGTTTTAAAGGAAAATTACTTCTAGTGGAAATCCACTTAATACTTGCATAGTAAAATTATGGTTGAAAGTAAAAATCTGTTTTAATGGTTTCCTTCAGATTTTGAATTAATTCCCTTTAGTATGTGGATAGGTGAATGTGCAATGATTTCCTTATAATGCAGTTAGAATGAGTACATTAGGAAATCAAATGTTAATATACCTTTTCCTTGCTAAATTTTAAACAAATTAGAGCCCTCTTATAATTTCTAATACATTGCTACATTTCTCTTTTATCATACAAATGTGTAAATAATTATATAATATAGATATATTGAATTGATGAATTTGCATACTTTACACATATAATGATGACATAACTTATCATTTTATAACTTTGTATATTTTAATATAGTATATAATATAGTTTATATATATATATATATATATATATATATATATATATATATATATATATATATATATATATATATATATATATAATTTTATGAATTGCTCCATCTTACCCAATTTGTGGTATGGTTGTGTTTTAAAACAAAACAAAAAAGATTTGTGTTGGGAGGGTCGCGTTGCACTTCCCCCATACCTGTGTTGCATTTTAGTGGTGTGGTCATAGGTCACACCATAGTGAGCGTGGTGTGGCCTATGGCCACACCACCGTAGACCCCAAACACCTAACCACCACAATACCTAACCCAAAAACAAAATTGTCACCTCCCACCGATCCAACACCATGGCAATTCACTCAAAGCGGCCACCTTTTTCACATTAAACCTCGTACGAGTAAATACTAGTTCCTTCTTCAATTTGAAATACATATTTTTATTAATGTGTGTGTGTATACGTAATTTTATTAAAAAATAAAAAGGGTAGAATATATACCCCAACCGAGAGATATACAGTAAAAGAAATACAAAAAAATAAAAGGGGAGAAATCGATAGTTAAAATTTTGAAAACCCCAAATGCTTGAATAAATTAAGAATAAACATAATAAAGAGGAGAGATCTCCCTATCAAAACCACTGTAGATGAAGAAATGGAGGTTCAAAGCGTGTTCTATGGCTCTTCTTCCTCCTTGTGCAAACTCAAAACACATAAACAAAATAGAGGAAAACCAAAGAAAAGCAAAATAATAAAGGAAGTTTTAGTTTGGAGAATTAGTGCATTTCTAGGGCAACTTTAAATCAAGGGCTAAAATTGAGTAGATCCAATGGCCCACATCTATTCCTACACACTTTAAGTCATGGGCTTTTGTGGGAATGTGTAGTAAAATAAAGAAGGGTGTTGGGGCGCTAAATAAATTAAAAGGGGTATGTAGACTTTCCAATGTGACCCTAGCAAATATTTAGTAGAGTAACCATGATGGGAAATAAACTATTAACGTTCTCATGTGGAAAGTCCTTGTTGAAACAATTAAAATTGGAAATGGACAAGTAATTAATTAATTGATTAATCCAAATTGGTATAAATTAACTTATAACGGGAATCAGAGAAGTATAGTATTTCTTTTATTATAAATGTATATATATATATATATATATATATATATATATATATATCAAAAAAATTAACTACCACAAGGTGTGGTTGTACATGTTCCAAAAATGGGGCATTACATTTGGTATCAGAGTGATGGTTCGCACACGCGGACACTCTAGGTAGAATATCTAACCGATTATTAATGTTTTAATAATGATAAACAAAAAAAAATTAAAATGTTTTTGCAACTTAATAATCCATTTTCTTACTTCGTACACAAGATGACACCCATGAGACATCGATCCATTAGGGAATTGGGACGTAGATTACCTACACCCGAGCCGCATGGCACCTAAGCTCGGACCACAAATTTTAGAGGCTCTTGGCGAGTTGATAGGCGTTGTGCGGTAGTGACTTCCACCACCGCAAGAGATGAGAGAGGGGATATCCGGTAAGGATCTTAGGAGAGCTAACAAGTGAGGACGCATACTCGGAGTTCACCGGAGCATGATACTGATAAGGCGGGAGAGGTCGCGTAGCCCTTTCGTTCACCACAAGAGGGTTGCATCGTCGTAGCCATTCACACATCCTTGAGGGACCATTTGGGGATAAACAACCCCATTCACCCGTTGAACCGTAGTGTCGGGATCGTGATACAAAGCAGTTTTATTAGAGACCTTCTTTGTTTGTAGCCACCTACGTCACAACAGAACTACGGATGGCTTTGGGGCCGAGTCATGGCTCCTCATCCTTGATAGTTGCTTTGGCTTTCACTCTTACAAGAGAAATGTCAAAGCCAGGTTTTCCATACACCTCCTACGAGATGTCGCAGGCATTTGGTGGAGGAATGAGGATCGAAGCTCTATTTGACTCGGGATACTGATGACTTGGGAGTTGTTGAAAGAGTGTTTCGGGGCTCGTTATATGTCGAGATCATTTCATGCGAGAAGAGGATTGATGAGTTTTATGACTTACGACAGGGATCTAACACATTGGCATAGTATGAGAGAAAGTTCTTGGATCTTTTGTAGTATGTGGACTACCTACAAGACAAAAATTCTTGGTTAATAGGTATATTTGAGACATAAATGCAAACATAGCGAGGATCGGTAAGGATGTTATCTCCTCCCACGTTTAAGAAGGGCATAGAGAAGACCTAACTAGGCGAGGAGAACAAGACCAAGGTGCGGGAACACCAAGATATGAACAAGGGAAAATATTAGGAGAAGGCTGCTTGAGCCTTTTTTTAGAGCCGAGAGGTCACGGGGCACAACACCACCCCCTATAGGAGGATTTTGGCCTCCTCTATCGGTGTCGAGGGATCCATAACATACACACAATGCAGAGACACAACATAAGGGCCACCAAAGCAACATAGGGATAGAAAGACTCGGAGCTTATAGAGAGGTGGAGCTAGAGGTGTTGGTGGATCTGGGATAGGAGACATGTTACTCGGCCAGTACATCCAAACTTGTATGCGATAGTCTGCTAGGGTTGGGCCAGCAAGATTAGTTCACCTGAGTCAAGAGGGACCCCATCTCGAGAGGGGTATAGGAGGATGTTTTATTTGTGGGTCCCTAATCATTATGTGTGCATGTGTCGCCTGAGCACAAACCTGCTACCCTTGATATCAAAGAGCCCCTAGATTTGAGTAGATAATGGGTGATGTAGGATGCGCCCATTGTGTATATGCATCGATTGATAATCGCGGGATGAGCAGCAGACCACGGTTATTGAGATGACAAGTACTATCGGGGTATTTTTGTCTCGGCCTCTTTGATTCGGGTGCTTGATTCTTTTATATCTCCTTTTCTAGTGGACGGTGTGGGTTATTGGTGGTAGGCAACAAAACAATTGGCAGGTTGAGTTGTCCTCTAGATCCAAACTCGTCGTGGACTAATCTGTGGAGAGTTACATACTTGATTTGGGAGTCTTCTCTACTACACTTGACCTCGAGTTACACCTCAGGATCGATCGGGTTGTTTTAGGTATGGATTGGCTCGAGGCTCATCGGGCCAATGTAGATTGCAGGAATAAGGTCATTGAGTGTCAGGATGATCTTGGGAGTTTGGTTGTGATTACAGGGATGCAGAGGCCTATCTCTTTGTGCATGATCTTGGCTAAGTAACTCAAGTGGAGCATGCGTAAAGGTTGTCAATTATTTTCTATCACCATCAATGATCGGTTAGAGGGAACTCCGAGCATTTACCCTTAGATGAGCATGTAGTTTTGAGAGAGTATGTAGATGTGTTTCGGGCGAGCTTTAGGGTTACCATCCCACAAAGAGGTGGATTTCACCATTGATTTAGTGTCAGGATCAGCACTAATTTCTAGGGCACCCTATGAGATGACAACCGAGCTTCATGAGTTCAAGATACAATTAGAGAAGTTTTAGAGAAGGGTCTCGTTCACCCTAGTGTATCTCCTTGGGAGCGCGGTCATATTTGTGAAGAAGAAGTGCGGTTCTCTCGGACTTTGTATAGACTTCAAGTAGCTCAACAAAGTCAAAATAAACAACTTTTATCCACTCCCTAGGATTGATGATTTGTTTGATCAAATGTGAGGAGAGAGGGTGTTCTCCAAAATTGATCTCAAGTCAGGTTATCATCAGTTGCGCATATCAGATGCAGACATTCATAAGATAGCTTTCCACACACGATATAGGCATTATGAGTTCATAGTTCTCCTTTTGGTTTGACCAATGCCCAGTTGTCTTCATGAGCCTCATGAATGGAGTATTCGGGACCTTTCTTAAGCTTTGCTTTGTCTTGGTGTTCCTAGATGATATATTGATTTATTCTTATTCAAAGGTGGAACACGAGGAGCATCCGAGACATGTACTACAAGTTTTGAGAGAGAAAAAGTTGTTTGGGAGTTTGGCAAAATGTAGTGTCTTCCGTGAAAGAGATTGATACTTGGGACACATCATATTAGAAAAGGTATCTCGGTAGATCCTCTATGATACATGTTATTCTTGATTTACCAATACCCACATCAATTGCGAGGTGAGGAGTTTTATGGGGTTAGTCGATTATTACCTCAAATTTGTATAGGACTTTTCAAGATCGCTCACCCTATTACTTCCCTTCAAAGAAAAGGGAAGAAATTTGATTAGTCATAGAAGTGTGAGTAGGACTTCCATTTTCTTAAGGAAAGGCTAACCACGACACCTATCTTAGCGAGTTTACGGATCCGACGGAGGATTTTTTTTGTACGGATGGATCACTAGAGGGTGCAGGAGTAGTTCTTATGCAAGAGCATCGGGTTATTCCTTTGAGTCACGTAAGCTTAAAGATTATGAGCTTAACTATCCTACTCATGACTTAGATATTACAAGCAGTTATTCATGATCTAGTTTTGGCATCATTTCCTTTTGGGTGGGCCATTCATTTTGAGGACGAGATCATCGTAGCCTCTGACATATCTTCTCACGGCCAAACCTCAATGCTTGCAGGTGGCATTGGATGGAGTTCTTATGTGAGTGCGACATGGAGGTTCATTATATCAAAGGAAAGGATAATTTCGTCATGAGATGCTTTGAGTAGATGGTCGAATTTGCTAGCTTCCATGATATTACAGGTCAAACTTGAGAGGTAGAATCCTTGGCATCTTCCAGAGGATAGGTTTTATGACGGTGTTAGAAAAATGTATGATTCTCGGGGTTTATTAGAGGTGAAATATTCAGGGTGCATTTTAGAGGTAGATGGTTTACTTCGGTTCCATAGGTGCAAATATGTGCCTAAGACAGGTGATCTTCATAGCTTCATCCTTTCAGAGGCTCATCAAGCCCCATATGCAGCACATCCAGGAGTGAAGAAAATGCATGCTGATATGAGGGAGTTATATTATTGGTGCGGTCTTCGACGAGACATAGCAAAGTTCTTAGCACCTTGCCTTGAGTGCCGGAGGGTCAAGGCGAGCATTCTCATCCTACAAGACACTTACACCCTCATGATATTCCCTAGTAGAAATGGGATGTGATCTCCATGGATTTAATAGTAGGACTCCCTATGTCTTCTTATCATCATGATGTCATTATGGTCACTATGGATAAGTTGAAAAGGTTGCGCATTTCTCACCAACAAAGGTCACCTATAATACAGGTGATCACCAAAGTATTTATGGAGGACATTGTTAGATTACATGAGATTCCAAATACCATCATCGATGAAAAGGATACCATTTACGCATCAAATTTATGGACTTCCTTTCGGGCCGGTTTGGGTACATAGATTAATTTCAGCTCAAGCATATCATCCAGAGACATATGGACAAACGAAGAGGGTTAATCAAGTATTAGAGGACATGTTGAGGATGTATGTGATGGACCAACAAAAGAAGTGGGAAGACTACCTATATTTAGTTGAGTTCATACAACAAAAGTTATCACAGTTCCATTCGTATGGCTCCTACAGGATTTTTATGGTTGACCTTTTAGGACACCTCCGAGTTGGGACAAGGCTAGATGACATAATTATATTGGGACCGGCTTACCTAAGGGACTTAGAGTAGCAGGTTGTTCTAATTAGGCGGCGTCTTGAGCTTGAAGCGAGCACGCCGAAGCGTATCAAATGCCAAGAGGGTGATCGTCACTTTGCGGTGGGTGAAATAGCCTTCTCGAGTTCATCCTCATAAGATTCCAATCCGCTATGGGAAATGTTCTAATCTATCGCCTCGTTTTGTGGGGCCTTTTGATATTTTGGAGGTCATTGGTCCAGTTGCCTACCACCTAGATTTTCACCACGCCTTGCGTGGGCTCACGATGTGTTTCATGTTTTTGTACTATGTAGATATGTACCTGATATCTCTCATGTTTTGGATTGGTCGGCCTTACAAGTGGAGGATGGAGGACAGTGGAGGCTGGAGCCCATACGTATACTAGAGCATTGGAGGTTGGCCCTTCGGGGTCAAGACTTGGACCAAGTTAGGGTGCAATGGGACAGAGATATGATGAGACAATAGCTACTTGGGAGGATGTTACACCATTGTGGCTAGATATCCCTATCTCTTTTAGTGACTTCAAGAGGAAATCTAATATTAGAAGAGGGGGTGGAGTGTCCACATTTTATAGCCTCAGTTATCTGTTGACTTCCTTACTCATAGTTATGATTTTACATGGATTATGACATATTTTGGACATTATGTTATGTTATTTTATCTTCATGGACATGTATGGTGATTTGGGCATGTAGTGCAATTTAGCTTTGATTATTATGTTGGCACATTTCAATAGATGTTGTGGATACTAACATATTGCTATTTTATTTGAGCCTAATTGATATATGATGGATACATGGTTTGGTCGCACACCTTGATGATATAGATTATTTGATTATTGATGAGAACACATGATAAGCATGGATATATGTCATTTATATGTATTTGATAACTAACACATGGTGAATTTGTGTGAAATTGTGCATGTTTCTCATTTACGATTCCATGTTGATGATGTGATAGCATAGATTGCATGTTTAGACTTGATCATTTATTGAGTAGTTTATTTACACTTGTATTGGGTAGATGTGTTTAATATTTGCATTGAGTGTGTAGGTTACAGGGCACAGGAGAACGTGGGTTTCAGGGCGGCTATGCAAATGTGCACAAGCGGCCCATGGGGCTAAGTCCTAACCATGTTAGCTATATGAGGCCTTATTGGTTGCTTGTATTGTTTGGGCACCATGAGTGACCCTTATTTGCTAATGTTGTATTTCATGTAAAAATTAATTGTGTTTAGGTTGTTTAATTTTTATAGAAAATTAGGTTGGGGGCTTAATGGTCCCCACTTGCATTAAGTATGTATTTGTGTATGTGTTTGTTAATTAAAGAGGATTGGGGTCACATAAGCACCCTTGAGTGGGCCCCACATCCTCTACATATGTGTCCAAATGTGTCAAACCTGAAATTGGGCTATTTTTGGCATTTTAAGTGACCCCTTTTGGTTTTGGGGGTTCACTTAGCATGAAAATAAGCCCTTGGACCCTACCTATTAGGTAGGGTGGATTAATTCCAAGGAAAGGAGGGAGTTTCCCTCCCATTTAGCCTCTCTTTTGTCACCATCCATGTAATATTGGTTGGAATGTGTGTGTTGTGAAAAGTTGCATAAGCTTGTCTCACTTTCTTTTTGGGTAATTTGGGAGAGGGTGTTTAAATGTGGGTTTATCTTTTCTTTATTTTGTTTTGGGAATATTGACTTGGAGGGAAGAGAGGGGTGACATATGTCACCCCCTCATTTGTGAGGAAACTTTTTTTTCTTCAAATACTCCCTCATGTGGGAAAAGATGGCTTTTTTTTGGCTTTTGCTTGGTGCTTGGAGGATTTTGGAGTTGGAGTTTTTCTTGGACAAGGAATTGGGAAAGGCTTAGAGATTTGGAGAGCTTGTGGAGGTAGGCTCTTTGATCTTTCTTTGTGTTTTTGGCATGTTAGATATTAGAATTGCTTGTTGTTGAAATTTTTGTCTTATTACAAGTGTTGTATGGTTGTTTGGGTGTGTTACTTGTTGTTTTCTCCATCCATCATATGGTTTGATGGATTTGGGAGTTTGTTTTGGGGAAGAGGGGGTATTTTCCCTCTTAAACCTCATGGCTTGATGGGCAAGCCATGTTGGTTCTCTTTATCTACTCATATGGTTTGAGGTGGGGAAGGTGGTTCATATGGTTTGAACCCCCTTCCCCATCCTTGAAAGAAACCCAGTGGATTTGAAAATCCTACCAAGGAGGAATTTGGTGAATGGGAGGAGTAATAAGGAGGGATGATTGGTTTGGAGGGATAAGGAGGTTTTTTTAAATATTTTGTAAGTGTGCATCCTATGGTTGGACCAAACTCTATGGCATTATTGGAATTATCATCTACTCTTCTCCCTTGTCTAGGATGAACACGGTTTTCTCCTCTTTTTCTTTGATTGGTAATTGTTGTGTTTTATAGTGTATGAGTTAGTCGTGTATGTGATATGCTTGTGTTTACCTCTCCCTTATTCTTGTGCAAATTTGTGGAAGTTATCTCTCTCTCCCATGGGCTTGGGGAGGCTAGCATGTCTTCTTCAAACCTTTGGAAAGGCATGTAATGATGCCTATAGGTTAGGTGGTAAAACAAGTCTTTCTCTATGTGTTGGATTTTATGTAGAGCACAAAATTTGGAGCTCAAGTTTGGAAGATGGTTGGAGTATTTCCTTGATATCTTGGCACCTTGTTGTTCTCAAAAAATAGGAATTTTTTTACTTATTGTAATCATGTGGATATGGCTATGTTGGAAGTTCTATGTCTTTGTAAAGTTCCCATTTTGAGATTGGGATTTCTTTGTAAACTAGTGTTACATTAGTTTGTGTATCCTCCTTCAATCTTGGAATGAAGCCTTGTAATGTTTTTCTTTGTGCATCTTAAGCATCTTGGAAATATGTTGTATTTGTGAGCTTAAGCTTCATGGTGATGTAAACTATTCTTGCATGGTGAATGTTGTAAGAGTCTTAAATTTTGAAAGGCAATACAAGTAATTGGTTAAGATTTATTCCTTTGTTAAGATCTTATTTTATGGTTGAAATTATCCTTTGAAAATAAAACATTGATTGCTACATGAAGTTGATGTTGAAAGAAAATAATAATACTACTCTTGTATTTCTTGTTAGTATGGCAAATGATTAAGGAGAGAATGATTGAATACAAACTTGATTTAAGTTTATTTCTTTACAACTTTAGAAATTTGGTTATTGTTTTAAAGGAAAATTACTTCTAGTGGAAATCCACCTTAATACTTGCATAGTAAAATTCTGGTTGAAAGTAAAATTTGTTTAAGGGTTTCATTCAAATTTTGAATTAATTCCCTTTAGGATGTGGATAGGTAAATGTACAATGTTGTCCTTTTAATGTAGTTAGAATGAGTACATTAGGGAATCAAATGTTAATATACCTTTTCCTTGCTAAATTTTAAACAAATTCCAAGCCCTCTCTTATTATTTGTAATACATTTCTACATTCCCTTTTATCATACAAATGAGTAAATAATTTATAATATAGATATATTGAATTGATGAATTTGTATACTTTACAAATATGATGAGAACTTATCATTCTATAACTTTGTATATATTTTAATATAGTATATAATATAAAGTATAAAATATAATATATATATATTAATAAATTAATAAAATTTTATGCGGCTATATTAAAAATTAATCCATCTTGCCTTATTTGTGGGTACAGTTGTGTTTTAAAACAAAAAAAAAATGTGTTGGGGACGGGTTGTGTCGCATCCCCCATACCTTGCGTTGCATTTTGGTGGTATGGGCATAGGCCACACCACCGCGGATCCCAAACACCCAACCACCGCAATACCCTAACCCTAAAAAACCGTCGCCACCCACCACTCCAACACCGCAACCATTTACTCAAACCACCACCTTTTTCACATTAAACCCTCGGCCCAGAGTAAATATCGGTTCCTTCTTCAATCCGAAATACATATTTTTATTAATATGTGTGTGTGCGATTTTATTTAAAAATAAAAAGGGTAGAATATATACCCAAACCAGAGATACTTACAGCGAAAAGAAATACAAAAAATAAAAGGGGATAAATAGGTAGGTAAATTTTGAAAACCCCATATGCTTAAACAAATTAAGAATAAACATAATAAAGAGGAGAGATCTCCCCTATCAAAACCCACGTAGATAAAGAAATGGATGTTCAAATGGTGTTCTATGGCTCTTCTTCCTCCTTGTGCAAACTCTAAAACACTGTAAACAAAATAGAGGCAAATAAGAGAAAAGAAAAATAATAAAGGAAGCTTTAGTTTGGAGAATTAGGGCATTTCTAGGGCAACTTAAAATCAAGGGCTAAAATTGAGTAGATCCAATGGCCCACATCTATTCCTACACACTTTAAGTCGCGGGCTTTTGTGGGAATGTGTAATAAAAATAAAGGGTCTCGGGGGGCTAAATAAATTAAAAGGGTGCTGTAGACATTCCAATGTGATCCTAGAAAGTATTTAGTAGAGTAACCATGATGGGAAATAAACTATTAAATTTCTCATGTGGAAAGTCCTTGTCGAAACAATTAAAATTGGAAATAGAAAAGTAATTAATTAATTGATTAATCCAAATTGGTATAAGTTAACTTATAACAGGAATCGAAGAAGTATAGTATTTCTTTTATTATTAAAAAAATCCAAAATTTTAACTACCACAAGGTGTGGTTGTCTATGTTCCAAAAATGGGGCATTACTCCTAATGTAAGTGGGGAACATTAGGTCCCTCAAACCTAGATTTCTAACAAAATTAAACAACCTAGACATAAGGCCTCATACAACTAACATGGTTAGGACTCGGCCTCATGGGTCGTTTGTGCACATTCATGTAGCCACCCTGAAACCCACGTTCTCATGTTCCCTGTAATCTGCACACTCATTGCAAACATTAAACACATATGTCCAATAAAAGTATAAATCAACTACTCAATAAATCAATCAAAGTATAAACATGCTAACTATGCTAACACATCATCGATATGGAATTGTAATTGAGAAACATGCACAATTTCACATAAATTGACCATGTATTAGCCATTGCAAATTACATATAACGACATATATCTATGTTTATCATGTAATCCCATCAAGAAATCGAATAGTCCATAACATCAAGATATGCGTCAAAACCATGTATCCTTCACATATCAAATAAGCTCAATAACGTAATAACATGTTAGTATCAAAACATCTACATAAATGTACTAACATACTAATCAAGGTTAAATTGGCGCTACATGCCCAAATCACCATACATGTCCATGAAAGATCAAATAACATACATAATATCAAAATGTGCCATAATCCATGTTAGATCATCAAATATGAGTAAAGAGTCAATAGATAACTTAGGCTAAAAAATGTGGGCACTAAATCCCCTCTGCTTTGAAGACATAGGCATATGAATCCATGAGGTATCGTGTCGTATCAGGTGGTTATTAGTCACAACAAGCATGTCCCACCAATTCAGACTTGGTCATGTATTAAGTGTTAATTTAATTAAAGAAAATTGTAGCTTCCTAGGAAATTGTTATCATCATCATTGTCTAAAACCTCTAAATGGTCACACATAGTGTATGTCCAACATCAAGTTCGCTTTAAGGGAATTATATTATTATTATTATTATTATTATTATTTGTCTTAACAAACATGTCTCATCAAATATAACATGGTTCCAAGTCAAGTATATCTCAAATTGATGCGAAAACGTGATGTTGTATTTTTTCACTTTTATAAGTTTCAAAGATCGTGATTTTTTTAACCAATTTTAAGTATTCTTGAATCCACAATTGATTAAATTCTGATTATTTTCATCCATAGAAGTGCGGAAAAACTTGTGTAGCAAAGAAATAATCGAAAAAGCTGAAAAGACTCGAGATAACAAAAGAGATTGTTTAACGGGGTTGAATTCCTACGTCCCCAGGTTCGGGATTGAACCGATCCATTAATAATATTGAAATGCAAGTAAAATAACTCTTACAAACAACCAATAATGAATCACAACCTGCAAATGAGCTGATCAATGTCCCAAGAACGATCCGTGGCTCCTACAGTGTTTTCACAATGTGATCTCCCTGCAACTGTGTTAGAAAAACACCTACAAATGGATATTTAAAAACATTCTATGAAAAAAATCATATATCTGAGATCAGATCTGAATTCTGAACACTTTTCATGTTTACACCAAGTCACAATTCGGACTAGAAGTGCATTGAAATTCGTGTTTTCCAACTAGCTGTCTTGAAGATCCCTGTTAAAATCTGCATTCAAAGCTTCCAAAAATAGGTTAAAAATCATCAAAAAGATCAAACCTTACATCGTTGGAATCGTCTCAGAATTCTCTACATTTCATATTTTTACTCCAAATTCCCAATCTGAGTGCACGGCCTTCAAAAATGGCGTTCTCTGCAATCTGGTCCTTAAGCTCCTTGCACAGACCTGTACCTCCTTCTATTCAAATAGAATATCACCCTATTTATATTGTTTAGGCGCCTCCTGGTATGACGGCTGGGCGCCTATCCTTTTACTCGGCCCACCCGAGTTCCATTCCCATCCTTTAGCTTTTTGTTTATCCTTTTAGGATTAAGATCCCACATTGGGCGCATGAAAACTAGGATTAGGTTTTAAAATAGCAAGTGGGCGCTCATTTTGTGTGGCAAGGTAGCCACCTAAGCCTATGTGATAGGCGCTTTGACTTGGGGCGCATTTCGTGGCGCATGGTATTTTTTTAGGTGCCTAATCCCTCATTTGGTGGACAGTTTAAAATAAGGCGTGGGAAATTTAATATATGCATGGAAAGTTTAATATAGGCGTGGAATATGAAAAGTGGTCTTATCAAGATCATATAATTTCGACCCAATTAATATAATGACATTCCAAATGAAATGTGGCAATAAAATACCACTTTTCGACCCTCGATAGGCAAATCGAGCGAATTCGACGAGTGGTGGCTTGTGGACCCACCACGTCGGTGATAATACCTTAGTCCACACGGCGGCCGGGCTCCCCTCCGTAATAAAAGTTGAGCCTCTTGTTCCCGAGCACCTTTATTTTTACGCTCATCGAAGACCGATGGTGAAAACCAACAAACAACTCCCTTTTGCCTTTTCGCCACGTGTCGCAGCGCGATTGGTCCATTATTGACCAGTTGACTAGAGTTGACTTTCTGTTGACCGAACTTTGACCGGACATATCTAGAGCTCCCGATGTCCGTTTGTCGCGTTCTTATAGTCGTTGGAAATCTCTCAAGATGATCTTCTGCACTGACACCATTTAGGGATGTTTAGGGAATGTTTTCAAAAATGATCCCCTGATCACACCTCCCCACTGAGAAAGGCTTTTTGTCCACAAAAAGTTGTGTATCAACCCACAAAAACATGCTATCTCTTCCTGCATTGCACAAACACATACAAGAACCCAAAATAACATTATAGGTTAAATAAATGCAAATAGTTGATTAGCTAGTCACATAACCGATCAGATAATAACACCCAATTAAGCTAGTGTTCAACTGAAACGCTGCAACCCTGTCAACTCTACGCACAACTGTGAACTGTCATACCCCACTGTAATGCCATCACAAATAACTGACCAGATAATAACACCCATTCTATTACGGAAAGCTAGTGTTCAACTGTCACTTTGTGATACGGCCGATTACCAAAAATTACAATTCCATAACACAGATCAGTATACAAGACATCTAAACTGCCCACAATTAGGCTAGTGCCCACTGTCCCTCTGAAATTGTAACAACTGCAAGTATTCACTATCAGAATATAATAGACTATCAACGCCCAAAAAGCTATAGTCAATAATCGAATCAACATGAATATGCCAAAACATCATCGCCATCATCACAAATAAGTCGATAATAACACCCATCTATAATGAAGCTAGTGTTCAACTAACACTTTGTGATTATGCTTGATTACTACCGCAAGTTTCAAATTTAGACATGCTACCGATGCCTATCCTCGCATAGTGTTTTCAACAATGGAACTACCAACCAATCGAGAAAACAAAACATGAGTATGATGAACCTATCACTCAAATCTTCTCTTCAGCTGTTTCCATTTATTTTCAAAGCTTAAATATCAACTTAGGAATGAATCCTTATCAATCAACAGGAATCCCTAAAATATAGCTCTGAAAAACAATTTGCTTGCCTACTATCAACAATTTACTGTAGTGCAAATATAAAGTTAAGGAGTGTTTTTCCCAACCAATCACTTGGGTTTTTCCGTTTTGGTTGTTTTACCTCCTCAGTACCACATTGAGTTTTAGTTAGGTTTAGCACTGTTGGTTTTACAATATTGTTCTTTTTAACAACTTTCCAATTTTGTTGTTTAGGAACAAACCAAAAAACCTTAACGTCATGACCATTCCTATTACAATGGGAACAAAATTTAACTTCCCTGTTTTTAGGAATCTTACCCATTTTACCATTCTTAGAACTCGTCTACGAGAATGATTCCCTGTTTAGGAGAGGTAACCTTCTTGCCATTTCTCGCCTTTCCTTGGTGAGATTGGTCTTTAACACTCCGCCTTATCATTCACAAAAGGTGTTAACTTCTTAATCAAATTTTTCCTCTTCCAACAATATGCAATGTAGAATGATTAGTACCTTCACAAAATGTGCAAGGAAAGCATATTTCTGCTACCAAAGCTATATTGTTCCAACCGAAAGAGTTTATTAGAAGTTTTAGGATTTGATTTTCCCTTAGTGCTATTTTTAGTGTAAGTGGAAGGAGGTGGAATCGATTACCTCTTTTACCTATTTTCTTACACCTTTCATTGTTCCTCCCGATGGCGGAATCCTCGTAATTCTAGTGGTGTAGATCCTTGTTCGTTGGAAGCTTGTCTTCCTTCACCGCTTTGGAACTTTCTCCAATTTCCATTTTCCCACTAGAATAGCCCAAACCTCGCAAACCGAGGCTGATCCTCTACCCGTATTGGGTTAACATCACCTTGTCCATTTTTACCAAGGCCCATTCCGTTAAATCCCATCTTAACCATTAGTTTAGACCCAATTCCCTTAGTGTGTTTTTCAAGTGACCCAAAGGAATATCTCTGGCTCGAATGAGAGGAAGAATTTAAATGTGAACAACTTACAGTGCATTCTGTCATAGTACCTGCATCTGATTTGGAAGGCATTTCCTTCTTGTTTTCACCTTGTTGCAGCTTTTCCAAGAGGGCATCCTTGGTTCGTATTTCTTCCTGCAACTCTTTCACAAAGCCCATCAACTTCTTGCTCTCTTCAAGCATCTTGTTGACATACTCCTCTTTCTTGGTTATAGAGGATTGTGGCTCAGATTTTAACCGCACGATTTCCTCTTCTAAGGAATAAAAATTAGCTCTCAAGAAAGAGTTTTCTTCTTTGGAGTTGGCGGTTTATGGCTTCAAGCTCATCCAGATTGCTCATTTGGATGACTTGCCCATGATTCCCAATTCCTGCAAACACAACTGTACTTCCAAAAGCGCACACCGCAAAAGAAGATTAACAAGCCCCAAAATGTCTGCACACCGAAAACTGAAATCAATATTGAAACTGAAGCCAAACACAATTAGAAGCTAATCCGGCAATCTAACCGCTCTGATACCAAACTTGATCTGAAAACGTGATGTTGTATTTTTTCACTTTTATAAGTTTCCAAAGATCGTGATTTTTTTAAACCAATTTTAAGTATTCTTGAATCCACAATTGATTAAATTCTGATTATTTTGCATCCATAGAAGTGCAGAAAAACTTGTGTAGCAAAGAAATAATCAAAAACTGAAAAGACTCAGATAACAAAAGAGATTGTTTACGGGGTTCGGAATTCCTACGTCCCCGGGTTCAGATTGAACCGATCCATTAATAATATTGAAATGCAAGTACAATAACTCTTACAAACAACCAATAATGAATCACAACCTGCAAATGAGCTGATCAATGTCCCAAGAACTCTGAAAAATAGCAGAAACTGTCCCAAGAACGATCCGTGGCTCCTACAGTGTTTTCACAATGTGATCTCCCTGCAACTGTGTTAGAAAAACACCTACAAATGGAGATTTAAAAACATTCTATGAAAAAAATTATATATCTGAGATCATATCTAAATTCTGAACACTTTTCATGTTTACACCAAGTCACAATTCGGACTAGAAGTGCATTGAAATTCGTGTTTTCCAACTAGCTGTCTTGAAGATCCCTATTAAAATATGCATTCAAAGCTTCCAAAAATAGGTTAAAAATCATCAAAAAAGATCAAACCTTACATCGTTGGAATCGTCTCAGAATTCTCTACATTTCATCTTTTTACTCCAAATGCCCAATCTGAGTGCACGGCCTTCAAAAATGGCGTTCTCTGCAATCTGGTCCTTAAGCTTCTTGCACAGACCTGTACCTCCTTTTATTCAAATAGAATATCACCCTATTTATATTGTTTAGGCGCCTCCTGGTATAACGGCTGGGCGCCTATCCTTTTACTCGGCCCACCCGAGTTCCATTCCCCTCCTTAGCTGTTTGTTTATCCTTTTAGGATTAAGATCCCACATTGGGCGCATGAAAACTAGGATTAGGTTTTAAAATAGCAAGTGGGCGCTCATTTTGTGTGGCAAGGTAGCCAACTAAGCCTATGTGGTAGGCGTTTGACTTGGGGCGCATTTCTTGGGGCCCGCATAGTATATTTTTAGGCGCCTAATCCCTCATTTGGTGGACAGTTTAAAATAAGGCGTGGGAAATTTAATATATGCATGGAAAGTTTAATATAGGCGTGGAATATGAAAAGTGGTCTTATCAACATAATATAATTTCGACCCAATTAATATAATGACATTCCAAATGAAATGTGGCAATAAAATACCACTTTTTGACCCTCGATAGGCAAATCGAAGTTTTAAGCGAATTCAACAGTGGTGGCTTGTGGACCCACCACGTCGGTGATAATACCTTAGTCCACACGGCGGTCGGGCTCCCCTCCGTAATAAAAGTTGAGCCTCTTGTTCCCGAGCACCTTTATTTTTTTACGCTCGTCGAAGACCGGTGGTCGAAAACCAACAAACAACTCCCTTTTTCCTTTTCGCCACGTGTCGCAGTGCGATTGGTCCATTATTGACCAGTTGACTAGAGTTGACTTTTCGTTGACCGAACTTTGACCAGGACATATCTAGAGCTCCCGATGTCCGTTTGTCGCGTTCTTACAGTCGTTGGAAATCTCTCGAGATGATCTTCTGCACTGACACCATTTAGGGATGTTTAGGGAATGTTTTCAAAAATGATCCTCGATCACAAATAGCATAATATTAATCGGAAAAAAATTATAGCTTTCAAAGGTTTTGTTTGCATCATCGTCTAACCTTCCTATAAGGGTCCTTCAAAATAGGGTTAACAAATTATATATACATAATGTGTATGAGCCTACTCATGGAAACCATCAAGATACCACAAATACCACACAAGAAGAGAGTGAATGTTTCCAAGTTTACATGTGTTTTCACCTCCTAGCTCACCATTACTCTCAAATTGGAAGAAAACAGTTCATGAGCCTATTTAATATGGTTCTAACATCACATTATTCACTAAGTTTAAGGATGAAGATTCACATAATACCAAGCATAGTTAAAGGTGATAACTTAATTTGACCATTATTTTTATGTTCACATAATGATAGTACCAATACATTGTGGTTAAATATATATATAAGCCATCACTAAGTTAGGATTGGTTGTCTAGTTTAGTTTCAAGGTTTCATAGCATGTACCCTTTTCTAGAACATCTCATTTTGGTTCAAAATTTGTTTAGAAAACCCATAAAGGATAGTTTAATTTATTATTGTTTATAAGTTTTACAAAAAGTTTTTAGCATGACAAAACAAATTTTGAACTTCCTACATCCCAACAAAGCCACATTGACTTAATGAAACAACAACAAAAATTTTAATTCAATTAAGACATGAAAAGTTTTTACTTTAATTTTATCGTTTCTTTATCATTATAACCAAGAGAATGCATAAATGAGTTAAGAGAACAAAATACATTCAATGGGGAATTCCGAACCCATTAAGATACTATGCACATAATAACTTGGACGGGAATAAACAACTTACCCATTCATACCTTCCTCAAGAGTACACATGAGGTCAAAACATTTTCCCTTAAGGGAAGGTATAGTCTAACGCTTCTCAAGTATGAAATTTATGTTAACTTTTACTCAATAATTATTTTTATTTGGTCATAAATGGCCCATTACTAGAGAGATATAATACACTCATTAACTAGAGGGTGAACATTTTACATTAATTTTACCACCCTATTGAGTGGTAACAAAAAATGGGGCCATGTTTTAAAGAGTACCCCAAAACAACATAGCTTTTGAAACAACTCCAAATTTACATTTCTTAATTAGTTTTTATAATGATAACAAAGGACGTCTTCACCAAGGTAGGTGGAAAGAATAGTTAATCATTATTCTTAGTCCTTACAATAAGGGGTTACATCATTTATCTTATAATAAGTTACTTAGAGTTTTCTAATGTGAATGAAATTCTTATGCAAGAGTCTCTTAAGAATTAAGTAGCCAAAGGCATTTTAATTGTGAGACCATTGCAACCTTCGATTATTCACATTATTTTCTCATCTAGACTTAGGAATGACAACATAATGCCTAAGTTACATATATAAGACCAATATTTAGAGTGTAATCCATATTATATGAATATCACATAACTAAGATTAATAAACATTACTTATTCCATTTGAAACTATAATTTATGATTACCTCAATTTTAGATTTTAAAGGGGTAACAAATGATAACATTGTTGGTCAATCAAGGTTTTTCAAATACATATTTGATGAGTTTTCCCATTTTACATATAATTTCATGATTTTATTGTTGTTTATAAGGTATAAGTACAATAGATGTAGTTATATATATAATATATATTAGTGGGTTAAAAACATTGCATTCACCATTATTTGTACCATATTACATGTAAATTCTATGGTCAACACTAACGTTGGTACACCATAACACCCAACAAAAGAGAGAATCAAGGAACTAATTATTTTATTTTATTTTTAGAGAGAGAGAGAGAGAATGAGATATTGTTTTTTTTTCACATAATCAATGTTCTTCTAGATCCACAAGATAAGGTTAGAAGAAGAGGTGATTCCATGTTTTCTACACATAAGTCTTAGCATTATAAACATGATTATCTAGGAAACATTTTAATCAATTTGATGAGGTTTATAATCACAAGTGCACTTACTAAGGTAAAATGTTTTAACCAAGTTACTTTGCAACAAAACTTAGTAAGCGGTCAAAGTATGAAAATAGGCTTATCGAGCTCAAGAAGGGTTATAATAATTTGATCATTACCAAAGTTAACTCCAAAATTATGCTGAGGGATTTGATAAGAATTTTAAGTTGTGTAAACTAGAGTTAGTTTCCAATAACTCAAGGCTACTTAGTTTACTTAGAAGAAGATAAAATAACTACAAAAAATACCACTTCGTATAAGGCCATCGTATGAAAAGAGACACTAAGAATCCTTTCCTTTTACCATATATTGTTTAGAGACAAGTTAGAGGAGCTTACATTAACAAAAAAATTTCATCCAAGTATGCTTAAATTTGGTTATACACTTTGAAAAAGAAAAGCAAGTTTATAAGGTTGTTTGGTAGATTTCCTTATAAAGAGGGTTATAAAATTTGAGATTAGTAACATAAACATGAAGGGTATAAATTATTCCAATTTCATAATAATGAAATTTCAAGATGTGGAAGACCATTTTATCTTGTTAAGTGGTTCTATACAAGGTACAATTATTTATTTTACACCCATACCAAAAGGGTTTTGTTAGGTTTAAATGTGGTGCCCCTTAACATTGTGGTTGAGTTTCCCAAGAAAAAATGGATCACTAAAGAGGAACCAACTAACCAAACACCTTAAACATATTCCTTAGACCAAGGTAAAAATTCTACACTCTTATATTGAACAAATTATTTCAAAACCAACAACTAGACTTTTACAATGTCCAAAATGACCAACCTAAACCAAGGCCATTAGCATTCAAAATGTCTCGTAGCAATAAATTTTTCAAGACTTAACCTATAAAACATGTAAAAAAAACATCATGAATAATCATATTATAAAATCTTTCACCCTCCAAAGGTGTTCTAAGAAGTCAAATGGTTTATTAAGACCCAATTCTCTTGTTCTACGATCTAGCCAAAAATGACTATAAAAAGGGCCTACCAAACAAGTACCAATACCCAAATGGTAAAAAAACACTTCCAACCAATTATTTATTATATATGGAGTCAAACAAGACATATACACCATTCAAAATGGGTGAATGAATCTCGAATTGGAAGCACTTTCTTAGAGCCAACTATTAAAGTTTTGCTATTGTATTTCAAGCATATTTTTAGTGAAATTGGCTACAAAATGGGTCTTGAAAAAACAAGTGATCACAACTTGAAAAGGTGTTCTATATAAACTCTCATCTATTCTCCTATATATAGAGAATCTGATGCAACTTACAAAATATAATTTTGATAACTAGAAATCTAGTTATGACCTCATTTTGGAAAGCTAATTTATGTGATTGACAAGTTTGTGTTTTTGTGCTAGAATGACTAGAGGCCTCCTAAACATGCTTGAAAAACTTACTCCCCATCCATTTTCTCAAAACTAATTGTTGCAATCAATTGACATGTAGAAATACTAAAGGTTAGAAGTGGTAGATTTCAATTTTCTACTAAAGCTCCCTAAACTACATGGGTCCAAATTGAAACAAATTTTCTTAGATTTTGATTATTGTCCATGGAGCACTATGATCAATAGGCCTCAAAATTCCTTTATTTAAATGATCATATGATCTTATAAATTGGTTTAAATGTTGTTTGTGACTTCCCAAGTCACTAGAGACTATGATCAACCTAACCAATCTCTACTACGAAAGTCTAGGGGCCCTTTTACATGCTAACTTTGAACAAATTTTTCTAACATTTATACCCAATGTGCCCGATGTTGGAATCCAAGCTATCGATACCAAAAATGTCCAAAATGCCCCATTTTAAAAACTAAGCTAAAAATATACCTTGAGAGGTCACTAAATTTTGGTAATTTTTTTTTTTTATTTAAATTTATTTCATAAACTAAATCATTAACGTTAAAAAAATAACTTTAAGCACTTATGGAAATTTTTAAATTAAAAGTTTAGGGTAACCTTTCTAAAACCTATTAAGGAAGATTTATTATAACTTATTTAATTCTCCTTACATTTTTTAAATATTTCTATAAAAATTAATGATTTTTCCCCTCTATCTTGTATTTACTTACTTATTTTTTTAATTCCTAATTTAATATTTTGATCCAAAATAATTATTTTCAAAATCATTATGTAAAAGATTTTTCGTAAGGTTATAAAATTCCCCTTGCACCTTAATATTCAACATATTTATTAATTAACTAGCACCTTTTAAATAAATAAAATTAAATATTAAAGCATTTCCTTCGTGAGCTAAAATACTTCCACTTCCAAACTTTTATTTAAAATTAAAAAAAATCCACTTAAAAACTAATATTAGTGTGGAAACTTAGAGTAATTTTTAACCTTAGATTCAAATATTCTAGATATAGATTTTAGGTTGAAAATAAAACCTAATTTTCTTTTAGCATATTACACTTTTCCATTTTTTTACTCATATGTTTCATTTCTCTTATAATTTTATTATTCTCTAGGTTTTTTCAAGGGAGAACATGGAAGAGTAAATAAAGGATGGGGTTTTTTTTTTTTTGGCATTTATGGAGATTTTCATTTTCCAACCATTTGTAGTTTTTATCCTATTTGTTTCTCTTTTTTCATTTGTTTTTTTTGAAGAAAGGGTTTGTAGAAGAGCTATGGAGACTAATATATGCCCCTTTCAGGTTTTTTTTTTGTTTAAATTCATTGTTCTTTTTGGTTCTTTTATTAACATTGTATAGTTTTATTCTATCTCTTTTTTTTTTTTATTAATTATTACTATTAGAGCTATCTGGTTTTTTTTGATATTTTTTTTTTTTTTTATCATTTTAAAATTTCATATATATGGCTTATATATATATATGGTAATAAATTTAAAATAACTTGTATTTCTTTCAAAGTAAATAGGAATGGGGGGCCAAAATAACGTACAGCGATTTTTGTGGGATTTGATTTTAAGGAGGGACCGCAGATTTAAGGATTGATGGAGAGGTATATAGGTGTGGGGCACATGCATGTGTGAGAGGATGTAAAATATATGTGGATTTATAGGTGTTTGATGCAAAAATGAGGGTTATTATTCACCACACACTTTGGTTAAAGGGGGAGGAGAATGGAGGACTAAATGACCACACCACCATTTGGTGGATTCATAAATCAAAAACAACAGCCATCCCCATTTCATTTAATTTAAATATATATTTGTATATACAATTTAACTTTTTATATGTTTATTTTATAGATTTTAATATAATATGTAAAGCAGTTAAAAAATTTTATTTAATAAATAATATATATATATAAACAAGTCAATTTTAATTAAAAATTAAAGGATAATCTATATATATATATATTTTATATATCAAATTCAAAAATATATACCCAAAAATAAAATATTACTTATATCAAACATCTAAAAATAAAAATTTTTAACAAAAGTTACACACACTACATCAAACAAGTATACACATATTTTAGTTTCCATATCCAAAAAAACTATATGAGTATTTACTATTTAAATTTTTAAAAATACAATTTCCAATTAAAAAAATAAATCAGATTATCTTCAACATATTTATATATGAAATACAAAAAAACCTATTTAATTAACTATCTTAATCAATGATTTAAATAGTTAATATAAATTTCAATAGGAATAATATTTTCCTTCCAAAATGTGAAAATTCAAACATTCAATTCCATTCTTTATTTTTTTCAAATACAATTCAAAAAGCTAATCAATAATTTAAAATCCTATAATATTAGTTTATAAAATGAAATTCACACAAGTATCACATTTTCTTTTAAGAGCTTCAACATACATTACATTATATAATAAATGATAAAATTTTTCAATGAATGATTTCAATACACAAAAATCTCTTCTCAAGAAAATTTAAAAATTAATTACCCATTTCAACAATTTATAAAATTTTTACATTATAAGTTCAAGACAAATCAAAATTACTATGTCAAAAAAAAAGGATCATGAAATTCAAATATAATTACATGATTAAATATCAATAAACTTAACATCCTCACTTTCCTTACAACTAGAGATTATTAAATACTCAATAAAAAAGATCCACCCACAAATAAAAACAAATACCAATAAGATACAACTCTTAAGGATGATACACAAAACTAATACAACACTAGTTATTCAAATACCATCCATATCCCAACATAGGGAGAAATTACTTAATAAATGGAAAAACAACTTGACATAGCCAAAATATCCACATGATAATAGGAGAAGTAGAACTATCTCCCAAAATTGGGAAAAAATGCCATAGATCACCAAAGATGCTCCAACCATCCACAAAGTTTTGGCTCCAATCTTGATTAAACTCACATACAATTCAACACAAAGATAAAGGCTTGATTTACCACCCAACCTATAGGCATCATTACATGCCTTTCCAAAGGTTGGAATACATGTTATCCTCCCCAAGCCCATGGGAGAGAGAGCTAGCTTCCACAAATGTGCACAAGAATAAGGAGGGGTAATAATAAGCACATCACATACAAGACCAACCCATACACCACAAAACACAACAAATGACAACCAAACAAAAAGAGGAGAAACCATATTCATCCTCAACAAGGGGAAGAGTGGATGAGACATCCAATAGTGCCATAGAGTGTGGTCCAACCATAGGATGCACACTTACAAAATCTTCAAAAACCTCCTTATCCCTCCAAAACAATCATCCCTCCTTATTACTCCTCCCATTTCACCTAAATTCCTCCTTGGGAGGATTTTCAAACCCATTGGGTTTCCTCTCCAAGGATGGGGAAGGGGTTCAAACCATATGAACCACCTTCCCCACCTCAAACCATATGAGGGGATAAAAGAGAAACCAACATGGCTTGCCCATCAAGCCATGAGGTTTAAGAGGAAAATCCTCCCTCTTCCCCAAAAAACTCCCAAATCCATCAAGCCATATGATGGATGGAGAAAAAATCAAAAGAACACAAGAATAAAAACATATGCAACACATGTAAAACAAGAACATAACTTTAACAATATGCAATCTAGCATTTATGCAAAAATAACACAACAAGGATCAAAATCCTACCTCCAAAAATCTCTCCAAACTCTAAGCTTCTCTAAATCCTTGTCCAAAAAAACTCCAACTCCAAAAGCACTCCAAGCACAAAATGACAAGAAAAAGTTCTCTTTCTCCCACATGAGGGAGTATTTGAAGAAAAACAAGTAATTTTCCTCACAAATGAGGGGGTGACATGTGTCACCCTCTCTTCCCTCCAAGCCAAGATTCCAAAAACAAAAGGAAGAAAAGATAAACTTTATTTAAGCATTACTTCCCCAAATTACCCAAAAAAAAAGTAAAACAAACCATACAACTTTTCACAACACACAAACCCCAACCATTCTTACATGAATGGTGACAAGAGAGAGGCCAAATGGGAGGAAACTCCTTTTTGCCTTGAAATTAAGCCCCCTACCTAATAGGTAGGGTCCAAGGGCTTATTTTTATGCTAAGTGAACCCCAAAACCAAAAGGGGTCACTAAAAATGCCAAAAATAACCCAATTTCGGGTTTGGCATTTTTGGACACATATGTTGAGGATGTGGGCCCACTCAAGGGTGCTTATGTGACCCAAATCCTTATTAATTAAAAAACACAAAACAAATACACATCCTAATACAAGTGGGGACCATTAGGTCCCCAACCTAGTTTTCTAACAAAAATTAAACAACCTAAACACAATTAATTTTACAAAATATACAACATTAAAATCTAAGGGTCACTCATGGTGCCCAAACAATACATGCAACCAATAAGGCTTCATACAACTAACATGGCTAGGAATCAACCCCGTGGGCCACTTGTGCACATTCATGTAGCACCCGAAACCCACATTCTCTGTGCCCTAAATTGCACACTCATTGCAAACATTAAATGCATATGTCCAATAAAATTATAAATCAACTACTCAATAAATCAATCAAGTATAAACATGCTAACTATGCTAACACATCATCAATATGGAATTGTAATTGAGAAACATGCACAATTCCCACATTTGACCAAGGAAAATAATGCAAGTCCTTCCATGCACCGATTGAGGGTATATAATCCCCCACATTAAAATATCCTCATGTGGTCATGAGCTCCACTACCATGTCTTTAAATTGGTTGGCTTCTTCCCCTCGCTCTCAAATATTCGTATGCTTAGAATAATTTGGCCAAATATGTTGGTTGTGGAAACATTAAGTAGGTCAGCAAGTTTCTTGTTTGGTCATTGTTTACTTAAAAATCAGCTCATTTGTAGAGAAAAGCGGCACTGGGGTGGAGATGCATTTTCAAGTAAACATAGTCCTAGGACTCATGGGGATGCATTTTCTTCCTACCACAACATAGTCCCAGCCTCATTCCAGTCCAACAGTGTTTTGTGAAATCACCTCACCAAATCTCACAAACAAATTCCCATCAGAAGTGCTTCTTGTGCTCCCTGTAACATCTTTGTGCATACCATCTGCATAATCATTAGACAAAACAACGGCAACAACAACTTCCTTTTTCCACAAAAAAATCAACTTGCTTTAGACGTAGATCTAGATTTAGATCAATATAGAAACGTGAAGAGATATGTTGGTTTTGATTTATCAAAGTGTGTGGGTGATTAAACCCAAAATGGGACGTATTTGGGGACAACTATTTGAAAAAATGCCTCAAATTCTCAAATAAAGTGCTCGTCCCATTATGCGGGGAAATTGACTAGTCTGGGTGCCATGTGGTTGCCCAGTCCTTGCCACATCTCCTTCCACACGCAATTGGATTTAATTTTATTCTTCCACCGCACTTTCCAAATACCTACTCCACCAACTCCATTGATCTCCACCTTCCCACCACTTCACAAAATTTTTATTTTTTCATTTTATTTTATTATTAATTTATGGTGGGCACTATACTTGGTCCTTTATTATGATCACATAACTTTAAATTTATATGATTCCCTTGCTTGAATTTTGTACAACTCAAAATCGACACGCATTTCATAGCACTTTCGCATGTCACGTACGTGTTTTAGGTCCGTTAATTTTCGAGCCTAACAAAGCGTAATGCGATCGTGTTATTGCAAAATGCATACGCGTTTTGCCTATTTTCACTTTTATGTCCACTTTTCCCCCAGATGGGTGCACTTACCCACATGCAATAATGAACTATTAGGAACATCATTAAATACAATTTCTATGAATTGAACTAGAATTCTGGTTATAACCTCCTCTTTGGGTGTATTGATATGACATAACAAACATGAGAAGTTGAACAAGAATTGGAAGAGGTTCATGGGTGGGGAAGGGGAATGCTTCTGAACTATTTCTCTGCCCTTATATTGATCTTTTGTGTAAATAGTAGTAGTATTTTTAGGGTGATTTTTTCGTGGTAGGTATATAACCTCGGTTTTCAAACATGCCAATTATGTGCAACAACCAAGGCAACTAGGTATATATATATATATATATATATATATATATATATATATATATATATATATATATATATATATATATAAACCATTTGTTCTATAACATGCACATAACTTCCTCTTTAAATACTAGGAACCTTTATGCTCTCCAAATTGGATTTCCTATCACTTTAACCATGAATAATAAATTTCCTCTTGATTTATTTTTTAAATATTCTTCATAGAAAATTGATGCTAAAATTATCTTATACTTAAATGTTTGTCTTGTTTGAGAATAATGGATTTAAGCTAGCCATATAGGTTAATACATCATTGTCCAACTAGGATCACACCTCCCCAATTACTATATTTTTAGTCTAAAAACATTAGAAAATCGGGAGGTGAGGAAATTTATTCCCACCTTCTTCTTTGGAATACCATTTAGGCCTATTTTGTAATTTTCCTTTCATCCCATCTTTGTAAGACTCGACACTCTTCTTCTTAACATTTTATCCTTAATTTTCAAGATAACAATTATCTAACTCCTCTTTGACATTAGGAGAAAAGTCTTTGATGGAAGGTACCAACATGCATTCTTTGTATAGTATAGAAGGCTCAAAAAGACATGGTAGTCCTCAACATTCATAATTGACCATATCTTCACAAAAAGAGATAGATCACATCCAAATTCATTTTTACCCAATTATTATACAATTTCAAATGGACCATATTTACGAGGATTAAAATTATTACAAACACCATAGAGTATTTTCTTGATTAATAACAACCATACCTTTTCTCCAATAAGATATTTATGTTTAATGATATCCTAATCTTTTTTTTCTTTGTAATTTTCTTTGGATTCCCTTAACCTCCCTTATATTTGCATATCAACTTTCCAAATCTTCTTTATGTGTTTATCATCTTGGTTAACTTATGAATCTACTTTCTCTTGTCCATATTGGTCAACTTTCCAAAAGGCCCTAACATACCGAAACAACATGTTTCACATCCTTACATACCTCCATGAGCTCACATGGATATGCAACTCATCCTCACGCCCCAAGCATCTAGACCTATTTTAGGTGAGCACACGAAACCGGGTCTTCAACCCGTACTTGCACCCTAAAACTAACGTGAGTGCCTAAAAATATCCCAACATGATTTCCATGCCACCATCTTGCTCCTCAAGCCACCAAACAACTCAAACCAACATGCTCCATCACCTAGGCTAGCTAGGTCACATGACTAGGCTTGCTAGACCAAACCAATCTCATTGAATCCACTCTTGCCATCATGAAACCATCTAAATTTTCATGTCATCAACCTACCTAGCATGCTCTAACACATCTCCATCATCCTATTTGTCATTAATGAAATTTTACATCAATGACAACACCTAGAACTCAACATGCCAACAATCTACTATGTTTTGCTTCATATAAATAAGAGAGATGGGTTTATTGGCTACCACTTGAAGAATGGTTGTATAACACTTCATTTCAAACCTCATCCAAAATGTCCCCATTCTCGCATTACATGGATATTATTCACCATCCCTCACCCCAACTTGAGGGTCAACCTAAAGTAAGAGTAGTTGAAGAGCACATTCAACACCATCAAGAGGTTTTCTTTATCCTTAAAGAGAATTTGGTAATGGAAAAAAGCCACATGAAACAATAAGTTGATCAACATTGAAGTGAGTGAAGCTTTTGCAATGGAGACGTTGTTTTTGTATGATCGAAACCATATAAGCAACTATCTTTGAAATAACTAAAGAAAGATAACCAACTTTCACCAAATTACTACAAAACTTGTCACGTGTTGCAAAAATGGTAATGTGACATATAAATTGGAGTTTCCTTAGTTAACCAAAATACATCTAGTTTTCCACGTTTCGCTTGAAGAAGGTCTTTGGGAAAAAGGTTTCTTCTTAGTCGGTCTTACAAGAGCTTGATGAGGATGGACACATCATCTTGGAGCATGAAGGAATCCTCTAGATATGCACTAAGAAGTTGAGGACAAGGGTCATCATCGAGTATTTTATCAAGTGGAAGAATTTGGACATTGCAAAAAAAAAGGGGAAGATGAAGCATTCCAACAACAACATCCAAAGATTACATTGGGGACAATGTTGCTTTGAAGGGAAAGGGCATGCTACGCCCTTAGTCCTACTTCATATATTGGGATATGGATAGCTGACTTGTGGCTAATATAATATCTTATCATGTCATAACATATTTATTTAGCTTTCATATGCTTAGTGGGTCTTCCTTGGTGCTTTGCATAACATAATAGGAGATATACAAGAGTCAGTGAGTAGTATAAAATCATCATATTGGGCACTTGAGTCTTATTGTATGGTTTGGAAGTTTCCCCCTTAAAGTGGTTGAGTCATTATACTTGCATATTATGATCATTTATCTATATTTTGGTGTTATTTGGTGTTATATTGCTACTGATATTCAAATTTATCTAAGTAATTTCATTACAAACCCGGAGTTTCTTTCTTGTATTAACGAGTACCTTCGTGATGCGTTCCACCACCATAAAATGTCCTCTTTGGCGGGAGGCTTGGTTATTGTAGTTGATGACTTAGGTCTTATTCCTCTAGTAAACGATATACTAATATATGTTAAAATTTTTTTATAACACTATCCTTTGGAGGGACTTCACCACATCGGTCACTTTGTAAATAATTTTTGTCTCTAGAAGAAATAACCACTTTTAATTCCTACCCGCATTTGTTCATAACAAATGTTTAGTTGACATGCATAACAAACAAATATTGAAGTCATTGAATGTTGTAATGCATAACACACAAGGAGGAATTCCTCTATTGATAGAGACAATGCTCATTTGTAATCCAAACTTCTCTAATGTAAGGGTAAAAAGTTATGCTTACTACCAACTTGTGGGTTGAGGTTGGCCTTGTCCATGACCAATTGGTCACGCCGAATCCATGGTCTATAACACTAGAACAAACTACACCGAAATACCTTCTTTTGTTGTTATCGAATCCATCAAGTATATCGGGCCAACATGAGATGCTAGATGCCCTATACACATGCTTATCTTGTCTCTGTCTCTCAGAAAGAATTACATACAACTTCCACTAAAGATGGTTGGGCCCTTACTATACACCAATTGCAAGGCCTTACATTGCGAAAAAAACAACTATTAACATTGGCATTGAGAATGACATGGTCTCACTTTTATAGTTATCTCATAAGTGCGCCTTAAAGAGCTTTACATCTCCCCATCTTTCTCTTTCCAATAATACATAAAATACAACACAAGACATTATTGCAATTAGAAAGAAAAAAACAACTCGACCAAAAAAAAAATCTACTTTTGATTAAATTCTCATTCCTTGAGATTCTTGCTTCCATTACAATTTCATTTCTTCACCCCTTCCCCTTTCTTCCTTGAGATTCTTGGTCCTATAGACTCTTTGGCCTCGTGGACGGCATAAAAATCTTTCATTTCATTTCCTTTCCTTCCTTCGATTCAAGTTTAGCCCTATGAGGCATCCATATGGCACCGCCTAGGTGCAAATACCTAGCATATAAGTACTGATGTGGTTCCGTGATTGTATTTGCGCTTGATGATGTTGTTTAATGTAGAACCTTTGGACAGTGCATCCAAGAATTGATTTGGTCCAATTTGGAATCGACACTATCCCCAATGACAACACAATAAGTTATACAGAGGTAAATACTAAAGACGCCAATAAAGACGCATCATTAGACAATAAACAAACATCAATAATGAAATACTACATACACCAATAGACAATAAACAAACAGCAAGTAACATCCTATGCCAACTTCTAAAACACTAGATGGTGAAAACGATGACATGTCGCAAACGGCTGAATGCCACGCCCAATTTGGAAGCCGGCAAGTACAAACGCCACATTTTTCCATTTAATAATTTATTTTGGAGGACTGCCAAACAATTTTCAATGGTATATCGCAGGGAATCCCGACAATATATCCAGTGCGTCCCACCATTTCGGGAAATGCATAAACATTCATCGTTCCTTCGTATAGGCAGGCTCTTATTTTCTGGCAAGGGTTGAAGGGGTAATTTTTGCTACAATTATCGCCAAAATTGATCAGCCATGGCGGCTTCTCAGTATGGACTGATAAATATTTTTTCAAAACCAAATCAGACGGCCGCCACTTATAGATGCAGTGCAGCGGCCAAATTAAGCCCGCTGCGGTCGATTTGAGCTATTTAAGTGGCAATTTGAGTTGTTTTAGGGACAATTTAGGCTTAAATTGTCGAGTTAAAGGCACCGTCAGTAAAAGGCTTGTTTCTCTGCTCAAAATGTGCGTGCAGCGGTTCAAATTGAAAGCCAGGCTACGGAAAGAGATGTGAGAAGAGCAAACGGGCGCTGAGAATGGGTTTAATTTGCGGCGGTCCGTCTGCTGAGCGCGGCATTTCTCTGAATTCTGCAAGATCAGTTCTCGATCACATCCAGGTCAGTTATCCTACAAACACTTATTTTCTCTGTTCTTTGGAAGTAGTACAGACAAACCAATACTGATTTCAGGTTATTTAGCTTCCAAACACTTGTTGTGTTTGTGCTTTGGAAGTAATTAACATTTTACATTTACACATAAATGAGTCGGCTCTTCTAGGGTTTCCCCCCTCTAACCGCCATACCGCAGCCTTTTTGGGCTCTGCATGGGAATTTATTGCTATAGTCTCTCCTAGGGTTTTTTGCCCTCTGGGCGTCCCCTATATAATGATCTCGCCATCTTCAAACCCGGTTGTTTCAACCGTGGCAGGAGATAGTGGAGCGAGCGATGGCACTGCCGATGAAGCACCCTAGGAAATTCGTCCCAAAGGTTTTTCATGAGGTAATCTCTCTCCTCCGGATGTAGTTCTGCCCATTCTTGAATTTAATGTTGTTTGTCAATGGTTAGAACAATTTTTCCTCATTGGGTATTTTGTGGGTCGAATCCCCTCTGAAAGCATGCTTAAATCCTGGGCTAACACATAGTTTGGACCCCCATGGGGTCCGTCTGGATAGTGTCCAAAACATGACCAAGGGTTTCTTTCTTTTTGTTTTTTGACCCGCTAACGTGCCCAATATTTTGGCTAAGCAAGCCACTTGGTATGTTCGAACTCGTTGCTTGTGTTAACACCCTGGCACAAGGACTTTGTGGTATCTGAGTATACCGCCCTTAAAGTGCTGTTTGGATTGAATTTCCTGGTCTCCTTTGCCATGTGTTCATTTTTTGCCGCAAATTGCCGCTTGGGCGGGTTGTATGCATGGAAGCCGATAAATTTTACCATGCTCGTCCCAGAAGTGAGTATGCGTTGAGATTGATCTCTCGTAGGACCTCAAAGAATTTGTGGATATTCAAATGGGTGATAAACGCTACTCCCAAATGGGTCATGTATATCAATCTACCCAACACTTGCTTCCGTTGTCAAGCATCTGATCACAAGATCAAGGATTGTCCGCTTTATGTTCCCCGTAACCGCCCTGTGGCAAAAAACCGCTCCCGAGCCAGTCAAACCCCAACAAGAGGAAGGTTGGCAAATTGTCTGGGGGCTGGTGAAACAAGAACAAAGCCCAACAATCTAAAGCCTCTGGCTCCCATGGCCATCGGGAACCAGCTTGTTAAGGAACATTCTCACAATACTTGCTAAGGAGCCTACAACTGCTGCTAAGGAACCAATTGCTGCTAAGGAACCAGCTGCTGCTGCCATTTCGGCTACCCCGTTACCAAAGTACTCCAGCACACCCCTTGTGGCGTCGGTTCTCATGGACCAGACAAATTTTGTTTCTCACGTCCCCATCTCGCATTAGTTCCTCTGTTGCTTTCAAGCAACTCACAAGGACCTTCCAAACGACCTCAAGTCCACCTCGCATCTCTCGGGACCATAGCCCAACACGCAAAGTGTGGATTCCATCAAGCGGAATACAACATTGAGTATGCCAAACGGAAAAAATGATCTGTAGGATTTTTACAGCATAATGTTGCTCGATTCTTGCACAATCAATATGATGCCCTTGAGGGCTTGGAGGATGGGGATATGGCTCTTGACCAACGTTTCCCATGAATTGTCTATCTTGGAATGTTAGGGGTCTCATCAGACTCTTGTCGTAAGTATGTGGTGCGTGAAACTCGACAACGATGTGCAAATCTGGATGTTTTGTTTTTGCAGGAAGTTAAAATTACAGGTTTTCAGTTGCAGATGGTATGCAAGTCCATCTGGCCTGACAACTTGGCTTTTAGCAATCATGAAGCAGGGCATGGGGGATTAATTTCACTTTTTGCTCCTAAATGGTGGCCCTTATTAATTGATCATGGAATCGACCCCACCAACCATGTCATTTGGGTCCTCTTTAATATTGAGGGCCGCCCTTTTGGGCTTATTAATATTTACGCCTCGAATGATGCGGCCGAAAGGGCCGATCTGTGGCGATGGATAGCCAACTCCATTCCCGATGCCTATTGGGTAATAAGTGGAGATTTTAATATGGTTGAGTCCCCAAATGATAAATGTGGCCACCTGCCTATGAGGTGGACACCTGGTGAAAGGGAAGTGTGGTACTTCATGCGAAATAAATTGGATTCTTTGATCCTAACGCATCTCACTTTCCCACCTCTGCAGCTTGGTACACGTGGTCCAATCTTCGTGGAGGGACAAATCGTGTCCTTAAATGGCTTGACAGGGCCATGTTGTCAGCTCAAAACTTTTTTGAGTTTGATAGCATTTATTCCATGCCAATGGAGGTTATGTTTGACTTTGTCCTTTCGAACCACTCCCTATACGATTTCATATTTGTTGGCATGATGTGCGCCCATTTTGTCATAAAGGCCAATTCTTTCTTAATACGACCTTGATGCAACATGGCCCCACTGTCAATCATATCAAGCGGATTTGGAATTTAATTCCAAGACCCAATCACTATCAGTGATTTCATCCACCTATGCAATCCAGCTGGATACAATGGTGGGAAGATGCGTTGACTGACTGCCAGATTTCTTAGAATCTACGGCCGCCAGCTAGCAAAAATTTGGTGCCGCTCATACACCGCTAACACCTCGGCTCTCTCAGCCGGCGCGGTGGCGCTTCAAGGTGATCCCTTCTCGACGCTCGCAGAACTGCAGCAAGTTGCAACACTCGCATCAAATCCAAATTGGACAACTATAATGCCAGAGGCGCTCAGATCCGGCTCAAATGCATTGGCTTAAGGTTGGAGATCGGGTCTCGAAAGAATTCTTTCTTTCTCTTCGAGCCAGAAAGCCTTCTCAACAGATCCGAGCTATCATGGACAACGAAGCTCAAATTACTGATCCACAACTTATGTTGCAAGCCTTTGTGCGCCATTACAAGCTCATCTTTCAAGCTCAGCCACCGCCCTTGTAGCTCCGAGCCTGCTCTTGACCAATGTTTGGGGGTTGTGCCATGCAAGCTTTTCAGAGACACAAAGGTGATTTGTGAAAGAATGCTCTCCATTGAAGACCTCCATGAAGCCACTATGCAAATGGCTAATGATAAAGTGTCGGGCTGCGATGGATTCCCGTGTGAATTCTATAAAACTCTCTGGGATTTGTCGGGCAAGACCTTTTTCAGGTCTATCTGGAAGGGTTTCAAAACCACTCCCTAGGACCATGCATTAACAAGGGGAACATCAAGTTTATCCCTAAGCAAGGAGATCCCGAGAAAATCACTTGTTGGTGGCCGATTATGCTTGTTGAATGTCTCCTACAAAATCATTGCAAAGCATTAGCTCTGTGATTACACAATCTTCTTGTTATTATTCAACCAGAGCAAACAGGCTTCATATAGGGCGTTTCATCCTAGATAACATCATCGCGGTTGGGAAGGCATGGAATGGGCTCAGATCTCATCAAGCCGCCTATGTTTATCAAGATTGACTTTGAGAAGGCTTATGATCGGATTGAATGGCCTTTCATCCTCACCATGCTTCAGGCCCTTGGCTTTGGACCCATTTTTATTCAAACCGTCAATATGCTCTTTGCAGACGCATCTGCTCAAATTTCTATCAATGGCCTTAGCTCGGAGCCCTTTGGACTTTTTCCGATCTATCAAGCAAGGTTGTCCTCTTGCCCTTGCACTGTATGTGCTGGCAGCCAAAGGATTTGGTTATCTCTTAGCCCATGCCAAAGCTCAAGGTCTTGTGCATGGAATCTCGCTACTGATGAGCCCGATTCTCAACTCCTCAATGGGCATTTTGCGGATGATTCCTTCCTTACGCTTATCGAGGATGAGAACAACATTGACAAATTATGCAATGCTTGGATACTTTTTGCCTAGCGTCTGGTTCATCCATTCAATGGCGAAAAACTCAGTGTTACAGGCAATCTTTCCTTCCTGCACCGGACTGGCTTGCCAAATTTGATTGGAAAATTCTATGCAACATGGTGAGATTTTCAAATTCCTAGGTATTCCTTTTGCTTTTCAAGCCTCCCGGCTGATCTATGGCATTATGTCATTCAATGGGTGGTGAAAAAACTGGAATACTTGGCTTACTAGGCCTCTGTCTCTGGCTGGCAAATTCCAAATTTGCTCTAAAGTTCTAGCTGCTACCCATGTCTACTACTCGTCTTGTTGGGTTCCTTCCAAGGCCTCCATCCAAAAGCTGGAAAAGTTGCTCAAAGCTTTCCTCTGGGCTAATGCCTCTACTAGAAAAGGTTTTCATCGAGTAGCTTGGGATATATGTTGTCTGCCTCGCAACTCTGGAGGCCTGGGCTTATCCACATTCAGCGCCAAGGGCAAGCTCTCTGTGCTAAGTGGATTATCAGAAGCATCACTAGCCAAGAAGCTTGGAAAGTTCTCATACGACATGGCATCAATGAGAAGGCTCTCCTTATGGCTGCCCTGCATGGAAAGGCTTAGGGTTTGTCAATTTGCTCATCACCCCTGTGCTGTCAAAATCATTGGCACTTTTGTGCTTAAAAGTATCTGGAAAGCGTGGGAATGTGTCAAACCCTGGCTTTTATGGAAAGGGGATGGCTTTCGCAATGGGTTATCTCTTAACCAACAATCTCTCTGGTGGTCGCGATTTTTCAATCCCAAGATCAATGCTTAGCAGAGGTCCCGGGAATCTCCGTGCTCAAATTCTTCAAAGCACGGAATTCACACCATCGAGGACTTCTTCTGCAAGGGCACACAATCCTGGTTATCTTGGCCAGATTTTAAAGCTTTGTTTCAGCTTTCTAACCAAGATCAAGATACTTTCAATATTGTGATCAATTTCGGTTCCTGATCACATGCTACATAAGATTGTTGTGCACTCTTCTCGCCCTTGGTGGACAGACTGGAAGTGGTATGTTGATACCCCTTTTTGTAACTATAAAGCCAACAAAGGATATCGATGGCTCTCACCCCATTTGCCCATGGTGGAAAACTTAATACTCATTGGGGAATTCACGCCACACTGTCTACCTGGGGTAGACGGTTTGAGAATGTTTGGAATATATGTGTGGAGCCCAAAATTGCTCACTTTCTTTGGTGCATTCTACACCAAGGCCTTCCTATCGGGGCTCGTCTTGTTCAAATTGGGATTCCAGCTCCCAAATGCCCCTTTGTGGGCATCTGGAAACGCTTTTGCATGTCTTCTGGTTTTGTCCCAAAGCTCAAATTGCCTGGAACTGGATCCATACTTTTTTCTTTCCCTCACGGCCCCACTGTTTCACTTGGCAACATATCCTCTTGGGAGACAATCCCAAACTCTTGCCTATGTTCACCCAAATTTGGCATGTTTTCAGAGGGGAGATTTTATTTTGGATATGGAAAGAAAGAAATGCTTTTTTCTTTGCTAATTCTGCAGTTGATCAATCTTTCTTGATTTATAATAAATCTATGGTGATCTCCAATGTGCTCCTAAGATCCAAGTCCAAGCAAACAAGGTGGCGCTGGAGGTGGACCACCTCTAGACTCTGCTACAACATTGGGGGAAGCCCCATGCAACGTTGCTCGAGTGCCTCCATCTCCCACCAGGCGCTCCTCGCCTTCAGCCCGTGGAGGCCGACGCAGATCCCAACGTCGTGCCTTCAGTCGCACCCGCCGCTCTCCAGGGCCGAGTCATCGACATAGTCATTCACATTCGCTTGTGTGCCATCGGGGCTAAGGCTCACCGCCGCACTCCTCAGCTCGCCAACAGGGCTGGGGCTCGCCACCTCGGCATCATGGGTGGGGGTCTCGCCACAATCGTCAGCTCACCAACAAGGTTGGGGTTCTCCTCCTGCCATCACTTCACACCAGGCCGCTTGGCAACCGCCGCCACCCCTGCCATCCTCTGGCAAATTCCCGCGGCTCAGCCTCGCCATTCCTACGCGTGTGAGGAAGGAAGACTCCCGAGGAAGAGCTTGTTGGTTGGGAGATTCCAGACACTGGCAAAGATCTGCCTGGTTTGGGGTGGCCGGATGATAAGGATCCGCCGCCTCGGGCATGTTTTGCTTGTTGCTTGATTTTGCCTTTGTTTTTGTCAGGGGCGATGTTTTTTGTTTTGTTGTACTTTCTAGGCTCAGCGGCCTAGTTTGACTTTTGTTGTTCTAGGCTCGGCCTAGTTTGACATTTTGTTGTTCTAGGCTGGCCTAGTTTTTCGTAATATAAGTTTTGGGGCGTGCTCTCATACCGCCCGCTTTTTTGTTGAAATTTATCTTGTATCTTATTGCATTAATATAATATAAGATCTTTTTGTAGTGATGGCGATCAATTGCATATAGAGATAGGGGACGGTCCCATATCTAAATGGCGGGGTAGAAATGAATGAGCTGGGTTGCCTATATAGAGTATGGTGGGGGCCCACAAGAAAATGAGAAATGAATTGATGGCTCTCTTCGGAGATGGGGCTGGGGGCTTGGGAGCCCGTGTATCTATATCATATAGATTTTCCCTCAAAGATGGATCACCCCACTGGGGAGGCCTGCCATAAGGGCGGGTGATAGAACTAGAACTATAGCTAAATAGTGGTGGTGGCGGGTGTTCCTTGTTCGACTCGGCCGGGCCCGTATTCACAAGATACCACAATTTTTCAATCCCCTTTTGAAGAAAAACTCCCATGTCTGTCAAATGGATGCCAAATTTAAGGTCAAAACTGCCCAATGACAGTCAATGGATGTCATTTTCAAAGTCAACTGCCCCATGATTGTCGGATGAAGGTCAGCCATCATTGTAGGTTACGCCTATTGGGTAACAAGGCTTATGCAAGCTTAAGCTGACCCCTCAAAACTCGTGTGTTTAGGAAATAAATAATATAAGGTGAAGTGTACCATTCATAACTTCTTTTCCTCATTTTAGTTGAGAAGAGTCTATGTATGAAGAAGGTTGGTGTCAACAAATTATATATTTGGTAGAGAAAATTTAAAGTGAAATTGCACTATTTTCTCACTCTTTTGGGTCTCTCAAACCAATTTAGTCTAAAGGATTATCATCAGAAGTTCCACAATAGGGAGAAGAGCACTTGATATGGTACATTATTGTATGCTTGGCCCTATAGCATTATCTTCAGCAAGAAAAAGTATGATTATATTTCCTCAAACAATATTATTTGATGGTGTAGGTTGATCGATAATGTTGAACTTTGCCATCAAAATTATATAAAAGGTAAGGTGAAAGTCTCCTTGTATATGCAAGGTTAGGGTTTTGTACACAAATTCTAGATTGAGTCGTGAAAAAATCACCTTTACTTTTGATAGGAGCTTAACAAAATTTTGAATAAGTAATTCAAGTAAAATATATAGAAGGATTTTTATAAAGTTCCAATCCTTGTTTCTTATAGTGGGAGCTTAGTATAAATTTGAGTACCGAAATCATTTTAAAGTAGTAAACAAAGAAGTGGTCATGGACTATCGGTAAAATTCATTCATTGATAAAGAAAGGTTATGTTCTTTTCGAAACTCCCACTTGGATCAAGTGGGCCAACACCTAATAGGGGATGGAGATGAGGTTAAGTGCAAGTACATAGGAAAATTTGGCATAAGGGTTACCCCATACCTTGGTAGCTTAGTTGAAGGCTATTCATACACCCAAAAATAGTTGAGCACAAGAGTGTTCCAAATCAACAAAAATCTTAGTAGATAGATCATTAGAGATTTAAAGATTTCACAATCCGTAATACTTGAGAGAAAACCTCGATGAAATATTTAATCTCTATTTAAATCGATGTGTAGGCCGCTCTTTATGGCCCATTATTGAAATGATTTAGCTAAATCGTGTAAAAGACATAAAGTCCACTATATTAAAATCCAATCACCTTTATCTTTATCTTTCAGGATAAACTTGAACACCTAAATCAATTAAAATACATAAATTTCATGTTATAAAAATCAAATCACCTTTACCCTTAAGTTTAGTAAGAGTTTAACACAAACTCGAGTATCTAAATCATATAGAATACATAATCGCCCATTTTACAAAAGCTCAATTGCCTTTCCCCTATAACAGTCTAGCTAAATGTTAGGTGAAATCCTTGTCTTTACGGTTTTTATTTGTAGATGTGGAAAGTAGTTCTACATTAACAATGCACTAATCTAACCACATCACATTGCAATTAAATCTAAATCAGATATATCGGGATCAATCAGACCCAATTGCAAAAATAGTTGGAATACTAGAGGTAGTTAGGGTTCTTAGGATAATACTCAATTCGTGACAAATTGGGAGATTGTTGTCAACAATAGGGAGTGGAAGACAAGTCTAAGAGGTGAGATGAACAAAACCGAAAAGTTGCAAAGTGAAGAGAGGACCCTTTTCTAGGAGCCAAAATTGTACAAGTACGAAAGTGACAACCACAAATGTAAAAGTATGGTTATGGTCAATTCACTTCCGTACTGTAGAAGTAAGGTTATGGTCACTTCCTGCAAATGCGAATATGATCTTCTGTTTCTGGGCTCTGCAAACCTTGTCCGCTTTTCTAGAATAAACTGTGAGTCTTCAAGAACTGTTCTCCTTCTTCAAAACCCCAATTTGGCTTCTAGGTCTGCAAGATGAGTAAGGAAAACAAGTGGTTTGATGTTTGTGTTAAAACAGACAAGATAATTATATTAATCTCCAACGAATGCCCACAAAAGTAGGTCAAAGGGATTGTAGAGTACAAATGTGTCCATTCAAAGCAGAAACCAAAAGGTTTCGAAAGAAGTACAAAGCAAGAGAAGAGGTCAAAGACTAAAAGTGAGCGGGTGGGAAACCAAAAGGTTTCCAAAAAGAAGTGGAAGAGTCTGATCTTCAAGTAGTTCTATTTTTTCATTATCCTCTATGTAGGCTCTCCAATCAAGGCCGACCGATAAGGATTAGAAGTCCTTCCACCATTTTCGAACCAAATAAGAGGCCTTCATGCCCAACTCACCATTAAAGTATTTAAAAATACTTTTACGCCATTACATCAAGTAGAATTCATCATCCATTGAGCCAATATTGACCCAAACAAAGACATAATGGGAACTAGAAGAAATATGAATGCAATTCTCATTATGTCCCATTTAGGGGACATTACAGTCCTCCCCACTCAAAATTGCTTGTCCTCAAGCAATTGCAAGTGCCTGGATCCCAAATAAATCTCAGCTGCTCCTTTGGCTTCATGTTTGTACCTACACATGAAACAAACTCATTAAAGAAAACAAAAGGTTTCAACATCCTTGCTTCCTCATATCTCATGGACATGATGGCAAGTCTTCTTTCTTTTCTTGCAAAAATTTTGCAAACTCCCCCCAAGGATGAATTCTCATATTTTCCTTCTGGTTGTACCAAACACAGCTGTACCCATGCATTTCTCTTTTGGAAATCACGATGTTAGGGGCTGGAAACCTTATTACAGCTGATAGCAACATGGAGAAGGGGCTGGAAATGTTTATGACAGTCACATAAAAGCTTATGACAACATGCTTGAAATCCCAAAATTTGGTATTCTCACTACTTCCATTCATACCAACAACTTCTAGCTGAGATACAATATCCAAAACTATTAGATAACATTCATCATGTTCGATTTGAGACACAAAATTTGTGAACTCAGCCTCTTCTCTTAGTGGAGTACTTACTTCAAGAGTATGCTTATCATTTTTCCCTTTAGATACATCCTCAATTCCTTCTATGACTGATATATGTACAACTGCAAATTCATCATAATTGCTTCCCTTTTCCCACATTCCTTTCGGTTCTTTCATGGATCCATGGGTTAGCAATACATAGATCAAAAAATCAGAATTACAATTCTTACCTTGATGACCCAAACATAACAATTGCATGGCATAAAAATGATGCAAACAATCTCCTCTATGAAGACGATCATATTGCTTGTGTTCCCCATAAGATTCATTTGATCTTTCCCTCATCTCGACACTCATAATGATAAAATTATCAGTAGTACTGATCTTGAAATCAGAAGTTTCTCCTTTGCAAGACTCACAAAAACACCCATATCCCATATGTGGAAACAAACTTGAAATTGAATCAAAGATGTGCTTCTCACCTCATCATTCCTTGTAGTATGAGATGCATGATGATATCCATACAACAGTGATATAGGAGCTGGAAATGATCCTATATTGATTGCCAACAATGCTATAAACTGAAAACCAACACTTCCCATGACTGAATCCACTTGTATGCTTACAAATATGTCACTGTGCAAGCTGGAAGTGCGTATGACAGCAGTGTTATGATCAAAATTAATGAATCCATTATGTATAAACATATCATCCTTGACTTCTCCTTTACATACCCGAAAATAGCAGATCTTTGTGCAATGCAATTCCAACAAAACCATGCTATGTTGAGTCCAAACATTATGATCAACAACAAAATGATTTTTACTATGCTTACCATCTTTCCATGTCAAACACCTTGTTGCCCTTGCAATGATGAATGAGGTGAGAAGGGACCAATCCCTGATGGTTGAAAATGCTTTGGAAATTTGGAAACTATCTCCTCTCATGGCTGTCCTCTTATTGATGACAGCAAACATATTGTAGGGAAAACTGAAATAGTTGATAACAACAAGCTCAAAATCCCAAAAATCAATTTTTGCAACCTTCACAATCATACCTTCTTGGCTATGGGCAGCAAGATTGAACCCCATTGGTTCAAGTCTCAACATAGAGCACATAAATTCGACTTCTATCTTTGGAATATTTCCTCCAGGATCATGTGCAAGCCTTAAAATCTGAAGATACTCAAGAAGAGATGGCTGTCTAGAAATAGTGATTTGCTTACCATGAGCTGTCCCCTCATCTTCAAAATCACTTCTCATCATGTTGGCTATAGCAATGGGTGGAATTCCTTTTGTCATGCCAATATTTTCCTTATGTTCTTCAAGGACCAATTCTGAATTCTTTCCTTCCCATTGGTATGAGATGATAAAGGAACTAGCAAGAGTAGCTTCAATGTTAGAAACTCTATTCTTCAAAATATTACCAAGATCCCAGACCCTTATGCACACACAAATCTGAATTTGCATCAAGAGGTCTACATGCCTTATGTTGCAAGTCACATCCATCATTCTAGCATGCTTTCCATAATGACCCATATCTTGATATGACATAAATGGAAGCAACAAATATGAAGTATACCCATACCTTGGACTGAAATTAGGGAGCTGCCCCTCTTGACACAAATCTTGAAAATGCCCGAGTATGGAGCATTGAATATGGAGAATGATCATCATACCTTTGGCTGCCATGAAAATCCAACTTATAGGGAATGCTTGGAAGATCCTCTTCCCATTTATTTTCCTTCATCTTCTCACCATTGTTAGAATAGCCCTCATGATGACCAAAGCAATGTAGTAACCTAGTGTGATGCAATATACTCATGCTATGATCATAAAATAAATCAAGTGGCTTACCCTCAACTGCTGTTTTGGAATTTATAGCAGGCTGAAAATCCACACAAGTGTCCGGTGAGGTCCCTTCCTCATAAACCTCTTGCAGATCTGATTTTTCCTCCTCAAATTCTGCATCATATAAGTGGTCTATGAATTCCCTTGTTGAATCCCTTGGGCCCTAGCAATCGGTGCTTTGATCTCCCCCAATTCTTCCCTTTCCTCTTCAATTAGGGGCTGATCTGTTTTGTCTTCATGCTCCAAAATGACAATTGGATTACCCTCTTCCAATGCATCCTCTTTACCCTTATGCAAATCTTGGGACTCATGCTCCATGATTTCCCTTTCCTTTCTAGGCTCATGCTTCAAACTTTCATCAAACCTTGGTGCCTTCCACTGTTCTGAAAATCAGTCAAGAGCTCTACTTTGGCGATGGTGATGGGGGCTTCTAGGGCTCCACAGGTTGCTTTTCCTCCGTGATCAGCAGCTGAGGTAGTTTTTCTCTTTTAGAAGGATGGGTATTTCCATCATTGCATAGCGAACTTGGGAGTTTGGCTCCCTCTTCATCAAGCTCCATAGCCTCTTCTTGCTTTGCCAACATGAAGGGGCTCTTCTCCTCTAGGGTTGGGATATCCTTCCCATGACCCTTGTGCATGGCTCGGGGCTTGGACCAAGTTCCAATGCCCACTCTATCTTTTTCCATCCTACAAACTCAGAAAATGATAGGGCATCACGAATAACTTCCGGAAGGGCTTGATACTCTTCAAAGCTAGCTGCAACATTATTAACCTTTGAAACCCTAGGTTCTTCCTTGGTTGTGATTTCCTCCTTAGCAATGAAGGTAGGTCTAGAGGGCCTTGATGAGAATGGCCTCTCCCTCCGACTATCATGTATTGTGCAAGAAACCCTTTCCTCCTTGAATGTCCTTCCCCTATGTAGATTTTGCATGGTGAGGGCAAGAGAGTCCAAGGTGTTTGCTAGTCTTTCTTGCATTTTCATCATTCTATCCATCTTCTCTTCACCTTGCAAAAACCCTTAGGATGGGACTACTGAAGCTTTGATACCACTGTAATGCCCCTTTTTGGGCTGAAAACAGAGAAAAGGGGTTTACCGGCTATCATGAACTGATCAGATTTGAAAACACCTTCAAGCACACACACACAAACTGAAAATAGCTGAGAATATCTTAAAATGATCAACCAATACAAAATTTGCAGTCTCCTAGGGCAATGAATTGCCTATGAGATTCGAATCCACTTTTCACTATGCAAATCAATGTAGAATGCCACAAAATAATTTATCTAGCCATGACAATATTTATGCATCACAAATACATCAAAATATTGAAGAAATATCTGATAATCACAACTGGAATTAAATATTTATGACAGCAGCAGTTCAGCCAAACCGAGGGCTAGGAAAAATAGCAAATCCTCACCAAGATTCTCCAAAGTTCAGATTACGGCCTTATAAATTATACCAAACCAAAATAGTGAAATCAGCCCTAGAACATACCAAACCCTCCACCCATGCAAGTCGCCTAGGGTAAGAAGGGGGAAAACCCAACAATAAACCACTTTGAAGCACTTTGGAAACCCCCATATGGGATTCCCCTCAAGCTTGAGGAGTTTTCATTCCTCAATCTTCCAACAATGGAGGTTTTCGTCCCCAAAGTTGAGCCACACTAAAGGTTTTGTCTTTAGTGGAGAGTAGGGCACACTGTGCACAAACTCAAGATATCAATCTTCAAAATAAACATGCATAACCTTTTCAAATGAACCTTCATGTCTTTATATATCCTCAAGTGGCGCCAACATCAAAATAGAAGCCCAATGCATAGGCTGACCTTCAAGTAGTTCTATTTCTTCATTATCCTCTATGTAGGCTCTCCAATCAAGGCCGACCCATAAGGATTAGAAGTCCTTCCACCATTTTCGAACCAAATAAGAGGCCTTCATGCCCAACTTGCCATTAAAAGTATTTAAAAATACTTTTACGCCATTACATCATCCATTGAGTCAATATTGACCCAAACAAAGATATAATGGGAACTAAAACTAATATGAATGCAATTCTCATTATGTCCCATTTAGGGGACATTACATCCTTTCCCTTCGAGAGGTGAGCCTTAGGTTATAATATTTTGCTTTGTGTCTCTCCTCTTGCTCATCTTTCCCAGACATTTTTAATGCTTTCTACCTTGATCTTTTTTTGCGTCTTCATGGAAGCAATGATATAAAGAGTTGACTTTGCCCTTATAGCTTTTAGTTACAGCCTAGGGCTTCTTCTAATACCCATGCTTGATCGACTTTGCATTGGTGATCTGTACTTGAACATCACATAATTTCTCTTCAATGTATATGGATGGTTAGATTCTTTGTCCAAGAGACATGACAAATGAGTAAAGCTCAAAATTTTCTAGCAATTATCTGGGAGGGGAATATACCATAGGGTCCTAATAATCCCATATTAAATTCGTACAATAATTTGTATGATAATTTGGTGAACATGGAATCTTATTGACAAATTAAGAAGTTTATTGACAAGCAGGAACCTAGGGATAAGAAGTTTCCTTTCTTGTCTATTGCTCCACCTCGTATCCATACTATTTTGTACCTGGTTTTATTATGAGATAGGCTGATACTTATTTTAAAGATGTTTTTTCCCACATGTCTAGCCATTTGTGAATTTTTTTGATGGCATTAGATTGATTTAACGGATTTCGGCACTTTGTCGTTATAACTGAAATTTTGTGTTAGAATTTAGCAAGGAAGAGGGTTTGAACTTTGCATTGTGTTTGAGTTATTGGTGTCCCACTGTTTTAAATGCTTGATCAGATGTGTAATGGGTGTTGTTTTTGCAATAGGGTGAAGATTTATCTGTGAGCTGCTATTATATTGATTCGAACTCAATGCTTATGCAATATCTTCTGCACAGGTTTGTTTATCAACACTTAAAATTCTTCCTTTTAGTTTAAATGTTGAGGTTGGTGAAGACTAATTAATGCCAATAAAGAATTTACAGTTTACAGCCCTAAGATGATATCATATCTTGACATTTAGTCCTTAAAGGAAAGTACGACTAATTATCAGAGAATGAAATACAAGACATTGATAAAGATCATCCAATAGTCAGTGTGGCCACTCAATAATGGTGTTGGTTATATTCAGGTAAATATCGATAATACAAGAGAGGTCCTTGCATATCTTGCAATTAGAATTTTGGTTGATTTTGTTCTCTCTTGGAAATAGTCTTCACAAATAAAATGTTATTTTTCCTTGTGTTTCATATGAACCAACTTGAGAGCTAAATAGAATATGAATATTCGTGATTGAGTTTTAAGAACCTATCTCAAGCGAGGCATCCTGCTATGGGCAGAAAAATATTTGGGACTTACATGGGTTCTATACATGGGTTGTTTTTAAGTTTTTTTAGCACAAGTACATCATAATTACGAAGCTTAGCTGTTGATTGCATGCATACTTTGCTTAAGATGTAATTTTTAGTTTTGAAAGGATGCTTCATACATACACAAAAAATATTTACTAAAAAGCTGTACAAAAAAAGGCAAAAAAAAAAAACTGTACAGTGGGAGAGATCAATGAAGATTACACTCTCTTCCTTAATGCAATAAGGACAGAGATAAAATCCAATTACTCCTCAGGTTCTAACTTTCTGGTGTCAATCAACAAAAAGCTTTGGCCAACAACTGCATATGTACCTCACCTTTCCACATGTGACAGAAATCAGACAAAGAGCAAACCTCATTCACAAAAACATACTTGCACCTGAGTTTCCAAAGAATAAACAATACGGAGACTTGTAAGCAATGCCAAATACCCCTAAGAGAGTCTCTAATAATGGATCTGGAATCACCAAACAGAGCTGCCTGTCAATGCAGATTCCCTTGAAGAATGACCACCAGCTTGCCCTGGATAAGCTTCCAACACAATCTCACAAAAGAACAGTTCCAGAATAGGTGTTTCACCATTTCCAACTTGCGGTAGAATGAGCAAAGACCATCGGAGAAGCCACTTTTGAGATGATGAGCCTTGGAAGGAAGTCCTTGATAAATCACCAACCAAGCAAAGACCCGTAACTTGTAGGAAACCTTCACCGACCACACGCCATGCAACCAACATATCCACAAAGCTTCAGCATCAGAAGAAACGCATCTAGCATTAAGCACAGGACCAAGAGGACTGTGCTGATGAAGGATGGAGTAGAGAAGACAAGTTTGACTTTTTGACTGGTCATTTGGAAGTTATTATGATATACTGAGCTTAAATTACTGACATATGTGTTTGTAAATCATGTTGAGTCAAGAAGTATAGGACTATTGTCAATTTATTCTTGATGTGATTAACTGTAGTTTGCACAGTTGGCTCTTCCAACCAAAATGTCACAATGTCTCAGAGGCATGTAGATGAGAACAAGGTCGAAGATCAGTAAGAATTGGCTGTTCCTTCTTATGACAGAAAATTTGATCAAACAGACTTTTAGAATGGAGATTTGGGTTTATCTTGATAATATATCCTCCATGCTTTTGCAATATCATTGGAACTATTTTTGCAATCTTTGAAATGTTTCTAATACCTTTTTTTTCTTCTTTTGGACAGATGTATTCAAATACTCCAGCTGATTTTGATTTCAAACTTGACAGGTTAGCAATTTATCCAAAATGAGCTGTCACCTTATGGCTGTGGATATCCCATTCTTTTTTGGCATAATAAGTGGGGGATTCACTGATAGTAACTGATAAAGAGAAAATATAGATAGAAATAAGAAAGGAAGGAAAATACAATCAAGTAGACATCCTCTGAAATTTATGCCTTTAGCAAAACATTTTGTTGAATTTTCCTCTCTCAGATCACTGTTTGGCATACTTTGGTGTCCAAACAATATTATTGGTAAAGGGTAAATAGTACATTATCAGAAAAGGGAACAAGTCCCGCAATTACATCAAAAGTCAGGCAACACAATTTCAATACTTGCTAAGCAAGGGGCAAAAAAACCAACTAAAGAGCATTTAGAAACAATCTAAGCTAAGCTAAAAGCATGCATACAATTTTTCTTTTGAATTTTGCACTGCATGTCAATTGCATGGATGCCTTTGAGAGTATTCCGACTCTTTAAGTTTTTACCATGTAAGCATACCATAAGCATGTAATCTATTCCTTGCATGTATCTTTGTCTTTAGTAAATACAAACATTTTTATTTTCCATGAAATCTACTCTTCTTGCATTCTTTGACTAATCCATATAGGCCTTTGTTTCATTCCGAGAGCTTCCTACAAAGGTTGGAATCTGTTTACTATTTCTGCCAAAGTCTCCTTTTATATTTCAAATTGTATATGGTCCTACATCTTTTTCCTTGTCCAGTGTCCGTAGGTTTACTTTCACTAATAAAAAGCATTTCATTTTTGTCAGTTATTTTCTTGTTGTTGCATTGCTTTTTTATTCTCTGTCTGGATTTTTGGTACTTTTTTCTACCTTTTTCCTTATCTTTTCCCCCTGTTCTTGCTGGTTTTGATTTTCTCTAGTCAGAGACTTCGGATCGGCCAAGAAATCCCTATTCTGGATGAAGACCTTATTGGAGGGCTCAATCAACTTTTCATTTTCCAATGATACGGGATCCATATGCTTTGTTTCTATGTGTGCACTTACCATGGGATTGTTTTCTTCTAAGCTTCCTTCAGTCTCATTCTTGTAAAGATAACCATCTGCCAGCTGTTGCATTGCTTTTTTCATCTCTGTCTGGATTTTTGGTACTTTTTTCTACCTTTTTCCTCATCTTTTCCCCCTGTTCTTGCTGGTTTTGATTTTCTCTAGTCAGAGACTTTGGATCGGCCAAGAAATCCCTATTCTGGATGAAGACCTCATTGGAGGGCTCAATCACCTTTTCATTTTCCAATGATATGGCATCCACGTGCTTTGTTTCTATGTGTGCACTTACCATCGGATTGTTTTCTTCTAAGCTTCCTCCAGTCTCATTCTTGTAAAGATAACCATCCGCTAGCTCTTTCTTCTATTCCATAGTGGTTTTTGTCTTGTTATGCTAATATTCCCCTTGGATCTTTTGATGTTGGACAAATGCTACCTTTTCTGTGCCCTCATAATCGTTGGTTTGATCTCCCAGATTGTCCTCACCTTGTCAAATGTTTTTCTTGGGTTTCTTGATCCACTTCCCTTTTCCTATGGAGCTGGTTGGTTTTAAATCTTGGTTTTAACTACCATTGGATATTCATGTGCCAGATGACCATACTCATGACAACCCCTTCACTAAAAGGAATACAATCATTATCTATGGGTTGTAACCACTCCAGTCCTCCAACTTTCAAGTGTAGGTCCTTCGGATTGATCAAGTTCAATCTCCTAACCAATTCTAGCATAGTTTGAAGTCCCTTTGTTTGCAAACAATGGTTGTTGAGGTGTAGGTATAACCTCCCAAATTCTCTGTACTCAGGAACACATAATTAGACTATAATTCATGGTGAAAAGCATAAAGTCTAGTCCATACCGGAGTTCGACTTGGCATTTCCTCCACGGGCTTCAATCGAGGTGCCAATATTTCATGAAGAACCCTGTCTTATGGAAGGACCATAGACCTTGAAAACTATGCTCACATCCTCCTCACGTGCAAAGGTAGCTTTGAAATAATCTCTGGGGCAGGATCTAATCTCGTAGTCACCATTAGTTTTCGAGTTCTTTGTTGCCTACTCATAGAGATCCACAACAGAGATTTACATGCTTAAAATATGACATTTCAAGCTCCTTCTGGCCAGCCAATGAATGTTTTCGTCCAGTTGCTCCATGTGTAATTCCAAAACAAGACTATCCTCTCTAGCCTGCAGAAAGACATTCCTTAGTTTTTGGTTCACGATTTCCTTTTGATTCCCCAAGGTATTAATAGTCCTCTTAACTTCCTTGCTCCTTGATCCACATATACCGCCAGTAACAACTTGTCAAAAGGAATGATCAAGAAGGGCCTCCTGCACCCTTTTTCCTTTTGAATGTTCGCCTTGGCTTTGGCAAAGCCAGTAGCCTGAAGAAGAAGACCAGAAATCTCTGAAGACTTTTCTGCATGAGTGGCCAACTCTAGTTTGTTGTAGTTTGGGTGGACAAATAATTCTTTGGTTTTCAATCGTAGCAGTCTTTGATTTTTAACCTAGCATCCATTTTGGAGATGGTTCTTTCGAAAGGGGAAAATCTCTGTTTTCTACTGGTTATCTCCTTGCTACCTGTCTGGGATTGTATATAAAAATTAGTATTATCTCCTTGCTACCTTTTTGGGGTTTTGTATTCAAATTAATATTCACCGTAGTCACCCAGAAATTTGAACCTTGATCCCTGTTACATTTTCTGTTTCTTGGAAATGCATCCCCATGTCAGAGGTGCCTACATGGGCATCAACATATGTCATTAGACTTCAGTTGGTGCCTCCTAGTATCTTCATATGTCTCTCGCAAATGTTCCTCGTAAGTAGGGAACTTCCTACAGAATTTTTTTGACTATGCCATATAAACTACATGGATTTTTCCTCTTGTGTCAATAACTGGTTGAAGAGAATTATAAGTAAAGGAAAATTCTAATGGGCATGTATTTTTCTGATTCTTGCATAAACAATTACATTTATTGTAGTAGCGAATCTTCTAATCAAATCCCAAAGTGGTACTTGTTACAAGAGAAAACCATCAAAACGGTTGAGATGTCTATGAACAAAAAAGCTGTCATTTGATTGAAATTGGAAAGAAAGGTACTCTATGTTAGGAACAAACTATACCATTTCCCGACAAGTAATGAAAATACATGGAGGAATTATCTATAGTCATCTATTTATGTGAAAAGGCCTAAAAGTTTAGTCAATCATTGCTGACGATTTAGGTGAAGTAGGACTGCCACATATAATGAAGTGTAGGAGCAAAAATTATTTTGGGCATTTCCAGGCATATGATTTGTAACACTGTCATAGAGCTATTTCTTGGATAACCTTATGGAGACGAAGGGTTTCTGATTTGATCTTGTTTCAGAGCTCTTGAATCAGCTTGATTTTAGACATCTGCACTTTCATGTAGTGTACTTCAATATCAGTAAGTACATGTATTGTTATTTTTTTAATAGATTTTTATTTTTTCATTTATGAATCTTGTTGCTTTTATATACATGTGTTTGTGTGTGGCATTCTTTTTTATATTTTGACATTTTCTGGAACCTCCAATATCCCACTTCTTGAAAACCTCAATGCCCATCCCCTTTTCTGCCTCCTGAATCTGATCCCATCCATGTTTTTGGTAACTATGATTTTTATTTATTTGCGGTCTTAGGAGGTTGAGCATGTTCACTTCATTGGCTCATTGTTACAGCTGTCAGCAGCCCCTACTTTCTTAACTACATGTTTTTCAAACGCTTGAACATGTACACAAGAAATGCATGGAAGACTAATTAGTTTTTGCATGACAAAGTCAGAAAGATAATCAAAGTTACAATTTCCAGATTTCATCACAATCTAAACATGGAGAACATCAAAATTCGGGCGGACTTCCCTGAGACAATTTTTTTTGTTCCTTTACTTGTATGCTGTCATGTGCTTGTATGGCTCTGTGTTCACTCAACCCCTTATGATATCTCCTTATTCTTCTTGATTTATTTTTGTCCTTAAATGGGTTACCAACAGAATGGGACACATCCGATACCTGCAACTGGGATCCTAACGGGCAATTATTTATTCATTAATGGAAGCTAATTATATCAGAACATAATGCTAAAATTATTTAGCATTCAGAACTTTCCCTATAGTCAATTGACTTACTGCACTATTGGCAATCAGCACACTTGTTGCATACAACCAAAATGCTGTTGCTAGAAAGCAGCTTACTATCTGATGTCAACTTGGGGTATTTTGCTGGCAACTTGGGTAATCTAAATTGTTGTTTCCCATCTCAGTAAACTGAGGCTCCACCTTTGTTACGTTTATTCATTCTTTGCCTATCATTTGCAGTAATGTATTTGTGGCATATGATCATTCATTGCTTACTAGGGTTCATGTGCTATATAGTTATTGAGAGCCTATATGGAAAAATAATTGTTCCCTCCATGTAATTTTTCTAGTATCTATAATATAAAGGAAAAAAAAAGAAAAGAAAGTATGCTCGTGTCTTCTTTCAGTTATTATTTACCCAATCGATTCTTTTTGTTGTATGCAGTCTAGCTCAGGGCTTTAAGTCAATGTCCGAGTTCATGGAACACCTTGCTTCCTCCACAGATATTGTATTTCCGTTGATACATGGCCGCTTTGGTGAAGATGGGGGCATTCAGGTTAGTTTCAATTGTAGCGGGAGTGCTTTATCGGAAAAAATGATTTCAAATGACAAAAACCTTGGTGCTTTGCTCGGGAGAAATTAGGGCTATGTTTATGTTGCTTGTAGGGAAAAACATTCCATTAAAGATATAGCCAAGATTTTTTATTACAAACCAGTGTTCATTTGCGATTTTTTTCCAGGATCTCCTTGAAAAGACAGGGATTCCGTTTGTTGGCACAGGATCAAAAGAAGCACGTCGCGCTTTTGACAAGGTAAAACAAGATGTTTTGGACATTATATTTCATGTTAAAACATTGTAATGTCCCGTTGGGTTGAGATCTGAATTTTCTGGAAATTGCACAAAACCCTAATGACAACAACTGAAATTTATGACAACAAAGTACAGAAATCTGAATTTAAATGACAGCAATCAGAAATTACCCCAAATTAGGGCAGCGACCTGATTTTGGTCTGCAAACCCTTAGTACAACATGCAAAAATCTGATTTCTTCAATTGCTCTTCAAATACTCAATTACAAAAGTACCCAAAAGGCTCAAAACACTTGGGAATATTTTTATAACATTTAGGAACACAAAAATGTTTTTTCTGAAAAACGATTCAATTTATTTCATTAATTTCGTGACAGAAAATAGGGTAAATTACAGCTGACTTTTAGTAGCATTTGAAGTTGAAATAAATGCAAAAATGAATACCATAGGGCAGAATTGAAGGTTGAACAAACCGTAGCTCTAAATAAACCCTTGAAAATAGTTGGAATTGATCCCAAAGTGGGTCGCTCAAGTTCCAGGTGGGTCGCCCAAGCTGAAAATGCCCTAGATCTGATCCAAAACACTGTAACACAACAAAACACTGAAATGTGTGCTGTTCCACACCCATAAATTTGAAATTTTTATCTTCCCTTTAAGCCCTAGTTGAATTCAGTCTTGGGACAAGTTCCCAATTCTCATTCTTTTCAATTTGATTCAGCTCTTCTTCCATAGCCCCAATCCAATGTTTGTCTTCGCTTGCTTCTGCAAAATTCTTAGGTTCTATTTTAGATAGTAAGGACAGGTTTGCATGTTCTGATGCATTTGCTAATCTTCTTCTAGTCTGTACTCTAGTATCTTTATCACCAAGAATTTGACTTTCTGAATGGTTCTTCTGGACAAATCTAGATGGTGCCTTTGTATCTTTTTGTTCAATCACTTCTTTTTCATCTTCTTCTTCTCCTTTTTCTTCTTTGCAGCTTGCTTCCTTTGGGTAATCAATTTCTTGTGCTCTTTCCTTTTGATACCTTACTTCATCCACTTTTACATTTGCACTCTCAACAATCTTGTGCAATCTTTTATTATAGCATCTATAGGCCTTGCTTCTTGAAGAGTAACCAAGGAAGATACCTTCATCAGATCTGGAGTCAAATTTTCCCAAATCCTCATCATCTCTTCTTATGTAGCATTTGCTTCCAAAAACTTTGAAGTACTTAACTGTAGCTGGTCTACCCTTCCATAGTTCATAAGGTGTTTTACTATTGTTGATTCTTATTTGCCCTCTGTTCAGAATGTAGACTGTTGTATTAATTGCTTCTCTCCAAAATGTGTCTTGACAACTTAGATTCATTCAACATTGTTCTTGCCATCTCTTGAACAGTTCGATTCTTTCTTTCAACAACTCCATTCTGTTGTGGAGTCCTAGCAGCTGAGAGATGTCTCCTTATTCCATGATGCTCACAAAATTCTTCAAATTCATTTGAAGTAAATTCTCCTCCTCAATCCGATCTCAGGCACTTGATTTTCAGACTAGTTTCATTTTCAACTAAGGCTTTGAATGCCTTAAACTTCTCAAATGCTTCGGATTTCTCCTTTAGAAAAGTAACCCATGTCATTCTAGAATAATCATCAATTAGCAACATAAAATAACTCACCTTGCAAACTTTGTGTCCTTGTAGGCCCACAAAGGTTTGTATGGACAAGTTCTAATGGTTTTGATGTTGAGTACTCCTTTGATTTGAAGCTTGCCCTTGTTTGTTTCCCATGTTGACATTGCTTGCAGATAGTGTTTGAAGGCTTAACAATCCTTGGCATATCCCTTACAACTTGCTTAGTGCTAATTTTTACTAGATTATCAAATTTTATATGACCCATTCTTCTATGCCATAACCAACTCTCATCTGCTTGTCCCATGTAGCATTTTTCTCCTTTGATCTCACTAAGGATGTAAAGGTTATTAGCTGTTCTGCTTGCATCTGCAACTAGTTTTCTGTACTCGCCTTCCTAATTTCACAACCTTCATCATGAAATGTGAGGGTGTGTCCTTGATCACACATTTGACTAACACTTAGAAGATTATGCTTCAACCCTTCAACATACAAGACATTCTCAGTTTTTGTTTTTCCATTGTCAAGGCTAAGAGTACCTTTACCAGTTATCCTTGTTGTAGCATTGTCTCCAAATTTTACTGTACCTCCATTTACTTCTTTCAAAGTGAGGAATTTTCTCTTGTCCCTGTCATGTGGCTTGAGCAACCACTATCAATGTACCATTGATTTCCTTCATTTTGAGCATGAAAGGTAGTTTGTACAAGCATGGATTTCTCCTTCTTTTCTTGCTCTTGCTTCTTTTTCCAAACTTTTGCAGTTTCTTCCTTTTGTTTATCCATGGCTTCCACTTTCTTGTTCTGCCTAGGAGGTTCCACAAAACCACTTCTACAGAAGTGTGTTGTATGTCCATAGTTGTTGCACTTATAACATATAACATTGTAATCCACTAAAGGAGCAAATGAATTATAGTTCCTATTTGAGGACCCATAAGGACTTCTGTTCTTGTTCCAACCAAAATTTCTTGCATGAGTCCTACAATCTATTGCTTTATGACCAAAGTGATTACATGAAAAGCAATAACCAAAGAAAGAGTTTTGAAACTTGGTCATGTGATATTGCTTTGGAGGAAAAGATCCTTTGATTTTTCCTTGTTGTCTTTGGGAGGAATGTTGGTATTTTGTGGAACATGATTTTCTTTCTTTGTACTACTTGCATAGCTTTTTGGATTTTCTTCATTTACCTTCTTTGGTGGCTCTTTGGGATCTTCTTTGGTAGTCATTTGATTTTCTTTGTACCCAAGACCAATCTTGATAAATGGTGACCTTTGGCCATTGATGATATCATCTAAGATTTCAATATTTTTTTCAAACTTGAGGCTTTTGTTCAACTTAGTAGTTGTTTTCTCTAGTTCCTTAAGGAAACAATTTCGGACTCTAGCCTCTCACAATTTTCTTCTTTTGTCTTCAATTGGATTCTCACCTCTTCCTCTATTCTTTTTGCCTCTTCAAGTTGAATCTTTAGGTTAATGATCATTTTTTCTTTTGAATCACAATCCTCTTCTTCATATTTCTGAAGCTGTAACTTTTGTTTTAGATTCTTTTTCTTAAGCTTCTTGATCTCATTTAGGGCACAAATGAGTTCTTCTAGATCCACTTCCCCATCTATTTCGGCATTTTCTTCCTCTTGAATCCTTTCTTCTTTTCTTTTGTCTTCACTTTCCAAGATATCCCCTTTTGATTCTATTGCCATGAATATAATTTCTTCTCCATCACTAGCGGAGATACTTTCATTACTCTCTTCAGATGAGCTACTTTCCTCTTTGGAATAGAGGTTTTTCTTGTGCTTATGAAAGTTCTTCTTTTTCTCAAGTTTTCCTTGTTTGTAGCTCTTTTTATATTGATGATGTTTGCTACCTTTCTTCATGTTATGATCTTCTTCATCATCACTATTTTCACTTTCTGCATATGGACATTTAGTGGAAAAATGTCCTACTTTTCCACAATTAAAGCATTTAAAGGGCAACTTACCTTTGTATTTTCTAGATCCTTTCTTAAGCTTCCTTACAAAATGAGCTTCCTCTTCGTTTGATTCATTGTTGGAGCTATCGCATGGCTCGAGCTTTTTATTCTTCATCTTCTTTGAGGATTTGAAGGCTACCTCTCACTTTGATGATTTCTCCTTTTTGGTTCTCATTTCATATGCCATTAGGATCCCATGCAATCCATCCATTGTTAGAGTATCTAGATCCTTCATTTCTTCAATGGCGGAAACTTTGGCATCAAACCTCAAGGGAAGGGACCTTAACACCTTTTGCACAATCATTGCATCTTCAACTTTTTCTCCAAGACCTTTGATGGTGTTGACGATTTCATCCACACGAAGAAGATAGGCTGCAATGTTTTCTTCATCTTTCATTTTCAAACTCTCGAATTGTCTTCTATGAGTTTGAAGCTTGGATTTCTTCACTTTGTCATCTCCTTCATAGATGTTCTTAAGTTTGTCCCAGATTTCTTTCATTGATTCACAATGCATCACCTTGACAAACTTCGATTTTGATAGACCACACAAGATTGCATTCATAGCTTTTGCATTGTTTTCACTAGCCTTCTTTCCAGCCGTATCTGTTGGTGGAGATGATGGAGCTACATAACCGCTCACAACTGATTGCCAAATATCAAAGCCAAGAGCCATTAGATAAGTTCACATTCTTATGCTCCAAAATGCATAGTTTGTTTTGTCAAACAATGGAGCTCTATTTGAGGAGAAACCTTCTTGACTAGCCATGTGTGCTCCCGAGATCTACCTTCTAGCGGTTAGATTGTTTTTAAAGGAACCCACTTTGATACCAATTGATGAACACACACTTATATTGAGAGGGGGTGAATCAAGTATAAGATAATATTTTACTTATTTAAAAACTTAATAACCACAATAACAACAATCACACAAGATCTAACAATTATGAAACACAAGATTTACGTGGAAACCCTTTCGGGAGAAAACCACGGAGAAAAGACTGCTTGGATCTACTGTCCAAATCCAGTCATAAAATAATAAAAGTCTCTTACAAAATTTGTAGGCACCAACCCATTGGAGACACCAATCCCCATCGTTAAGCAATTTGTAGGCACCAACCTATTGGAGACACCAATCCCCACTTCTAAGCACCAACTTAGCAAGAGACACCAATCTCTTCTCTTAGGAAGCACCAACCTCCAAAAAAAACTTCTTCAATGGATGACAATTAAATAGATCTCCTTTACAAAAATTTGCCTTGAATGGTCTCTTATTTTTCTCTCCTTCAAAAATGTGCTTAATTTTGAATTATATATCTTTATTATTCCTCGGATGCTTTCTTTTCAAGTACGTCTCCTTTTATGCTTTCTCATGTCATCCGAAGGGGTGTGATTTCTCCCAAGGGACCCTTTTAATTTTCTTGGGCGTTAGACATGGGTCGGCCCATAATTTAAATATTAACACCAAAATAGAGGGGGGCTGTTCAGCATTCTTCAATGATCATAGACTTGTCTTTAATGCCTTGGAATGGTGTGATATGCCCTTGAATAATGGAGATTCAAAACTGATTTTGTTTGGACAGCGATTAGTGGCCTGAAATTGATTTTGTTTGGACAACGATTAGTGGCCTTTGGCCTTGATGATAAGATAATGATTTCCTTTAATAAAAATTCCTTGACATCAATGACAATTAATCCAACAAATTGTGCCCTAACATTGAAATTTGAGTTGTAGCTCGAGATTTTGAATTGTAGCCCAAATATGACCTCTGAATGAGATCACCAATGTAGAATTGAGGGTTTTGTCCTCAATTCTGACTTTTATCGAGGGTTTTCGTTTCCAATAGACAAGAGGGTTTTCGTCCTCAATCATTGAAAATTGCAAGCACAAGCGCCAATCTCCAAATAGAAATGAATTCACATGACAAGTGATACTTTTTCCCACCCTGGCGACTCCTTATAATTGTGGGTGGCATAATCCATGAAAAGGGAGCCCAAATGGGTCAACCCCTTTTAAGTGGTGTTATGTTCCCCTTTTAACTCCATCACTTCTATTTTTAAGTCGGCGTTTGCACTTTTTTGACCAACTTCACTTTCTAATGTTATAATTAGAAAGTTGCTTTTACAAAATAATACACGGCTTAAAGAAACAACTTATAATTACAACATTAAAGTACTTTCCTTACTTTTCCCTTAAGCCCACGGGAAGTAAAATGGGCCCAAGGTCTTCATATCGAACTAGCTTTGAGAAGGAACTACGTGATGTCCCCATTCCTTCGGCGAGGGCCTAACGGCCATTTTTCGATCTTAGCCTAGGTCATACCCAAGGGGCTAATGATCTTTGGAGGCTATTGGGTATGGATGTCCGATTACCACCTTACTTTATGTTATATTTTGTTGTTGACATTAGTATTGGACAACTTGCTTTAGTCTTCCTATGTTTGTATCTCTACAGAAATCCTCACTTAAGTAGAGCGGTGCCGAGAAGCTGAAAGCTGCGGTTCTATGGACCATATAGGATAACACGAAGGGTCGGGGCAATTCCATATGAGTTGGAGTTTTTCGAGCATAGCAAGATACACGATGTTTTTCACGTTTCCTACCTCAAAAAGGCACTAGGGCAACATATTGTTCCTTCTATGGATTTTCCCCCATTGGACAATGAGGGGAAGTTGGTTTTGGAACCTGAATCTATCATTGAGGTGAGACAGAGGAAGCTCAGGAACAGGGTGATCACAAAGTACTTAGTGCGGTGGAGAGACTTGCCACTGGAGGATGCTACTTGGGAGGGAGAGAAGATTTTACAACATCCTAGTTTGCATTTGCTTGGGGACAAGAAAATTTCAGGAAGGGAGGACTGTAATGTCCCCATTCCTTCACTAAGGGCCTAACGACCATTTTTAGTCTTAGCCTTGGTCATACCCGAGGGGATAACGATTTGGAGGCTATTGGGTATGGATGTCCGATTACCACCTTGCTTTATGTTATATTTTGTCGTTGACATTAGTATTGAGCAACTTGGTGGGAACTATTGTTATATTTTGCCGTTGAGGGGGGACTCATGGTACTTTATTATTCTATTCCTTCGTTGGGGTCACTTAAGTCACTTTTGG